>CM052436.1:168472459-168642406 GCA_028533085.1 Varecia variegata | reverse complement strand
AGGGCACCCCACCCCCAGCCATGCCCAGCGTCTCAGGGTGAGTGAAGAGCAACCTTGGTTACTGTCTCTGCTCTCTGCAAAGCCGGCCGTGGCTGAGCCGAGGGGGAATGGTTCTGGGGTCCAGGGCCGCCGGGCTGGGACCTGTCCCAGGAAGAGGGAGAATGTGAACTCCCATACACCCAAGACCTTCCAGGGCCGAGAACCCAGCCCAGCTCTGACCTCCAGGCTGAACGTGACCAGATCCACCCTGGTCACCCCTGCCGTGGGTCCCAGAACCTGTGGCGAGGGTCTTGCAGTCGGAATTAGTTAAGGATGGAGAGACAAGATCACCCAGGGAGACCCTAAATCCCGAGACCGGTGCCCTTGTGAGAGACAGAAGAGGTGGAGACGGAGGCAGAGACACGACCACATCTGAGGAGCACCGGGGCCACCAGGGGCTGGGGGGCCGGAAGGACCCTCCCCTAGGGTCTCGGGGAGGCGTCAGCCATGGCAGCCCCAGGGCACCAAAGCCCAGCACTCCCGGACCACACTGAACTGTGCTCTCTCGCCCAGAGCCCCAGGTCTGACCACAAGTGCAGCAGATGCTCCATCCCTCCGGCCACCCAGCCGGGCACCCACTGTCTCGTCAAGGACGTCACCACTCTGCTGCGGCAGTTTCCCATGACAGTCTCAAAACCCGCTGGTGCAGTCTCATGCGGGTCGGAGGCGTGGGCCGGCCCAGCCCACTCCTCCTGCCCGGCCCACATCCCGTTTTCCAGCTGCCGTGGGTCTGGGCAGGGCGGGGAGATGGGGGGAGGACTGAGAATTCCCGAGAGCATCTGCGCTCCGGCCAGGGGCCCATGGTGGGCCGAGAACATTCGGCACCAAGCCCTGCATTTGGAGGCGGATTCTGCAAGGCTGGCCCCGGGTTTGTGGGACGGAGCTAATAGGACCTTCCTCAGAGCAGCCCCAGGACAGCACTGTGGCAGTGCACCCTGGTTTTCTGGCAACCTGAGGAAAATACGACAGCAGCCTCTGCCTCTCTGGAGAATCGCAGCTCCAACTCCCAGAACTGTTACGCGGGGACAAGGAGCCCACCCCACCAAGACAGAGGGTTTTAAACTCTGAGGCCTCAGAGCAAAAACACAGTGGGTCCCATTCCACTGTGCCTGGGACAAAATAACCAGGTCTCCGAGGACAAGGGGACTCCTGCACCAGTGCCACCTGGCCGCCGCCTGCGTGCACCCAGCACTGCACAGAGGAAAAAGAGGACGTGGCTGCCCCTTCTCCAGGGCTCGGAGCAGCCACAGGAGCCACAAATCCAGGGCACCACAAAGGGAGTGACTGCAGCGCCCACCACCAGGGGACGCAGGAGAGGGAAGCTGAGTCACCCTGACTGCCCTGCAGCTCCCGATGCCCAGGTGCTGCACCTCTGGCCTGCCGAGGAAGAGGGGTCCTGGTCCGTCCAGTAGACAGGACCAAGGGCCCCAACAGGCGTCCCCAGCTGGCTCAGGCAGCAGCTGCACTGAACACACACACTCACACTCACAAACCCCGGAGGACGCCAGCGCCCTTCACACTCTGGCTATGGCCACCCGCCAGCTCCAGGGCCTGCGACTTCAAACCAGCCCCTGCCTCTCGAACCCCGCTGCACCTGCTTCGCGTGTTCCGAGGCCCCAGCGGGAGCATGGCCGGCACCTCCTCGCTCTCCCCTCACCAACCGTCTCCGCAAAGGGCAGTGGGGCAGCTCCTGCCACAGGCCCACCGGGTTTGCTCCCAGTGCCTGGCATGGAGCGGGGGCCGCAGCGCCCAGACGGCCTGTGCTCTCCCCACCGGCCCTTTGGGGCATGAGGGCCCAGGTGGCCAGTGTCCGGCACGCCCCGCGCCCCCGCCTGCATCTGCCCAGCCAGACGGCAGGACCCCCCCAGAGCCCCGCAGTGTGCTGGGGGGGCAGGGGCGGGCCAGTGTGAGGCGCGCACACTGCCGTGGTCATCACGGCCCCATGTGACCCCCAGGAAGCCACTCGGCCCACCGCGAGCCCCGGGCGGCCAGCGCAGACAAGCAGCTGCCCCTCTGGAGAGCGGCACACAGCAGCCCGTGTGTCTACACCCCCTCAGGAACAGTGGGCCCCAAGGAGCACCCCCAGCTCCCTGTGAAGCACCAGGGTGCCTCCCCCGCCCTGCCCCCCCCCACTGCCGTGCGGCAGTCAGTCGCTGGCCACACTCCTGGACACTCACTCTGGTTTCCACACTTGGCAGGACGGGTCACACGGCCTTCACACGTCTGAGGGACCCAGCCCACCCCCTCCCCCTGCTCAGCCACCTCACTGGTGACATCGGGGCGGCTTGAGGGGCAGTGGGGGCTGTTGTGTCCATGAGGAATTCTTGGTCCACAGATGCGCTTCTCTCCGTGGGGTGCCTGCATGTCCTTGCTAAATGCATTTATTCTTTAGCTTTTTCTTCTTATTACGTCTCAATGGCAGTGGCTCTGATGCTCTGTGACCTTGGCCACACGGCCAGGAGCTGCAACAGTGCCGGGAGGACCTCGCATCCTGGGACAGGGAAACCCAGAGGCAGCCCCGGGGCCAGACTCTGTGCTAAGCTCTGGGTTTTCCTGACCGCAGGCGTCCAGTGCGATCCCAGCCATGTGGGCCACGCAGGCAGTCAAGTGGGGTCGGTCGGCCCAGAGCCGATCGTGGCTGGGGGATGCCAAGAGCCTGGAGCCGCCCTGTCTCAGATCCCCAGCACCTGCGTACTTACAGTACCCACACCTGGTCCCGCCTTCAAAGATGAATCCGTTTGGCACAGCCCCGTAGCGCCGGAGGTCGGACAGCTTCCACTGCCCCATGACAGCCGGAGGGACGTCCCTGGCCAAGACGAGGACGTCATTGCAGAGGTGCAGGGTGGCCGGGCCACTGTCCAGCTTGGTGCCTGGTGCCACCGTCACGTGGAACCTGTGCACTGAGGGGCCGGGTGGGAGTAAATGGGTGTCACAAAGAGTGGGATGGAGGCTGGCCCCCCCCCATGTGGCTGGGGGGGCACCCTGGTGTGGCTGGGGGTGGCCCCACCCTTGGCAGCTGCTCACTGCACGCTGTGACACGGATGAGCAGCAACGCTGTGACAGGGATGAGCAGCAACGGTGCAGCCTGGGGGTGGAGCCACAGCCTGGGGTGGGGCTGCAGTTCCCTCCCCCCATCCTTCCAGGAGCTGAGGAACGCAGGGCTGGGCTGCTGTTCACAGCACCTACACTGGGCTGGGGGAGCCCTCCTCCTACGCCCCCCATCCAGGCAGCCATGTGGTCCCATTTCACAGATGAGCAAACTGAGGCTCAGGGTGGCCCAGCTCCAGTCCCAGACTGGCCTCAGGTATACTCAGGAAACTCTGGACCCTCGTCTGCCCAGTTTGCTGTTCTCCTGACACCGAGACCATGCAGAGGTAGCTGGGCACTGCCCTGGGTCCCTGTGGCCCTGTCCACGACCTCAGCTTGGCCTTTGCCTCGGAAGGCCCCTGAGAGGATAGTCGTGAGCACCGTCCCATCCTCTCCCTTCTCTCTCCCAGTTCACCCCCCACCTCGGAAGGGGGTGCACACCCAGGGAGCCTGGCCCGGGAGCAGAGGCAGACCCCACCCTGCTGACATCCAGCCCCTGGTCCCAGTCCTCCCCGCCCCCTGCTCCCAGCGGTGGCCTGGGCACATCCCTGCGGGACCTCGCTGTGATTTCTACCAAGACAAAGAGGAAAGGGCAGCACCCAGCTGCCGCTGTGATGACGCCTGCCCCAGCCGGATAAAGAAGAGGGGTCTGTGCCACTGAGCCAGGCTGGGCTGGGGGGAACCCCAGCTGCAGAACTTTCTGGAGAGGTGCAGTTGCCTTCCCCTGTGCCCTCTGGCTGAGCCGTCTGCACCTGCCCCGACCGAGCCCGGCCGCTCTCTCCGTGGGATGGAGGAAGAAGGGCGGCTCCCCGGACCCGCAGCGATCCAGGGCAGGGATATTTTAATGCCATGTTTAAAAAGATAAAAAGTAATGCAAAGAGTCCAGGATGAACAAAACATGAAGTTATTAAAGACAGGAGGGTCAGGGCTGCTGGGACTCCGGACAGGTGAGGGGGATGCGAAGTGCAAGGCCAAAGCTTGACTTTATTTAAAATTTTGATATTTTGCTCATCATGGGTTTTTTGCATCAATTTTGATTTTTTAGAAAATACTGCATTATGCTGTCTCTGCTGCTGAACACTCAGGACCCTAGTCCCAGCCGCCAGGCCCACCTGGGGCAGCCAGCTCTGCTCACACACCCCCGGGGGCAGCCCACTCCCTCCAAGGGAGGCGCACCTGCCCGTCCACTGGCCGCGCTGCGGGGCTGTGCTCGCTGTCTCCCCAGAAGCGCCTGCTCCTCCCTGCCCTCCCGGCCTGCCCTGGCGGCGGGTCGGGGGGCTGCTGGCTCTGGCTCAGCATCCAGTGTGGGAAGCAAAAGACAGGGCTTGGGGAGGGCATTGCCCTAAGAAGGCCCCCAGCTCCGGCTGAAGGTTCTAACTAATGGGGTGGTCAGGGAGGTCCTAAGGCCCCATGGCCCCGAAGGCTTCCTGGTCCCAAATCCTCGCCCGAGCACCCCCAGGCAGGAGCTGGGCTCTCCCAACCTAAGCTTGGGGCTCAGTAAATGTTTGAAGACCCACTAATGTCCCACCACATCGGTGGGGACCCTAGGACCCCTAAGGGGGGAGGCCCTCACCTGGGACCCCTGCCCTGGGTCACTCACCCTCACCGAGTGCGTAGCGGATCCGGGCGTCCCAGGCGCACATGGCCTCACGGCTGTCGAAGCCCAGCATGACGGCCTGGGACAGGCAGACGATGGCCAGCGTGTGGGCCAGGCCCTCGTACGGCAGGCCCGGCTCCAGGCCACAGATGTCCTCCAGGGTCAGGCTGCTGCGCTCCCGGAGGCCCTTGGCGCGCTCCGACTTGTCCTTGTAGACCAGCATGAGCAGGCAGTCTGCACAGGTGGAGCGTGTCAGGACGCCAGCCCGGCCCGCCCGCCAGCCCGAGGCCTCAGCACCCCCAGGAGGCTACGGCACAGCCACAAAGACCCAGGTTGGAGCCACAACCCTGAGCAAGCCCCCCAGCCACGCCATGTATCTGTTTCCTCATGTGCCAAGCGACACGATCCGCCCCCTGCAAGACCATAGGCCAGGAGCCCACAGCAGGCGCAGATGCTTCACGGCTGCACCCCACCCGCCTGGCCCCGGCCCCCATGACTGGGTCCTGGACCCCCCCAAGCAGACCCACCCGGCCACACTAAGGGCTACAGGAGCTGTAGTAGTGTTCAGGGGCCCAGGCATGGCATCCACCCAGTGGCTATGGCCTCCTGCCTCAGTCCTATGCTGGTCCTGCCTGTGCCCACTCCCTGCCATGCTGGACCCACGTCATCTGATGGCTCCTTGTTTGCAGAGTGTGGCCTGAGCTCCAGCCTGGGGGAGGACGGAGTTGCTGGGCTTCCCAGCCCCCTTCCACCAAGCCACTGTCCAGTGTGGCAGGCCCTGGTCCCTTCCTTGGCTGCAGGGGACGTGCCTGAGTCTCACCTCCCGGACCCTCCAGGGCGACTCAGGTCTCCGCCCTCCAAGTTCCCATTTTCCAATGTCACTGTCACTACACCATGGCAAAGCCAGCAATGAGCCCTGTGCAATCCACTCAGCCTGGAGTGCAGCTCAGACACAGCACGGCCCAGCCCTCAGCACGGCCCCGGGCGTGCACCTGGCCACTCAGACACGCACCTGTGCATGGCAGGGCAGCGTGGCCGACAGAGCAGACGGGATGACGCAAGGAGCCTCCCGGCCCTCTGGCGTCAGCCCAGGCTTGACAAACTGGTCTCCCCCAGCCCCTGCCCGTCCAGCAGGGGGCCCAGGACGCCAGCCTTTGCTGAGAGCATAGGTTTGCAAACACCTAAACACACTTACGTGTGAGCCAACCCCACATCCTGCGCAAAGCTGCAGAAATCAAGTCCCCATGCACACGCAGGGGGTGGAGGAAAATGCCCTAGAGAGGATGCGGGACGCGTCTCCCCAGAGCCTCTGCAAAGCAGGTGTCTGCCCTTCAAACAGGCCCAGCAAACCCAAGCGAGAACCAAAATCCCAGATGAACTTGACTCAAACACTAATTTTCCTGGCGGCACCCAGAACAGCCACAGCTTTTTCTTCCCTTCCCAGTCCCTCCGTCACACAGGGCCACAGAGTCACAGCTGCGGGATCCGGAGGGGTCCCACGCAGCCGTCAAGGCACCAGCGCAATCTCTCCCGAGGCAGCCTGGGAAGACGGCTCCTGGCGGGAGGCGAGGCCGGCCCGACAGAAATGAGCCAGACAGGTCGGCATCAACGGAATTCGCACAGTGAAATGGTCTCCCCAGCTGCCACCAGAGGACCCGAGGAACAAAGACGCGAGGGGCTGGCGTGAGCACAGGAAGAGCTTCCACAGGGACAGGCAGCCACAGCGGGAGCCTTGTGTGAGGACAGTCCTCGCCACCCCAAACTCTGCCACCACACCCGGGTCCCCAGCCCTCTATGGCGAGCTATGCTTGGATGGCTATCGGGGCAGGGGCAGGCCCAGGTCCCTCTGCCTCTGGGGGCCACAGCCACATGGAGACCACGAGGACAGTCCTGCCCCACACAGACCACGCCACAACCCAGCCACTCCGAGGGGCCTTCCCAGGGGAGAGGCCCAACGGGAACCTCTGCCTGCCCTCCCAGCTGCCTAGGCTTGGGCAGGCCCCTGGAGTTCTTGGCCTCAGTTTCCTCATCTGTGACATGGGGACAGCAGGCCCCTCCACCTGTGGTAATGCCGTGAAAACTGTGTGCAGGAAGGTGTGTGGAGCCGCCGCATGTAGTTACATGTCCGCCCACGTCACCAGGTGGCAGTGCCGCTGGGCTGGCCCCCTGGATCTGGCCGTGTGTGCACAGAACATCGCAGGACTCGCCCATGGTGCTCTGCAAGGGGCACACACTTGTCAACCAACCACCTGCCACCTTTCACCTCCCAGGCCTCGGCTTCCTGTGCTCCCTGGTGGGCTGATCACCCCAGAACCCAGGCAGGGACCCTTTGCCTCCAAGGCCTGGCTCCATGGTGGTGATGCCTCAGCCACACGGGCAGGTGCCTGCCTCCTGCCTCTGCCACCAGCCAGTCCCGGCCACTGCCCTGAAGCTGCTCAGGGGCCCTCGGTTCTGCCCTGGGCACCATCATCTGTCCCCACAATGTCACCCTCAGGCCAGGTGCCCCCATCTCCCTCCTGACTCACAGAAAGCCCTGGCTGCTCACCCCAGACACACCGGCTACTCCCCCCGGGGCCACACACCAGCCTGCCGGGCCCTGCCCCCAACAAGATGCTCTCCAGATTTCTAGAAAGGACTCCCACCATACCCTTCAAGTCCAGCCCCACCCCTACAGTCTCTGGCCTTCCTGGGGCAGTTTCTACGTAGCAGTCTGGCCCCAAGAGCCCCTGGGGGGAGCATGGAGCTCTTGATTCCAACCCCCTGTTGACCCCTTGATTTCAGATCTCTGACCTCCAGAACTGAGAGGATAAATCTCTACTGTTCCAAGCCCCCGCCGGGGGTGCTGGCTCCACCTCCCCCCTGACAGGGCTCCCCGCCCACCCCTTGCAGCTGTTCCAGCCCCTCTCCGCAGCAAGTGCCGAAGCGCAAAGCTGCTGTGGGAAGGGGCACCAGAGAAGCGGAAACTCCAGGCAGGGGCCTGAGGCCACACCGACAGGGCGGGAGCATCGGCACAGAGTGCTGGGAGCAACGGAGCTGCAGTCTTCCTAGGACACAGCACGCCTGGCCTGGGGGACACGGGACAGAGGGAAGCAGGAGCTGGCACTCACCAGCTGGCTCCCCCGGGATCCAGGCCCAAAGCACTCCCTGCTGCACCCTCCCAGGAGGCCTGGTCATTCGGAGGATCTCCTGCCCAGTGACCACGGTGGCCAGGTGGGCACGCTGTGCCACCCCCCCACACGGGGTGCTGCTGGGCTGCAGCCTGGCCGAGAGACCCTGTCTCCAGGGACAGGATCTGGAGGCATTTGCAAGATTTGGGGGCTCCTCAAAGGCAGAAGCACCGTGAGGTGCAGGACCAGGCAGCGGGGCTGCCGCTAGCACGTGCACATGCGCACAGGCATTCGCGCTCACACTCACTGCTCGGGCCTGAAAGTGTGTCCCCCCAAATTCATGTGCTGAAACCCTCACCCCCACAGTGATGGTGACAGGAGTTGGGGCCTTCGGGAGGTGATCAGAGGGGTGGAGCCCTCAGGAATGGGATTTGTGCTCCTACAGAAGAGGCCCCTGAGAGCTTCCTGCCCTTCCACCGAGGGAGGACACACCGCGGGCCACCGTGCATGAACCGAGAAGCAGGGCCTCGGCAGCCGCGGACCTGACTCACCCGGACTGGCAGCCGCCAGCACCATGGGACAGAACTGTCCCAGGCTGTGGTATTGTTAGAGCCACCCGAGCTGAGAGAGCCACAGACATGCACGCTTTCACACTCCACCCGCACAGGCCACTCGTTCGCTCACGCCCACGTGCACACCTGCACACACGCACACGCACAGATGCTCACACTCCTCACGGCACATGCTTACGTGTTCATGCACACACGTACGTGCACATTCTTACATGCACACCCACATGTGCAAGTACACACTGAGATGTGCATGGGTGCCCCAGCGGGGGACAGGGGGACCCCGGCTCAAGCCCCACATCTGGGCACCCATCTTCAGGCTCTCTGAGCCTCTGCTCTTCATCTGGGAGAGGCTAGGACACGCAGCCTGCACAGAGCCTGGCCTGGCACGCAGTGGCCCTGGCAAACACCATGCCCCGGTGAGCACAGAGTGCACCCAGCATGGCCACAACCCAGGCCTGGGACAGTCGGGGAGGTCCGTGATCCAGTGCCGACATTAAATACTTGGAGGGTCACGGAGCTGGACAGTAAGTCACCCAGGCCCCAAGGCTCAGCCCACCCCGCCCTCCAGGAACTCCTGCCCTGCAGCCAGGTGGGGCTGGTAGATGTGCCCCGAGACAGGGAAAGGCAAACGCCAACAGACAGGCGGCAGCCCATGTCAAGGCAAATCCTGCCAGCCCTCCAAGGGCGCTGAAAGACCCCCACTGGGCCCCTCAGAGCCCCCTCACCCCTCTGGCTCTGTCCCAGCCTGACCTGGCGTCCACCAGCACTGAGCCCAGCTTGTTCTGCAAATGCCTACTGTGTGTTGACTCTGTGAGCAGCCCAGGACCCGGGGGACAGAGCCAGGTTCCCAGGGAGCTGGCTCTACAGGCAGAGATGGCAGATGCACAGAGGAGCCCACAGACAAGGAAAGCTGGGCAGGGACTGACTGTCCCAGGAGGGAACTGACCCCGCACAGCAGCCCCACAGGGAATAGCACTGTGTTAGAGGGAACAGCCAGTGCAAGTACCCAGAGGCAGGGCAGCGTGGCCTCTGCAGGGACCCAGAGGGCCAGGCCAGCCCGAGCAGGAACGGGAGAGTGGCCCGAGGTGTAGGCAGGCTGCATCTGGTGGACCTGGTGATGGACGCAGAGAGCTCTGCTCCCAGGCACCAGGGACCTCGAAAGGCTCCGAGCAGAGAGCACCGGCCCGGCTCTGTGCAAAGCCGACCTTGGCCGCCGTGTGGAGAGTGGCCCTGGGCGGCAGTGGGGGCCTCGGAGGTGCTGCAGCGTCCAGGAGGACGCACTGTGGCCGCAGCTGGCTGGGGCCAAGGAACAGCCCAGGCTGTGGTCTCCGGGCTGGAGGCCACGGGACTGTGGGAAGCCAGCAATCGAGGAGGACTCCCCAAGTTTGGGTGGGATGGCTGGGGAGGGGCCCCTGAGGTGGGGGCCAGGACGGGAGGATCTCCTGGACACATGAGGCTGAGAAGCCCCCCAGACAGCTCACGGCGACGCACGCAGGCAGCTGGACGCAGGCGTCTGGAGATGTAAAAATAACTGCAGAGTCACGAGCACACGGCAGCCTCGGAGCCAGGCAGGCGGGAGAGCAGCTTCGGGCCTCCCACAGGGAGGAGGAGGAGGGGATGTGGCAGAAGGATGGCCGATGGGGCGGAGGCCCAGGGAAGCTGGAGGCCGGGAGGCCGGGAGAGTCCTCACTGCTGGGCACAGAGGGAGGCCAGGGGAGCGGCCATGGGACTTGGCCCTCGGAGATCGCGGTGACCTTGAGGCGGTGCTCTCAGCAGAGGGGCATGGCGGATCCTGAGGGGACCCTGCTGAGGGTCAGCAGCCTGGGCACCACCGAGCAGCCGGCAGGAGACGCGTTTACAGCACACACCCCCACACCTGTGGGTGTGGGTACAGGGGGCCCCTGCCCACGTCTGACACGGAAGGCTCCAGACGTCAGGCCGTGCAGAGCCAGGGCCAGGCCCTCTCGCCCAACACTCCGTCCACCCTCCCGAGAGCCCTGCAAGTGGGCCAGGCAGGGACTGGCACTAGAGTCCAGCTGAGGATGAGGAAGCTCCAGGACAAGCGACAATCTCAGGCGCAGCTCGCGTGAGGGGAGCTAAGAGTCGAACCCCAGTGCTCAGACGTGCAGTCCTGAAACAGGCTACAGGAAGCTCAAGCCTATTCTGTGACATGTCTGTGGGGACAGGAGAACTGGCCGCCCCCGGCACCTTGCCCAAAGCCTGCAGCTGAGATGTCAGCCCCGTTCCCGGGAAAGGAAACAGAGGCCCAAATAAGCCAAAGCCAGGAGATGCCAACGCAGGAAGGCACCTGTCTGGTCACCACCCCCAGAGACCCACATCCTCCAGAAATTCACTCTGTGTTAGCAGGACTGATGGCTGCACAGGTCGGGGGCCCCGAGCACAGCACGGGCCACACGGGCAGCTCTGGAGCTCACAGGCACGTGCCACGAGGCTTCCCGTTCCTGTGTGCGGGTGCGAGGCCTGTGCCATTGCCGTGACCATGTGACAGGGACCCCCCACAGGCAGGGCTCAACCCCACTGGGTCGCATGGGAGGGTGAGGCAAGGTTGGGGGATCCCTGCCCACCAGGAACTCAGCAGAGGATCTGAGAGCAGGGACGGGGCAGACTAAGCTGATGTCCCCTTGGCCTGAGACCAGGCACTGCCATTCCAGCCGGCCAGGAGGGGGCGGGCAGGAAACCTGGGCTCTACCCCAACAGTCCCATTCTCTGGGCCAGATTCCTCGGGCTTCTGGGCCCCAGCCTCCTGCCTACAGTGGCCCCAAGGGCCCTGCCAGCTCCAGGACCCTGGTGGTCCGTCCAGCCACTCTCGTAGCCCTGGCTGCTCCCCGACCACCTCTGGGTGCCTGGCCGGTGGCCGCGGCCACCTCAGGGCGTCAGAGTGGTCCCCTCTCACCATCGCAAGCCTCGGCACGGGAGAGGGAGAGAGGGGCTGAGGCCAGGGCAGGCTTGCCCAGTCACCACCAGAGAGCCCCAGCCAGGACTGGGCCCGGTCTGTCCGACTCAGACACGCACTCTCCAGTCAGGACAGAGGTCGTGACCCCGAGGAACACGATCCCGGCAGAGCACCCTACAGTCCCACACCGAGGCGGAGGACCCCACTTGGACTGGCTGTGCGGGCACTGCGGATGGGCAGCTCTGTCCCTTCCCCCTGCCCAGCTTCTCCATGTCCCTCAGCAAGCACGTCCCACCCATCAGGAACGTCCACGGCTTCCGACCGTGCACTTGGATAAAGATGTTTTCCTTTGTTCGCTAACTAAACTCCACTGTGAGAGGAGTAAGTGCTCATGCTCCCCGTCCCTCCTGCCTCTGTGGGCCCTTCCGGAAGGAAATCGCCATGGTAACAAGTAAGAGCAAGAAGGCAGGGCCGGCCTCCCCCCCTCCCTCCCTCACACCAGGGCCAGAGAGCCGGGCGTCCACTCGAGGGCAGGGCCCGTCCACAGGAAGGTGGGCTGAGGCAGCAGGCGAGAGGTGCCGGGGTGAAGGCAGAGCTCCCCAGAGTGGGTGTTGGGGGGCTGCCATCCAGGTTGGCTCAGGAGGGTCTGGAGAGGAGGGGAGGGGAGTCAGGGCCTCTGGCCTGGACAGGGTGGGGAGGTGGGCTTTGGGATGCTGCTCCCACCCAACCTGCTCACGTTACTGGCTCCTGGGCAACGCCACAGGGCATCAGATTCAGCCAGGGCGCTGCTGAAGTGACCAGCACACACTGGGTCCCAGGACAATGAGACGGTGGCTACAGGGCTCAGAATGGATGCAGGGGCACCTCCCACCCCGAGCCAACCCAGCCCTGGAGCCCCCTTCAGGGGAAGGCTGCGTCTCCCCAGACCCCCGTGGCCCCAGTTCCGGTGCAAAGGTGAGCGCCTTCTTCTCAGCTGCCCTGGCGCACGTGGTCAACACGGGAGATGCTTGGTGGCCACCAGGTTCATGCACAGACTCACAGGTTCCCTGGTGTGGGGGACCCTTGACACACCCCACAGAGCAGAAGGACCCTCCCTCTCAGGCACCTCTGCCTCTCAGGAAGCACTCTCTGATCCACACCCCTGCTCCTCTGGTGGGGCGCTGCCCCGTGCCTCCCCTGCCCTCTCTGGAGGCTCTGCACAGCCCCCACCGCTGTCCCCCCATGCACCCCCACCGTGCAGCGGCCCACCTGCCCCCAGCCCAGCTGACCCACGCCTCTCCCCTCCCCTCCCTCAGCCCCACTATGCCTCGGCTCTGACCCCACTTTCCTCTACTGGGACCCCCACCTGGCTCTGGACAGCACCCCCAGCCCCAGGGTCTGGGCACGAGAGACTGAGTGCAGAAACGCCTGGCCGTGGGGCCCAGGCAGGAAGTGACTTTGTCCACGGCCCTCTGGCATGGCAGCCCAAGGGGACAGCCAGCGTAATGGGGAGGGAGCCCCCTGTCCCCCACCATCTCCTGCTGGGAGCTGACAGACACCCTGGCAGCCCTGGGGACTCAAGACACCCACATCCCACACAGGGCCTGGCCAGCTCCGAGGCACCTGTCCCCTGAGGCAGCTGCAGGCTGCAGGCACGGCCCTCCCCCTGCGCCCCGAGCTTTGGCCCAGGCTGCCAAACTCGGGGGCTCCTCGCTGGCTTTCTCCAACGCTGGCTGCCTGGGGAAGAGGCTGGTCCCCCAGACAATGTGGATGTCCCCTCTCTCCTCCCCAGAAGCCACCCTCTGCTCTTGCTGCCTGGGGTCGGCAACCAGAGGACTGCACCGCCTGGGGAGGGGGTGGGGTGAGCGCCAGGACCCACCCACCGGGCCGGGCACCCGGAGTGCAGCTTTCTGGGGCGTCCCTGGCCACCCGACGGGGGCTCCGGGTTGCTCCCCTTCCGGGAGGGGCTCTGCGGGCCGGGGCTGCGCCGCTCAGGGCTCGGCTCCCAGTCCGGGCTCTCCGGTTTCGGCTATTTCGGGCGCTGGGGCGCTCGCCCGCCCAGGCCCCGGGTCGCGCAGGGTCCGCCCGCCCGGCCGCCGCCGCGCCCCCGCCCCCGCTCACCTGCCACCGGCGACGGCTTGCGCAGCACCAGCCACCTACTCTTCCACTGCGGGGACAGAGACAGCCGTGAGCCGCCGCCCCCGCCCGCCGCCCGCCCCGCGCCCGCGCCGCGCCCCGACCTTCTTGCCGTCCCGCAGCTTGACCTGGCCCTCCACCAGCGCCGCCTCGGTCATCTTCGGTCATGGTTCCCGCCCGCCGCGCCCTCGCCACCGCCCCGCGCCCGAGCCCAGGGTCACTTTCAAAATAGCTCCCGAGGCCTGGGCCGGCCAGGAGGGCGGGCCGGGGCGGGGCGCGACACCGGGGACGCCAGACCGGGCGGGGCGCTGGGGTCTCCCGGCCTCTCCTGCGGGTGGGGAGCCACATGGCCTGCTCCCCTCCCCAGTGGCGCTGTCTCCACGCCCCACCGTCGCCACCTGAGGCCGCCCACCCCCTGGAGCAAGCCCAGCGCAGGACAGGGCACTGGGACCTCTGCATGGGGGTGGCGGAGGGGTGCGTCTCTCCCAAAAGCAAAGCAAAGGACGCAGTCTGGAGGGGCCCTTCCTGTTCCTACAAACAGGTTCCCTACTTTAAAGTTTGTCTTCAGCCAACCTGGCTGTACCCTCTGGCACCTGCCCCTCCCACCAGCCCAGGGTGTCATAAGACACCCCTGACAACAGGCTGACCACAGGCAGCCCTGGCCCTGGACACCCCTGAGTCCTCAGGCCTCCTCCACGCCCAGAGTTGGTGGGGCTGGGGGTCCGCAGGGTCTGCGCTGGTTACCTGTCCACTTGTGTTCTCACTCATCTGTGGAGATCTTGGCAGCGTGGACCAGTGCAGGTGGCTCCCTCGTGGTCCACTGGGTGCCCCATGTCTTCCCACCCCCAGCCTGGCACAGATGGGCAAAGAGGGGCAATGCTGCTTCATAAAGGACCCACCAGACAGCCCCATCCCTGAGCTCTCTGAGTTTGACCCTGTGGCTCCAGTCTTGCTGTCCCCAGGGTCTGGCCTAGGCTGGAGATGCCAACCCCAGGTTCTTCTGGAGACCACATGCTTTGGGGGTCTGGCAGGTCCACGCCTTGGCTGGCAGCCCCTCGTCTGTAACAGGCCTCCAACAGCCAGCACTTCAGCAGCAGCCCCGCAGATGAGGGAACAGGGCTGGCGGTGAACCCAGCAAAACGAGCACCCTGGCGGAGCCTCGCAAGGCCACCCGGGGAGGAGAGAGGTGAGGGTTACGGGAGCCCGCGTGAGTCTTCATTTCATCCCACGCAGACCCCCAGGCTGGGTTCCCCGTGCCTCATACAGAGGAGGACACAGAAGCTCAGAGCAGCATGGGGCCTGGTGGCCAGGACTGAGCCACACTGCTGGCCCCAGGCAGGGCTCAGAGCAGCGGAAGCCCCAGGCGTCCCTCCCCACTGCCCTGGGGATCTGAGCGGCCTTAGAGGGCCGTGAGAGTTGATTTTGATGCTGCAGTGACATCTTGGTGAGACCTGAGGCGAGGAGGGGGACACCAGCCCCAGGAACCAGCTCTGTGCATCCCCCCCACCCCCCACCCCGCTGTCACCTGTGCAGCCACCAGACGCCTTCCGCAGAACAGTTGCTGGGCCACATCCAAGCCCCGAGGGGCTGGCCCAGGACAGCCGGTGTGGAGGCGGGTGGTGTTGGGGGTTGTAGCCACGGATACATCCACTGCCCCGAGGCGCCTGGCACTTGCTCCTCCCTGCAGGGAGGGCAGAGCCCTGCTGCATTCCCGAGTGCTGGCCCTGACCCAGGCCCCTGCATGCCTGACAACTGCACCTGCTGCCACATGGGCCCAGGAAATGCGGGCTGCCCCGGGAGCAGACAGCTCCTCCCCCACGCCCCTCCCTCCCCATGGCCCCAGAGGATGGCTCTGCGGCTGCCAGGGCTGTTGCAAGCGGGGGGTGGGGGGGGGTGGGGGGGGTGGACTTCCTGCCAGGAGGAGGAGGTGGCCTGGCTCCTACTCCCAGACTGGCCAAGAACCCTGTGACCCTGGGTTGGCACCTACCCCTCTCTGTGCCTCAGTTTCCCCAGCTGTTACAGCCCCATGGAATATTGAAACCACTAGACAGAAGGAGCCTGGACCCCTGAGTCACCATGGGGAGGGCACCAGCAGCACCTGGCCCGAGCAAGACTGTGAAGCGCAAGCTGCATCAGACAGAATAAAATGAGGACAGAAACCCACATCTGCACACGCTGCAGTGACACTGCCATGGCCAAAGTAAAAACATCATGAAAACCACCCCAGAAAAAATTACTCACAAAAGAACAATTAGATTTAAAGCAGATTCCTCAACAGTAGCAACACAAGCCAGCAGACAGTGTGACAGTGACTACTGATACATCCAAGAGGGAACAATAAGAGATTAAACACCAGGAACAACTTCATAGGACTAAATATTAAAAATTAGGCAAGATTAATTACTCAAAGTATGACTTCTTATAACTGGCTTAAGAAGAAATAAAATTGTAAACTAGAATAACTAAAGACATTGAATCAATAAATATTTTCCTGTAAGGAACACCAGGATAGGTAATTTTATCCATGAATTCCGTCAGACTTCCAAAGGGTAGATCATTCCAATCTTACACAGAATCTTCCAGTGAATTTTGATAAAACAAGGGATACTCTTTAACTTACCTTAGGAGGCTAGGATAGCTTTTTTTTTTTTTTTTTCGAGACAGAGTCTCACTCTGTTGCCCGGGCTAGAGTGAGTGCCGTGGCGTCAGCCTAGCTCACAGCAACCTCAAACTCCTGGGCTCAAGCAATCCTACTGCCTCAGCCTCCCGAGTAGCTGGGACTACAGGCATGCACCACCATGCCCAGCTAATTTTTTCTATATATATTTTTAGTTGGCCAGATAATTTCTTTCTATTTTTAGTAGAGACGGGGTCTCGCTCTTGCTCAGGCTGGTCTCGAACTCCTGACCTCGAGCGATCCACCCTCCTCGGCCTCCCAGAGTGCTAGGATTACAGGCGTGAGCCACCAAGCCCGGCTGGCTAGGATAGCTTTGATAACAGTCATTCAAAGAACATAAGAGAAAAATTATAGGCCAATCTCATAAACATAAATGCAAAGTCCTAAACAAAATACAAGTCAATCAAAAAAAGTTAAGAAAAAATACAGCACATATTGGCCAGGGTCCCAACAGGTGGCACCGGTGGCAGGACAAGTCCAGGAGGGCTTGTTTACAAAGGTGTGGTCAGGACGGGGATCCGAGGGCAAGAGCTCGGCAGGGGAGGGCGGAGTAGCCACGGGAACCTCACGAGGAGAAAGGCAGTATGTCCTGGGTGCATCTGCTTGCTGGGGACACCGTAAAGAAGTGCCACAGGTTGGGTGGCTTCAGCAACAGAACTTGGCCAACCCACATTTCTGGAGGCCGGGTGTGGGCAGGGCCGGCCCTCGGAAGCTGTGAGGGGCGACCGTTCCCGGCCTCTTGCCTCCGTCCTCTCCTCTCGTCTCCTCGAATCACCTTCCCTCGGTGCATGTCTGCGTCCCAGTCGCCAGTTGTACAGATCGGTCCCCACCCTAATCACCTCCTCCTTACAATCAAAGACTCTGTCTCCAAACACGGTCACGTTCTGAGGTGTGGGGGTAGGGCTTCAACATGGAATTGCAGGAGGACACAGTTCCGCCCACAACACTGAGGCCACCCAAGAAAAGGGAGCCAGGAAACTATGTACCCCAGTCTCACTCTCTCCTTTCCCCCAGCCCACTGCTGGGGCTCCCCAAAGGTCCAGCAAGAAACTGAGGGGCACAGAGCCCACTGACGCAGCCCAGAGGCCGAGCTCAAGGTGAGAAGGTGGGGCAGCCCTGGAGGGGCAATGGAGGACCCCTGGTTCACATTCCCACCCAGTCCCCTTCACCGCAGGAATGCAAGGCTGGCTCGACACCAGAAAAACCTATAAATGCAGGCATTGCATTCAGGGATCCGAGAAGATTCATGTTTATCTCGGTAGACACAGAAAAATTGCTAAAAACACCTGGCACTCACAGGGGAGAGGTACTGGGGATAGCTCAGCTCAGATGTGGCTCATGATGGGGCTGGAGCCATACAAGGTCACTGAGCCCTGGTGGCAGCTGGAGGCCCCAAGCTCATGAAGAGGGGCTTCCCTGCCCTCTGCGACCTTGGGGCACTGGCACCAGCGTCTGCCCCAGTTGCTGTCTGAGTCTGCAACCAACATAGCGGCAAGGGCTTCAGTGAGCTTGAGGGCTCCAGGCCCACGCGCGGCTTTCAGGGCTCTGGCTGCTGGGTGGCTCCTGTTGCCTGTCTCTTTCCACTTTGCTCAGAACCTGGCTCTGCCGGGCTGTGAATGCCCAGCCTGCGGCCCAGACTGAGCTGAGCCGGCTGCGACAATCCTGTTCCCTACCCTCCAGCCTCCTCTGCAGCCAGGCATGGCTCTGCAGCCCTTTCGGGCAGATGAGAGCTAGGTGCCACTCTCGGGGGAAGAGGGTTCTGGGAATGCTTTTGCTGTCCTGACAGAAGAGAGCCGATAGAACTGGCAAGTCCACATCAGCAGGCCGCTGACTTCCTGCTACGTGCTTAAGCTACCCAAGTCGGGTTTCTGCATGCCCCTGCACAGGAGCGACAGAGGGCGGGGCTCTCCGGCAAAGCCTGCGTCCTGCCGTGCCCACGTGCATGCCTGACCACGCAGCACGACTGAGAGAGGACCTACTGGGCCAGAGCGTCAAGGAGAAGAGGAGTGGCACAGGAGATAACATTCCAGGGTGCAGAGCAGAGAGGAACCTGCAGTGCCCCAGAGGTCTCCCCTTAGCCCTACCATACACCCTGCGCCCTCTCACCTCCGGCCCTACCTCCTCCTGTCCATTCAAAAGAGCCAAGGCAGGGGGATGGCCCCAGCAAGTTCAGCACCAGCAGTGACCTACTAACTGCCTGTGGCCCCTTCCCTGCCCCCTGCCGGAGGCAGTCTCCAGCCTCCTCCTCTGGAATGCACAGTGCAGGGAGAGCTGCTGGTCATGGGCTGCCGTCTTGAAGGTCAAACGACGGCCAGCGGGTCCCACACGGCCTGTCTTTATCAGGTTGTGACCCTTTGCACACCACTTGGCTCACGCCACGCCACCGTCCAGGGCCCAAGGGCCTGGGCTCAGCCTCCACTCCCTGCCCTGGGACAACCCAGGTGCCTGGACCCTGGCCACACACCTGCCTGGGGGTGGATCTAGGAGGGGGTGTGGGCTGGACACTGCTGGGTCCCTGGGGAGGGCCTGGACTCAAGTCCCTACCGGACTCCCTGGGCCACGGGGCCACGCCCTCCCCGCGAGGTGGCAGGTTCCCACCTCCACTGAGGAACTGCGCTGGCCCCAGGTCCCCACCCACGGCCAGCTGGGCACAGATGTGGGCCCAGGTCGTGGCCTGGAGGAAGGGCCAGGCTGGAGGCGGGGCCCGAAAGCATGGGCCGGTTCTCCAGAACATCTTTATTGTCAGAGAGGCGGGATAGGGAGCGGAGAAGATGCCCCTCCAGGGTCTCAGGAGGGAGCCGGGGGCCGCTTGGGAGGCCGCATGCGGTCATTGAGCCAGTCCACGTAGTTGGCCACTCGGGTGTAGACACCAGGCTTGTTGAGCCGCCCACAGCCATCGCCCCAGCTGATGATGCCGTACAGGTAAGCCATGCCGTTCTTCTCACAGGCCAGGGGCCCCCCAGAGTCCCCCTGGGGCAGAGACACTGGTCAGAGCCACCTGCCAACAGCCTGGGGCCTGGCTCAGGGATACCCCAAAAGCAGCTCCACCACCCCCACCCACCAGCCTCCCTCACCCCAATCCCAGAAATGACACTGGAATGTCTGACAACTTGGGGGACAGATGGCAGAGGTGTCCTGAGTAAGGGAGCTGGCCCACTTCCCCAAACGTCCTCAGACAGAAGCCGTCTCCTTCCCCAGCTGCGAGGAGCAGCACCGCCCGAGCCAGGGTGTCCTCCCCTTCTTGAAGGCCCTTGGGTCTCCCTCCCCTCCCCTGCCTGCCACCATGCACCCCATGTGTCTGGCACATGCTACTTCCACTGCCAGAAATGCCTTCCTCGCCAGGCAGCAAGCTCCTACACATCCCCTGGGACAAGCACAAACACCCCCTCCCCCATGAAGCCACTCTGACTTCCCCCCGCGTTCCTTGCTCTGTGTGGTCCGGGGGCATGCTGGGCTGGGGGGTCTTGCAAGAGTGACTTGACTTGTCTAGGTTCTGTTTCCCCACCTATAAAATGGGCAGCTGCTCCATGTCACGGCCGACAGTAGCTGAGACAGGATCAGGCCTGGGGAGCCCCGATGAACATCAGTTACCGGGGTTGACTGACAGAGAGGACTCTGGGAAAGGGGTTTGGCCTTTGGTGCCTGGTGTCACATGGACAGCCCTGGGCCCTGGCTGGAGAGCTGGGACTTGGCTCTGTGCGACCCCGGGCCACTCTCTGAGCCTCCGTCCCCACCCATGTGAGGAGGAGCTTTCTTTGCCCTGCTGTGAGGAAGCAGGGGTCTGGCAGCCTCCAGAAGCGGTGAGCACCTGTCCCGGGCCCTGGCCACCAGCTCGGTAGGTGAGCTCTCTGCCCAAGGGTCCCTGGCTGGCCCTGCCAGGTCGGGGCCCCGCCCGGCTCTGGGCTCCCCCGGGTGAGCAGTTCTGAGACTGAGGGTCCAGTTGAGCCCCACCTTGGTCCTGGGCAGGGCTGGCCCTGCTCACCTGGCAGGCGTCGGACTTGCAGTCAAAGTAGCCGGCACAGAGCATGTTGGGGCTGATGTCGGCGCCGTACACCTCGGGGCTGCTGCACTTGTGGTCAGCGACTAGGGGGACCAGTGCCTCCCGCAGGGAGCTGGAGTAGCCGCTCACGTCTGCGGGACAAGGTGTGCTCAGGGCGGGCACAGCCTGTGGCTGCTACTTTCTCCCTGGCACAGCCAGGGCCCCCCCCCCCACTCACTCTCATCCACGTGGCCCCAGCCCGCAATCTGGCACTTGTGTCCCGCGGGGAAGGTGTTGCCGGGCTCCGGCAGGCAGATGGGCTGCACGAACTGGGAGCGCACAGCACAGCGGTCCCCCTTTTTCTTCAGCCGGATCAGGACTGGGCAGGAGAGGGTCAGAGGTCAGCCTGGGGCACGGTGGCTGAGAGGAAAGGCTGCTGGGGGCCCACGATGGGTAGAGTGTGGCCAAGGAGTCCCACGGGTGCAGCCCCCGGGCAGAGGGGTGCATGGCCTAGGAGACCAGGAGGGGTGGGCGGCCTTGCTGCCCTGTCCTGAACCCTCATCTATCCCCCCATGCGTCTGCCCAGCCGCCTCCCTCTCAGCCCGACATGTCCTCGAGCACACCAAGGTCGTGGTCGCTGGGGCTGAACACCGAGTACAGAGGGTACGGGATGTACTTCTCGATGCCGAACGTCTGTGTCACGTCCGTCGTGCGGTTGAAGAAGTGCTGGCCCAGCACCACCGAGACGCTTTCCCTGGGGGGGCTGTGCAGGGGGGGAGGCAGCAATACGGACCTGGCCACCCCTGGCCACTCAGGTCATCTCTCTCCTACCCCTGGCCCGGCCCCCACCAGCCCGTACCCGAGCACTGTGGGGATGGCCCGGGAGGGGGGGCGCTGGCGGTGCAGCCCACAGGCCCGGGAGCGGCCTGAGCAGGTGCCCCAGTGGCTGTTGTGACAGCGGAGGGCTGGGGGTCAGGAGGAATGGCGGGCCACGGCCACCCCGTGATCCCAGGCACATGCAGGAGCTGACCCGGGGCTGCCTCTACTGACAACCCCACTGACGCCCCGCGGGGAGACTCACAGGTGGGGTCTGCCTTGAGATGGCCCAAGGGGGTGGACACTCAGCCCTGCCTGGGGCCCCCACCCCTGCTCTTATCTGGCCGGTGGGGTCCCCAGACACAGCCCCTCACTCTGGCTGGGGAGGTCAGCCCCTCCGTCCCTGATCTGGGCCTCAATTTCCCCACCTGCTGTGTGGACGGTCACTCCTGCCCTGGATTCCAGGAGGGAGGTGGGTGGATGCCTGCTCCTCGGGCCGGTCCCTTAGCCCCCCGCTCATTCCACGCTAAGGAGGACTCGGGCTCCCGTTTTAGAGGCCAGTGAGGAGCCTGCTGCAGGTGCCCAGTGGGCAGGCAGGGCAGGACTCCCACCCTGGACGTGGTAGTCCTTCGGGTGACCAATGGGGGTGCTGGCTGGACCCCTGCCCTCCCCTGTCCCTAATCCCTGGGTGTCACGGTCCGGGCCAGAGCCCGCCAGGCAGGGATTGACCCCCTCACCTGGCACAGCAAAGGGCTGGACAGGACTGTGCTGGGCTTTCCTACCCCAGCCGGCCCCTCCCTGGGCGTGAGCAAGGCTGGGCCTCACACCCCGGCTGCCAGCCCCAAGCTGCCCCTACTGCTAGGAGCTGGCTGAATGGGCTGGGCCTCAGTTTCCCTGGCTGTTCAGTGACTCTGGGACTCACACGCATTGTCACCGTGGCCCCCGGATCCCTGCCAGGATGGATGCCTGTGAGACACCTGGGCAGCCGAGGCAGGGTTGGCGATGGGGCCTGTCCCATCCCCCCATGTCCCCCCAATGCCCTCAACCACTCATCCCCCCATCCCCCCATCTAAGCCAGGCCCTGGGAGGGGTGGGGTCTGTGAAGAGGATAGGACCACGCCCCCCACTTCCTCTGTCCACGTGCACTGGGTCCCTCTGCAGGCCAGACCACGACTGAGCTGGGGCTCCCTAGACGGTGCGGTGCCGGGGACCGCACATAATGGCCAATGGAGGGGCTGAGGACCGGCTTACACGAGGTGCAGGGAAGTGGGTGCACGGGCGGTGCCAGGTGCAGGTGCCTGAGGACAGGCGGGTAGGGGCAGGTGGGCCATGCAAGGATGGCGGGTCCTGGACGCTCCGGCGGCCGGGGCTGGCCGGGGCACACCTGTTGGAGAAGCAGTGGGCTGCGGACACCACCCAGCAGGTGTGGACGAGGCTCCCAGCGCAGAAGTTGTTCCCAATGTAGATGGCGGCCAGCCAGGGGTGGGAGCCGGGCAGGGAGGACGAGCCGCCGATGATGCGTGGCCGCAGGAAGGTCCTCTTCTTGTGCCTCTTGCCACAGGTCTGGCGTCCAGCCGCGGCAGGCTCGGACAGGGTCACCAGGACGTCAGGGAGCAGGGGCTGGATTCTGGCCAGGGACTCTGGGAGCAGAGGCCCAGGTCACTCCCCCACTCGGAGGCAGCTCCCCTCGCACATACCGTCCACAGGGCAGAGGCCAGCCAGAGAGGGTCCTAGCTGGGCCCACTGTCCACCCTCTGCAGGCCCTCAGGGATCCACCCGCCTTCTGCCCTGCCCTAGGCAGCTCTTCTAGAAGGGTCCAGGGCTCGGGCCCAGCCCTGCCCTCGTGGGCCCATGGCTCACTCTCTGAGCCTCAGTTTCCTCATCTATAGGATGCGGGAACAGCACTCAATCACAGGTTTCGTGAGAGCCAGGGTGGCCTGGAGGTGTTCATGTCCCTCCCAGAAGCCATGACCCCACGGCCAAGCCCAGGATGGTCAGAGACCCCTGCATCAGAGCCCAGGGAGCGGGGGCCACAGGGCAGGGTGCCTCGTGGGGAGCTGCCACTCCAGGCTCTGACTCCAGCGCAGCAGCTGGACGTCCTGCGTGTCGTCCACACTCCGTTCATCCGAACTCCAGTCTTTGGGGACCTCCGGGCACAGTTGTGCAGGGAGGCAGGCACGGCGCAGGCTGTCACCTGGAGACTGACCCACTGCAGCAGGCACTTTGCCCCCTGAGCCCTGGCACTAACCCACCATGTGACCCCTGCCCAGCCTCAGTTTCAGTCCCATGAGCCTCAGTTTCCCCATCTCTCAGATGGGGCAGTGGCCAGGAGTAGGGGTGAGGAAGAAGGACCACAGGGAAACCTGCTGTGACTTCTGTGGGGCTCGAGACAGGGCTTTCCCAACCCACGCCAGCCGCGCACCGCAGGCCGCCAGGCGGCAGTACTCCCAGGACAGCGCGTTGTCCTTCACCACGTAGCACCAGGGCCGCTCGTCCTTGTCTGGGTTCCTGCAGTGTGCGGGAGCTGTGGGCGGGTGGGAAGTCACACTGCCCCCCAGAGAGGGTGGGGGAGGATTGGGGGCATCACACTGTCCCCCAGGGTGGGGGTGGAGGCCACCAGGACACCCAGCAGGGGGCTTCCAACACGGGGGCAGACCCCTGCCTTCTCAGGCCCACAGCCCTCCCGCGGGGCAGTTTCCCCGGGACAGACCCTGCCTGCTCTGTGTGAGGCATCCCAGAGTGGCCTCGGGTGCTGACCGGCAGTAGGCGTGGGGGCCCAGCCCCAGCAGGGCCGCGGCGCCCACTGAGTCCACGTGCAGCTCCTGGTAGAGCAGGTCAGAGTTCCAGGCCAGGCAGCCGAGGCCTGAGGCCGAGGTGGTGGCCACGCCACGGTACCCAGTGCCGTTCCCCAAGAAGCAGCGCTCAGCGGGCACTGCGGGAGCACGCCAGGCAGTGAGGCCAGCCTGCGGTGGAGTCCACCCTGACGCACCCCGGGCACCCGGCCATGGCGGACCCACTCACCAATGTTGCAGAGCCGCCCGGCAAAGCCCGGTGGGCAGGCGCAGACGGTGGTCCCGGTGGCCACGATCAGGTGGCAGGTGCCCCCGTTCAGGCACGGGCTGCTTAGGCAGGCTGGGGGGAGTGTCAGGAGCTGGGCTAGGGGCCTCAAGGTGTCCCACAAGGGTGGGGTCAGGGCTGGGTCCATCCCTAGTGCGCTTGTTGCTGGGTGATTTTGGGCAAGCGCAGGTGGGGATGGGGACACCCACCTGGGGTTCAGTGACATGGCCCCCCAAAGCACCCAGGCCCCCCCGACCATGGCACACCTGTGTGGCGGGTGCCTTCGCACCAGACCTGGCCGCCCGAGCAGTTGCACCATTCCACGCGGCCTTGGTGCACGCGGGCCCAGCGGTCGCCCACCTCCAGGTACTCATAGCGGGTGTCGTCAAAGCACTTCTCTGGGGGTTGCACAGGGAGTCCCACACGCTGTCCACCCACTGCCCCGTGTAGATCCCGGCAAGCCCCCGCGCTCCCATCCTCCTGGTACTCGCTCACTCCAGTCCACAGACCCCCATAGCGCCCACAGCCCCTCACCTGTGCCGCAGTCCTTGCCCGTGAAGGCCCCGAGGCAGCTGCAGTGGTAGGACTCGGAGGCCTGGGTGCTGGAGCAGGCGCCCCCATTGAGGCAGGGGTTGGAGGCGCAGGGATCGAGGGCAGCTGGGAACACATGGGAGGGGCCATGAGTCTGTGACACCCCCTGCTTGCCGAGGGCCTCCATCTGCCCTTCCACCTTCTGGCCGCCCCTCGGGGGTCCTCAGGGTGCAAGTCCCCTGGGCGGGGTGACGGGCTTCCCCTTCCTCCTTCCTGTGCCCGCTCAGTACCTGGGCAAGCGGCCCGGCTCTGCACTTGGCGCCCAGAAGCCTGACATCCCCACTGTCAGGCAGCAGACCCCTCCCACATCCCCACAGACTCCACGGCCCTCACTCCCTCGGCCCCTCAGGCCCACTGGGTCCCCCGTCCAGCGCGCGCCCGTGCGGCCACAGGCCTGGCCTCACCACCAGGGGGCGCCTTGGCCCCAGCGATGGCCATGTGGCCACATCAGCCCCCAGAGGGCCAGGGTGCTGCCCGGGAGAGGCTCCCTGGCCCTGCTGTCCCCACCCACTCCTGGGTTCAGTGGGATCAACCCGGAGGCCCTCCGCTACTCACCCCTGCCCCAGGTCAGCCGCCTGCCATCGGCCCCCAGCCCACTCAGCTCCTTGCCCCGCCCCCGTGCCCCACCGGGGCTCCCTCCTGGCCTGGCCTCAGGCTGTCCCCACACAGCCCTGCACCCACCTGGGCCCTCCGCAGGCGGTGCAGCCTCCGCACAGTAGCCCCAGGCTCTGTCCCGGTCATAGTTGTGGGTTGTGGCACACCTGGGGGGCCATACCTGCGGTGACACGGGGGTCCCAGCCCAGAAACCTGCCTACCTGACCCCAGCCCCACCATCCCAGAGCTCCCCATGCCCCTGCTGTGTGCTGAGCGCTCCCTGTGTGCCAGGCTGGTCGGGAGCAGGCTGGAGAGGGCAGACCAGACCCCACCAGGGCCCAGCCCCTGCCCCACCTGGAACCCACCACTTCCTGTGGGCGCTGCCCTCCAAAGTGCAGGAGTGGAGCATGCGGCCCCCGTAGCGGAAGGGGAACCTGCAGGGCTGGCCGTCCTCTGTGAGCACTGCGGGGCAGGTGGCAGGGTTATCCCGGTGACCACCCACACTCACCCAGCCGGCCTTCAGGGGCAGCAGGACACCACCCCAGCCCACCTGACCCACCTTGGCCCTGGGGGCTGCTGCTTGAGGGAGCCTCCCTGGGTGGGGGCAGGAACCCACCACCTTGGGGTCTCTCTGCCTCTGGAGTACTCATTGCTGGGGTCTCAGAGGTCACGGAGGTCACCTGGGTCGTGGAGGTCCCAGGGGTCGCTGTGGCTTTAGGTTCTGGGGGGCCCGTGTGGTTCTAGGAGGAGCCAAAAGGGTGTCGGTGTGGGACAGCCCTGCACTCAGGCAGAATCAGGAACTCAGGTCTGGGAGCAGGCAGGGGACACTGGACATCCCCAAGGCCTCAGCTGGGCCCCAGCTCCTCCCTGAAAGCCCAGCAGGCACTGGGGACTGGCTCAGGGGCACAATCCAGGCCGCACCACTGCCCTCCAGGCTCAGTTCTGGGGCGGCCGGAGCAGCTGGGAGGCCTCGGAGGCCCCTGCACCCACTTCATTCGGACCCAACAGGGGCCCAGAGAGAGGGGTGGACCACAGGGGCCCAGACAAGGGCACACAGGGACCAACAGCCCCCAGGTGGGGCTCAGCAGGACCCCCCAGAAGGCAGTTCCCATGACCTGAGCCACCCACATTGGGCCCCTCTGAGGCAGCAGGACACCACCCCAGCCCACCTGACCCAATGAGTCAGCAGCTCCGCCCGCTGGGCTGCCGCACTGGGGCGGCAGGGGAGGGTCACCTGCCCCTGTGGCCTGGGGATGGACCTGGGCGGAAGCCACCTCACCGTGGACCTCAAACCCCACTGTCTGGGCCCCGTGTTCTCCTCTGTGAGGAGGGAAGAAGGGCAGACAGCAAGTGAGACCCTGGCTCCTGGTCCACTCCACACCCCTGCCTGGGGACCCCCCTCTGGCCTTATCCCAGGGTCCCTTGGTCACCCTGCAACCAGGGTCGGTGCTCACCCCACCGGCCTGGGGCTGGGCCCCTTGAGGCAGCAGCAGCAGAAGCAGGAGGAAGGGGCACAGCCCACGTGGGGGGCAGGGGCTGGGGACCCAGGCCCAGTGCCCCATGGCTCCTCCTGGGGTGTTGCAAGGGGCAGCAGAAGGCAGGAGCAGAGTGGCCAGGGCAGGCGGGGTCAGGGCCTCGTGGAAATGATTAACCCTGGCTGCCTCCGTGCTGGGCCCACATTGGAAGTCCCTGAGTGTCCCCAGCCCCCACACCTGCTGCCGGGCACACCCTGCCCCTGCCCAAGGGCTCAGCTGTCCTGCTCTGGTCTCTGACTGCCACAGAGCTGGCTACTCTTCTGTGTGTGAACTGGTCATTACCAGGGCTGCTACACACACTGAGCCTTTAAATGGGCCCTAGGCCTGTGTCCAGCCTGGCACAGACAGTGGCTTCCTGAGTCAAGGTAGGGTGGCACTGTCCCCACTCCACAGATGGCAGCACAAGGGCTCCTGAAGAGTAGAGCCCCCTCTCGGTGGCCCCACGGTGAGGGGTCGTGCACGAGGTTGAGGTAATCATCTGATGACCCCAGCACGGGGACACGCATGGCCTGCTCCTTCCGTCTGTCCTAACTCTGGGGTGGCCAGGGCCCCTGGCAGCCCCTTGTGATGTTCAGAGTGTCCCCTCCCTCTCCTCTCCTGGGCAGGCCCATGCACCTCCCCCAGGAAGCCTTCCCAAGCCCTGGGATACTCCGAGCCTCTCTGGGCCCCAGCATAGCCCTGGGCCAGGCACCTATGGGCCTGGGACGGGGGCACCACCCCTGGACAGAGCTGGAGTGGAGCGTCCCCACCCGTGTCTCCCTGGAATGCGTGACTCGGGGCTGTGGCAGAGCTGCCTCGGAACCTCTTCTGCAAAATTTCTGAGCAGCCACCTCCGATGAGTCAGCAGCTCCGCCCGCTGGGCTGCCGCACTGGGGCGGCAGGGGAGGGTCACCTGCCCCTGTGGCCTGGGGATGGACCTGGGCGGAAGCCACCTCACCGTGGACCTCAAACCCCACTGTCTGGGCCCCGTGTTCTCCTCTGTGAGGAGGGAAGAAGGGCAGACAGCGAGTGAGCACCAGCTTGGCGCGGTGGGTGCTCAGCACACAGTTGGTACTGGGACTGCCTTCCGTTCCAGGTCCCTGAGCAGAGCACTGCTTCCTGGGGCCCCTCCCTGGAAGCTTCCAGAACAACCCAAGAGGCCTTGCTGTGTTCTCTTAGGCCTCTAGGATGCGACGACAAACCCACTATCTCCAGGGAGCTGCTCGGCCTTGGGGGTTTCACCGAGGCAGCCTGGGCCAATGTGGCCGCCTCCTTCTGACCCAGCTCAGCACCTGCTGTGGCCTGCCGCCTCCCCTCCCCACGGGGCTCCGGCCATACGGGGACTTCCCATCCTGACCAGATGCACTCCAGCCTCAGGGCCTTTGCACGTGCCTGAGCTCTTCCCAGATCTCGGCAGTCAGGTTTCAGCTCAGATGGCCCCTCCTGAGAGCCCCTCGTAGGCCACCTCCGAAATGAGGCCAAGGGCAGGCGGGTCAGGGCACGGCAGCCAGCAGGGTCCCCACAGTGCCCAGGCGGGCGACCTGGATGACAGCTACAGACACAGTGACCAGCTGAGCTCGTCTCCCAGAGGAGACCCCTCCCCTAGAGAGGAGATGGGGTGTGGGGACAGTGCAGAGGGGACTAGCCCAGGGGCTGCACTGGGCGGGGCCCGGCCCGTCTGCGCTGGAGAACTCCAGGCCCCTCCCATAAGTCCCTCGGCCTCACCACCGGGCGCTGTCCTCTCCTCGGGCCCCTCTGCCTCCGGGAGTGGGCTCCCCGAGGGCAGGATCTGCGTCCCCAGCTCCCAGCACGCCACCAACGCCTGGTGTGTCCTCAGAAATGCTTTATTGGGCAGAGGCTGAGTGCTGAGAGGACAGCCCAGGCGGGGTCTGGGGACCTGTGGCCAACTTGAGAGTGTCCGAGACCCGTCTGTCCAACGTGGTCATCCCCATCCTAGTTTGGCTTCTGAGGGTGTGGCAGTCAAGACAGCCCCTCCAAGGCCCTCGAGGACATTCTCAGGCCACCCACACGTGTCCATACGAGAGCTGGCCAGGCTGGGGCAGCTTCAGACAAAGGTTGCGTGGTAGGCGCTGGCCTTGGACTTGGCGGGCTCACCCGGGCCGGGGCTCAGGCCAGGGAGGTCTGGCGTCGGGGACCCACTGGCCCTCAACCTCCCGGGGCCTGCACACACCCCCAGGACACTGCCACCCAGCCCGGGGGCAGAGCCAGCAACAAGGTCCACGTCGATGATGGTGCTGACCGGAAGGCCTCGGCTGCCGCGGGCCCTGCCGCCTGTCACGGGGAGAGAGAGGAGCTATCAGCTGCTGGCCCGGCCCTGGGCTTCTGGAACCCGGCCCCCTGGTTCCTAAAACACCCCAAATCCATCCCAGAGGCAGGTGACTTCCAACCGGGGGCCTGGGCCTGGGCCTGGGGCAGAGGAGCCGGAAGGATCCTCCACGTCTCCAGCTCAGGCTGCGGGCGCCGCGGCAGACACGGCAGAGCCAGGCAGGCAGCCGGGCGGCCTGGACGGCGACCAGAGTCCGAGGGGGCCGGGGCCATGAACCCTGAGGGGCTGGGCCAGCAGAGCAACGAGGGGGCCCAGGGTGCTGGTGGCTCTGTGGAGGGACTTGGCGTTCTTGGCCCTCGGGTCCATCCGCTGTCCCAGGGACACCAGGGAGGTGGCTCATGTCCATCCCCTGCCCCCTGCACCCACCCCAGTCTGCCTGGGGCTGTCTCACCCACTCATGCAGCTCCACCCACCTGGGCACTCCCGACCTGCTCCCACCTCTCACCTCTGGCCTCCGCCACTGAGTCCCCTCCACCTGGGACACTGTTCTCCACCCTGCCCCACCTCCTCATGCTTCCAGGTAACACCAGAGGCCCCTCTCCACGGGACCCGTAGCCCCGATGACACTGGACTGAGTGGGGGGCGGGGGGTAGTGGGGTGTGCCCGGGGCAGGGTTTGTGATGCAGGAACGAGGACTGCAGTGTCCTGCCTGGCTCCCTCTGTCCCAGGGGGGGTGGGGATGGCAGAGGAAATGGATGGGGGAGGAGGGACAGGCCCCAGGCCTGGGCAGCACAGAGGGATGGACGTGCCCCTGGGACCCAGGTGGCCTCTGGGAGAGCAGAGTGGGGGAAACTGACTCCACAAGAGCCTCTGCAGCCTCCGACCCCCAACACTCATACACTCCCTGCCCCTCAGCAGAGACTGAGCTGGGCCACCTGCGGGGTCCCCAGTCAGCTTGTCCCAACTGCCCACCCCAACCTAGTGTGCCCCAACTCCTCCTGAGGGGCCAAGCACTAGGGTGGGGGCAGCTCTTGACACACCTGGACCCTTAGGGCAAGGCCACCCCCCCAACAGCCAGGCAGAGCAGTGCCAGAGCCCCCGCCCCGCCCCCACCCTCCCATCCTGGCCAGCTGGTCGCTCATCTGCCAGGTCGCCTGGGACCCTGTCTTCACCCTCATGTACCCTCCTCAGGGTCTGGGGCCTCCTGGACCCCGTCCCACCATGCCCCCACCTCCAGCCACAGGCCTTTCACCCCACTGCTCCCCCGCCATGGACCCCGCTGCGCCATCAGTGCCCCCTCTGCTCTCGGCCCTCCCCATCCCAGAGCCCCAGATGCCTGAAATCGCCTTGGAAGCTTCCAAACCTGAGGTGGGCAGGCCCTCCCCCCCCACCCCCGGGAGGCCCTCTCACCCCAGCGGCTGCTGCCCTGGCATGCCTGGCTGGGCCCTTCAGGGACAGACATGTCCCCAAGGGTGGAGTCCCCAGGGACCAACACTGGGTGGGCATGGGAGGGAACAGGAGGCGCCCATGGAGTGAGACGCAGTTCAGGATCAGCCCCAGGCCCGGCCGTCCCCACTGTTGTGGCCCCAGGATGCAGGCAGGACAGTGCCATCCCAGGGTCAAAGCCCCAGGAAGTCCTCCCACTGGGAGAGCCCAAGCAAGCCCCACCTCCTTGTGACCGTCTGCCACCTGTACAGTGGGGGTGACGTCACCCACCCTGAGGAGTGGGGATTAAGAGACCCAGGCGGGGTGCAGCAGAGCCCATCTCCTCAGATGGGCCTGGGGCCTGGCCCTTGAGGTACCCCTGGCCCATGAGAACCTGCCACCAACTGCCCCTCCCCGGGCCTCGGTTTCCCTAGCTGTAACAGGAAGGCCTTGCCACTGAAGGTGATGCCGCCGGGCTCTAAGCCTCCCCAGCTGCTCTGTGGCCCCCCGCAGTCCAACCCCACCACACCCCCACCTCACCCTCGGCCCCAGGCTTCCGGAAGCCGCCTACAGGAGGCCTCTCTGAGTAAGCCCTGGCCTGTGGGCAGAGCTGTGGCGTCCCTTCTGAGGGCACCCAGCCTGTCCTCGCCAGCCAGTCAAGGCAAGGGAAGAGGCTCTCATCCAGGCCTCCCCTACGTGTCTGCCAGCACGGGAGGCCACGTGTATCCCGCGCAGGAGGACCCGGCTGGGCTGCCCTCCAAGTTGCCCCCTGAAAGCCCATGGGCCATATGGAGCAGCCGCAACTAGAGGCTTCTCCCAGTCAGTTCTCTAGTCAGTCATTCAACAACCGTTCTGCTACGATTCTGCTAGGGCAAGGATCCAGCTCTGCCCCCACAGGGGGAAGGGGACAGATCCACCCACCCCCTTCCTGTCACCAAGTCCCTGTGGCTCCACAAGCCAGGCTGCGTGGCTAGGAGGTGAGCAAGGTGTGGAGAGAGGCAGGGGTCTGCCCCTAGTTACCGGTGACTCCTGTGGGGCTCCCAGCTCTGCCCCGCCAGCCCCATGTGGACAGATGGGACGACAGGCTCAGGGTGGGGAGACACCTATCTCTGGAGACCGGCCAAGGACAGCTGAATCACAAGAAGGGGCCACAATCCGGGCTCTTCCTGCCTTGCCCTCCTGAGTACCTGGCAGCCCCAGGCCATGACCCAGCCACGCCAGGCTCGGGCAGGGGCACAGCCTGGCACTCAGCTACCTGCAGGCTCCCCTTCGAGACCCAGCCCCCAAGGCCCATCCCGCTGCCCTCCCTGCCCTGAGGGACCCTCCTGTCCTCCTAGCACTTGGCTGCCACCTCCCCTGTGATGTCCCCACAGGAAGCTCTGGGGGCACTGGACACCCAGGAGTGGTTGAGCCACCCCCGCTGGGAGGCCTCCACTGCAGCCCAGTCCACAGCATCCAGGGGGCCTGCGAGCTCCTACTGACCCACCAGAGCCCTGGTTCCAGCTTGTGACCCCCAAGTTGACCCCCTCCAGGAGGGTCCCCAGCGGGTATCGTGACTGTGTCTGTGGGGGAGGTGGGGCTGGATTAAAGTTCCTCTTTCAGCAAATGTTTACTGGGTGCTGGTGAGGCAGGTGGACACAGCTCAGCAGGGTGCACGGCATGGTGTGCGGGGGAACGGACAGTGGGGAGGGGGACCCCAGCACAGGCTTGCACCTGGGCGGATGCCAGGGAGGGGCCACAGGCAGAAGCCCTAGCAGTGCCAGCCTGAGGTGGGCGCGGGCGGCCTGTCCTGCAGGGAATGTGGGGGTGGGGCGGGTCAGGCTGTGGTCACTTGCAGGCCTGTGGCTACCACGTTGGCAGGCCTGGCTGGGCCAGCAGGTAGACAGACTTTGGGGGTGTGGGCAGCTTGTGGTGGGAGCTGGAGGACCAGGAGTCACAATCCGGGCTGAGGTCCGCAGAGGAGGGGCCAGGCCAGTTGTGCAGCTCTGGGAAGTGCACGGCGGGTGCCCATGGAGTGAGCTGGGCAGGTGGAGTCCCCAGGCATCTGCAGGAGACAGGTGCTCAGGACCGAGGCCCACTGGCAAGTCACGAGCCCTCAAACGTGCTCTGGGCTCTGGGGAGGGGGCTGTGGAGAGCACCTAGAAGACGGCCACGTGTCCCCAGCAACTTTTTAGGTCTGAGACCAATGGCAGTCCCCTGGGGCTGATGTGTCCCCAAGAAAGCCAGGGCCCCGCAATCCACATCAGCATGACAAAGTCTGGGCTGCATTTGTGCCTAGGGAGGGCTGGGCCAGCTTCCCCCAGAAGGTGCCACAAGTGGGTTCCTGCCGTTTCTCCACATAGATGTGAGGGGCCCCCAGACCCCCGGAGACACTGACTGGATAGGACTTGCCCAGGGGTCCTCCCCCACGGGTGTCGCTCTGGACAGCACAGGAACCAGGCAGGGCTGCGTCCTCACTGAGCCTCTGAGGGTGTGATGCTGGGCAGTACGGGGACCTAGGCTGGCAAGGTGGGTCAGCCTGGTGCAGATGGGCCCCCAGGACTCCGGCCACACAAGGGCAGCAGTCTGGCTACCTTGGACCCTAGGGTACAGGGCATGGCCCCTGAAGCCTCGCCTCTAGGCCAGGCCCCCGACAGGTGAGCACCTACGTAGAGTTCGGCAGCATGTGCACCTGGCAGGAAGCCAAGCTCCAGGTTCCCTGACAATGGCCATTGTGCCCAGACACACCCCTTGGGGACCCTGGCAGCTGTGACACTGGGGTGAGCTGCTGTGGGGGACCCCAGCTCCAAGACAGTTGTGCAATGACCCCTTTTGAGGGGGCACCTGGCACCGCCCTGCTGCCAGCCAGAGTCTGCCATCTCCCGAGATCTGCCCGCCGTCACCGAGCAGGGAGCTCCGCCAGGCCGCGGGCCCCAGAGCCTGGCCTTCCCAAAGGGGCAGGGGTGGGGCTCGCTGGCCTCTGGTGCTCAGCCAGGACCCGAGTCCAGCCTCGAAGCCAGCTCGTCAGCAGTGACAGTGCCTGGAGAGGGCCTACCTGGGGCCGGGGCTGCCAGGAGGGACGGGGGGCTGCTGGGGTCAAGCACCGGGGGCTCGGCCCCTCCTGGCCCTCTCTGGGCCCTTCTGTTGTATGGAGGGACAGGCAGGTAGAGAGGGTTCCAGACGTGCCCTCGTGGGGGCTCTTACTGGCCGAGCACTCACTGCTGGGAGCGAAGTGGGCCCACCGTGGCGGCTGCCAGGTCGCGGGTCAGAGCAGAAGGTGGCTCCTCTGCGGCTCTGGACTGAGGTGCTCACCACAGATTCAGTTCCACAGATGTGTTTTCCTCACTCGCAAAACATGCCCTTTAGGGCATAATCCCCACACCCTCCCCGAGGACGTGCAGGAATCCCACCTTCCCAGAACCCGAGGGAGGGACTCCCAGGGGCGGACGCATACCCGCCAGCTCCCACCCAGGTGGCCCGGGCGGGCACTGCTGGCAGACGCCTGCCCACCAGCTCCCGGTGTGTGTGGGAACCAACCAGAGCAGGGTAGGAAGGCAGTCGGCAATTGTCATCGAAACAACCATAAGCACAAGTTTTAAGGCTCTGTCACTGAAGGAGCACTTTGCAATGGAACCCAGTTCTGGTTCCGTCTTTCCGAGTCGCTCTCCCTCGCAAACACAGAAACAAAGCTCTCCTGCTTCTGCCAAGGACTGACGCCCGCTGTGCGGCAGGGCTTGCGCGTGGGAAGGCCGCCCCACCTCGCCCACCACGCATCACTCAGGCATTCCAGAAAGTTCCTCATCTAGACAGAAATGTGCACAAAATACGTCAGAGAGACACGCCACACAGATATACCCCAGGCACACACACACCACGTGGATACACACAGCAGTCACACACACATATGCCACATGGAAACACACTGGGCACACACACACACATCACATGGATACACACAGCAGTCACACACACACACATGCCACACGGAAACACACTTGGCACATACACACATGCCACATGGACACACACCAGGCACAAACACACCACATGGATACACACAGCAGTCACACACACGTATGCCACATGGAAACACACCAGGCACTTACACACACACGCCACATGGACACACACCAGGCACACACACACCTGCCACATGGACACACACCAGGCATACACACACAGGCCACATGGACACACACCAGGCACAAACACACCACATGGATACACACAGCAGTCACACATAGGCACACACACACATGCCACATGGACACACACCAGGCACTTACACACACACGCCACATGGACACACACCAGGCACACACACACCTGCCACATGGACACACACCAGGCATACACACACAGGCCACATGGACACACACCAGGCACAACACACATATGCCACATGGACACACACCAGGCACACACACACATGCCACATGGACACACACACAAGGCATACACATGCACCACATGGACACACACCAGGCACACACACAGAGGCTACATGGACACACACAAGGTACACACACACGCCACATGGACACACACCAGGCACACACACACAAGCCACATGGACACACACCAGGCACATACACATGCCACATGGACACACACCAGGCACACACACATGCCACACGGACACACACCAGGCACACACACACATACCACATGGACACACACCAGGTACACACACATGCCACATGGACACACACCAGGCACACACACACACCACATGGACACACCAGGCACACACACACAGGCTACATGGACACACACCAGGCACACACACACAGGCTACATGGACACACACCAGGCACACACACATGCCACATGGACACACACCAGGCACACACACATGCCACATGGACACAAACAAGGCACACACACACGCCACATGGACACACACAGGGCACACACACATGCCACATGGACACACACAGGGCACACACACAGACACATGCCACATACACACTCACACACCCCACCTCCAAGTGACCTGGAGTCTTGCCAAGGGCTTTGACATATCTGTCATCTGATGTCAGATGACTGTCATCTCCCTGTCAGATATGGAGGCTGGGGGAGGAGGGTCAGCGGGGTAGCCTGGCAGCACATCTGGAGGCCTGGGCCTCCCCCTGCCCTGGGTGGCCCCTCCCTGGGGGAGATGGGCCCAGTGGCTGGAGGGGGGTGAGCAGTGCGGCCCTGGGGGGGCTCCCTACTTCTGTCCAGCCATGGCTGTGGGTGGGTGGGTGCCCCGGGGGCCCAACCCCATGTATTCCTAACATAGGACGGTGGGTCCACAGCAGCCGCCGCATCGCTAAGAAATGCTTCACAGCAGTTTTCAGAGCCACGGAGAGTGACTCTGGATGAATCCTGAACTTCTCAACCCTGAGCGGTGCCAGTTAGCACTGGGCCCAGGCTCCCCGCTGCCCAGGGGTGGCAAAGACGCCCACGGACTCTCGCAGATGGCCGTCTCCACTGCCCCACGCGGGCAGCTAATCACGGCTTATGCCGCGACAAAGCCCCCCATGCTTAGAACCCCTGAGGGCCGCCGGATTTAGCAGCACAAACTGGGGTTTGAGAAAGTGAGAGGCACAAAGTCCCAAAGCCCTCCCCGCAGACTGGGGCGTCGCCTCCAGGAGGACCGGGCAGGTCGTGGAGCCTACTGTGTCCAGCGGGAGCCCCAGACCTATGACCTATGCCCCAAGGCCCTCCTACTCCCTTCTCCGGCTGTGGTCTCCCCCCAGGACAGGGCCCAAAGCCACGGGGCTGGGGGCTGGTGGGGCCGTGGAACTGGTCCTGGCCAGCCGTGGTCAGGAGCCGTCGCCAGGACTCGAGGAGGACGTGCTCCCCACGCGGCTGACACCACCCCTGCCCTCCTGCCGTGAGCACGCTAGGGACAGGTGGCAGAGGCCACTGGGCATGGGTACCGCTGCCCACGCTAACAGCCCCTGCCAGGTGGGAGAGCCCGACGCAGAGCCAGCCCCAGCAGCCCAGAGCTGGTGTGGCTGGGCGGAAGCTGAGAGGTGACAGCCCAGCCCCCGGTCTATGAGGAGCAAACGGGACAACTGCAGTGTCACCAATTCTTCTGTCGTGGAAGCATCTGGAGGAAGGAGAGCCAGGCAGGCACAGACTGGAGGCTTGACCACGCCGCGGCCCTGCGGCGTTCCTGGCTGGAGAGGCCTGTGAGGGCCCAGGAGGAGGTGCCCACCCGCTCCCAGCCCCGCGCGGTGGAGTGCCGGCTGCCGCCGCCATTGTATGACTGCGCTTGGCGGGTACATAGGCCGTGCTAGAGGATTTCGTTGAGGGAACACTATATTTTTAAAAGCCAATATATTAAGGCAAATACATTTAATTTCCTAAAAATGTATAATATTTTCCCTAGCTTAAAATATTTCTATAGTTTTCTAAAGTGGAAAGAAATTTTGAAATGAAAAAGAAAAGAGTTTTAAACCAGTCCAGCGATGAGCTCTAGAGTTTATTACTCCCGGAAGAACACAGGCTCCAAACACAGGCGGAAGCTACACACAGGCGTCTACGGAGAAGAGCAGGAGGGGACAGGCAGCAGGGCAGAGGCGAGCAGAGCAGCATCCACGGACGGCCACAGCGCCTTGGGTTTCACATCCCGGCGCTCCTCCCCAGAAAAGGCACCAGGGAGCCCTCCACACAGCGTGTGGCCTCCAAAGTGCCCAGATGTTACAGACACACGGGACGTACATAGAAAACACCTTCCCTGGAGCCCTGTCGAGGTCTGGGTGACAGGCCTGACAACCTGACCCTGCAGCAGGACAGACTGCCATCAGCGTCCTGCACGGGGACAGCAGGGCAGAGAGGGCAATCTCGCCACCCCCAATGGCAGGTCACAACCAGCAGTGCCCACACACCGCTGAGCGTACTCTGACACATGCCCTGAGCAGCCCGCCGTCTCTCGGGGACAGCCGCGTCGGCCCCGGCACCCGGGCTCCTGGAAGCAGCCCTGCCGGCTGCCATTTAGGATGTCGGGAATCTCCCCTCAATTCCTAATATTTGTGGCTCGTGGAAATATCTCTGCTTCCAGACCACACTGTTCACCTTCACACACACTGAATTTCATGCTTCCACTAGGAGAAACGCCCGTGGCACGCTGGGGGTCAGGGCACACCACCGACGTAGCTCCGACTCCCTAACCCGCAGCACACCCCTGCCCGGGCCCGCGCAGCCCGCTCTCCCCGCACACGGGCCCTGGTCCGAGGCCCCGTCCTACCCCGAGTCGCGGGCTTTGCTTACTCGCTCAAGACAAATTCTGTTGTTCAGTCTGGAGACTCGCACACTACAAATGCTGGCTATCTAGGCTTTGAAAGTAACACCGACATCTTCAGAAATCCCCAGGCCTTGCCCAGGGGTGCTACTGCCCCGGGTGCAGGTCCTGCCCATGCGTCACCCCTGCAAGGGCATGGCGGGGCCTGAGCCGCCGTCTGATCCTCTTCATGATCAACCCTGACAAACTCGGGCCTTTCAGAACAGGCCAAGGATGCCCACGATAAATACGATAAACGGGGGAGCATGTGCTGTGGGGACGCCTCACTAAACCAAAGTGGCAGCTGGAAGCCCCTTCCCACAGCCATTCAGTGGTGCTGAACACTGGGAGGACCACGCTGGCAGCAGCGCGTGGGAAAGGGCTGGGTGGAGGGTCAGAACCCAGAGGTACCTGGTCGCGGAGGTCCAGGCGTGTCCTGGGGGGCAGGGGGCGGCGGCAGAAGCGTGCTGTTGGGGCTGCTGATGTGGGCCTCCCCGACCAGGGTCAGGTCAGCCCCCTGCCCGTCCTCCACGGTCTGGATGTCCCCGGACTCTACTTCCCACGACTGCCTCTTCCACATCTGTGCTGTGCCCTCCTGTGTGCGGGGGCTGGGGGACTGGGGGGTGCAGCAGGGCCCGCTGGGAGACTTCTGCCCAGGCGGGGTCGTCCCAGAGGGGCCGGGGGGACTATGGGCCGAGCCCGGGCTGGTTGAGGGGCTGTCACTGCTGTCCTGGGCTGGCGCCCATCTTTCTTGGGGCGGGGACGCGTTCTCCCTGCCAGTGGTTGTCGCGGTTCTCCTGCCAATGGCCTGGGCCGTGGCCGGGGTGGAGAGGGTGAGCTCCGTGGAACCAGGAGGTAAACGAAGAAACTCCGGCAACACCAGGTCTTCCTTCCTCAGCAGCCCGCGCTGGTCATCTGCTCTGTTGCTCTGAGCTTTGGAAATGAGCTCAAAAAACTCTATTGGAAGAAAACCCACATTGACCGTGTTTTAGAGAGTTTCACACTAACGTGTGTCACAGCAAAAAATTCCCTCTCTAGAAAGCTCCGGTGGGGGGCTGTCTGTCCTGTGGCCCTGAACTAACGTGCTAGACTGCCTTCGCCCAGGAACTAGGGCAGAAGCCCCCGGGCTTCTCGCACGACCTGCTTTCAGGAGTCAGAAGCAGCTGTGCACCTCCCTGAAAACGCAACTGCGTGAAGGTCAGGCTCGAATCATCAAACCCTCCGCTCACGGTAACGTGCTGACGGTGTTAGGCACCTCGGCCTGTGTTTCTTATTTAACACTTGGGGCCCTTTTATACCTGAGTCCTGCCCCCTTCCTCGGATGGGGTAAAAGCGACCACCAGACTGAGGCCCGGCAGAGCCAGGACCGAGCAGCGGCCGGGACCCCACAGCTGAGAGGCGGCGCAGGCCTCGAGGCAGCACGGGAAGCAGCTCCGCCTTCAGGGACAGCGCCGTCCTCCGGCCTGCATGGGGCCTGCTGCCACCCAGCGTCTCGAGAACCCTGCGAACCTCCAGCTGCCCCACTGGCCCCTCCAGAACTCTTCTCTTCCTCAGGTGGCTGGATTCTTTATTGTAACTCAAGTTCACCATTCAAGGTCGACGGTGTCTAAATTGAGCTTTCTCTAGCATTTACATTGCATTGAGTTTTTAAACAACTACAAAGTCTAAAGTCTCAAATTTTGATAGTTCTCAGAAATGCACAAGCTTCAAAGAAGGTGTGTGTTTTACTTCTGCTTGGTGGCCAACAAAGGCTGAAGGAGGCATGTTTTATAGTTTTACTGCAAGGCTGGACGCCACAGCAAGCCGTGACAAGCCAGGCTGAGCAGCAAGTGCTCCCTGGATGAAAACGCAGGTCATGGCAACAGCTGGTAGCTTTGCTTCTGCTTTCAGTGCTTCTCTTTGTGACAAGCTTTTGGAGGAAAAGGCACTTTCAGGAAAGGACTCGTCTCTGGTCTCAGTCTCCAGATCATCTCTCTGCTGTCCCTCCTGGGGCACAGGGATGTGACGCTGCTTTCCTCCATCCCTCTTGGGGCACAGGGACATGCAGGCCACTCTCCTCGGTGCTGCAATGACCGGCAGAGGCTGGCAGACCTGCCTCCTCCTGCAGGGCATCAGCTGTGCTTCCTTCCGTGCGAGCTGGAGGCCCTGGCTCACGTCAGGGCTTGGGCAGGTTGCACCTGGGGGGCCTCCAGCACCTTTGTGCGGACAGAGCTGCAGGCCACGAGGGGGGCCTCCCTGACGCCTCCAAGGGCCCGGCTCTCAATCTGAAAATGGGGGTTTCAGTGAAGTTACACCCACAGCCCACAGACTGACCCAGGGAGGAGCATCCTCAGTGTGACGGGGACTGCAGCCACCCAGATGTCGACAGGCAGAGTAGCCTTAATGACTATACTGGAAACTAAAAGAGCATTTACTAAAAAATGTGGAAGTTTTAAAAAGTACACATACCCTCTGCTTCGTCCAAATTAATTTTCTGATTTTTTTTTTTCCCAATCTTTGCAATAGATTCTTCTCTCTTTGAAAGCCGGGGATCCCTAGCATTTTTTCCATTTTCTCCTTTTATTTTAATAGAATTAGACTTGCCTAGTGTTCTTTCCTCTCCCTGCATTAGAAGGAAAGCCAAAGTTCTACTTACACGTCAACACACGACAACGCACAAGTCATCAGTTACAGACTAAAAAGCTCTGCGAGTAGAGACCGCGTTGAGAGAATCCACATGCACCGCAGACAAACCACGTGCAATGACGCAGCTCACAGAGAGCAGAGCGTGCAGGGCATGGCCCCCCAGGAGGAAGGAAAGCCGAAAGCCGGTTGTTCGCAGGGAAGGGGGTGCCGGTGCCGGCGGGACGCAGGAGGGGCCCCAGGGTGCAGAGCCGGGCTGCGGGGAGCAGAGGGCTGGCTGGGGCCAGGCGGGAGGGGAATTACCGTAGCCGACTGGTTTCTGGAACTGGGATTGACGGCTGTGTTCTGTTTGGCCAGTGCACCTTTCTGTTTATCTGCAGGTCCCAAACACAAGGAGATACGTGTTATAATTACGGCAGCTCGCAAATGCACCTGAACAGTGAAATATCATCTGTTTCTATTGTCTTTGAGAGCAAAGCTGTAGAGAAGCCAGCAGGCACTTGCTACTCCTTCCCCCTAAGCACACATGGACCCCTAGTCCAGGACAAAAGGCCCCTGCCTGCTGGGTTTGGGGCGGGAGACGCTCTATGAGGGTGGTGTGGAGGCACCATGGTCTCTCTATAAACCTAACTGGGGATTTTTTGGAGGAGTGATGTTGAAGAGCTCACTTCATATACCATTTGACATGAATATTCCTTAGAAAGTAGAAGAGTCTCACATTCGTGACATATTTTCAAATCGGCCTATGTCCCACGTCAGGGCGCAGGCTGGCCACTGCTGGCACTGAGGGTCCAAAGCCCACGTCTCTGGCCTGATGTGGCTATAGGATCCCCAGTCCTGCCCCCCACAGCTCAGCAAACACACGTGCGCCCCCCTCGGCTCCACCAGAGGCCTCACCTGCACACAAACACGTCACGGGCCTGGCGTCCTCAGACGCTGCAGGGAGGGGAGAGGACCCCCACGCCCTCCCACCCCACCTGCCCGGGGCGACAGGTACAACGTTCTCTAGAGCGGAGGATGGCGGGGGCCTCCCCTGTGACGACAGGGAGAGCAAGAACTGGATTCTGCCTGGAACCCGCGCCCAGGTCACCCTCGGCATAGGCACATGACCCACACCACGCCCTGGGGGACTTTTCAGAAGGAGCCCTCAGAAACCACCTGGACCAGAGCCCCCACTGGGCTGACGTCCTGAAAAGGGAAGGGCAGCCCAAGGTCACCCAAGTGGCTACTTACAAAGTGACCTGTGCACCAGACTGTAGGTGGCTTTCCTATGAGCTCTCTCCAGGAGAGACACTTCCCACTGCCCCTGCCCCGGGAGAGTCCCCTGGGCCACACCTTGGCCCGTCCCTGGTGGGAGCTACACATAGGCCGTACCCCACCTGGCTTTAATAACCTTTCCTTGTGCACAGATTCTTGCGCAACTGCTCTGAAGAGCAAAATGCACTCCGGAAGCACCAGTCCCGGCTGTGAGCCCTGCTCTGCAAGCGACTGGCCCTGCACAGGGCTCGGAGCTGCTGTCACCAACGTGGTGTGCAGGAAAAAGCTCTGAAAACCACCTGACTCACTGCACGAAAGGAACAGAACAAGCCAAAACTACCAAGTGTGTGGTCTCAGCTCCTGCAGGGCCTGTGTCTTCACTTCCTGTTTCATGTCCAGAGTGAAGGGCACCAAATCAGCCACCGGGTGAGGGACCAGGAGGCCCAGACAGGGCTTCCAGGGCCCGGGGGATCCCTGTTTCCCTTTTATGCAAGGACTCCACGTCCTCCCAGGAAGAGAGCACCTTCCAGCACTAACATGCTCTGAAGTGAGCACGTCAGAACCTCAGAGCAACCCAGGGTAGTGTGGGCAGGGACCGTCACCCCTTTTTATAGCTGAGAAGACACATTCGGGGGGTCAAGCTGCTCCTAGTCTTAGCCCCTCTGACACCCAGTTTGAGAAACATTGCATTAAGCATCAATCCTTTGGCCCTGTTAGGGGTCCCAGGGCCCCCAGTAAGGTCCTAATTGCTAGTGCCGACTGAGACAGCAGTCGTGGGCAGCAGGGCTCGGGGGCCAGGCAGCAGGTAGACATGTGGTCATGCTCACCTTTTCCTCTGGAAGGGTCCTTCTCCTCCAGGATGACCCGCTGTCCATCCAGACTCGATATAGGGGCGCCGAGGTCCAGGGGCTCCTTCTCTCCACTCTAGGGCAGAGACGTATGCTGAAGCCCTTACCCAGACTGCCCCTTTGGAATAACTGTGACAGCCGCAGAACAGAGACCCCGCCTGGGCTGGATGGAGTCAGACACCCATGCCCTGGCGTCAGCAGCCGACAAGGAGGGCCTGGGGCTCGGCCAGATGCTGCCACGAAGGCACAGGAATTCCAGACTCGCTGGCCAGCCTGCAGGGTGCTGGTGCCCGAGGAGTCTTCCCACCACGCCCTGCAGGATGGCTGCTGGCCCACATGGCCCAGGCGAGGACCCTGGGCAGAGTGACACTTCGTGACTACCAAGGACACCTTCATTCACAAATTCAATGCTTTTAAATATGTGAAAAATACTCTTAAATACTAATTTAAGTTGGCCTAACAGTCAACGCCACCTAGAACCTGGATGGCAGCTCATCTAAAAAGCCCCCACCGGCCCTCAGGCACCGCTCTGCAGTGAGCACAGAGAGCAAAACGCTCTCGCTGGAAAACAAGGAGGCAAAGACGGCAGTTTCAGGAACGGGTCTAAGACCTAATCCTAATGAAGTGTCACGTCACTAGCTACGGAGCTGGAGTTCCTGTCCTGGGTAAGACTTCTCTCCTTTAGTAGAGAATCTTGCTATTCATGTACCACCACTGTTTACAAAAACAAATCTGAACTTGTCCTTTGGCATTTTAGATTACCTGTCAGCCAGGAAAACAACAAAAGTGCTCAAATGCCAAGCGGGGTGACGTCGAGCTCCCCAAGGGGCCAAGTCCAGGCTGTGCCTGCGGCCCCAGTGAAGGAGCAGCCCCAGGCGCGGTGTCCTACCTCATTCCTGGTGCTCCTGGGCACAGGTGGCCCACAGAACTCGCCAGAGGGCCAGGCGGGTGTGTGCAAGGAAAAGCCCACCCACACCCACTGCACAAGAACTTCCACAACCCACCTCGGAGCCTGCCTGGCAGGGCCCTCATGCAGCTGAACAAGCCCTGGCTCCCCAGGACGAGCCCCCACCCCGGGCCCCGCCCTGGCCCCAGCACCCCGTCAGCACACGGCCCCCACCCTGTTCTACAGATACGGAGGCTGAGACGGGGGCTCGGTGCTGGCTGGGGCTCTCCACCCAGCCACGGGGGACGAGCTTCGGGTCACCCTGGGAGCTGGTGCCAGTAAATAATTGAATAGGTTCCTCTCGCTCACTTCAAAGCTCTTGAGCAATGTTGAGGCCAGTTTTAGGGAAAATTAAAATCCTAAAAATATCTGGAATCACATTCCGATAACACTGAGAAGGGAGATGGCGTGGTGCCCGCGGTCCTCGGCCACAGCTCACAGCCGCTCACAGCTGGGCTCCGGGACCCCTGCTGCTTTGGAAACGCCCCGGGACTGGGGCTGCCCAAGGCCTGCCTTCCTTGCCCCACAGTGCTCCTGGTTCCCTTCTTAACCTCCTTCACATGACCAAGGGGCGGCCGGGCTCGCAAATGCCAGTTCTGAGTTTTCAATGACAAAGTGCAGATGAGAATCACGAGTCCCCTGCCCAGGCCCCACCCCGAGGCACCGGTGTGCAGGGGGGCAGGTGCCGCCAGCCCTGCCATCTGACCAGACCTGCAAGTGGTGCGGCTACTTCGGATGGGTTGTTGGTTTGTTTCTTGTTTCCCCGGACCAAAACCACATTGCAAATAGCGATTGTTTTTGGAACGACTAAAGTACAAAAAAACGATGATCGAGTTTCCGCTCCACAGAATGAGAACGGGGCGTGGGCCAGGTCCGCTGACCCAGGAGAGGGCTGCGCAGGGCTGCGAGGCCGAGGCTCAGCCCCGGCTCACCTTTGTGAGTGGCACAGAGCTTCCTGGCACTCGCCTGGCACAGGGGAGACACTCACCAGCCTCACCAGCAGGCTGCCGAGGTCCAGGCCGTACTTGGCCACAACAGGCCGTAGCACCTCTGTGACAGGCTTGGTGGGCTTGGCCTTGAGTCCCACTGACCGGTTAATGGGAACGAGGTCCAGCCTGGGGGCACAAAATATTCACTACAGACACACGTCCATCCCCACTGGGAGGCCCGTCCCAAGAGCAGAGCCCCGTGAGTGGCCCTCAGCACCTCGGCGCCCACCCGTCCCGCCAGCCTCTGAGCATGAAGTGCCCCCCTCCGTGGGGAGACATCTGCAAGGGGCTCTTCTGGGAGCGACAGCAGCCAAGCAGGGGACGAGGCCACCCCCTTCCCAGCACAGGCAGAGCCCTGCAGAGCAGCCCTTCCCCGCTGTGGCCTCGGGGGCTGTGCCCACCAGGCCGGGCAGGACGGCTGCCCTTCTCGCCCCGGCCACCGACATGCCTTCACAGCCCATCACGGAACCAGCACATGTCTACTCCCTAAAAGCAAAGAGACAGCACGGGGGGCTCTGGGACCTTCCATAAATGACAACTCTGTTTTTCTCTTACCGAAACAAAGTGCGCTTTTCCAGGCGCAGGTCTCTTGACTCCAAGATGCTACTGTCTTGATGCAGCACCAGAGGCTTTAGAACAAAGAGACCAAAATTAAAGTGGGAACACGAGGCACCCCCTGAAGTGTGGAACAATGTGCAATGGGTGCAGCTGTGCAGAACAAAAGAGCAGCTCAAAAATAGCCCATCCACAGAGGAAGCATCGCTCTCCAACACCACCCCGACACCAGCATGCAAAGTGCTCCCAGCAGCGTCACTGAATTCAGATAACCCGGCTTCCAGCAAACATGCTAAGTGAGGGACGCGGGACAGAGACCCGCATGCAGAGTCCGCCAGCCGAGAGGAGAAGCAGCGGGCAGGCTGCTGTCCGACAAGACCCGTTCCCCAGCCAAGGGGCCCTGAGGGTCTGAGGAGCTTGGTACCTTGTCCCCGCCCACCAGGAAGAGGTCCACGGCGGCCCCGTTGATGCCGTGCCGCTCGCAGAGTCCGGACAGGATCTCCTTGATGGAGAAGCCCGACTTGACGGCCACCATGCAGGACGTCCCATCCGGGAGGAGGATGCAGCAGTGCTTGGCGGCCTTGTCCCTCTCGGGCACCAGGGTCCTGCAGGCCTCGGACTGAGGCAGGGAGACAAGCGGCTGTGCGTTTCACGAGGTGGGCGCCCCCCAAGGAGGTGCGGCAGCCCCGGCCCGCTCGTGCCTGGGGAGGCCAGACAGCCTGCCCACCTGCAGCTCCTCATGTGCAAAAGACTCAGGCGCAATCTGCACGGTGGCTTTGCACAAAGAGCCGACTACGTGTTGGGTTTTCTACGGGAACACTGAGAGCAACCACCTTCCTCTAACTCTGGGCCCTGAACATACTTTACAATCTCTTGGTCTGAGCAGAACCAGCCATCCTGCACCCTCCAACCCACTCCTTGAGGACGAGCCACCCTCTAGGGTCTCTGAGTCACATCACATCCTCTCTGCAAACAGCTCCCTGTGTACATTTTGTTAATGCAAACCCTGCCTAGATTGTCATTTCCTTGTCACTATCTCCTCCTGATGGTCTGAAAACCTCTTTCCCCAAAGTGCTATTTCAGAAGCTAGTTAGTAGACTGGTTGCAAAAATGTCCCCAACTATCCCCTTCCCTGTGCCTGAGCTGCTCACTACCCAGCTCTGCGGCTCCTCCCCAGGAGCTGGGGCTGGCAGTCCTGGCCTGGTTGACAGAAGGAACTTGGTGGCAGCGTGCGGCTCGGAGCCTGGGCCCCTGCAGGCCAGTGTGCTCTGCACAGGAACAAGGGGACTGGCGGCCCGAGACGCAGCCTGCAGTCCGGCGAGGGCCAGGGGCCAGTGAGGTCACCTGGGACCACCGGCCCCGCTGACGTGCCAGGTAGGCAGGGACACTCAGGCACAGCCAGGTGAGGTCGGCGGACCACCTGCTGGCCCGCAGGCTTGAGCAATCATAAATGTCTCCTTTTGAAGCCATCACATTTGGGAGGGATAGTAGTTAGGCAGCAACAGCAAATTGACACGTGGTAAATCCTTATAGCTTGAAACGTTACTTGGCAAAACTGAAGAAGAAATAATATTCTACATTGACTGCTGCTTGACACTTTCAAATGACTAGGGTGCTGGCAACCAATAAGGTTTTCAAAAATTCAAATCACACAACAGCTAACAGACCAACAGACCCTGCCGGGCCCTGCCCATCTCCCCTCGTCTAAGGGAACTGGGGCCAGAACAAGCAGCGACACACGTGATTCGCAGGCACGAGAGGAGACAGTGGAGCTAGACAACAGGCCAGGCCTGTGCCCTGGACAGGCTGTGCACTCCGCCACCGTGCCCGGGCCCATGCACAAGCCACGCGCCCCTTCACTAAATGAAGGTTGGTTGCATAACGTGAGAGACAGGCTTCCCCAGTCAGGGGTCAGCACAGCCCTGCGGCCCTGGGGACAAGGGGAGGCAGCGACTCACCAGGTCCAGGCTCCCTGCAGAGGACACGGAGCCCTGGGACTCTCGGCGGCACGGGCCTCCGTTGGCGTGGATGGGGTCTTGACGGGAAGACACAGTGACTCAGATGAATCCAAAGTGGTAGCTTTACTTTTCCTCACTTGAGACAGAAGTCCCATCTGTCTGGCCCCACCTCCCAGCCTCTGCCCGCTTTAGGCGGAACAGACAGACGTGCAGGATGGAAGACGGACACGAGGAAGCCTTCTCGGGCACTGCTGTGCCTCACTGGGACGCGTCTCCCTACCCTGCAGGGGCGAGGGTGGCCCCAGCCCTCAGCAGGCTCCTCTCTGCTCTGCCCCTGCCACATCCTGGCTCCAACACCGTGCTTGGCCCGTGGCAGGCACCCCCAGACAGCAGTGCACATAGCACCAACTTGAGTACGTGTCCTGGGTAGGCCTGACTTTCCTTCATTCAATCTGGAATTTGTATCTCCAACTGCAGTTTCTGGGCCTAAAGAAAACGTCCCCCTGTGGACAGCGGCAAATGCTCCCGGTGGGTTGCTGCGTCTTTACCAACGACCCAGTTCATGTCATTTTCCTTGAAGTCCTAAAGTGAGCTAACACTCGCCAACTGTCACGAACTTAACACTCACTCTATAATCTTAGGCTAATCTAAAAATCATGAAAATTCTTACCAAAAGGACTTTTGAAAACACAGGTCCTACTCCCAAATCATGCTGCTACACACAGGCTCCAGGGGCTGTCGGGGTCGGGGTGGGGCTGAAACAGTGGCTTCCCAGGTACTCTCGGCCTCTCCAGCCACCACCCACTTCCTCAAAGGGACGGATTCCCAGGCTCAACCCTGGGCCAGAATCAGAACTTCTGAATTCTGGGGCATGCCCTGCAATCAGGGCTTTAAAAGCCCCTCCAGACGGCTCTCTAAAGACCTGCAGCCTGTGATGGGGATGGCTCTCGTGGGCAGAACAGTGGGGCTGGAGCTCCCCCACCTCCCAGGTACTCGGGAGGCCTGGCCCCATCTCCTAACATGCTGTCTGTGCCCCAGGTGGCCTCTTAGGAAGATGAGTCCCTCAACTCCCAGCTGCCTTTGTTTTGAAAAGGACACCCATGGCCAGGAGCTTGGGGACCCTGCGCCAGGCCTGAGCCTCCTTCTGTAAATTGGCACGATGCCCACCATTCAGGTAGCACCGTGGGGCCCCTCACTCACCTCCCTCAGGTTCACCCGGCTTGTGCTCGCTGAATCATGGTCACTGCCCAACTTCAACTTGGGGACCACAGGCTTAGTGCAAGCCCCTCACCGTTAGGCAGGACACTCATTTCTGAAAATAATCCCTTTCTCGAAAATCTCTAGGGAGGAAAATCCTTCCCAACTCTCTCCTATGTGCTTTCCAGTCCCTGGCATAGAAGGCTTCCTCCTCCTCTGCCTCAAGCGTGGGGCATGTCCACTCCCTCCGCCCCACTACCGGCTGCCAGCAGCCCGCCAAGGGCGGGGGGCCGGGGCGCAGCTGGAATACCCCGAGCCCCTCGGCTGGCGCCCTGGGAGGGCCACACTCCCGGCGCATTTCCTGATTCCTCAAAAGCTTCCTTGAGCCGCCCACCTCCCGCTGCACACCGTGGCCACGGCCCCTCCCCTAAAAGGACAGCGGCCTGTGACAGGACGTGGCTGAGCCGGCCTGGACAATGCAGCCCACACAGGCGACACCACAAACCATTTGGAAGGTCACCGTGTTCCTTCTTCTTCTGGGACCTTCCAGTGCTCCTACTCCTTGACCAAGAGAAAAACGCGCCTTTCCGTTTCTTCTCACTGTCCTCCTCCACCAGCTCTTCGTTCAGGGACCTTCCTGATTTCGATTTTCCACTCAACTGTCAGCAAATGGAAACCTTGGTTAAAACAACGTAATGTTATTTTAATATTATATGAAATGCACAAAGAGATGGAATAGTGAGCAGTGGACGTGAGTACTCTAGGGAATGACATCCAACAGGCCAGGAGGTGCAGCCCCGACAGGACTCCAGACACAGTGGCTGGAACCTTCTAGCACTGAGAGTCCCAGCACGAGGCCAGCCTGGATGTCTGTGTGCTGGGTGCATCTCACATCTGCTGCTGGTGACAGAACACGCAGACACAGCCTCTATTGCCCTTCCCTGGGAGAGCTCTCATGGGGTGAAACACACACAGCAGTGACCTGAGCCAGGCGGGGGAAGGGGGGCACCTTTTTTGGCGTGGACATGCTGGAGTGGTCCGAGCCGAGGCTGTGCTTAGACACTGGGCTGCTAGGGGCCTGCTGTGAGTCCGGGAGGGCACGGCCTTCCACCTCCGCCAGGATGCACTCCTGGTACAGCTGGGATTTCAGAAAGCGCGTGTAGCTGTCAAACTTCATCAGGTTGAAAATCTGGGGACGAATGCAATGCGACACCGCTGGAGAAGCAACCAAGTGCTCAGCCTCAAGGCTAAGGCCGTGTGAGGAGCCTGCGGACATCAGAGGGCCTCCTATCCTGAGAGGACATCGCTTCCGCCCATCTTCCCACCAACCGCCCCAGAGTACGTTAGAGATATTTTCCAGTGTCCCCGCACGTCTGATTGTTCTTTCTTCCAACAAACCACTCTCAAAATCAGCAAACTGCAATGACTTCTATAAAGCCAGCACCACGAGCAGACTCGGGGCAGCCACTCCTGGGGAACCCTGTCTTTACATTAAGCAAGAATGAAATCAAAACCAACTGGAAATCTAACAGAGTGAGAGCTGCCTTCAACATGCCTTCTTCCAATTTTTTTAAAAACACTATTCATGTGACTTAGCAACAGAGCGGTCTCTGAAAAGGCCCGCGAAACATGGGCTCTAACAGCAGGTTATTTATTTTTCATCATAGTGATGTCCAAAATTTTAAAAAATTCAAACGCACATATATCATCTCTTGAGAATATGTGACTTTGCACAAGTGCATGTGCATGTACACACATGTGAAAGTGCAAAGAGCCTGTGCAAGTGCATGTGTATGTACGTATGTGATTTGGCACAAGTGCATGTGTGTGTACATACACATGTGAACATGTAAACAACCAGGTCACCTGCAGAGAGGCCAACAGTGGCTCAGGACTTCTAATTTCATGGCCCTGCTGAAATCCCCAAGTTCCGTCTGTGTTGCCCCGAGACACGTCTGTGTCAGGCAGCAGCTCTCCTCTCCATCTGGAGGCTGTCTGAGAGCGTGAGCTCCAGCTAGGATTCCCCTTAAGAAACCGTGGCACAGGGAGGTACCTGGAGCTGCTGCTCCTTGAACATGTCCGGGTGAGGCGCGTTGAGAATGTCGTCCGCCAGCTGGGCCTGGCTGTCGATGTTGACAGGGGTGGTGGCTTTGCTGCACAGAAATTTACTGAAAATCTCCCGGGCCCTGTAGGAAAGCTGACAGGTGAAAATGTCTGAGCAGGCATGTGGACAGCAGGCTTATTCTACACATGTGTTTTCTGGGCCAGGCGCGGTGACTCACACCTATAATCCCAGCACTCTGGGAATCCAAAGCGGGAGGATCGCTTGAGCTCAGGAGTTTGAGACCAGCCTGAGCAACAGTGAGACCCCCGTCTCTACTAAAAATAGAACAATTAGCCGGGTGGGGTAGCATCTGTAGTCCCAGCTACTTGGGAGGCTGAGGCAGGAGGATCACTTGAGCCTAGGAGTTGGAGGCTGTAGTGAGCTATGATGATACCACTGTACTCCCCCCAAGTGACAGAGCAAGACCCTTTCTCAAAAACAACAATAAAAAAAGGAAACATGGGTTTTCTATTTATTTTGCTGCCTTATTCCAAAGGCCTGGCACAGCTTACAGGCATTGGAGGTACATTTCCATGGGCCGCAATAAATATTTCTTGCTTGAATAAATAAAAGTATAAGCCAGCAAGAAACTTCACTGAACTGGCTCCTCTATAATTCTTTAAGTGGATACTTTAACCGTTCCAAAGGCTGGGGCAACTCTACCCACCCCTAGGTGTGGCAAGTGCGTACATTTGGTATTTCTGCGAGGTGGTCCCCACTTAGCAAAGGGAGCATGCAGGAGAGCAAAGTCCCCGAGGGTGCCGAGGTGATGCGAGAGGCCCCAGCCCTGAGTGTGGTCGTTCACCCAAAGGGAGCGGGACATGACGCCGCAGGCTGCACTCGGGAAGAACCTGGCCAAGTGTCCTCCCAGGCCTATGCCCTATGCCCACGTGGCATGTAAGAGGAGCTGAGAAAACCCACATTCTTAGGAAGACTGCCTCGGATTTTATTTAGGTTTCCCTTTAGACACACATTCCGTCTTCTTAATTTCAACATGAGTGGCAACACATTGCTGATGAAAAGTTGTATGGCTAAAGGCATTTGCATAAACTATGTTTAGGCAGAAGTAAATATCATGTATATACAAAAATTTATTCTGAAAAAGAAATGACATTTTCAAACCATGTGAAAATATTTTTACACCAACTTTTCAAACTGGACTAGATGTTAATCATATGCTAAACTAACCTATAGTGAAGCCATACTGCTGTAATCTCCACTTCCTAGGCATGAAGAAATTTACCTCTTTTTTGTCGTGTGCAGGAACATGATTAAAATATTCACAGGCCTGCCAGAATAAAATGTTTTCTTCACTGAATTCTTTCCTTAGAAAATCCTAAGAAAAACAGCATCGATTAACATTGACAGAAGATCAATGGGAGACAAGGTGGCAGTTACTCTATGAGACTGTCCTCTCCATGAGCTGATCATTTCTTCACTCCTGCTCTTCTCTTATTTTTACCTTCTACAGAAACCTCGAGGTTACAAGCTCCTCTCGATGCTTCACCCAAGGGCCTAGAAAGATAACCTAAAGATGCCTAACACTTTAAGGACCACTGCTCTGGCATTCAAGCCGTTTTCTTGACAGCTAAGCATTTCTTTCCAGCAGCTGGAGCTGGCAGCACACATCTGGCTCCACCATTCACAGGAAGCCCCAGAGCTCGCGGCAGAGCGCTGTCAGGCAGAGCGCGGCAGAGTCAAGGGTTCTGCCCTGGGGGATGGGCCGAGAAGGCAGGGCTGAGCCCAGGCTTGCTGAGCCCACCCTGGGAGGAGGAGACACCTGCACCGAGCTACTCAGGGCCCGTGGCTGACCCGCAGGGCGCTGCTGTCTTTGGGGTGGGCAACGGACCCCGCTCAAGCAGCCTCAGCAAAGAGCGCAGACGTCCCCCGCCCCGCCAGCCCCCAGGCTCTTCCCTACTCACAGAGAAGTAGTGAACACCAAGGGGGTCCTGTAGCAGACGCTCGAAGGACACGGCCCAGCTGGCAACCCTCCTCTCTCGCAGGCGCCGGCAGCTCTGCACGCTGGGGAGGCTGGCATTGCTGCTCAGGCTGTTGTTGCTCACGCAGTCCTTCAGGTCAGCGCCGGTCAACTCTGCGGGACCAGCACAGACGGCACCTGCACCCCCGCCCTCCTGTGGGCTCTTCAGGGGCCCAACACCAAGCTCTGTTCTCTACAGCACTCGCTCAGCCCACACACACACACTGCGCACCTGCAACCGCCAGTGCATCCCAGACACAGGGCAGGGCATCGAACAAAACAGACCCCAGCCTCGTGTGGCTCCACACACACAGTGCACACAAGTTGACACAACACTCTAAAGCTCACATACGCGCACACTCACAACACACAGGCGCATACGCACCTGAACAGTAACAAACTGCGGCCACGGGGATAAACAGAAATGGCCGTAACCTTAAACAAAACGTGCACACACACGGCAATAAGAACCAGACACCGTAACCGCATGCAAGGACGGTTTTACCACGTGCTGCAGAGCAAAAGCAGCTGGACAGTGCCGCGAAACTCCACGTGTGTAAGGTCCCAGGAGGTGCCACAGCCCAGCGAGGGGCTCCTCAGGGAGGAGCCTGCAGAGCCCCACAGGGCAGGTGCTCACCTTCTCAACAGGGAGCACGCACCCTGGTGCCTGTGCCCGTCCTTTATCCACCCTACTTCTCGATGCGGAAGGTTCGGGCACCATGTCCACGTTTGAGTACGTAGGCACACACATTAGCTCAGCAGCTCACTCACGATGACTCTGATGTGGAACATGTCACAACAGCAGCCCCAGGAGGCCAGCTCCTGAGGTGTCCACTAACGAGCCTTTGGCACCCAGGATCTTCTAAGCAAGCTCCCAAGCAAGGGGAGGCACCTAGGAAACCCGTCTGTCACCCTTGTCCCCTGGTGTGAGTGGTGTCGTGGGGGTCCCCACTCCCAAGTGGGCAGCCTGGCCACTGCGCCTGAGAGGAAGGGCGCAGGCCAGGGTGAGCCGCAGCTCTGGGAACGCGGCACGTTCCGCAGACGCATCTCTGGGCCGTGAGCCGGCGTGTCCCACACAGGGCCATCCTACAGTGAAGGCAACGGGACCAAACCTGTGCGGTCAGGAGCCCTGGGCTTTGGGTCTGGTTCCTGTTGTGTCTTCACAGGGCAAAGCCGACGACAGTGACCATACAGATGTTGTCACCAGTCCAGTGAAGCGCTAGTCACACACACGTTCCCGATTTGCTCCTGCGTCTGCTCCAGGCACCAAGTACCCTCTGCCTGCTGCCCAGTGCACACGGTGAGCCACCTGGCTGGTCACGCCAAGAAGTCAAGGCCACAGTCAACTGGCTTCAGCCCCAGGCCAAGCATTCAAACACATCCATCGGTGAGGGGTGGAGCCAGAGGCAGCATCGACCCCTCCCTGGGGTGGAGGCCACGCTAAACCCCACAGCCGAGTCTAATCCGCAGACGTGCTGACAGCCACGCGTGCATCCGCCACACCTGCGGCCCAGGCCGGAGGGCTTCCAAAGAGGCCACGTGTGGACGCCGCTGATCCAGACAAGGGCAGACCCCAGACACCAAGAGGCAATGCTAGGATTTGACCCCATAGTCTGCCTTGCCCTCAGCGTGACAAGCAGGGGCTGTGCGTGGCAGGGGTCAATTGCAGCTCAAAAAGCATTTAGATTACAAAAGAAAGGAAAAAGAGCAATCAAATAATTTAAACTGCTACAGAAAAATATTAAAATAAGACTCATAAGGAGTTATGATAGCATCAGAAAAGCAGAATTTTAATGTTTCTTTGAATCCCCCAGGCTGTGTATATGCTTTTCTGAGATAAAACACTCGGGTAGTGTCGGCCACCAGCATCCACTGGAGTCCAGGGAAGGCCAGCAGCCGCCGGGGACTCACGCAGAAGCTCTGACCAAGAGTGGCTGGGGAAGAGGCAGCGCTCACCGCCAGTGAACAGGCAGCAGGCCACACAGCATGGCGGGACTGCCACGTCAGTGCCACTCAGAACCGAGGACAGCACAGGACCGTGCAAGGCTTCCTCTGAACACAGCAGCTCTGCGTCATGGCGACGGCACGTCCAGAAACACCTTGCTTAAAGAATCCCAACATGCGAGACTGCCCCTCAGACAGTGCTCCATTCCGCACGTACGTGGGGGCGAGGCACGCTCATGCACACTCTCTCTTGCACGGCCGTTCTCTCACACCGGGGCAGGGGTCTTTATGCTGAATTTGCTCCAATAACCAGACACTGACGGGCAAACAAAGACATCAGCAATCCCTAAATGAACACACAACCCAGCGCACTTCCCAGAAGATGCTTTATTAGAACTAGACAAGCTGAGGGTAAGAGTTTGTGCGGAAAACAAGATACTAAATGATGGAAAAACAAAACAAAAAGAGCAACAGGGTGGGGTCAGCTCTCCCTGACAGTGCAGCACATCTCAACCCACAGAACCCGGCACAGAAACAGACACATCCCATCACCAGACGGAACACAGAGCTCAGAAATGGACCCCACACGGTGAATTCATGAGTCAGATTGGGGGAAACAGATTACACCCAAAAAATGACCAAGTTGGGCCCCTTCCTTCCAACACACACTAAAATAAATACAGGATGGACTGAAGATTTAAATGTAAAAATGAAATTAGAGAAATACTAGAAGAAAATGTAGAATCATTTTTTGAAATATCTGAGTGAGAAAAGGCTCTGGAGGCAAGACACAGGCCCCGAGCCGTGAAAACAACATTGGAAAGTGGACAGCAGAGACTTGACTCTCTGTCTATCAAAACCACCACAAGCCAAGTCCAAAGACAAGAAACTATGGGAAAATATGTTAACAGAGATGAAGCGCTAGCTTTCCTTCTCTGTAAGAATACCTACACGCCAGTAAGAAAAAGATCAACAAACCAAGAGGAAAATGGGAGTGTGGACGGCCACTGTGCAGAAGGCTCTGAACACGCGGCAGCACACCCGCCTCCCCACAGTTACCTAGATGTGGATTTAGTCGGCATCCGCCTGGCCAAGATCGTGGTGTCAGCAAGTGTGGGCACAGAGGCCCCTTCCTGCACTGCCGGAGGGATAAAAACTGACCAGGCTCGGCCGGGTGCAGTGACTCACTCCTGTAATCCTAGCACTCTGGGAGGCCGAGGCGGGAGGATCACTCAAGGTCAGGAGTTCGAGACCAGTCTGAGTAAGAACGAGACCTCGTCTCTACTAAAAGTAGAAAGAAATGATCTGGACAACTAAAAATATAGATAGAAGAAAATTAGCCGGGCATGGTGGCTCATGCCTGTAGTCCCAGCTACTCGGGAGGCTGAGGCAGGAGGATCACTTAAGCCCAAGAGTTTGAGGTTGCTGTGAGCTAGGCTGACGCCACGGCACTGTAGCCCGGGCAAAAGAGCCAGACTCTGTCTCAAAAAAAAAAAAAAAAAAACAAACAAAACTGACCAGGCTCTACGGTGGCATTCATCAGGACAAAAACACACACTTGCATGTAAACCAGAGGGGAGGGCATAGGACTCTGCCTGGCACTGAGATGCCAAAGACTGCAGCCAGGGTAACGTCACCACCAGGGACAGAAGGAATAAAGCCACACCACATAAAGGGGCACCTGCGCCAGAAACAGGGCCCAGGCCATAACCCCTGTTCCATCTGCATTCCAGCTTTATTTAAAGATAAGATCATGTGAAACCACACAAACCACAGGAAGGACAGGGCCAGGGCTCAGGTGGTGTCCAGGCTGGAGGAGATGACGGATAGGGGTCACACACTTCCCAGGTGTGGCTGGCTCATGTTTCCCATGTAAGATGAGGGTCATGGTGTCACAAACTTCACTATATTTTATACTGATAAATGAGATGATCCTAATAAAATGAAATAATCTACATCATGAGAAGCATAACATGTTTCTGCCAGTTTTTTTTTCCTGAGGCAATAAAGGCTGAACAAAACTGAGGAATAAACAGAAGTTAACCGACCTTGGGGGAGCAAGGGAGGGCCTTCCATGACAGGATGAGCATATGCAAAGGCCCCGTGGCAGAGGGCAGAAGGAACATAGTGTACAGCCAGTGTTCTGGCTGGGCTGTGGCCACTGGAGCTATGTGGACTTGACCCTGGGAGGGAAGGGCCTGTGTTTCTCACAGGTCCCTCTGCCTACTGGGGAGGGTGGCCTGGGGCTGCCCAGGTGGAGGCCCAGGTGAGGGGTGCTGGGGACCAGGACAAGAGGCAGGGGAGGCAGAGAAAAAGGCTGACCCACTGCAAACTGCAGTCAGCACAGCTCAACCCTGCAAAGGGTGTTGAAACTTTGATTTCTCAAATAAAAGGTGTTTGGATTCTAACAATGCAAGTACAGTGATGAGAAGCCTCTGCCTGCCCCACTGCCAGGGCACACGGGAGTGGCTGGGCCCCCATGGGACTCGCAGACCTCCCGCGCAGCCCCGTCCCATGCCAGCTCCCCGGCACCCGCACCTTCCCAACTTCACCCATCTCCCTGCCTCCCCCCTCCCCAAGGACAGCTACAGGGCAGGTCCCTTGTCCCCCAGCACTGGCGGCAGGAAGTGCCATGTATCTGTGGGATGAATCAATCAATGAATGCTGATTGAATATAAGTTTTGATTGAAAGATGACCAATATATTGACTAATCTCATTGTTATAAGATTTGGCAAATACTAATTATTTTCTAAGACACAAATCAACAACTCACATTTTAAAAGTCTAGTAAAGAAAGAAACTTTAACATTTTAAAAAAATCAAACGATGACCCGCCTGGTGTGTGAGGTCCACTGTGTCAACTGAGTGTTACCTTCTTGCCCCTGTGGTCCCGCAGACGTGGAGGCCGTGTGCAGAGATGCGTACCACTGCCTGGGAGGGCGCAGCCTCCAGCGGCGAGGACGGCAGCTAGAAGGGACCGGGGAGGGACTGGTGCTGGAGGCTGTATGCACAGCAGACCTGCTCCGGGCCCTGCCCAGGCTCAGGAAAGGAAGGGTCACTTCAGCTGGCAATAAACCACGTCCACAGGACGGCAGAGGTCCTGGGCCCCTCGCTCCCCGCTGACACAGTGGCCTTCACCAGGTGCTCCAGCACTGCTGGAGGTGAGAGCAGCCGCCTCCTCCACACCACCGCAATTTACCTCCTTCAGACCATGCACATGAAGGCAAATACCTTGCCCACGAGGCTTGGTTTCTGACTTAAAGGACCCGAATATCTGCCACCACAACTCCCCTCCGATGGTAGGAGGCCACCAAGACGTGGGCCCAGCTCAAGCACCGGCTGCAGGGAGTGGAGGAGGAGGGTGCGTGCCCCGGAGCAGGTGCGCAGAGAAGGCTCTGGCACGGCACACAGCCCCCGCCACTCCTGCCCACGATCATGACCCGGCTCCTCAGCTTCCCCAGGGCACAGATGGGACATGCCCACGTCCTCCAGCCATCTCATGCTGAGACAGTCAAATCACTAGGAAGCCACGCATTCTTCAAAGTGGAAAAATTATAGACAACTGTCTGTGACATAAAAAATGTCAATTCTTTAATCCTATGATCTCCTGGCAAATTTTTTTGATTCTATTTGGACAAAATTTGTGCACATGACTTGCAGAAGATGAACAGAGAGTCACTAGGGTCACCACACCTCAGCACCACCCTTCTTGACGTGGCTCAACACAAGGGAAGTCCCCTTCTCTTTGACATCCCCCTTCAGCTGTGAACGTCGTGATTCACAACACCTTAACATGCTCTGGAGCTGTTCTCGTCACATGGAACACAGCCTGCCCTCACCTGAGATGAAAGTTCTCACAAAAGCCACAATTCCAATCCCAACTTCAAGGCCAGAACATGAGACAGACACACCAGCACGTCTGTGATTCACCGTCCTGCTCAGAACGACCCGCCTGCTGCCCAGGGTTAAGTGTGCATGAAGCCACACACGTGTGTCCTAAGCCAAAGAAGCACGGACACTCCTGGAACACACCCGCGCGTCAGAGAGCGTCTGCTAGTTTATGTTGTCGTGGGTTTGTTCTTGCAGTGGAGCAGTCTGAGTCAAAGAAATGCCTTCTAGGTGAGCAAGTTTTAAAGTCTTTCAGATTTGCTGAAAACTGGAAAAGCCACCAAGTTCATATTGGTTGGTCAAACATGTAGGTTACATGTTACAAATTTTAATACCTTAAGATTTCAAGTCTGTGGTTAATCCTATAACACATGGCCATAGCCTGTTCTTGTCTCACCAGAACATCTCATCCAAATCACAATCTCAAGCACTTTGAGTACTTAGGTCACGACTCCAAGTCAGGTCACAGAGCTACCACCTCACAGGCACATCTGCAGGCCCCTCCCCAGCTGACAGAGACCCCCGAGGCAAACATACCTGAAGACCATTCAAGTCAGTCTGCCCCTGACAACCATGACAAGACGGGATGGGACGAGGGACTTTACCTGGGCAGAGCTGATAAGAGCCACTGTGGTGCCATTTAACCAAATACTTCCAACCATTCACCGCAAACCACCCCTCCGAATCCATACCAGGGTCAGCCCGGGTGGCCCCGGGCAAAGGCTCGGGCCACACACAGGGACATTGTTCCTTAGCGCACGCTTCCCAGCAGGGCAAATTACTGCAGTGTCTCCAGTGATCCCGGCACACAGCGTGACACAGGCGCTCTGCCCTGCCTGTGCTCACGGAGAGGAAGCCAACAGGAGGCTTCGCACAAAGCGCCGCAGAAGACAGCATACATAATTCACGGCGAGACCTTCAGCTTGCTGCTGCCGGTGGCACTTGAATTATTTAAGTCCGGCAGAGCACGGCTGCGGTAACTGCACACTCGCGGTAAGTGCTGAAGATGAAACCTGGGCCTCCCGACATGCTACTCCACCTCAGCAATTTGCCCTTATTAAACTTGCAATGGTGAGGAAAAAAATAAGTACTTACAGCTTTCCATATAATAATTACGAGGTTTTTAAACTCTTATTTATATATGTATCTTAAAATTTTTTAAATTCCCATAAATACAAAAACCTATCTTTTTAATGAGAAAGTGATCACCAAAAACTGCACGGTGCCATGAATCTGTGTTTAGTTAGGTAATAAGCAACTATACCAAACTGAACCATAAGGAAGATTTTTACATGAAAGCAAAATACGCCAACTCACGGGCATTTCTGAAAAGCCCCTGGGCGACCAGGAGGCTCCAGGGAGACGGTGCACGGCCCCGCCCCTCTGCGCTGTTCTCACCTGCCCAGGGACAAGCAGCGCCCGGTCTGCAAGGGCCTTGAGGGCTTCCAAGGGTTAGGAAACTTCCCGCAAACGCCACGGGGCTTGCCAACGCTCTTCCGCACAGGCCAGGCAGTGCTCTAGGCGGCTGCTGTCTTGCAGCCATTCCCAGGGCCGAGAGACAACTCGACTGTCCAGCAACGCTCTCCTGCCGAGAGCTGGATGTTTGCTGACCCTGCTTTTGATTCTTGGATGCACACTGCTACACAATTACAACTTTGTGGCAGTTCTAGTAAAAGAGTATTAAATCAATCTCACATTTTCTTTCTTTTTTTTGAGACAGAGTCTCGCTTTGTTGCCTGGGCTAGAGTGAGTGCTGTGGCGTCAGCCTAGCTCACAGCAACCTCAAACTCCTGGGCTTAAGCGATCCTACTGCCTCAGCCTCCCGAGTAGCTGGGACTACAGGCATGCACCACCATGCCCAGCTAATTTTTTCTATATATATTTTTAGTTGGCCAGATAATTTCTATTTTTAGCAGAGACGGGGTCTCGCGTTTGTTCAGGCTGGTCTCGAACTCCTGACCTCAAGGGATCCTCCCACCTCGGCCTCCCAGAGTGCTAGGATTACAGGCGTGAGCCACCGTGCCGGGCCCAATCTCACATTTTCTAAGAAAAAAATTCCTAAAAATGCTTTAAAGATGGAGTTCAGCCTCGACTCGGCCCACCTTTCTCTCTGTGCACTTTTCCACCTCCAGCTGCTGAAGCACATGCCGTGTCCCCACAGCAACGCCCCCAGCAGCAACAGAGGCTCAGGGAGGGGGCCTGGCCCGACTTCCGGCTCCACTCCTTTCTGGCCACGTCACCTAGGGCAGGCGCCATAGTCCCCTGGGCCGGGGCACGTAGGGGCTTGCCGTGCCGCTGTGAGACTGCGTGAGTGAGGCTGGTGAGTCACTGGGGCAGAAACCGGGAGCCAGCGGCTCAGTTAAACGTGCCGGGAGACCAGAGGCAGGAATGTGCCTCGGGAAAAGCACCTTCGTTTGCACTGACATTGCCCCCTCTTAGGCAATTTGTGCCATCCTTTTGGGGGACAACTTTTTATTTTGATGTAATTTCAAACTTGCAGAAAAGGTACAAGAAGAATAAGAGGAATTCCCACATCCCTCTCCCAGGCCCCGCACAGGCCTGCACTGGGCCCCACTTGCTGCCACGCCCCTCCCCTCTCTCCAAACACACGCAAACCCCCACACAGCCCATGTTTTCTGAACTATTTGACATTAAGATGGAGACAGCAGGCCTCTCTGCCTTAAATATGACAGCGTATACTTCCTAGGAATGAAGACATCCTCTTTTATAACTAAGTACAGTTGTCAAAACCAGGAAATTCAACAGCCCAAGTTCCAGTTTCGCCAGTCGTGTCCTTTACAGCTATTTTCCCCAGTGTAGGACTGAAGTGGGGACTCGCTTTGCTGCCACGTCTCTTTCATCTCCTTTAGTCTGCAACATTCCCCAGCCTTTCTTTATGTCTCTGGACCTGACGTAGGCCAGTTGCTTTCTGAGACTGTCCCTCAATCTGGAGTTGTCTGATGTTTCCTCGTGATGTGGCGGGAACACCCCAGAGAGATGCTGTGTTCGTCTCTCTGCCTCTGCTTAGGGGGGACGTGGTGTTACAGTGGGTCGCAATGTCAGTGGCAGTCGCTCCAATCACGTGGTTCGGGTGCCAGGTTTTCCCCTGGTGACAGAAGGTTTGTGGGTCCCACTCTCAGGCTCTGAGTGTCTTGCTCCTCAAGCTTGCATCCGCGACCTGAGCACCCTCGGCCACTGCTCCTCCTTCGCACTCGGTCGGCGCTCCGCCCTGGAGCTTTCCCTTCTCCCCGTGATGATTAATTCGTGATCTCTATCAGCACAGACTCAGTGGGCTTTTACTGTAGTCGAGGGCTCATTTATGCCCCACCAATACCTTTGCGTCTGGACGCTCCGGCCCTCCCTTCAGCTGGCACCCGTGTCCTGCTCATGTGTCCTCATCATGCATCGAGCACTGCCTTCTCTTCTGGTATTAAAAAAAAGGTCCAGGCTCATCTTGTGACCTTGTGCTTTCCCTGCCCCAGCCCAGGAGCCAGTCCTTCCACTGAAGAGTGACATCAGACACCACAATCTGGCCCCAGGGGTACTCACTGCTGCTGGGTCTCACTGCTTCCAGGCCCTCCCAGTGGACAGAGCCAGGACAGGTGGATGCACACACACACCTCTACGTTTACTTCTCTCTGCACGTCTGTTAAATACCACAAGTTCCTGCTGGTATCTGCAATTCCAGCCCAACATCCCAATCACGCTATCATCTTCCCCTTTTCTGTATCTGTAGCTCTTTCCCTAACAGTGGGGCACTGGCTCCCATGATCCCATTTTTTTTTTTTTTGGAGACAGAGTCTTGCTCTGTCACCAGGGCTGGAATGCAATGGTATCACCATCGCACGCTGTAACCTCCAATGCCTGGGCTCAAGCAATCCTCCCACCTCGGCCTCCCAAAGCACTGGTGTGTGCCACCACACCCGGCCCCCACGATCTTTGATGCCTTTACTCATTTGCTGGAGCCCAGAACACACAGAAAGTAGTTTAACAACTACTAACACACACTGCTGCAAAACACAAACCTATTAACTCAGTTTTAATATCACATCATCTACTTTTTAAAGCCTGCACCTGTTCACCAGAGTGAACCTGTTCACCCTTCAAAACAGCCAGGCCTTGTGGACACCTGCTATTAGGTCAGTATAGTACAGAGTCCAGTTCCAGGGAAAACTCAGGTGGAGACTTGCCCTGGAGGATCCTCTGTCTCTGGTGGTGCGATGCAATAGAGCACATGGCCTTGAGGAGAGGGGCAAGGCAAGAGCAGGTGGGACAGGCTCAGCTCCTTCTTAGCTTCAGCCAGCACAGGCTTGGGGAGGCCGACCCAGCTCCTCACTTTAACGAAAGTCTGCTACTAATTACAGAGCCCTACTTAAATGTTTTTGGAAGCCTACAGTACCTTAAAACAGAGTTTAGATGCTGTTGATTGAAGACAAATGAGGTTCCCAAGGTCTAAAGACCTCCCGACCCACCTGAGCTGATGCTGGGCCCATTGCGGGCCCAGACTCCCTCATGGCTCTTCCCGCAGCCAGACCTCACAGCCCTGGGGAGGACGGACCCTCAGGCACAGTATCCTTCCAGGAGAAATGTGGGCCCAAATAAATTCTGGGCCCAGAATAAGACCCATCTAAATTCTGGGTCTTTCCTGGAATTAGCACTAGAAAGGTCTGATTTATAACTGTTCTGGTAGAGCACAGCAAAACAAACTTCCCAAGTCTGAGATGACGCAAGCCCTTCTGGAGAGTGAAATGCCAACAGATGGGGGCACACGCTGCAGGAGCCCACGCGCCCAAGAGGGTCAGCGTGGGAAGTGTGAGGCGACTAGCAGAGAGTGAATCCTGTCACTTGTCACCTTGAATTTCTAGGATCCAAGGCTTAGTGCTGTCAACCGTGCCCGTAAGTGGCTGGCAAATGAGGGGTACATCTGACCACAGGGAGCCCCCAGGACTCACCAAAAAAGACATAAGACATTTTTTAAAAGATCAGTCTTAATTGAATTTATTTATTATGCTGACTTGAACTGAAAAAAATTTACATTAGTCATTTACTGGTTAATTCCTTTGTGAAACTGATTTATTTCATTTCAACTAATAAAATATTTATACTTTATTATGACATTCCTCTTCTATTCTTGTGCCAATGGCCACACATGAAGTTTAAGACCTCCCAGTGGTGGCCCCGTCCTGAGGACACCACCCAGTGCAGAAGCTTGAGGACCCCAAGTACTGACCTTATGGGGAAGACTCAAAAATGGTCCTAAACCCTCCCACCAAGGCCAAGGTGGGGCCACCCAGAAACTAAAGACACAGTCCCTGCGCTTCAACTGAAACAGCCCAGGGATGAGGACAAGGAAAGGGCTCCTTCCCCAATAGGGCACGAGGTCCAAGGGTACAGAATTACACAGGGTTCATGGGGGAGGTGCCTCCTTCACCAGGGTTGGCACTTAGAGGCAGCCCTTAAAGATGAAAAGAAGTCACATGAGACCTACTTTATATATCAGGCATAACCGGGACATTATTAGCTATGGCAACCATATAGCCTGGATTTTCTGGGATGGTTGTGATTCTACATAATTTTAATAATAAAGATAATGCTAGATGCAAAACTAAACACAATGCAGTGTTTGTACTTTTTGTATTAATATGACTTTTGATATAAAACAATCAAACTTAAAAAGTCATTTGTCCTAAACTGAGGTTCCAAAAATCTGGTCACCACGCTGGTCCTGTGCCCAGCCAGGCAGGCAGTGCTCACCTGCTCCGGCGCCTGCTGCTTCTGCTCTGGCAGCTCCACGGAGTCAAGGCTGGGGCGGGGGGAGGTGCAACTCTGAGGGGGGACCCAGCCATTTCCTCCATTCTCTTCCTGAAACCAGCTGGCTTAAGGTGAGCAAGCAGGAAACAGGACCAGCACCTTGTTCTCATTAATTCGCTGGCCCTGACTGAATGCCTGCTCCATACCGAGCCCTGTTCTGAGAACTGGATGCTCCAGCCCAGTCTCACCTGCCCGGATGTGGTGGCTCACAGTGTGGGCTTCCTAGCTGGGCAAGGTGCTCTCCTTCCTATAAAGCTGTGGTAGTCACAGTATACTGTACTAAGTAACTTACGAGTTGCTTAACCTTTCTATAAAATTGTGATGACAACTATGTACTGACATTCATAGGAATAGTACCAGGCACATAGCCAGCATTCAATAATATTGATTAAATAAGTGGATCATTTTTCCTAAATACAAGCTGATGAGACAATACAGGCTGAAAGGCATATAACCTCACATTTCAATACATGCACAATTCTAAAATATTTTCTCCTTTAAAAAATTTAAACATAAATCTAAAATACCTATTGATCTGATTACCTACAATTCTAGTCCTATCGCCCCTCCCCAAAGATAACCTCTTATTAATTTGGTGTTGAGTGTTCTGAATTTTTTTTATACTTTACCATAGAAACTATGCCTACTGTTTAGGAAAGCCCCTATGTTTTATCTTGCTAAACTCCATTAGTTCTAAAAGTTATACCTGGCCATGTGATATGCTTTGGGTTTTGTATTTAGATGATAACATCATTTGTGAATAATGATTCTTTAGTTTTATTCCTTTCCAAATTTTAAAATTTATTTTTCTTGTCTTATAGTATTGGCCAGAATCTATAACATGATATTAAATAAATAGTTGCTGAGATAGGGAACATCCTTATCTTATTCCTGGCCCTAATGGAGATGCTCTAATATTTTACTATTAACCATAACTTTAAAAAAAACGAATGAGTACTTTTTATCAGTAATTTTATCAGATGCTACTTTGGCCTCTATTGTGATAATCATATGGATTTGCTCCTTTAATCTATTAATATAACATAATCAGTTAATTCCTATAACATTCCTCCACTAAAGTGAAAGCTCTAGGAAGGCAGGAACTTTGTTTTCTTCAACAATGTCCCCCCAGTGCCTAGAGAGTTTTTAGAAGAAAGTGGGACCTCAAAAAAATAACTGCTGAATGAATAGTGACTTGCATGAAAATTCCTCAGTGTTGAACTATACTTGCTTTTCTTGTGTAAACTACACTTCTTTTTTTTTTTTTTTTTTTTTTTGAGACAGAGTCTCACTCCATTGCCTGGGCTAGAGTGCTGTGGCATCAGCCTAGCTCACAGCAACCTCAAACTCCTGGGCTCAAGCGATCCTTCTGCCTCAGCCTCCCGAGTAGCTGGGACTACAGGCATGCGCCACCATGCCCGGCTTATTTTTTCTACATTTTTAGTTGGCCAGATAATTTCTTTCTATTTTTAGTAGAGACGGGGTCTCGCTCTTGCTCATGCTGGTCTTGAACTCCTGACCTCGAGCAATCCTCCTGCCTCGGCCTCCCAGAGCGCTAGGATTACAGGCATGAGCCACCGCACCTGGCCTAAACTACACTTCTTAAGAATGCATTTTTTTTTTAAAGAAAAAACAACATTGATGGATTCAATTTGCTAACATTTTATTTAGAAATTTATATATTTGTTCATAAGTGAAATTGGCCAATAATTTAATTTTTGTATGCTATTCAGTTTTGGTATCAAGGATGTGCTAGTCTTGCAAAATGAGGTACACAGCTTCCCATCTTCTATGCCCCGTGTGGCAGACAATATTAAGTTCAAATTATGTGCTGCTCCTCTATGTGGGAGGATTATTCAAGACCTGTGCACTTAGTCAGTCCTGGCACACGCCGTGCTTTGGCCAGTGAATGTAAAAGAGCATGATGTGTGCCCTGGAAAAGTACTGGGGCCACGACCTGATTCTGCCACCCTGTCTTCTCCCCCTGGCTAGGCCCACAGTGTCCCACATGGGAGCTGCTCCAATGGCCCGGCTGCTGCAGGGAAACACTCAGAACAAAAACATAGCCAAATGCAATAGGCATGTGATATAACGCAAGGAAGAAATGAACTTTTACTCTGTTAAATCCGCTAGGATTTTGGTGTTAGTTGGTATTATAACATTAATGAACCTAAGCTGGCCAATACACTCACTTATAAATTGTTTTGGACATGGTACCTTTTGGGGGATAGATCTTTGACTTTCAAATCATTTTTGCCTATGCAGATTTATCTAATCAAAGTTTCTACTTCTTAAGTCAACTTTGATATTTGTATTTTCCTAAAACTTGCCCAAAAGGTATAGTATTCAGTTATTCACAGTTCTTATAGATTTAATTCTTATTCTCTGACTGTACATAAGACCCTTTTTTCATTCTTGATGTTATCTTTGTCTTTTCCCTCTTGATCATACTTGGCAAAGACTTATCTTTTGTTTTATTAATTGGTTATATAGTTTGTTTTGTTTTCCATTTTATTAATTTTTGCTTTTATCCTTCTTATTTCCTTAATCTTAATTTGCATTTGTTTTGTTGTTTTATTCCTTACTTTCTTATGTTGAAAGCTTATTTCCTATATTTTCAAACTTTTCCTAATATATACATTTAATGCTACAAATTTTCATCTGAAAACCACTTTGGCTATATTCCACTGGTGTTGATAGTACTACAATTATAAACAGTTCTAAACTGTATTAGAATTTCCCTTTTAATTTTCTCCTTGACCCATGGATTATCTAGAAGTATGATTTTAAACTTTCAATTGTATGGACTCTTTTTTGTGAACTTTCTTCTTCTTCTTTTTTTTTTTTTTTTTTTTTTTTTTTTTTTTTTTGAGACAGAGTCTTGCTCTGCTGCCCAGGCTACAGAGCAGTGGCACAATCATAGCTCACTGCAGTCTCAAACTCCTGGGCTCAAATGATACTCCCGCATCACTGGGATAATAGGTGAGCCACTGCACCTGGCTTCTTTTGTTATCTTTTTGTGATTGACTTTAATTTAATTGCATCTACTGCTATCAGTAGATATGAGCTGTATGGTATAAATATTGTTTTTAATTTGTAGCAACTGCATTTGTGGCATGGAATACTTCATAACATTGGTAAATGTTCCAGCATCTTTGGAAAAGTGTATTCTCTACTGGGTGTAAAGTTCTCTATGTATCCGCTACATTTAATTTGTTCATTTTATGATTCAAATACTTTGTAATTTTATTATTGTTTTAATCGGCTTGATTTCTCAGTTTCTGAAAAAGGTCTATTATAATCTTCCCTGGAATACTTATCCACTTTTATTATAGTTCCATCAAATTCTGCTTTATACATATGATGCTATTTTTGGTGCACTCTACCCTCTTTTTACTGTTTTTACTGCTTTTTCAATTTGTCTGATATTAACTCTTTTTTCTTAATATTGCCTGTTATATCTTCTTTCATTTAATTATTTTTAATCTTATGTCGCTTGGCTTTTTTTGGTTGTTATTGTTTTTTTCTTTTTAGAGACAGAGTCTTGCTATATTGCTCAAGCTGGTCTTGAACTCATGAGCTCGAGTGATCCTCCCGCCTCAGCCTCTAGAGCAGCTGGGACTATAGGCACGCATCACCACGCCTGGCCTAATGTTGCTTGTTTTAAAATTGGATTATTTACAATGTAAATGGAGAGTTTTTCTCCTTTGATGCTCTTTCTCTTCTCTTGGCCTTGTAACCTCCTTCAGGACCTGTCCTGGGCTCTTTTCTCTATCCAGTCCCTGTAGGTAATTTTATTCACCTCCAGTGGTCAATTATATTGGAAATGCAATTAAGACAACATTAGTAATACTAATAAAGGCAGCTATCATATATAGCTCCTTAGTATGTACCAGGTATTGTTCTAAGTCCCTCTAAGATGGGTCCTGTTGTTGTCCCCATTTTATAAAGGACAGAAGGGAGGCACATGGCCGGTCACAGCGGCTGGGTTCTCCCCCCGGCCGTGTGGCTCCAGCGTGTGCTCTCACTCCCTGTGATCCTGTTGCCTCTTAAAGTAGCATCTCCAGCTGTCTGGTTTCCCATGTAGCTCAGAGGTTTGGACCCACCTATCTGCGTGATCTGTAATTACTCAAGTTTGCCAAGACATTCAATATTCTTATTGCCCTGTTATGTTTCTCCCACCCTGGCGTTTCCCAGCTTGAGGACACCATTATCATCCCCCGTCAGTCTTGAGGCCTCTGTCGCCTCACCCCAGCTGCTCTCCACGGACACACGGACACACAGCAACTCTCTCTCTCTGTTTCCCTGACCCCCACTGCCATCTCAGCTTTTTCCTGTCTCTCCCCAAACTCACAATGAGATTAAGCTTAACTCATCTTCCAGGCCTCAGCTCCGCTCGGCCATCCTGACCATGGGGCTGGACTGGGCCCTGCCACACCACACTCACACAGCTCCTTACTCTTCTGCCACAGCCAGCGCCGTGTCCCACCACGCCGTGCCCGGTTGCCCAGAGGCACGTGTGGCCTTTCTACAGGCTTCGCTCGATGGGACCAGCCCTTCATACCTGAGTGCCTGTAGAGTCTGCTACGTGACAACTTCTCCCTCATCTGATTTTGAACAACAGAGTCTATCTGAGAGTGACACGGTAGCCTGAAATAATCTCAATTAACACTGGTTTTAGATACTTACAGAGATCATTCATTTAGGAGAGAGAGTTTTTTAAATGGCAAACCAACACAAATTTTGTATCTATCCCTTGGGGAAACAGACTCAAGACTTTGAGAGCAAGACAGTCAGTGACTACACAATGAAGATCACATATGTACAATTACAATTTTAAAAACCCAATTGTCTGAATGTTGATGGCTGTGTGTGGCTTGTGATAACATTTCCAATAAAAGCATCATATGCCGATTCCTAAAGTGATACATCTCAACCAGCTCAGACAGAGGCAAAGAGGGCTCTGGACAGCTGCCAGTGACTTAAAAATCGGATCCAAAATGTATAAGGAAATGCAAGGGCCAGGAATAAGCAAGGCAATCTTGAAGACAAGCACAGTGAGCACTCTACCACCAGATGTTCAAATGCACGACAAAGTGACAGTGATTATGGCATGGAGTCCTGATCTAGGGACAGACATAGAAGTCAGTGGAAGAGAACACAGAGGCCCGAGACAGACCACAATATATGATTACCTGATAAAGGTGTGGCTTCAAGTTAGTGTGGAAGGATCAACTCTTCATTAAATGAAGCTGAGACAACTGTTTACCACATGGCAAAAAAATGAATCTTACCCCTACCTCACACCATACCCAACAAATCAATTCTAGATGGATCAGAGAATTAAATGTGAAAGATAAATCAATAATGGTTTTACCTTCATGGTGTTGGGAAGGGCAAAGCCTGCTCTAAAAAGACATAAAAAGCATTACCCTAAAGGGAAAGTGATAAACTGGATTATATTAAGAACTTCTGGTCATCAAGAGACAGCACTAAGAGAGTGAACAGGTATAGCAGAGCTTACTTGCATACATACATCCAACATAAATACATAAATCCAAAATACAGAGTATGTCCACATTGAGCCAGCTCTCCATATCCACGGACCCCACACTCACAGATTCAACCAACTGTGGATTTCATGTGGCATTCATTAGTACATTATATTAGGTATTATAAATAGTCTAGAGATGCTTTGAAGTATATGGGAGGTTACATGCAGATACTACACCATTTTATATCAAGGACTCAAGCATCCCCAGACCACAATCTAGGGGATTCCTAGAACCAATCCCCTGCAGATACTGAGGGACAACTGTACATAAATCCAACACAAAGTCATTTCCAGAATATATTTTTAAATTTTTCTATAAATCAATAAGGGAAAGCAGACAACCTAATAGAAAAATAAGCAAAAGTCTCGAACAGACACTTCATAAAAGAGGATATTCAAATGGCCAAAAATAATTGAAAAGGTGCTCAATTCACTAATCATCAGGGGACTGAAAACTGGAACTACAATCCAATGCCCCATGTATGTATTTGAACGGCTAAAATGAAAACAGACAATACAGTGTTGCGAGGATGTAGAATACCCAGAATTCTCACACACGGCTGGTCAGTGTGTACGCTGTAAAATTGTTTTGGAAAACTGGCCGTATTTACTACAGCTGAATATATACCAACCCATGGCCCAACCTATCACAGCAGAAATGTATGCAGATGTCCACCCAAAAGACCTGCACAAGCATGTTGTATATTTGTAATGGCCAGAAGTTAAAACCAACTCAGAAGCCATCGAGAGCAGAATGGAAAGACAGCGCCGTGTTCACGCAACAGAGAAGACACAGCTAGGAGAGTAAACAGCTACCACTGCACACCAGGTACAGAACTCACAAGCCTAACGTGACACGAAAGGAGCCAGGCACTAAATCGTACACTCTGCGTGAGTCTTTTTGTGTAAAACACGCAAAACTTACCAATGTGTCAGCAGTCAGGTGAGTGGTCCCCTCTGAGGGTGGCGACTGAGGGGGCCCACAGGGCTTCTGGGTGCTGGTGACATTTTGTTTCTTGGGCTGGGTGCTGATACCACAGGTGTGTTCATTTTGTGAAAACCCTGCAAACTGTTCATTGATGGTGTATGTATGTACTTTTCAGTGTGTAAGTCATTCTTCAATAGAAAGTTTTCATTACTTGAAAAACAATTGTTAACAAAAATGCATTTGAATAAAACAGTGTCATGAAATGTGAGAAGAACCACCTTTTAAAATTAGCATCATTTATTTAAATATAATATATGGAACAAATTAAGTATTCTAACCAGACATTTGTTATCTACATTACTTTCTAGATTTGTTATTTGCATTTCATATATTCAAATTGGTCAAGATTCAATTTTAGGGGACTTGTCACTGGAAAAGAATAAAGGGCTGTCACACACGGAAGGCTGTCCTGTGACACAGATGGCACCTGCTGTGCTGGACATGCCCAGGTGACAGAGCAGACGGCAGGGCAGGGGCTGTGCATTTGTGCTCGTTTCTACCCCAGCACCTGGGAAAGCGACCAAAACAAAAAAGATTCATTGAACAAATCCCGGATGAAATGCCAGGGAAGGGCAGTCGTCTGAAGATGGAGAGACCAAGTTCAGAGCGAAGCTGGCAAGAAGGGCCACTGGTGCCCTGTGGCCTGGGCAGAGGCTTGTCTCTGCACCTGCTGTTTCCCAGCCACGAGCAGGACACACACGGAGGCAGGCTAGGTCCAGCCTGGGATGGGCACCTCCTCCCCAACCCCAGCTGTCTCCCCAGCGCTCTCCAAGAGAAACCTCCAATGGTGTGAGCAACTTGAGCTTGATTAATGTGAACTAAGTCAAAAGGAGGCCTTTCTAAGCCAGGAAAACAGTAAATGATGTCAGGATTCTCAGATTTGGCTGCTCTTGACATTTGAAAACATTTATATAAAAGCTTTTTGTGACCACAGAACCATGACAAATGACCACCACAGATATTAGCTGTCAGGTTTACGACCAACTCCCAGAGCCTCACCCTGACCGCCGCTGTTCACAGCAGGCTCATTCACCCAAGAACTGCAACCCCTTCCTGACGTGATGAACACTGTTCAAACCCCAGGAGGTAGAGCCTCACTGACAAGGCGCAAACAGCAGGACAGGCCGATGCAGCTGACCTAAAGTATACACCCGAAACCAGGGATGGGCCTTGGCTAACTAAGCTCTGGGCCACGTCCCTGTCCAGGTCCCTGAGTTTCCAGGAGCCACACACAAAGAGATCTTTGTGCAAACAGTGGTGGTAACACCAGCAGGCCATGCAGTGGGCAAGTGCACAGCTGGTGCCAGCCACAAGCTCGGAATGCAGGCCCTGCCGACAACCGCCTGGCCTCACAGGCAGCCTGCCCTCCAGGGCCATGGCTCTAATGTGGACAGGACGCACGTGACACCCACCTGACGGGGCTGCAGTGAGGACTGAGCGCATTGAAACGTGGAGCACCTGGCATATGCTGCCCAGGGAGTGCCCCTGCCCCGCCCATACCAGCCACGCCCTCGCCAGTGTCGGGAGACCCACCGAATACCACATGCCTATGCCTGGTGCCTCTCTGCGTGGTGCCAGGCAAGCCAGGAGTCCCTATCCCAAATTTTCTCCATCAGCAGAAGGGCCTTGCTGAGGTCCTGAAGTGTTTCCTGGGGAAAGCAGGGGCGGTGCTGCCAAGGACTGGCCAGGCTGGGCGTCCCCTAACACCAGAAGGCAGGGCTCAGTGTGACACATGATGACCACAGATCAACTGCTATATTCAGGGAAATACTCCAATATTTCATCTCACTGCTTCATTCTGATGCTCTGACTTTTTATAATCGAATGCTTTATAAAGTCTACCAGAATGTTACAGGCATGTGAAGGTAATAAAAGCTCATGAGAATGCAGAATGAAGTCCCTGTTCGCTCGCTCACTGCATCCCGCGCCCAACACTGTGCCCGGCAATGGCTACCCCGGGGGGCCCAGGGGATGAGAAGCCACTCACTCTGGGTTGTAAGGGCACCTTTTGGATAAAGGTAATGGGAAATTACCTTTGGATAAAGGTAATGGGAAATTACTGAAGTTCATTATTCAAGAAACTGTCATGACCTGGATTTTGTTATGAATTTTACAGACCATATCCTATAAACAGAGTGAAAAAAATTATGTCACAGAGTTCTGTCTGGCCCTGAGGGAGTATCTGGGACTGGACTTCCCCTCCTGCCACATAAAACTAGAAAACTAGACAAAATGTGCAAGCAATGGTTCTCAAATGTTGGGCCATAGTGAGCACAAGACTGTGACTGCTGATGGAGAAGAGATCAGGGAGTTGGGTCCTATGACAGCCCCACTGTCTGCCGGGATGCACTTTGGGAGCCATAGCAGGTTACGGCTCTTCCCGAGTTGAAGAGACACAGATCAGAACCAGGGAAGGCCAGGGTGGCTGGAATGTCCAGGTGCCCAAAAAGAGCTAGTGGACAAAGGGCTCCGGGAACTCGCAGGAGCCTGGGGTTCTGATTGAGTTCTAAGCGGTGCCTGCGACAGGGTGAGACCCCGTGGAGCAGGGCAGAGAACAGCCAGGAGCTGCAGGCCAGCAAGTGCCTCTCACACAGGCCTGGGAGGTGTCTGATTCCAGCCGGTGCCTGTTGAGTACTCCGCCTTCAAAGGAGGCCCCATAGGTACTGGGCTTCAGTAATGGGGCTCAGCTAGCCCCAGAGTAACAGCTACTTTAGATCTGCTGCAAAAAATAAAAAAGGCCTAAAAAAACCTTGAAGGGATCAAGCCAACCCCAAAGCAGCTTCACTGCCACCAAACCAACCTCTGTGCTCTCTGAAGGAGGACGACCCAGCACCCAGTCAAAAATGACTAGACAAGATGCAGAAAACGTGACCCATAAAAAACCAGTTAGTAAAAGAATAGACGATGCGTCTAGGACTCTGTCTTATACATAGAACACACATGCTCACGGCGCAAAGGAAAGCTCGCAGAGACTCCGTAGAGAGAAATGAAAGGACAGAGGAATTGCTGCAGATGAAAAACCGTCTTTGTAATGAAGCATTCACAAGATGAAATTACGAGCATATTTGACACTGCAGAACAAACTCAGAGCAAAACCACTATGAAACATGAAGTACAGAGAGAAAAAATAAGACTGAAAATGAAAGAGCCTCCATGACCTGCAGGAACAATCAAGTGGTCTGACATGTAATTAGCGTCTGAAATGCAGGAAGCAATGAGAAAGTATCTGAACCTTGACAAATCCCAAACAGAATAGCAGACAAAACCAACCCAAGTCTCACCATAATCAGATTGCTGAAAACCAACAATAGAGAAAAGTCTTCAAAGCTTTCTTTTAAGTGGTACCTACCACCAGAGAGGACACCTTCCTGCAGCTTATCTAGCTGGGGTGGAGCATTTCCCAAATGTCACCAAAGCTACTCAGGGAAAGCCGTTAGGGAGAGCCTGAACCCTCCCCAAGCTCAGGATCTACGTCTAGACCTTTTCCTTAAATTACTTTGGCCCATCAGATTTTCAACCCAATCTACATAACACTTTCTTCCAGCAACTTTATACATATTGTGAGGGTGAGTCTGTTAGTTTTCAGAACACTTTGAAAGCCCAAAAGTAAACTTTCACAAGTTTAAAACAATATTAGTTATTGCAGTAAACTATTAAAGTATAACACATACACTTGCACAAATCCTAAGTGGCCCTCGATGGGTGTCCACAAGGGAACACGCCCGTGTAACCAGCTCCCAGACTGAGAAGCAGAAACAGGAGTGGTCCCCATGTCCCCCCTCAGGGTCGTGCCCTCTGATGGTAACCCTGAATCACTAAACAGTCCTGGCACTGTTTCTCACACCTAAGCTTTCATGAGAGAGGTTTTTGTTTTGTTTTTTCCCCAAGAATAAAACTAATAAATTCCCTCAGAGTGGGAAGGCATCACACCTGCTCCAGGTATAGCCTCTGGGGAGGAGGAGGAGGAGGGACTGCAGGAGAGGCACAAGGGACTTCTAGTGTCACTCTTATGCTTTAGAATAAATTCTCAAGCAAACATCCCAAGTGCTAGCATGCGTTAATCCTAGAAGGTAGGTATGTGGTCATTGCTTTTATGACTTTTGAACTTCTTTCTGTTTGCTTGAAAAAAATTTTGATAATATAAATAATTACTAAAAAAACCTCTCTCCAAATATCTTGTAGAACTGGAAAGAAATAACATTGGAAGGCATCTTGGAAGAAATCAAGTCTCCGTGCTTCCAAAACCAAAAATCTACAGTCTGACTCATGTTTACAAATACTAATACAGTATTCCATACCCTATAAATACACTGTGTTATTCTGGACATAATTTTCAAGTTCAAAAGCAAACCATAAAGAATGTGATACATCAAAGTAAAGGGTTCTGGTTAAAACAACTGCTCTCACATAGCACATTGCAAATTAACATTCTGTTTCTGCTATTTAGCAAACATTTTGGAAAAATGTGCAATTAGGCTACATTATTTTTCTGACGAGGAAAATGTGAATTTACCAAATAATTCTATATAAATACCCCTGGTACTGCTCTTAAGCTTTTTATATTTCCTGTTCCCTTTCATAATTTTATAGAATACAAATTCATTTGTCAAAAATAGTAACTATTGTAATACCTTATATTTTAAAAATGGATGTAGTTTAAGTCCCCCTGAATTAATCTGGCAGTGTGAGTGACCCTCCCCATCAGGCAGCCGTCAGTAAGTGCTTCCCAAGCCGGAAGCACCCGCAAGGCCTGGAGCAAAGACGAAGACTGAGACTATGGAAGAGAAACGACTTGCCCCGGAGGTCAGCCTGTGAGCTGGGGTTAAGGGTGGGACCCACATCTTCACCTGTGGCCAGGCAGAGCCTGGGATGAAGTCAGCCAAGGGACTCTGGCCGGTGGCAGGGCAGCATGGGGGCTTTCTCCACAGATGTCACCAGGGATTTCTGCCTTTGCACCCTTCCCAACAGGATCCTGCTAAGTTTGTCTGCTTTCTGAGAAGGTTTCACTACCAAACAGAAAAAACGCTGAAAGCCACTGTCCTAACCCAAGTCTCACTCTGATGCTCTGGCTGATGTCTGCTGACTATCACAAGGGCTACAGTTCAATCATTCACACAACAAACAGTCCCTGTGCCAGCCGATGCACTCAGCACCGCAGACAGCCCTGAATGCCATGTGGAGGTCACTTTCGGGGGATGGGGGGCAAACAAAAGCAATGATACAGATCAATAATCAAAATGCAGCTCCCCGACTGATGAGTGGATAAAGAAAATGTGGTGTATATACACCATGGACTACTAGTCAGCCATAAAAAGAATGAAATCATGTCTTTTGAAGCAACCTGGATGGAACTGGAGGTCATTATCCTAAGTAAGGTAACTCAGGAACAAAAAACCAAATACCGCATGTTCTCGCTTACAATGGGAAGCTAACTAAGGGTGTAGACAGTCACACAGAGCAGAAGAGCAAACATCGGAGACTCCAAAGGTGGGAGGCTGGTGAGGGATGAAAAGTTACCTGTTGGGTACAATGTGCACTATTTGGGTGATGGGAACACTAAAGCCCAGACTTCACCACTGTGCAATATGTCCGTGTAACAAAACTGCACTTGTACCCCTACATCCATTGAAATAAATAAATAAGGATAAAATGATGGAATGCTGTCCATAGCACTGGCAGGAAATTGACAGTGGCCACTAAGAACGAGGGCAGGTGGTCAGGATGGGAAAGCAGAAACAGCACGGTGTGAGCCCCTGCAACACCGAGTGTGCCTGAGGGGCCACCAGAGACCGGGGGCGGGGGGCAGGGATGGGGGACAGCACCCAGCAGCTCTGAGCCAGTGGAGGGGCCCAGTCCAGGTGCCAGGCAGATGACTGCTGTTGCCGTGGGGCAGGCTAGTTTAGGCGAAAGGAGTGGGAGAGACAGGCAGCCACAGGGACGGTGACAAGACAGAGGTCTATACGGAGGGACGAGTGGACAGGCCATCTGAGTGGATGGTATGCTTGGGGCGGAGCCGAGTCATCCAACCTATGCAGGACACAGGGACACAGGGACACAGGGATGGGGGACCTGGGACCAGCCTGCGTGGAGTGAGGCTGGTGAGGCTGGAGTGTTCACGGAGTGGCCAGAGTGAGGTGCCATTTAGACAGGCCATGGGCCCCAAAGCCAGAGCCACACTCACCTACTGATGTCCCGGTGATTACAGACCCACACCTGCCCGAGGAGGCACTGCCAGGGTGTGCTCCGTGATAGTCTCAGCTTCTCAACCTCCAAAGCACATCCAGCCACTGCAGAAAACATTCTGCCCTTCCGAGGTATGAGTCCTGGCAAAGCTCTTGGCACAGAGCTTTAACAGTGAAAACATTATGAGAATAAGCTTTTGTAATAACCCAGATGCACTGTACAAAAACCCAGAATCAGGAAATCGGAAGGTTCTTCTTCCATCAACAACTAGCGATTTTTACCTATTTCTTAGCAATTTACGCTCTCCCCCAGAGGGCCCTCCCGCTTCTGTGTGATTTGTTTGGACGACGTCCCACGGGCAGTTACAACACCGGACATTCTTCCTTCCTCCAGCCAGCACCTGCTCCCTATCCCTCCCCCTCGGGCCCTCGCTGTCCTCCACGGAGACCAACTGCTGACCCTTTTCTCCTAGGGTGGTCTTTGGCTAGGAGGGGGCAGACATCATGGGCCTGTTCCCTCCTAAAAAAGTGAAAACACACACTCCAAGTGACAAAGATTACAAAAATAGCACTGTCCAACTTCTATATAACAAAGCCACAAAACTATACAGTAAAAACATAAACAATAAAAGTATAACACATGACATGGAATAAAACAGTTAAATGAGAGCAAATTATCTCACTGGCATGGTTAACTGAACAAAAAATATTTCTAAGTGAACAATTTATTAATCACCAAAACTGGCCTGGATGACTAGGTAGGGACAGCTGCCACCTGGCACAGAGCGCTGTCCTGCCATCCAAGCGACTCCTAAGTCCCTGCTGGAACCCACATTTTCCCACAGAAACAGTGCGCTGCTCGAGTTCCCGGGCTCCCCTTGGTGAGCCTGAACCCACTACTGACCACAGACTATGAAAACATCTGTGTGTGGAAACACACCCCGAGTTTCCATCAGGACCCTCTCAGCAAGCTCCTGTCACCGCTGCAGAGCACGGGGTTGTGGGGGGCAGGATCCCTCTTTCTGCCCGAGGCGGGGGCATCCCTGGAAGCCAGTATGGGAAGGGACAGCAGGGGCTGGGGAGGGGAGGGTCCAGGGCTGGGTGGGGCTCTCCAGGAGAGGGCGTGGAGGATGGGGGACCCCCAGGCCTGAGCCCCGGCACTCCACCTGCACCTATATGACCTTGATCAGTTTCTCCCACTCTGACTTGGTGCCCCCACCTGTAACAATGGCAGGATATAATACAGACCTAGAATTAATTTTAAATTTTTAATTTTTTTTATTTTTTCCCCATCAGATTGCTAATGTACCAATGTAACAAGGTTTGAGCAGGCACATCTCACACATGAGCATGAAAACCCAACCCTTATGAACCATAAAAGGACCTGATTTAATCTAGAAAAGTTCACGGCCACCATGAAGAGAATGTAACACACCAAGAATGGAGAGAGGTCTGGAATGGATGGAGATCTAAGATCTTTCCCCTAGATGGAAAACGGTGTGACCGGCGGACGGCACGGCCCAGGGAGTGCGTACAGAGCAGCAGTAATACGGAAAAGGCTGCTCTGCTGTTGCCTTACTACATGACCCTGGAGGTCAGACCTAGAATTAACATGCAGATTAAACGATACACCTTTTTTTTTTTTTACTCTTATGATCACTAAAGAAACTGAAAATGGAAAAATAACATGAAACACTGGCACAGGTCCTGAAATTCAGGGTGCTCTCGGGAAGCAGCCTCTCCCCTCTCCCCTCCCCTCCTGGTGCAGGGGACTCCCCACAGCGGGGCCTGGCTCCAGGCCCAGGTCCGAAGTAGAGGGCAGAGGGGACCAGGAGGCGGAAACCCCCCAGGGGCAGGGGAACCCCGCCACCCAGGCAGAGCACCACTTCCTCAAGGGACAACAGAGCTGGCGGGGCTGAGAGTAGGGTCTTCCCACACTTGGGAAGCGTACGTCTTTAAAAATTATAAAATGGACTGCATAATAAAACTCCCTGCACCTACTGCTGACAGAAGAAAACTTTTAGAGGTAAGTAAGGATTCTTATATATGATTACACATATTAAGTAAACCTCTCAAATTTAAACACTTCCTGCAGAAATGAATGTCTTCCACCAGAAAAGAGAAGTCGGAACACAGTAGAAAATGTTATGAAAACCATTCACTTTTATCCTGGACTTGGTTACAGGTCCTGTTTCTTTTCACCAAGGAAGTTTTCCCACTCTCAGCTTAAGAATGATTAAGTGACAGGATTATCACTGTGCATAAACTAGGAAATACGATTCCTTTATTCAAGAAAACACATCCCAAACATGCAAGCTTTAGGCTTCCTCCAGCCTCAGCTTCCAGTACGAACTTGTTTGTCCGTCATGGTTTTCCTTCTCACGCTGCCCACGGAGCCACCTAGCAGCACCTCCGCACCAGGCTTTTGAGCTCCTCGTCCTGGCAGGGGACAGCAGCCCTTCTGGGGCCCCAGGACTGAGACTGGCAGTTGTGGGATGACAGAAAGTTTTGAGAAGACTACACTTGGCCTCTCTTTAACCTGCAATCAAAGAGGGCAGCCTCAACCCGGCGCTGTCACCTCTCGGCAGCTGTCGCTGTCGCTGTCGCTGTCTGCACTGCGGACCCCCCAGCATGTGAATGAGAATAAAGGGCCAATGCCTGTGTGACACCGTGTGACCCAACTCTCAAAGATAGAAGGACAGAAACACGTAAAACATAACAACAAAACTTGTGAGCATAAGGACTTTTATGAGGATTGTAAGAAATGAAGAATATTTGGAAGAGACTCTCCAAATCATTTTGGAGAGTTTTTTTTTAAAAAAAATCATCAAACTAAAATGATAAGGATTACATCAGAGAAATATTCAGTGAAATAAGACATTTCTGGCTATTTCCTTTTCAGTCAATCCCTTTAAAAGAATTCCTGTGCATAAAATTATTCAAAGACAGAAAGTTTTTGATTCCTCTTTATCCCACACTGAATTCACCTACTATCCTTCTCCTAAGAAAAGGAAACTTAGCAGCCCGGAGTCTCACCCAAATTTCCAGAATTGCTCAAATTCAGCAAGCTCTTTGAAGTCTTAACTTGCTGGTTTAAAAGCTGGTTATACAACAAGGGAACAGCAAACACACGTCGTAACTTGTCAACTCAGGCATGCAATGGGAGGGACAGCAGCCCAAGCACGTGCCCCTGCCCGGACGACCACGGATGTGCTAGCACTGCAGTTCCCAACCCCCAGGCCATGGCCCAGTACGGATCCATGGCCTCTTAGGAAACAGCCACATGTCACCTCCTGAGCTCCGCACCACGTCCACCCCACAACCCCCCACCCCACCCCCAGTCTGTGGGAAAACTGTCTTCCATGAAACCCGTCCTGGTGCCAAAAAGGTTGGGGACCGCTGCTCTAGCACACTCGTGCTCAGGCTCACCACGCTCCTCTGTAGTGAGCAGCTTCCAAACACAGCCTGAGGCCACCAGGAGATGCCCCCCAAAATGTGCCCCCCAAATTCACCGCAACTAAAACCCTCCCACAAAGGGACATGGAAAGGCAAAGAAAACATGTTTTTGAGTGTGTCAAACGACAAATAGACTTTCACAATTTGAAAACTTTGTTAAAAATAATAAAAATATACATCAGAAATTGTGACTTACCACCATCAGACACAGTTGCAGACTGAAAGAAAAGAGAGAGAGACATGAGTTAATTAAGCCTCATGACAAAACTCAGGAGACAGTACGTCCATTGAGGAACAAAACTGGAAGCTTCTCCAGAAGGTCCTTAGAGACGTTCTCCAGGTGCAGGTGTCTGAGAAGGCCAGACAGCTCAGTGAGTCAAGAGTTACAGTCCCACCTCCAGAGTGAACTCCGCCCAAACTGGGTGACACCCAACAAGAGGAAGTCATCGTCATTTTCATTTGAAAAGAACAAACCCCAGCATGTTTGACATTGCAGTCTTATTAACAGCCTGAGTGAAAGGAACTTAACAGACTTCGGAATGATCAGCTCTGTAGGTGACACACAGCATTAAGGAGGTGGGCAGTGGACCAGCAACCCCCGGGCCTGCCTGCTTTAACGTCCACCAGCCTGGGCAGGGGGGTGTCCAGTGCCAGACACTGTCCCGAGGTCACATACACACACACTCCATCATCTCCACCCCAAGGGCCCAGGGAGGTGACATAACTCAGAGGTGGTGGCAGAGAAGGCATCAAGCCTGGAGCCATGCCCAGCTGCCTGCCCCAGCGGTGCAAGAGTGGCCACAAGCAAGTGGGCTGGGGAGAAGTTTCCAAGGAGGGGCCTGGAAGAGTGGAAGAGGCTGCAGGGGTGGAGGGAGGCTGGTTTCCAGGCACCAGGGACAAGAACGAACAAGCCACACAGGAGAGCTGGCTGAGGCCAGGCATGACACACTCAGAACAGCAAAAACTACCCAAGTTCTTTGACAGGAAGGGTGCATGGAGAACTCGGAAGACCTTCTAGGCGACGTACCTGCAGGACAACCTGTCGGGGACACCAGTGCCAGGAAGGAGAGGAATCGGGGAAGGAGGGAGCTGAGGAAGTGGGGGCACACCAGGGCACACTGGGAGCTGGAGGAGCTGGGGGCAGCATGGAGGGGCCCGAGCAAAGCAGAAGAGGCTGTGCCATGAAGGCCCCAAAAGCCGCCATGCAGGACGAGCAGGAGCTGGACGCTGCTGACCAGGACCCTCCCAGCCCCCGTGGGGAGAGTAAACCTGCCTCCTGGTTGGCCTCAAGGGAGTCCCGACCTCACCTCCCCAGGCCTCTCCCTGGGATCTGCCCGGCCAGGTGACAGCACCCCCGGGACTTGGCCTGGGAGGGGCTCACGCTCCTGTCCTCTCTCTCTGCCAAAGGCACAGGTGGCCACAGAGGAAACCACGAGAAAGGTGCCATCTCTAGTCAACCTGGCTCACACCCACCAGCACCTCTCCCTAACTCCTGGGCCGCCCCCAAGAAGTTGAGGTCATTAGGGGTTTTAAGACCCCTAAGGCCAAAATCCAAACAAGCGAGGCCCAGGGAAACCCCTGAAGGCGCCACCCGCCCTCCACTGGGGAGGGAAGGGGTCCAGGCAGTTCCACACATCCCTGGGCTCTACACCTCCCCCCACCACCCCACCCCTCAGCACCGGGCCCTGGGCCTGCCTCCAGCCTGCCAGGGAACACAGCCGCCCCTGCCATCCACCCAGCCTTCCCCTGGGGTGACCTGCGCCTGCAGCACTAAGAGAGCCCACCCACCCTCACGGTCCAACAGCGTATGTCCTCGGACAGCCAAAGGAAGCCACTTTCTGACAATCACTACTTTAAACCATCGTGGGTCCCAGGTTCAGAAACACAGAAACCCAGTTTCAGAGTATCCTGCCACCTTGACACATTTTCCATAGTAAAAACACACCCAGTGTACGCCCACTTTTTAACTTTTGTCTCGTCAGACAGGAAGGTGAAAGAGCAGACAGCCGGCACCAATGCATGGCCCTCAGCCCTCCTGCAGGGCTGGTTTGTCACGGGCCCGCAGGCAGGACCAAGGCCACTTCACAGCGCTGCCACTCTTCCCATGCCCACAATAAATCACCTACGATCACGTTATAATCTAAATAACGTAAGAAGCAAATTACTCCCTTGAGATTATGAAAAGAAAATCTGCAAGGCTGTACACAAAGTCAGAAATATTTTCAATAATAACATCTGAAAAATTAATTATAAAATGTGAAGGTAGCAATTCACTTCATGTCACATGCATGATTAAAACTATATTCTCAGAATTTAGCAGACTGAACAAAGTGCACTTGAAAATCTCTACACACACAGCATTTACACTCCCCACATTAGCTGGAACTCAAGAACCAGGAAAGAGGGGTGTCCCAGAAGCCCAGGAGAGACTGAAGGAGAAGGTGGCAGTGGCGCATGTGCAGGTGGGACTGGGACGGTGCTGTGCTCGGGGGCTGTGGGCGAGGCTGCCGGACCACAGCCCCTCCGGGAGGCCTCCAAGGCAGGTAAAGGTTTTCAAAGTAAACTTTACCTTTTCAAACAGTTTTAAATTTATAGAAAGGTTTATTTTAAAAAGACAGTGCAGAGACAAACATGCTATTCAATACGCTACCACTCCAAAACGGTAAAGGGGAATCTCCCAGAGAGACAAGAAGAGAACAGAACTGTGAGCAGTTAGCGAATGCCAGCACCGCTGGGGTCAGGTTCCCAGCATGCGCTCTGCCACGGTACAGTCGTCCACTCCATCCGAGACTCTCCAATTTGGCCACGGCCCTCAAGAGGGTAGACTTATCCTGGGGCAGAGATGTCCCACCTCCCAGTCGCCGCAAGCACAAATCCTTCTGGGAAAAAGAAGCCCAACTGAAGCCCTTAGGTGTTCCAAAAAGTGAGCCCACCAAAATATGAGCTCACAATAAAAAACCCAAGGAAAAAACCCACCACAGGTAGGAGTCAGTAAGAACAACAATTAACAGAATCTCAGACATTAGAAAGATCTAAAATAGAATGTTAAATAACTATGAAATTATAAAGAAATAAAAGTTACAATAAAAAAGAGGAAGTTAGGTGGCAGATCTGAAAAATAACCATATAGAATGTTTGATAATGAAAAATACAATGGTTGAAGTTAAAGATTCAATAGACAAGTTGAACAGAGTTTAGATGGTTGAAGAGAGAATTGGGAAACTGGAAGATAGAACTGAAGAAAATCACCTGACACAGTACAGAGAGATAAGGCATAGAAAATAAGAAGTAGGGAGTAAGAGGATGAATGGCAGTCTAATCAGAGCCTAGAGGCGGCCACATGGGGAGTACAGGATGCTAAGAGAAAGGAGGCTAATTTCTTTTTCCAGAATGAGAGCAGTTATAAAGATATTTACAGATAACCTATCCTGAAAGAGCTCAGCAGCCACAGGCCATCCCTTGAGGAACTTCTCAAGGCTGCCCACCAGGAAGAGGCAAAAGATCCCAGACTCTGAGCTAAGAGGCTTTCTGGGAGTTCCATTTGTGTCTCAATTGTTCAGCTATTTCCAGGGAGGGATTCAAAATCTATGAGCCACAGCCTCAAATGATGCATGTCCTTCCTTTTCCCCTGTTTTGGTAGCCATTCTAAAAGTACACTTTCTACACCCCAAGCTCTAAGGAAAGTTCTAGACATCTGGGGAGCTCCAGGCTGGTGTACTCTGTGTTCTGAAGACTTGCCTGGGAGCCCAGTAAGGACTGGAGGTCACAGATAATCCCCCACACCACGTCTTCTCAAGACCCCTAAACTATGCATGTAAGTATTTGATAAAAAATATGACACTGAAATTGCTCCTAACACATACGAATGTGAAACATGTTCACCTGAAAGCCAGTTACAGAGCCCTTCTTGTTCATGGTTTCCACCGTCTCTGACAACTATTTACAGCCCAAGTAAACACTGAAAGAAAGATCGATGGGGCATGCTTTAAAGTTGCTTGGACACAAAACCACTGTCCTCCTCCAAGTTTACACACTTTCAGAGAAATGAGTGATGACTTTTCCTGACAAGATTACTTAATTTGCAAAGAAACAATTTATAATTACCATTAATATAACTGCTTTTGTTTAATGTCTGACAGTTATTCTATTTCTGAGAACACACCTGGGAGTGATAGAACCATGTATCAGATAAACCGAGATCCTGTGACCAGTGAATGAGGGGCCAGAGTGCGTGTGTGCCCAGTCAGTGCCTGTCCCCCTCACCCTCCTGGCAATGATACAAAAGCAGGCTAAGGAACATCTCCAGGAGGCATTGGTCTAACAGGAGATCAGATTCATGCAGGTGGAGCATTTAGTGCCACTGCAGGGGACAAGTGTGGGCAACAGAGGGGCAGGAGGGAGGGGTCCAGCCAGAGGGAGGTGGGAGGGCACCAGGCAGGGAGCCAGGGGTCCAGCATGCTCCCGGGGCAAGCACTGGGTGTGGGGTTGGGGCTGAGGATGTCAGGAAAGCAAGTGGTCAAAATAGGCAGGGGACAGAAAAGGCAGGGAAACCCCAGACCATGTCTATTGCCTTGGGATTCATGACTCATCCTGTTCTGACAAAATCACCCTCTTCCTAAGCCTGGGTTGTATTTTTTTTTAGTGCATCCTGGCTGACAGAGGGGAAAGCAGTCCAAATGGGCAAAGATTCAGAAACGACCAAGGAACATCCCTGCAGATGCTGAGTAGGACCAACTGCAATTCCATGGGGCTTTAAAAAAGGTGACTCCCATATTTATCTCCTAAGACAGGTGGAAGAACACACAACGGACTCAGCAGTGTCAGTCAGCCCAGCATCATGTCATTAATTCTCCACATCTCCTCCAGGCCTCGGCTGGATTTGCCTTCACTCGGCAGAGAAGATGTGAGGAGGAGCAGCAAAGTCTGGCCCCAGCCTCTGGGAGGGAGGAAGGAGCACACTTGCAGCTTTGTTTCTACTTTGAAAATACCTCTCATGAGAAATTTTTTCTTTTTCTTCTTTTAGAGATAGTATCTCACTCTGTCACCTAGGCTGGAGTGCAGTGGCATGATAACAGCTCACTGCAGCCTTGAACTCCTGGGCTCAAGCAATCCTCCCACCCCAGCCTCCTGAGTAGCTGGGACTACAGGCACAAGCCACCGTGCCCAGACAATTTTTATTGTCTTTATTTATTTTTTAGAGACGGAGTCTCACTATGTTGCTAGAACTCCTGGGCTCAAGCGATCCTCTCACCTCGGCCTTCCAGAGTGCTGGGATTACAGGCATGAGCCACTGTGCCTAGCCCTGAGAAGAAATTTTAAAAGTTATGTTGTCAATGTCACAGGAAAAAAAAAATGCAAAATGACTTCTATAGTATGATCACAAATACGTAAAAGTTTCTAAAAAATGTTGTAAAGTATACTGAAGAAAAACACTCTCAAATACTGTAAGGACATAAACTATCCACAAAGGAACAACATCAAAACGTAACAGCAGTCAACTGCCCTAGGAGGGTATGCCTATGATTCTTTTCGGTGAATAAAAATTTAAGGTGTACAACAGGCGCGGGGCTGGGTGCTGACCAGGGATGCACTCTGGTCCCTCATGTGCAGGTCACGGGATCTTGGTCTATATAATGCCTGGTTCTATCACTCCCAGGTTTGTTCTCAGAAATAAAATAAATGTCAGACATTAATATTAATGGTAATTATAAATTTTTTCTTTGCAAATTAAGTAATCTCATCAGGAAAAGTCCTTACCCATTTCTCTGACAGTGTGTAAACTTGGAGGAGGACAGTGATTTTACATCCAGGTAATATTAAATTTTTATTTAATGTGTGCAATGTGATGCTTTGATATACACATACATTGTAATATGATTGCCACAATCAAGCAAATTGACATATCCATCGGCCAGGTGGGGTGGCTCACACCTGTAATCCTAGCACTGTGGGAGGCTGAGGCGGGAGGATCACTTGAGCTCAGGAGTTCGAGACCAGCCTGACCAAGAGTGAGACCCTATCTCTACTAAAAATAGAAAAAAATAGCTGGGTGTGGTAGTGTGCACCTATAGTCCTAGCTACTTGGGAGGCTGAGGCAGGAGGATGGCTTGAGCCCAGGAGTTTGAGGTTGCTGTGAGCTAGGCTGACGCCACTACACCTCCAGCCTGGGTGACAGAGAGAGACTCTGCCTCAAAAAAAAAAACAAAACACAACATACCCATCACCTCACATAGTTTCCTTTTTTTGTGGTGGGAATCTACTCTCTTAGCAAATTAAGATCTACTCTGTTAGTAAATTTCAAGTGCACAATAGAGTGTTGCTAAGTATAGTCGCAGAGCTGCACATTAGGTCTCTAGAACTTACCTTGTCACTGAAGGTTTGTACCTTTGACCACCATCTCCCACTCTCGACCCCCACCTCGCCCCCAGACCACCTTCCACTCTCTACTTCTGCGAGTTCCATGCTTTTAGGCTCCACACATAAGTGGACCGTGCCATGTCTGCTGCTGCACCTGGCTTATTTCACTTAGCACAATGTCCTCCAGGTTCATCTATGTCGCTGCAAATGGCAGCATTTCCTTCTTTTTAAAGGCAGAATAATATTCTATCATACACACACACACACATGTGTATATATACATATATGTGTTTCCATATCTTGTATGTTGTTAGTAATGCTTCGGGGAGTATGGGAGTGTGGCCATCTGTTAGAGACAAGGACTTTATTTCCTGTGGATGTACACCCAGCAGTGGATCACATGCAGATGGATCGTGTGGTAGACCTGTATTTAATTTGTCAAGGACCCTCCCTACTGTTTTCATAATGGCTGTACTAATTTGCATTCCCATCAATAATAAATTGTATGAGGTTTTCCTTTACTCTGCATCCTCACATCCTCACCAACACTTATCTTTTGCCTTTTTGATGACAGGCATCCTAACAGGTGTGAGGTGATCACTCACTGTGGTTCTGACTGCATTTCCCTGATGATCAGTGAAGCTGAGCACCTTTTTATTCACCTGTTGGCCATCTGTATGTCTTCTTTTGAAAAATGAATGTCTGTTCTGGCCCTTTGTCATTTTTTAATCAGCTTATTTGGTTTTGCTATTGAGCTGTGCGAATTCCTTATACTTTTGGGATATTAACCTCTTAGAGGATATATGATCTGCAAATATTTTCTCCCATCTGAGGTTGCCTGTTCATTCTGAGTGTTTCCTTGGCTGTGCAGACTTTTTACTCTGATGTGATCCCACTTGTTAGTTACCTTTGTCACCTGTGCTTTGAGGTCACGTCCAAAAACTCACTGCCAGGACCAACGTCATAGAGTTTTTCCTGCGTTTTCTTCTAGGACTTTTATGGTTTCAGGTCTTATGTTTAAGTCTTTAATCTATTTTGAGTTGATTTTTGTTCATGGTGTAAGATAAGGATCCAATTTCTCAATATGACTTTTAAAATTTGGCATTTCCAAATTTCTTGGCATACTTGGAGAGACCACTATAAACATTTTTATGAATTAAAACATAACATTCCCAAAATTCTGATACTCAGTATTATTTGTTTTAGTAACGTATTTTCATTAGCCTATACTTCTTGGATTTTCCCCAAATTTCCATATTTACAAAAAAAATACAGCCACAAAAACAAAGCCACCAGTGAAAAAAGATCCACGTTATCATTTTTCTGTGCTTACAATTTAAACAGCTCTAAAACTTTCTATAACATGCCTCCATAAGTAGAATTTATACTAAAGTAAATATATTTCTGTTTTAAAGAAATTTACAAAGTAATTTAGATATGTAATTTAAGTCCAAACAATCTCCACGCCTCAGAGTCAGTCTTTTAAATGTGATAGTTCAGTGGAAACTGATGTAGATTTGTGCTCGGCAGGAAATCTGTCTGGACCACACGTGTTCCATGAATATTTTATTTTGAATTAATGTTTTGAAAGTTTTAAATTATTTATACGAAGAGTGTTATATGATGACTCTAACCTTTATCAAGGTTTATTCTGTTAGTAACATCAGACAGAAGGAATTATTAGAATATAAAATTTCCAAATTACATTGGTATACAGTAATATACAGTAATTTAAATTTTCTATTCTGAGCCACTGACAAAATTTCCTACCTTGGACAAAAAAAAGGATTAAATAACCACATAATATTCCTAAAAAGGAGACCAAGGCCTGAAAGTTACCCAGATGTACTAAATGTTTTGAATACAGAGAGAAGAAACATAAATAATCTACAATGAAAAGTTATAGAATTTAACAATCTGATATATATTTATTTAATCTTTTAAAACTTTATCGTTTCCGTTCTAAGGTGCTTCCTCGCTGGACCAGATGCAGAAGGGAGCAGGAGCCACATTATTCTGCCTCCCCTCCCCTTGCTCAGTCCAGCCACCCCTGCTCACTGCACTCGTGCACGGGGCCTGCTCTCTGCTCCGCTAGCACTGGGGCCTCCAGACCCACTCACAGCCCTCCAAGGAACCATCTAATCAATTCAGTGGGTCATGACCAGCATTAGTTAAAAAATGAAATCGGCTGGAACAGAATAACAGAAAAGGGAAATAGGAAGGTCTGTGCTGTCCTTGGACCCTGCTTCTGAGCTGCAAGGCTGTGTATGCACACACATGTGTGTGCACGCCTGTGCACACCAAGTCCTAACAGGACACACACGTCCCACCGTGGGTGGTTGTACAAGGGCCCTGATGGCTGCTGCGTGGAAAGCCCTGTCCCTCCCTGCTCTGTCTGCATCTCCATCCCGTCAGTGTGGGGCACCCTCACAAGCTCCAGCTCTCACCTGCAACCTCATCTGATGAGTTCACCTACCTGGTTCAGCTTCACCAACACTTTCTCCAGGAAGCTTTCCTTGCTACCTTCTGGTCACACTAGGCCACCTGGAACCGGCCTGGCCATAGACATGACAATTTTCCTTGCAGAAGAGCTCCAAGGTTCCTTGGCTACAGGACATAGGAAGGGGCCGTTGCATAGACCTTGCAGGTACCTGAGTGAAGGGGGCTGCTCCATGGCCGCCCTGGCACTAGGACACACACGGACGTGGTCAGTCCACAGCCAGCAGCCAACACCAGCTCTGCTCCTGTTCATACACATGTGCACACATCCCATGTGCACGCACACACATTATTTCTTTTTGAACAGAACAGCAGGTTCACGAAAGAGACAAGTGAAGATAAGGTCTATACGGAGACAACATGGAGGCAAATATTTCCAGGTCCAACCTATGCCGTTTACAATAAAGGATTTTTGTGATCCAACAACAGAAGGCACTGCAAGTTCAGTGTTACCAGGGACAGACAGGATGGCGGGAAGAAGGGGGGACACAGAGACAGGTGCGTGGGCCAGCACAGTGGGGGGAAGGGCTGGGCTCAGCAGTAGAGAAAGCACCTGCGCTCTGACTTGGATCTGTGCTTCTCTTTTTAAAACGGTGTGGGGTGTGTGTGTGTGTTCCAAAGAGCTCCTCAACCTGCAATAAAATCAGAAGAAACAGAATTGGGGGCAAAAACCACAACGGCAGTATCTTTCAAAGAATTTAACAACTAATATTCTTTTCGTATCCTTGGTGGAGGCCTAAGATAATTCTTTATAAAAATAGGGTATTGCTTTGTCACCCAGGCTGGAGTGCACTGGCAGGACCATAGCTCACTGCAGCTTTGAATTCCTGGGCTCAAGCAACTCCTGCCTCAGCCTCCCAAGTAGCTGGGACTACAGGTGCTCACCACCATGCCTGGCTAATTTTTGTATTTTTTGTAGAAAGGGGGATCTCACTATGTGGCCCAGGCTGGTCTTGAACTCCTGGCTTCAAGCAATCCTCCCACCTTGGCCTCCCAAAGTGCTGGGATTATAGGCATGAGGCACTGTACCCAGGCCCTTGTAAAAACTTTTAAAAGTCCAAAGCAATAGCCTGATGTGGTGGCATCCAGGTACCATACTGATGAACGCAATGTAAACATCTGACTTTGGAGTATTTATTCCCTTCACACAATCATTCTCTGTTGAAATAAAGTTTGTGTGATCCTTTTACCTAATAGCCTTATCCAATTTAAGAAAGACAGGAGTCCTCCCATATGTACACAAGCTGGAAGTCACAGAGGGATCTAGGATGACACTTATGACTTAGAATCCCAACATGACAATGCTAAACTTCTCGCAAGAGAAAGGGAACCTAAAATGCTTTGTGCAGGAGACGGCACTAAGCACAGCTGGTGGCAGGAGCTGCCACAGATGCTCTTCTGAACAAACAGCGCTCACCACGAGCCAGAGCCTACACTCCCAGCAGAAGTCGAAGCCCAAGCCCAGGGAAGTGTTTTCTTGTATTATACAAACTAAGATTAACTACTGTTTCAGAACAGCCTCCCGGCACAGTTACACCCTGACATTCAAGCCTCTGTCTCCCTCGGTCTGTGTCCAGCCCCCAGCATCCCCTGTTGGCTGTGTCCAGCACAACCCTGGGCTCCGGCAGCATGGGGTGTGGGTCACAAGTGGCCTCTGCCCACGGGGACAGGCAGCGTGTGGGGAAATGCACGCTGAGAATGCTTTCCTTACTCCCCAAACGTCTGCTGAGCACCTGCGACGCCCCAGTCATCGGCGAGACACTGGACACACAAAACAAACACAAAACACACAAACACAAAAACAAAACACAAAACAAACACAAAACCCCAAAAGAGGCAGCGCTGTGCTGGCACAGCGTGTGGGGGCTGGAGGGTCTCCCGCTGCCAGGCTGAGGAAGGAAGCCCTGGGGTAGGAGTGGAGGGGCCAGCTGGACGGCAGGAGGACAGACAGACGGGGGCAGCAGGAGGCTCCACAGTGCTCTAGGCAAGTGGGGGGCTCAGCGCCAGGGACAGCAATGGGAGTGAGAAAGTGTAAACTTAGGGGCACATTCTGAAGGCTGGGCCCACGGGTTTGCTGATGTGGAGGATTAGAGGGCTTGGGCCTGAGCAAAAGGGCCAGTGCCATCCTTTCCTGAGGCATGGGAGACCATGAAGGAGTCCAGGTCGGATGGGGACACCCAAGCCTGACGGGCCTCCAGGGTGTCCACAGAGAGAGGGCGCACGGTGTGGACACCTGGCCAATCCCGGGCCAGGGAAGCGGTGCCTGCTGCAGAGGCAGGCTGGGAGGGCACCATGCCAGGGACGCTCACAGCCATGGCCGGAGGTGGTGTGCACCCCCATGTGAAGACCTGGGAAGCGGGGGAAGCCAGGGCGCTCGGGGACAAGAGGGGGACCGGGAGGGGGTTGTCCAGAAGCCTGAGGAAAGCTAGTCAGATGCTGGGAACGGAGGCAGCTCCTGCCGCTTGGGGAGGTTCCAGCCTCGCACTCACGTGGAGGATGACACGCATCTCAAGGGACCCCAGGCCTGCCCACTGCGTGTTCACAGTGTGGTCTGCAGCGAGTGTGGCAAGGCAGCGGGCGCCCGGTGTGGCACCCACAGGGACAGGCAGGAGAAGATACAGGAACCTTTGAGAACTGAGAACATCACAGGGCAGGGAAGATGCTAGCGCTCGGTGATCAATTTCTCAATGAAGAAAAGGGGAAGATGTGAAAATAGAAAATAATAGTTTCCCTCAAGCATACCAAGAGGTCTTCTTACATGGATAACAAGACTTGCAGTGTGGGAAAATGAGAGCAGGATCTGTGACCGGCGCGCGGAGCGGGTGGGAGACAGTCCCCATGGTCAGCCTCCAGGCACTGCCGTCGCCCAGTCTCAGGCGCAAGAGATGTGCTGACCAACAGGCAGCAGCTCAGGGAGACACCACGCGGAGGGGGTGGCCCAGACCGACGCACGGGACAGAACGTGCCCTTGGGACGCGGGGCGCTCCGTGCACTCCAACTCAGCAGCCAAGACTGTCACTGCAGGGCCCCAAAGGAGCATAAGCATGAGAAGGACAACATGGGAGAGGTGGGCAATGACAGACTGATGAGAGGAACATAGTTAATTTAGGCCAAAAATCAGAAACTCAGTCAAATGCAAAACATGTCCCTAACAGCCTAGCGAGCTCATCCTACAGAGGTTCAGAGATGACCCAGGTCAATGTGTCCTCAGAAAGGGCATGCCCGCCCTGCTCCTCTCGCGTCCCCACGCTGGGCCACAGCACCCCCCTGCCCCAGTCCCAGCCCCAGTGTAACCTGGTCTATTCCTCAGGCAGGAGCTGAACTCTGCCGCGGATGGGGGTATGCGCCACCCGCTGCAGTCCCAAGAGAGAAGCATAGACAGTTCCAGCCCAGTGATGTAGGGGCCTGCACACTGGGGCCAGGGTTGCCCTCGCATGTTGCCAACTCCTGGTCACTCTTCCATCTCCTTTGTTATCCTCCCACTTCCCCAGGCTCCTCAGCGCACAGGTGCCCATAGTCCTCGAGCCTCCCCAGGTCACACTCTGCAGCCACCCCCGGAAATCCACCTGCCCAGGCTCTCAGGAGACTGTGGGGCCCAGCACTGCCTACAAAAGAATGTTTGACTGCTATTTTTTTTTTTAAGAGTGTAACCTTTTTTAATGTTCAAGTATTAAACAGGACACCAATGCACGAAGAGGGAAAAGCTCCTTGGTCTCCAGAAAGTTCTTTCTCTCACGTTCCAGCAGCCAAAGATACCTCCCTGTGCTGAGAGAAGTCAAAACTAGGCTACTTTATGCTCAGCGTGCTTCAAAATCACTCAAAGACTTTGCCTCAAGAGACGAACCTTCTGCTCTGCATCAGCTCAGCAGAACTGGTATTTCACGAACAAGGAAGGCCGATTAGAGACACTGACAGACCACAACCTGAAGGCACCCCCACGCAGCCCTGGACGCCCCACCCAATATTGGTGTGCTGACGTCTGAGGACTCGGGAGCCACAACCCCAGCGAGGGCAGAGAAGGAGGCCACAGGGAAGCCAGGTGGCTTGGGTGGCTCCAGACAGCTGTCACGACAGACAAGCCCCACGTGCTGGCAGGGACCAGGAACTGGGCGCTCACTCGGGGTAGGGACTTAGTCCCACCACTCAGAGGAAGGAAAGATGAAACTGCCCCATAAAATTCCACCTGTGACTCTGTAGCTGTGACTGACTAACCTGCCGCTGCCTTAGCACCGTGCTCAGGGCGCGGGAGGAGGGAGGCCGGGCTACCCAGGCGCACCCGGCACAGCAAGGGCACTTGGGAAGCAGGAGCACAGTGTGGGCAGATTGTGCAAGCTGTTCACGTTTCTTTGGGGATGTGGATTTTAATGTCTCTTCATTAGTATCTTGCTAGCGTCTGAGAGTGGAACACCCAAGCTTAGCAGGGCTTATTAAACGTGATAGATTACTTTGTTTTGACAAAGGGGCAAACATATTTTTGAAGTTGACTTAAGATGGGGAGACCATCGCTGGCTCATGTGGCCAGTGAGAGCCTCCGCTCTCTCCTGGCAGCTGGGCTGTGCTCTCTGGGTGACGCTGGAAACAGCTCCTGGAGAGGCTGGAGCTCCCCACTGCAGGAGGAAGGCAGCTCACAAGACGACAGGACCTTCTGGAAACACATGCACAAAGCAGAGCTTCTGCTGAACACACGTACTGTGGGTGGGGCCCTCGCATTCCTATGGTGCCCCCGTTGTGGAGGTGAACAATCTGAGGCTGAATGGGAGAAGCAACTCACTGGTGCTCACAGAGCTGGCCGGAGGGCTGGTCTCCAGTATGGGGCCTCCTTCCCTTCCTGCACGGCCTCAGCACGGCTACCAGCCTCCGCTGTGCTGGACAGAGCAGCGCCTGGTGGGGCTGCAACAGTTCCCACCGGCCTTCCCACCTCCCACCTCACCTCCCACCACCCCTCACACTGCACGCCAGCAAGTTCAACACACAACATCAACCGGAGTTTAACACGCTCATGGGAACAACTTATTTGCCAGTCTAAGCATTTGCAAGTTTCAAGAGGAAGTCCAAATCATTCATATAGGCAAGTACAAAGGTAATTTTTTTATGACTTTTTTTACTGAGAATAAAAAACAAAGTTTTCTAAAACTTGCATTAATGTACTATTGAAGTGAAAGTGCTGCCTACAAATGTGAAACAGCTAATGGATTAATCAGCCCACTCAGGACACTATAGCCCCGAAGTTCATTTTCCCACACGGGACACGAACCAGAACTCACAGGAGCACGTTCCTGTCCCACTGAGACAGCCAGAGGCAGCCGCGCAGCAGCAAGACCAAAGCTGCCCTCCACCCTCGAGGCAGCTGCGCTAGAACAGGGGCTACGAGACACGGGAGAGCCCGTGCTCCTCGCGTGAGGCTCGCTCTCGACCGCCTAGCAGATCCGCTTCCACTCTCTGCTCAAAGGGAAGGACGCAGTTCATTTTCCTGTAATGCATTTTCCAACACCCACACTAGTCATCTCTGAACCAGCAGCTTCTCCTTCAGCTCTCTACAAAAGATCTTAATTAGATATTAGGAAAACATGTTCAGATTAAACAATTCCCATTAAAGAATGAGCTTAAAATTGGTGCCCAGCAATTAGCGACAGCCTTCTGTACATAATTTATTTTACCTTTACCTCAACCTGGCATAGCCACAAGAGGAAATAAAAATTACTCTTTTTATTTAATCTCAACCCTTTTAAAAACCATTTTACAGTAAGTTCAACTTTATAAGCTCATATAATAATCATTAAATATGATTGCTAGTAAGCATATATATGCACAAGTAGCAGAATCAACTCATTACATTTAAAAATGGAAGCTAGGAAGTAGTCATTTAAAGAGTACGATAGATTTTAATATATTTAACCTAGTTGAAATTTAATATTTCAACAAGACTAATTCACTCACGTCTTTAAAATCTATTAGAATTGCTATGGAAAGGGAAAAACTAACATTTGACGCTTTCTGTAAGTTCTGACTCAAAGCCTGGCAGCCTGGGTGTCCGAGGGGCTGAGGCTGGTCCAGCGACCCTGGACGCGCAGCCTGGCCCTGGACATCGGCACTGTGGCCAAGAGCCCCCGAGCGCCTCGGCATCTACCCCCACGGCACTCGCTTCAACTCTGCGCCACAACGCAAGAAAAGCATTTTCAACAACCGTTCGCTAGTCACTAAACAGGCTGCAGACAGAGCAGTACAGGATGGCAAGCTGTCTTACAACAATTGTTAAATGGCAAGAAACAGCCGGAATAACTTACCTGCTGGTCATTAAAAGTATGCGTTTCATTTGACAACCCTTTTCCCAAATTCATCTTTAGACAAGAAAACTTCCGTATCACAGCAGGCACCCAGATCTAAAATACACCACTGAACACCGCAGCATGCCTGTGCATGGCAGAAAAGTTTAAAGACGTTTCAGATGAAGTTCCATTTCGTTCCCTTCGTAACCCATAGCAACAGGATACTGCAGGAAGCTGTGGTTTGCCAGGGATTCAGACTCTATCTCAATTGTCTCATACAAAGGAAAAAAATCCATTTACATAAATCATGCTGTGAGATCATTTTTAAAGTATTTCCTCTACCAAATCAGAAGAATAAAACTTCAGCCGATAGGGGTAATTTCTCAGTCAGTACAACAGCTGCAGAGAATTTGTTTTGTTTTTTTTTAGCATAGTGGTGCAGTTCGAAACCTTAATTACAGTTGCTGATGGTTCTATTATAAGCCTCCATATGCACAAGTTTACTTGGTGCCAGCCAATGAGATCTGGCATATTCCTGAAAATCCCCCCAGTGCTGTCCAAAGTCCATGATCTGTTCTGCCTACCAAATACCCAAAACAACCTGAAAGTGACTAAACCATGATGGATCCTGGCTTAAAAAAGGAAGAAGGAAAGAAAACGAAAACTATTTGTAGAACCTACCTAGGATACCTATCACTGCAAAACTACCTGTTAACTCCCTGGAGATGTGGGGTAGACTGCTCACCCTGCCCCAGAGTGCTTCCCTGCTGTCAGTCTTTCAGCATGGGACATCCAGGGTCTGATTGTAACAGGCTCTGGGAATCCTAACCCTAGAACGTTAGGCTGAAGAGGACGTGGGGAATCTTCTGGTCCAGGAATTGCAAACTCAATGCCTGCTGGGCCCACAGGCTGGAAGCACACCCTGGGTCTGGGGTCAGGCAGCCGGGAAGGTGATGAGCCAGCCTCACTTTCACTTTCTGTGGGAGAAACACGAGCATCCCAGCATGAATACTCAGGAACAGAATTCACAGCCCTGGGCACACGCCATGTCTCATGCAAAAATGTATTTAATACCATAGCTGCCCGCAATGGTGAAAATGTACAGACAACATTTTCTGGACTGGGCATCAGCTCAGGCTTCCTTAGCGTTTCCCAAGAGATGCGCCTGCCATACAGTATGCCGTGCGTCTGTGAGCAGGGGAGGGGTGGAGGCTCACTTTCACCAGCTCAGCACCACCACCGCTCACTGCAGGGGTGCTGCGGACTGTCTGAGGGACAGAGGTCCAAGAGGTGTCCACGCCCCAGGCCAGGGAAAGTGAGGGGACTTACAGAGGGAGCAGAACAGAGTGGGGTGGCCCCTCTGCCAGGCACCCGCCTGGAGGACATGGGCAGGAGTCCCCAGAGGCAGCCCCTCCCCTCCCTCTCGGAGCTGCTCCTCCTCAAAGGGGCTCCACCCCCGCTCCTGCCATCAGCCCAGGTAGTGGCCTCCAGCCCTGGCTGCTGGGAGCCCTGGTCAGCCCTGCAGGCCTGGGGTAGCCTCAGAAGCCCCACTCCTGAGCAGGCCTTGCCGGCAAGTACCATCGCCCCACCCACCTCGCCTACGCTCTGCACCAGGGTCTAAACCAGCACGATAGTAGGCCATGTGACAAAAAGGGTGGGGGGCACCTACACACTAGGCCCATTCCTGAGACTAAACCTGTCTGTCCAACAAAACCAGCATTATCCCACCTCCCCTGACCATGAGGCAGCCTCAACGTGCAAAAGCTGCCTGATACACACACAAACCCTTGAGGGTGGCCCCAACACTAGGACAAGGGACCTGGCTGAGCCCCAGGTGACAGCCACAGCCAGGTATGGCCCAGCAGACTCACAGGATGGGATGTGGGGCACCATGCCGGCTCTCCTGCCAGCAATCTTCCCTTCCACGCCTCTGACTCCCTCTCCTGCCCCACTGCCCACCCTCACCCCAGCACCCACTTTCTCACACAAGCACAGCCACACATGCACCCCCCAACACACACTTGCAGAGAAAGCAAACAGGAGGGCTGTGGAATGACAGTTATCAGCTCTCATGGGGGGCCAGTCCAAACACAGGACCCCGTGGCCTGGCTGTTCCCTCGCTGATTTGAGGGGCCTGTACTACTTTATAGTATTTTGTAGGAGACAGTGGCCTCCAGGCCAGAGCAGAGGACAAGGGCATCCTAGCCCCACAGGCCCACAAGGACACAGGGCCACCAGCCACAGGGCACGTGGGGAGCGTGTGCAGCGGAACCTTCCGCTGGGAACTTGGGAAACCGCCTAGGTTACTACTTAAGTGCCAAACTTGTTTTCACTTTAATCATTTCAGACAGAAATATCTTTGTCCCGCATGTTCAATCAAGGCCTGAAAAGGAAGAAACACAATTTCGTCTTATCTGTGTGGTTTACTATGAGTAGCCCCAAAAGCAGCCTCGGGCCTCTCTGGGTCTACATGCTGCTGTCCCATCACTAACAACCGGTCCTTCCGGGTTCTTCTGTCTCTTTTTGGGCTTTCTTCATCTCTTCTTCAGCCCCTCCTCTTCTGCCATCGGGTAAGCAGAGTCTTGGGAGAGATGGGGTGGGGGCCGGAACGCCGGGCAGACTTCCCTGGCCCTCCAGCTCCTGGCTCCCGCAGCACGTGCCCTGGGTGAGGAGAGAGCGAGCTCCGGGAGCTCCTGACGACACCTGCTTCGAGAACTCTGGGCGCCAGCCTGCTCTCGCTGCGTCCGAGTCCTGCTTCCGTCTCCCTCACTTGGTGCATGGGGTGGAGCAGCTTCCAGCCCCAGACTGAGAAGCCCAGCACAGCCCCGCACACATACACACCAGTGGCCAGTTCAGGCATGAGAAGTGAAACATGGGTGGTGGCGGCGGAGCTGGCGTGGCCCCACCACGGCTGCGAGATGCTAGGTTGAGTGGGAAGAGTGCGAGCTCAGAAATGGCAAGTCCTTCCCATCCCTCCACTGCCAGCGCATGGCCTCCTACAGGAGCGCTGGGATCCCAGACAAGAGGAAAAGCCGAGATATGGTGAACTTGGCAAGCAAGTGCGTGGGCCTGCAAGCAGCTGTGGCGTGGGGGTGCTCTGGCCCTGAATATCTGTCCGGGTGGGAGCCCCTTGCCACCCCAGGGGTCTGCCCTGAGCTGGGAAATGCAGGGTAGGCACTTGGGAGTGCCTGGGAGGGAGAGGCCCAGGGATGGCCTGGAGGGACCAGCCAGAACAGCGGGGCTTGGAGAGGCAGAGGGCATCGAGAGCGGGAAGTGAGGGGCCCAGAGGCAGATGCAAGATCCCATGGGAGATTTGTCCTGGGCCAGCTGGAAAGTTCCAGGGAAGGCAGAAGGGCCTGTGGGTGGCATGGGGTCTCCAGGGCCGCCAGAGAGTGCCTCCCTGACCTTGGGCCTCCTTGCGGTATCACCTGCCTCCCAGGCACCTCTCACTAGTTACCACCCCCACCCCACACAGCATCAGACGGAGGGTGCACCCCCAATGCCCCACTGGCCAGGACTTCCTGAGTCTTCTGCCCAGGCCAGAGGGGACAGAAGCACACGCCCTGCTAGGGTTTTCAGATCACAGAAGGTAGATGCACAGAGGGCAGCAGCAAAGGGCATGACCCAGATGACTGCAGCCACAGCCCCGCCGCCTCTGCAGGACCTTTGGCACATTCAGCCCTGCCAAAGCCTGGCCAGGGTGTGGTGAACAGATGAGAGGCATGAGTTGGAGGAGGGTGTCTCTGCAAATGACTCCTGGAGATGCTCGGGGAAACACGGCCTCAGATTCCAGAGCAGACCCTGGGTTCTCTTCCTGCTCTTAACCTCTGGAAGCCTCTGGTGGCCAGGCCAAAGGCCGGATTGTGACCCCTCCATGAGGCCCCCAAAAGGGGCCATTATGGTGCCCAAGCCTTGTGAGCAGGGCCCTCAAAACTCCCCCAACTGGGCTCTCCCCATTCTCCCACCCTCCAACCCTGACCATAAGCAAATGCACGACTGGCACGAGGTAAGTCTGACCCTGCGCCACCTGCCCTGGCCTGATCATCACACGGCCTGGGGACGCTGACTGCCCTCCTTTCCCTCCCCAGCACCCGTCAGAGGTGGCCCCCTCCCCCGGCCACCTGGAGCATCATACACCCACACTTCACCACCTGTAACCCGACCAGGATCGAGAAAACCCTCGAGGCTCTGAGAAATCCCATTATGCGGTGCTCCTGCCTCAACAGCATCTTAAAGGGAGCTTAGGTAACTTCCCACGTGAAGGGTTTAAGTAGACTGGTGCACAAAAGACCAAAACAAGCAAAAACATCCAAGTTAAATTCCCCTAGAAATGGCAAAGTAGCAAACATAAGAAATAAGACAAAAAGAGCTTATTTTGAAATGTCTGGGATTTCATTCCTGGATAAGGTGATGTCCTGCACGTGGTCCCAGGGGAGCGTCAGGCTGGACAGGGACGAGCTCCAGTAGCCACATGGCCAAGCAGGCAACTCCGGCCGTGTCAAGCCTCAGGTCTAGTCCAGGGTTTCGTCTGTGTTCTGCTTGGGATCGTAGCTCTGTGACAACAGTCTCCAGGTGGCATTACTGCCACTCACTTAGGATGACCACGGAAGCCCCTCCCACCCTCCTCAGCCCTCTCTCCCTCAAGCCAGGCTTCCCACGACAGGAGCAAAAGTGTGGCTTGGGCGCCCCCTGCTGCCCAGCGCCGACCACTGCCAGTCCCTGCATGTCCCTGTGCCCACACCTGCTGCCCACACCTGCCCCCGGCACCCGCCACAGCCGCCCGATCCTGGGCCTGCAGCCCAGTTCAGGCAGAGAAGCCAACCAGCTCCTCCCAGTGTACCCTCTAGGTGGCCAGGGATATAACTGCGTATAAACCCTTCAGGCAACGCTCAGGGTGATCCAGACTGGGCCGGGGGCTGGGCGCTGTGGGAGGCCGAAGCTGTGAAGATGGCAGGCCTGGCCCCCAGAGGCCACTGGCCCATTGGTGTCCCAAGCAAAGGGACCAGTGCAGCACAGGCAGAACAAGGGGGCCAGGTGGGTCTAGAACAGTCTGGAGCATCTGGGGGCGAGGGGTTGGGCCTCTCTAGTGGTCCTCCTGCAGGCCCAGCCTTCCGCAGGACCAATCCCGTGCATGGTGGCTCTCACCAGGGCGCACAGACTCTGTGAAGGGCCAAGATGAGGCACTTTCAGCTTTGCGGGCCATGCTGTGCACTGTCCCAACGACTCCACATGGCCATTGGCCATCGTAGCCCAAACAGCAGAGAAACTGCGCACCTCCATGGGCTGGCTGCGCCCCAGGGAGACTTCATCTGCAAGAACAGGCGCAGTCTGGCCCACCCGGCCCTGACCAACCCCCTGCCCAGTCCCTGAGCCCATCTCACTTCTGGGCTCCAGCCCAGGTTCCCAGGGAACATGCCCCGCCATGCCCCTGTCCTCAAGTCCCTCCAGTGGTGCCCCTCCTGGTCATCTGGGGACATGGCAACTTGGGACAGTGGCCACCTGGATTCCAGCAGCCTCATGCAAGATCCACCCTCCTGGGCCCCAAAGCCCCTGCCCAGCCCCGACGTGCAGCCGGAGGGCCCTTCAAACACAGCCCATTCCGCCACCCCCTGCCACTCCCAGGCAGGCCTGCGATGACCCACAGGGAACAGCCCCCAGGTCTCCACGCCGAACACTAGGGCAGTGGCTCTCCCAGTTCCCTGTTGTAAATTCACCCAAAGCTTCTGTCACACTCAGAATAAAATCCAAGGTGTCAGGCTGGCCCTCTCTCCCCATAGTCCCTGGGACACACCAGCTGTCCCCTGGGTGGCTGTGCCCCATCCCAGGACCTCCACGCAGCTGGCTTCCTCTCAGCACCACCTGGCCTTGCTGCCCTGCCCATCATCCTGCCAGACAGGTTCCTGGGGATGGATCTGTTCGTTCTTCTCTCCTGCGGGGACAGCAAGCTCCCTGCGAGCAAGCCCTCGCCTGGGCCAATCCCTGCCACGCCCACAGCTCTGGAGCAGTGTGGGACGACCTCCGCAAGGGCCGCTGCGAGAGCAGCTGGCAAGGACACCCTCCATGCTGGGCCCCTGGGGAGAGCTGGCTTGGGCTGCATGGGGCTGCCCTGGAGACGTGGCAGCACCACCTCGCCATGGCAGGAATCACAGCCAGGAGATCCCGAGGGGCAGCTGATGCTGTGGGTGCTCATGTCAGATGGTGACAACCGAGCCAGGCCTCGAGGGACAACAGGGCATCCCCTGTAACTTACACAGTTACAGGATTAAACTGAGGATAGGAAAAACAGGAGAAACAGTTACAGGATTGAACTGAGTATGATAAATGCTATTTCCCCCATGACTGCACGAAACCAGGAGTATGAATGAAATACAGCTCCCGTCCATCTCAAGGCACAATCTGAGAAGGATGCATGCCAAGTCACGGGGATGATGAATGGGGTCAGGACTCCTGGGTGAGCCCCAGCTTCTCTGGCAGCAGGGGCTTTGCAAGCCTGGGGGGCCCGTGCACTCCCCCAGCTGCTGCGCCCACTCCCTCGTCCACTTCCTCCCACAGCCCTCCAAGCCATCTCCAAAACCCAACCCTGCACCAAGGGCTCTGCCTCCCCTCACCCTGGTGACCCGCCCCCTCTCAGCCCCTGGGCGAGCACCCAGCACTCAGCTCCGCAGGGCCACAGTTCATCAGTGGGATTGTTCCCATCAAGCCTGCGCCAATTGGGAGGGGCCAGAGGTCTAAGAGCCCCAACCCCGACACAGCACTGCGGCATGTGCAATCCCCACCCTGACAGTTGTCCCCATACTCTGAGCAGCCGCCTCCCAAGCCCACCCGGCTTTTGTCTTGGAGACCCACATAAGTTGGCTCAGAAGAAGCAAGCTTGGCAAAAATAAAAAAATATTAGCCAGGTGTGGTGGTGGTACCTGGAGCCCCAGCTACTAGGGAGGCTGAGGCAAGAGCCCAGGAGTTGGAGGCTGCAGAGAGCTGTGATGACACCACTGCACTCCAGCCTGGGTGACAGAGCAACACCCTGTCTCAAAAAAAAAAAGAAGCTGCAGACAGCGAGGGCTACACAGCCAAAACCCTGGTTTCTTTTTCTCCCAGGCTGCTAGGGCCAGGGCTAAACTTCACCCTCAATGGTTACACTGAGCTTCAACCAGGAAGTCTCTGAGAGAAACTTCCTCCACTCCTTCCCTTTACAGGTCAGCTTTTGTATTTCTGTTGTTGTCTTAATGGCTTGGGTCTTACTTTATCTGTGCTGCCTTAAATCTTTCTTTTTTTTTCTTTTTGAAAGCAGGAGAGATATAAATAAGAGCTATTTGTAGCATTAGTAAATGCCCCATATCCTGGAGAATGCCAGGGTGTCCCCGCACCCCTCAGGGGAGCCCCCAACTTCCCCAGCGTGCCTATCTCTTGGCCTCCGAGCCAAGAAGAGTCAGTTGACGCCTGCAGCTCCCTGTGCCACGCCACCCTGTGCCACGCCGCCCTGTGCCACGCCGCCACGGCAGGGCAGCACCTGCTTTCCTGAGTAGATCCTCCTCCGAGCAAAAAGGCACTGCCCTCACACGTCTCGCCCCCCACTTCTCACTGGTCAGCAAGCTGTCGCCTGGGCCTTTGAAGGCTGCTTACTAGGAGTCAGTCAACTGTAAGACTTGGGGTTCCTGGGGACACTGAGAATCCAAAACAGAATCTGAGACACAGAACAGGAGCTGGGCTCAAACTGGTGTTTTTTTTTTAATTTCTCTTTAAAATAGCTGAAGCTCTTTGATGAGGGAAAGAGTTGGAAATAATTCATTACTGTCACTTTTTCCATTTTAATGTGATGCAACTTTGCAGGAATATGCAATTCCACAAATACTAGGATTTAGGGATCGGGTAAGAAGACAGAGAAAACTGTTAGTTCTAAATGCCCTTACAGTGCACATGCGCACACAACGCTCTTCACGGCGTCGGGCCTGGCACCCTGGTCAGGATGCTAAGGAAAAATGTACCCTCACCCTGGCGCCCTGCTCCTACCTGGCCTGGGTGGGGCCTGGAATCCCCCCACCTCAGTCACCGGCACCCTCTCCACTCCCTGCCACTGCCTTTTGAGTGAGGGAGCATGTGTGGAGAAATTTCTGCAAGTGAAGCCACAAGTGGACCAGCCCAGCTCACACATAAGCAGTAAATTGCTCTTATTCCCCAGGGGTCAACAGCCCACCGTGACAACAGAGGAAGGCCCCTGCAAGCTGACTCCTGTCTCCCTAGATATACTCTCCCAGGCTGGTTGGGGGCACTGCCCCCTGTAAGCCTCAGCCCCAAGCAAGAACAGACAGTTCCCCTGGGAGCCTGGCCTGCTGGAAGCATGTACCCATGGTCAGCTCGCTGGGGACCCTGCACTGGGCCCTTCCTCTTCTAGGCACTAAGTGTACCTCTAGGCTATTTCACACAATTCACACCTCTCTGTCTGCACCTGACTTTAACACCTGGAGGGCTGAGACTTCCGTGACCACATCCTTCCTGGATGGACCTCTCAGCTCGCTGCCTCCTCCTGGGCCTTCTGCCGTGGTCATAACCAAACTGCTCCCCTTTCAGAACTCTGCAACCCCACAGCAGTTGCCTCAGACTAGGACCTCTGCCCCCTGCCTCAGGAGCTCCTTCAACAAGAGCTCCACCCCCACACCTTCCCTCCCTCCCACCACCTGCCACCAGCTCATGTCCCCAGCGCAGGACCAGCCCACCCCTCGTCACTCCCTCCCACACATCCTCAGGTCCTCTCAGGCTCATTTGCAAAATCCTAATCCTACTAGCTCATACTGCCTGCTCCAGGTCTACACTCAAGCAGCTCAACAGGGCTGGAAAAAATATACACGACCATGCCACCATGTTGTGTTGTAAACTATAGCACAAATTCAGAAGAGTGGAACACAGAAACATATGGCTCAGTATTTAACACTCAGGGAAGCTCACGTGGCCCCCACCCAGTTCACAATGAGAAGCATAACAATGTACTAGCTTTTCTACCTACTACCTCCTACCTACTACTAGCTTTTCTACTAGCTACCACTGAAGCACACAACCTAAAACCATGGTTTTCAACAGTCTTGTCTGTTTTCAGATTTATATAACTGGAATCATACAGGTACCTTCTTTTGTGTCTGCCTTCCTCCTGTGATATTTATCCATGTTATTAAGACAGCCATAGTCCATTAACTTTCCCAGCCATAGAGCATTCCGTTGCATAAATCAATCACAATTTGTTTATCCTTTCCATGGTTTGCTGGTCAGGTTGATTCCGTTTAGGGATCTTGTGAATAACGCTGTATTTAATTTTTGTACATGTCTCTTGGTTTACATGATGGATAATTCAGGAATAGTACTGCACTGCTGCATCACTGGGCATATGTACCTTCAAAAGTAGTAGATAACAGCCAACACTGCCACCAGGAGTTCACAAGAGTTCTAGTTGCTTCACATCTACACCAACATTTGATATTGTCAAATGTTTCCTTTTAGCCATTCTGGTGCATGTAATTCATTGTGTCTGTAATTTGCACTTCCCTGACAATGAATGTGCTTGGAAACTTTCTCACATGTTGATTTGCCATTGGGATATCACCTTTAGTAAAATGCCCATCCAAACCCCTTGCTCACTTTGGCTTGTGGCTGTTTGTCATTTTCTTATGGATATGTCAGCATTCTCAGGGTACATGGGCCTTTGTGGGTATCCATGTTGCAGGTGTCTTCCTCCTTCCCCCTAGGAATGGTGTACTTTGATAAATGCAGGTTCCTAATACTCATTTAATCAAAGTCATCAGTCTTTGTCTTCATGGTTAGTGCTTTTTATGCCTGGTTTAAAGTCTTTCCCTCCCCAACATTATGAAGATGTGTGTCTGTAACTTTCTTGTTTTGTCTTCACAGGTTGATCTGCAACACAGCTGGAAATGTGTTTGTACGGTGTTGGGGAGAATTGAGTTTCTTTCTTTCTGTCTCTCTTTTTCCCCATATAGATCTCTGCCCTAGTGAGAAGACTACACTCATCCTGCCCTACACACATAGCCCATGTGCCTACAGGTGCTGGATCTGTTTCTGGACTCTCTCTTCTACTCCACTGTCTGTGCATGTGCCAGCATTTACACGGTCCTACATTGCTCTAACTTTATAACACATTTTCATAGTGGCAGAGAAAGTTCTCCTACCATATTCTTCTTCAAGGATATGGTTAGATCTAACAGACAGAAATGGTATACTCTTCCCAACAACAACAACAACAGCATACAAGTCCTTCCCAAGTGCACATGCAACATTTTCTAGGACAGACCATATATTAGACCACAAATTAAGTCTCAATAGATTTGAAAGATAGATAATATACAAAGTATCTTCTCTGATCATAATGAGATTAAGGTAGAAATCAATAACAGATGTAAAACTGGAAAATGCACAAATTTGTGAAAATTAAACAACATACTCTCAAACAATCAATGGATCAAAGAAGAAATGACAAGGGAAATTAGAAAATAACTGAGACAAGTTAAAATGAAAACACAATATACCAAAATTTATGGAATGCAGTGAAAGCAAGTGCCAAGGGGGAAATTTATAGCTATAAATGTTTACATTAAAAAGTAAGAAAGATCTCAAACCATCACCTAATTTTACAACTTAAAGAACTAGAAAAATAAGAACAAACTAAATCCAAAGCTAGAAGAAGGAAGAAAATAATAAAGATTAGACCAGAGGCTGGGCGCAGTGGCTCCCGCCTATAATACCAGCCCTTTGGGAAGTCGAGGTGGAAGGATCGCTTGAAGCCAGAAGTTCAAGACCAGCCTGAGCAAAATAACAAGACCCTGTCTCTCCAATAATAAAATCAAAAAAGATTAGACCAGAGATCAATGAAATAAAAGAATAGAAAAACAAGAAAAAAATCAACAAAACCAAACGTTGGTTCTTTGAACAGATCGACGAAATTGACAAACCTTCAGCTAGATGGACTAAGACAAAAAAAGAATCAAATAACTAAAATGGAAATGAAAATGGGGACATTATTACCAATTCTACAGACATAAAAAGAAGTATAATGGCATGCTATGAACCAACAAATTGGATAACCTACATGAAATGGACAAATTCCTAGAAACACAAAACCTACAAAGACTAAGAAATAGAAAATCTGAATAGACCTGTAACTACTAAGCAGACTGAGTCAGTATCAAAAATCTCCTGACAAAGAAAATCCCTGGACCTGATGGCTTCCCTGGTGGATGCTACCAAACATTTAAAGAAGAACTAACACCAATCCTTCTCAAACTCTTCCAAAAACTTAAAGAAGATAGAATACTTCCTAACTCATTTTATAAGGCCAGCATTATCCTGATACCAAAGCCAGACAAAGACACCACAAGAAAACTAAAGACCAATATCCTTAATGATTGATGTGACAATCCTCAACCAAAAATATTAGCAAATCAAATTCAGCAGCATATTAAAAGGATTATAAACCTTGACCAAGTGGAATTTATCCCTGGAATGCAAGGATAGTTCAACATATGAAAAAACAGATCAATGTAATATACCACATTAACAGAATGAAGGGGGAAAAAACCCACGATTATCTCAACTGATGCAGAAAAAACATTTCACAAAATCTGACACTCTTTCATGATAAAACACTCAACAAACTAGGAAAAGATAGAAACTACCTCAACATAATAAAAGCCGTATAAGAATAACCCACAATAAACAACATACTCAAAGGCAAATGACTAAAAGCTTTTCTTCTAATATCAGGAACAAGGCAAGGATATCCACTTTACCACTTCTATTCAACATAGTACTACAAGCTCTAGCCAGAGCAGTGAGGCAAGAAAAATAAAAGGCATTCAGATAGGAAATAAAGAAGCAAAATTATCTGTTTACAGATGGTAAGATCTTACATGTAGAAAATCCTAAAGATTCTACAAAAAAAAAAAAAAACTGTTAATAAATGAACCAAGCTAATAAATGAATTTAGCAAAGTAGCAGGACACAAAGTCAATACACAAAAATCATTTGTACTTCTATACACTAACAATGAACAGTCAGAAAAGGAAATTATAAAAACTTTTATACATTTATAATAGTATAAAAAAGAATAAAATACTCAGGAGTTAACTTAACCAAGGAGGTGAAAGACTTGTACATTGAAAACTACTAAACATTGATGAAAGAAATTAAAGAAGACATAAGTAAATGGAACACATCCCATGTTCATGGATGGAAAGACTTAATATTGTTAAGATGTCAAACTAAAAATATATAGAAAAAATTAGCCGGGCGTGGTGGCTCATGCCTGTAGTCCCAGCTACTCGGGAGGCTAAGGCAGTAGGATTGCTCGAGCACAAGAGTTTGAAGTTGCTGTGAGCTAGGCTGATGCCACGGCACTCTAGCCTGGGCAACAACAGAGTGAGACTCTGTCTCAAAAAAAAAAAAAAAGATGTCAATACTATCAAAAGCAATCTACAGATTTAGCGCAATCCCCATTAAAATCCCAAAACTTTTTTACAAAAATAAAAAATCCATCCTAAAATTCATATGGAATTTCAAGGGACCCCAAATAGCCAAAACAATCTTGAAAAAGAACAAAGCTGGAGGACTCACACTTCCTGATTTCAAAACTTACTATACAAAGCTACAGTAATCAAAACAGTATGATACTGGCATAAAGACAGACAGACAGGCCGGGCACGGTGGCTCACGCCTGTAATCCTAGCACTCTGGGAGGCTGAGGCGGGCGGATTGTTTGAGCTCAGGAGTTCAAGACCAGCCTAAGCAAGAGCGAGATCCTGTCTCTACTAAAAATAGAAAGAAAATTATATGGACAGCTAAAAATATATATAGAAAAATTAGCCAGGCATGGTGGCGCATGCCTGTAAGTCCCAGCTACTCGGGAGGCTGAGGCAGGAGGATTGCTTGAGCCCAGGAGTTTGAGGTTGCTGTGAGCTAGGCTGATGCCACGGCACTCTAGCCTGGGCAACAGAGCGAGACTCTGTCTCAAAAAAAAAAAGACAGACAGACACGTAAGACCAATAGAATAGAATAGAAATCCCAGACATAAACCCTTGCATATATGTTCAAATGATTTTTGACAAGGGTGTCAAGACCATTCAATGGGGAAAGGACAATCTTTTCAATAAATGGTGCTGGGAAAACTGGATATCCACACACGAAAGAGTAAAACTGGATACTTACCTAACACCATATATAAAAATTAACTGAAAATAGATCACAGACCTAAATGTAAGACCCAAAACTATAGAACTTTCAGAAAAAAACATAGGCTAGAAGCTTCAAGACATTGGATTTGGCAATGATTTCTTGAATACCAAAGGCACAGGCAACAAAAGAAAGAATTGACAAATTGGACTTCACGAAAATTTAAGAATTTTGTACATCGAAAGGGAATAGCAATAGAGTAAAAAGGCAACCCACAGAATGGCAGAAAATATTTGCAAATCATATATGTGATAAGGGATTAATACCCAAAATATGTAGAGAACTCCTATAACTCAACAACAAAAACAAGGAACCTGATTTAAAAATGAGCAAAGGACTTGAATAGACATTTCTCCAAAGATAGACAAATGGCCAACAAGCACATGAAAAGATACTCAACATCACTAATCATTAGGCAAGTACAAATCAAAACAGTGAGATATCACTTCACTCCCATTAGGATGGCCACCATCAAAAAAACAAAAATAACAACTGTTGGCAAGGGTGTGGAGAAATCAGAACCCTTATGTGCGGTTGGTGGGAATGTCAAATGGTGTAGCCACTATGGAAAACAAGATGATTCCTCAAAAAAAAAAAAAAACAGAACTACCATATGATCCAGCAATTCCACGTCTGGAATATACCCCCCAAAAATGGAAAACAGGGATTCAAACAGACGTGTGTACCCTATGTTCGTAGCAGCATTATTCACAGCAGCTGACACGGAAGCATCCCAGTGTCTATCAGGAGGTGAACAGATAAGCAAAATGTGGTTTATCCAGTATTATCCAGCCTTAAAAAGGAAGGAAGCTCTGACTCATGCTACAACATGGGTGAACCTTGCAGACATTATGCTAGGTAGAATAAGCCAGTCACAAAAAGACAAATACTGTCTGATTTCACTTGTATGAGACACCAGAGTAGTCAAAATCACAGAGAGAGAAAGTAGAATGGTGGTGCCAGGGGCTGGGGGAGAAGGGTGGGGGTTAGTGTTGAATGGATATAGAGTTTCGTATTAACAAGATGAAAAAATTTCTAGAGATGGATGGTGGTGATGGTTGCACATTATGAGTGTGTTTAATAACACTGAAGTGCACACTTAGAATGGTAAATTTAGTTATATGTATATTACCACAATTTTAAAAACTGAAAAAGGTATCTTGGCTACTCTTGGCCCGTTGTATTTCCATGGAGATTTTAGAACCATCTTATTAAGTTCCACAAAACAGCTGCTGGGATTTTGATTAAAACTACACTGAATCTGTAAGTCACTGTCTAACTGTATACACAGTTGATTTTTGTATATTGACCATATAATCCAACAAACCTGTTAAATTCATTTATTACTTTTAATAACTGACCTATAGATACTTTTGAATTTTCTATGTTACAATTACATAGTCTAAGAATAATAACATTTCCACTTCTTTGCAAGCTTTTTAAACTTCTCGTTTTTACTTTCTTAGCACTAGGACTAACTAGGACTTCTGGTACAAATGTAAATTGAGACGGTAACAGCAGATGTCTTTCTCTTGTTCCTCACTCCAAAGGAAAAGCTTAAGTGTGCAGAGGATTCTTATCAGATTAAGGAAGTTGTCTTTAATTCTTATTTTGTTAAGTTTTGCTTGTTTGTTTTACCATAAATGGTTACTGAATTTTACCAAATGCCTTTCCTGCTTCTGTTGAGATAATATATGATTTTTCTGCTTTATTTAAATGTGGTAAATTGATTTTTTTCAAATGTTAAAAATACTCTGTCCTTGGAACAAACATAATGTGTTTGTTACCCTTTTTATACATTGCTGGATGCAGCTTGCTTGTATTTTGTTTAGGATTCTCACCCTGTGTTTATTAGTGAGCTTGGCCTATAATTTTCCTTTCTTCTAATGTCTTTGTCAGATCTTTGGCACCAAGGTTGTGATGGCCTCATAAAGTGAGCTGGGCAGTAATCTATCTGTATTCTTTGTTAGCTTAGTTTGTTAGTTTTCTGTTTCATTCACTGCTGCTTTTACCTTCCTTACTGCCCAGGTTCTACTTCCTGTAATTTTTCTCTACAGCTTTTTGTGTCACCTGTTGAAATGACATTCCACTTTCTTTCACCTCTAATATATGCATGTAAAGCTATAAATTTTCCCCTAAGCACAGTTACAGCTGTATCCCACAAGTGTAGATACAGAGTATTTTCATTATCATTTGGGGTTCAAAATACTTTCTAGTGCCCATAGTAATTTCTTCTCTGAACTCTGGATTATTTAGCAATGTACTGCTTACTTAGCAAACATGTTTTGTTTTGGTTTCTAGTAAACCTGCACTATGGCAGGGAACAGATTCTGTGGGGCTGTCTCCAATATTTCTGAGATTTGCTTTATGGTCTTGTACATGGTAAACTTTTATAAATATTCAAGAGGGCTTAAAAAGAATGCCCTCATTGCAAGCAGCATCACATGCAAGTCAATTAGTGAGAAAGAGTTACTAACAGGTCCAGCATGATGAAGCACCAATTAAAGGCAAAATGAGAAAGGCAGGTGCCTCTGGCAGAATTTAAGAAAACCCTAGTCCCCTACAGCCAGAGGGCAGGCACAGCAGGGACCCACTTGGGACTCAAGGGCGGGAACAGAGCCTCTGAGAAGTGTTCTCAGCCCCAGCAGGTTTCCCATATTGAAGGAAAAAAACAAGGAGTTCCTGAGGCCAGCTGGCTGGCAGCCAACAGAGTGTTGCTTAACTTACACAATCAGGGAAAATCAAGGCCAAGGGCAGCCACCCCAATAAAGTCATGATCCAATTTGAAAATTTGAGCCATTTATCAAACCTGGAAGCCCCTGATTAAAAGGAAAGCCAGAATGTAATTAGGAATGCCTGTGACACCAAGGCAAGTGTCATCGATATTCCCCCAACCTTTCCCCACAGGGATCTGGCCACGTACTCGGGAAATGGTGTGTTGGGGAAAAGAAAAAGCCCAGGTCTTTGTGGTTTGGTTGAACTTGTGGTCTGAATTGACACTGCTACCTGGGGACCAGAGCACCACCAGGTGCTCCCTGTACAGAGGGGACACATGGGACCAGGTTATGAAGGGACCCACCTGTGGTCATTTCCCCAGTCCCCAGTGTATAAATGAAATGAGTGTACTTGGTGGCTGGCAGAACCCTCATGTTGGTTCCGTGACCCATGGGGTAAGAGCTACTGAGGTGGGGAAGGCCAAGGAGAAGCCTCTGAAACAGTCTCCTTCCCCCGACCCCAACCAAGACCACTAATGAAAGATAACTGTCTTCCTTCCACATCAAGAAAGAAACAGCACAGGTCAGTGCCATCCTCAATGACTTCAAAAGATGTGAAAGTGGTCATCCCTGTCAGACCCAACTGAATTCATACCAGTCTGGTCCTACAAAGTACAGATGAACCGCAGCAATGACAATGAGCTACCACAAACTCAGAAGCAGCGCCAACTGCAGCAGCTGCGCCAGATGTGGTGCCTTTGCTGGAGCAGAGCAACATCACCCCAGGCTGCGGCATGCACACTGACCTGGGACTGCCTTCTTTTCCACTCCTGTCAGAAAGACGAAACGGGGTTCCTGTTCACATGGGATGGGCACCGTGTATGTTTACAGCCTTGCCTCAGGCCGACATTAACCCTCCTGCCCCGTCAGCAGAGTCAGAGAGGACCTGTATGGTCTGGTTCATGTCAGAACTCTGTAGTGGTTCGTTATGTCTTTAACGTCAGGCTGACCGGACCAGACACGCAAGAAGAGCCAAGTACGCTGGAGGTCTTTGTACAGTGTGTGCCCCCTGCAGGGTGGGAGACTCTGGCCTGCCCCATCAGTGAAGATTTTAGGAGTCAAACATCCCTTCCAAGGAAAGGGACAAATTATTGTAACTCACACCTCTCACCACGCAAAAAGCAGCCAATGTTTGGTAGGTTTCCCTGGTTTTGTGAAAGTTGTCAGAATCCACATGGAGTCACTGTGTTAAGAACCCTGACAAATAGAGCCAGGGTAGGCCAGACAGGGAGGGCTCTCGTGCATGAGTGCCTGATAATAGGAGCTCTTACGAAAGACTGCAAAACTACAACCTTACACAAAGGTCGCTGCATCCTTACACACACTAAAAATACTTCTGAGAGGATATCTACCCAGCAACTGCCTGTCCAACCTCAGAATGGCATCATCCTAGTTATTGATCCTGTAGCCAAGGAAAATTATCTCAAAATAATTATGTTATCCTCTTCATTTTTTCTTTAAAAACCTTTATTTTCCTTTAATTTCCGAATATACACACATTATAGTTTACTATGGCACATGTACTCCGACTGCAACACCTGTTCCTAAATAAATATGATTTTCCTCTGGAAAGTCCCCCTCCCTGTTTGTTATTTAGGATGTCATACCTGGTGTCAGGGGTGGGACCGGAAGCCAGATCCCCTTGAAAGGAACCAGCAATTCTTGGAACCGGTGTGCGGTGTTCACCTGTGCTCTGTGAGCTCTCCATGTCCACGCCCACCTCTTCTGTCCTGGAAAGTCTTCCCTCAGCTACAGCCCCGCTCTGTTTTGTAGAAGCTCTTTTTGACTTTATTCAGGATCTGATTTGATTATAAGGCCACCTTAATAAAGGACCTTGCATCCCTCCTGAAATGATAAAAGATTTTTGGTCTTTTCCAGGAAGCCTTTTCTGGTATAAAGAGATTGTCCTTCTGGTTTGAATACTCTGGTTACTACAGAATTTATTAGGTTATTAAGTATGAAATGTCCAATTTCCTAAGTTTGACGGTTGATACCTGACATTTCACTTTGACACTTCTTGTTTTTTATTTTTATTGTGAAGGTACATCCTCATTCTTTCAAACACACATTGTGGCTTGTGATTATCTTTCAAGAATTATTTTGGAGCAATTTTTGTGAAACCATGGATAGGTCAAAAATTCGTGTTATTTTCATATATGAGTTCTGTTGTGGAACCAAAGCAGCTCAGACAGCTCGAAATATCAACGAAGTGTTTGGGAAGGATGTGGCTAATGAATGCACAGTACATCGATGGTTTGAGAAGTTCCATTCTGGTGATTTCTAATCTTGAAAATGAGCCACATGGGTGACCTGAGACCAAGGTGGATAATGATGACCTGAAAGCTGTAGTGGAAGTGAATCCATCTCAACCTACACATGAATTAGCAGCAAGGTTTGACATTACTATTCCAACAATATTGGATCATTTGAAACAAATGGACAAGGTAAAGAAGCTGGATGGATGGGTACTGAATGAATTAAACAAGCATCAGAAGAGAAATCATCTCGAAGCTTGCCTTTCTTTGCTGTCAGGACATAAAGGCAAACCATTTCTACATTATATTGCTATATGTGATGAAAATGGATTCTTGACAATGTCAAGCGTTCAGCACAATGGCTGGATAAAGATGAGGTGCTGAAACACAGTCCAAAACCGAATATTCATTTTAAAAAGTTAGTGTCTGTTTGGTGGTCCAGCGCTGGTATTATCCACTACAGCTTCGTGAAACCTGGTCAATCAATTGCAGTGGATATCTACTGCAACCAAATGGACTAAATGATGAGGATGCTTGCGATTAAGCAGCCGAGATTGGTCAATAGAGACAGGTCGATTCCCTTATAAGACAAGGCTTGACCATATGTCACACAAACAACGCTGCTCAAACTACAGAGGATGGATTTGGAAACTCTGTCATCCACCATGGTCACCAGACCTTGCACCAACTGACTACCCCTTCTTCCAGGCTTTGGACCACTTCTTGCAAGGAGAAATATTCGATTCTCAACAGGCTCTGGAAAACGCCTTCCATGATTTCATCATCACTCGTTCTCCAGGCTCCTTCGCTACTGTCATAAACAAGCTACTATTAAGATGGCAAAACTGTGTCAACAGTTTAGGCACATACTTTGATTAATTGTACTGCTTCTTGTTTGAGATGTAATAAACTACACTTTGATTTGAAATCGGACATTTCATATTTAATGAGCTAATACATTCTGTCTGGTTCTGCATGCCTGGCTTAATATTTTTTGAGTCTGAATGTCTGGCTTAAAACTTCTGTGAACGCTTACTTTGGGTTTCACTTTGGTTTGGTTACACACATCTGTAAATGATTTGGCTCTCTTCCCTTGCTTGTTTCTGAACATCATTTGAGAGCAAAAATAAACATTCCAAATGATGAGCGTGGATGGCCAATTAAATGCCACTTGGCAGTCCACACCACCTAAATAAAGCACTGGTCCAAACTCCTTGACAGGAATTATAGGATTTTCTTTGCTCTTAAGAGATCAAGGCTGGGTGAGGTGGCTCACGCCTGTAATTCTAGCACTCTGGGAGGCCGAGGCGGGCGGATTGTTTGAGCTCAGGAGTTCAAGACCAACCTGAGCAAGAGCGAGACCCCATCTCTACTAAAAATAGAAAGAAATTATCTGGCCAACTAAAATATATATTTAGAAAAAATTAGCCGGGCATGGTGGCGCATGCCTGTAGTCCCAGCTACTCGGGAGGCTGAGGCAGTAGGATCGCTTGAGCCCAGGAGTTTGAGGTTGCTGTGAGCTAGGCTGATGCCAGGGCACTCACTCTAGCCCGGGCAACAGAGCAAGACTCTGTCTCAAAAAAAAAAAAATACACTAACACCAAACTAAAAATTTGGTCCCTTATGTTAGAATAACAAGGTCTTATTGAAGTATTGATCTGCTCTTGTAAAACTGCAAGAAGTTTTGATTTTTATTTCTGAAATCTGTTTCTTTAACAATCATCTTCTAAACTACAGGTTTTTTTTTTCTGTTCTATAGCCTCCATTTAATTCCCCTAGTTTCAGGTTAGAAATGCTCTTTTCTTCTTTTAGAATGGTAATTTCATTTCTCAAGGTAGAGTTTTCCTCTTGAAGCTTCTCACATTTGCATCTCAGAAGTTTAACTTTCGCTGTATTTCACTGCTGGTGATTTGCAGTCATACAACACTGCCTTCAGCTCTTTTTCTCCTAGAGAAGCTACATCTTTTTGCTTGGCTACAGTGATAACAGTCTCCTTCAACTTTTTGTCAGCTCCTCTTTTATCTCTAGTTCTAACTACTGTTATGGCTTGGCACTAAAATGTTTGTCTTAAAGACCTAAAAAAGCAATGTTTTCCTCCAGTGTAACTTGCTTCTGTACTCTTGGATTTTCTTGATGTGTCTGCACTGTTCCATGGAACCAGGAAGCTAGCAGGGCATTACTGACAGGGCAAGGCACCAGATAAGGAGAAGCAATGCCACCACACTGCAGGAGGTGTTTCTTCACCTGGTTGGTAACTGGCCTAAGAAACAAAGACTTTATGTTTTATCAAGGTAATTTCCTGTGTTGTCTTTATTAAGTTTTTTTGAATACTTAGGAAAACCGAACTTTAAATGGGTTAAGTTGTTTTGTTTTGTTACAACCATGTGACTTTCTGTGTTGCTTTTGAAGTCTTTATCCCTCTGGCTAAATGAATGACTAGTATGTCACAGCGACCTGTGATCCTCTTTTGAGCAGGTGTTTTAAACCTTTTGGCATCTTTGATAGGCTTCCCCAATATCAAAATTCTACATTAAATCTTTTTGACCCAGAATTCATTTGGGTATTTTCTAGTGGGGACCTTGGAGAGCCTCAAAAGATGTATCTCTCAGCTTGTAGATATTGTATGAAGTGATTAGGCTTATTTGGTAAATTATATAGAAAACATTGTCTCGTGATAAGTGACGTTACATCTTTCAGTTACGTTTATGGGTATATTTTTGATATGAATGTTCCAAAACTGTATAAAACTCTTGGAGATATGTCAGTCATAATTCTGATTATTATGTTGTATGCCACAGAAATAACCAAATTTCCTTGTCAATTGCTGATTATAATGAACTTCCATCAGATTTTTAACCATGGCTATTCTAAGTTTTCATCATCCACAGTTACTGTTTTGATTTTTCTCTAAAAGCATTTACAGTCAGATTCATGGAAAAGACTCAAACAAGGACTCTGAAATACAGGTTTCTAATAACTTTAAGATCAAAGGACTAAATAAGAAATCTTTGGAACTCTAATGAAGAAACTGATTCAGGAAATTATTGAGATCAAGCAGAACAAAAATTAATTACATGTGATTAAATAACTGAGGAAGATAATGTTTTTATGACTTTTATTTCAAACACTTGGTTCTTTACCTAAATGGTTTGTTTTCCAGATTTAAGGACATATTCTCTCTTAAGCTATCTATAGTATCCAGCAATTTAGTAAAGTATACTTTTGTGAAAAGTATACTTTTTTCTCCCTATTTGATCCCTCCAAAATCCGGTAACTATTTATGAGTATTCTTATGGCAATACAGTTATGTCCATAAGTTCAATAAAGATCTGCTCTCTTTATAACAGGATACGACTGGAAACGTTAGCTACATTACCAAGGCTGTGACTGGAATATCATATTTGAGAATGTGCATAGGATGCCTGGTTTCAAAGGCTCCCAGGCTTACAGTGAGTAAAATTTGTCACTTTCTGGCAAGCCCAGGAACCTTAAGACTACAGGTAAAATCGAAAGTCTGCCTTGGTTTGGCTTCCTGGCCTCAAGAGGTTTTAAATCTGAGATTCCTATGTGATCAATGTAGAGAGAGAAAGTAATGTTTCTTTCTTTTTTTTTTTTTTTTTGAGACAGAGTCTTGCTTTGTTGTCCAGGCTAGAGTGAGTGCCGTGGCGTCAGCCTAGCTCACAGCAACCTCAAACTCCTGGGCTCAAGCGATCCTACTGTCTCAGCCTCCTGAGTAGCTGGGACTACAGGCATGCGCCACCATGCCCGGATAATTTTTTCTATATATATTTTAGTTGGCCAGATAATTTCTTTCTATTTTTAGTAGAGAGGGGGTCTCACTCTTGCTCAGGCTGGTCTCAAACTCCTGACCTCGAGTGATCCGCCCGCCTCGGCCTCCCAGAGTACTAGGATTACAGGCGTGAGCCACCTCACCCGGCTTGAGAAAGTAATGTTTCTTAAAGAAAGACTGTTATACACGTGCTGTGAGACTAGCCCTGTGCACTGTTTTTGACTTCTTGCTGTCTACCTGTAGACTAGGCTACATCCTAAATTTTTCTAGTTTCCTCTAATCCAACTTTCTCCCATAGAATTACTAAAAATGGGAACTACTCTGTTCCTGAAACCTTATAAGATGAAACTAGGTGAATTTTAAGAAACAAGTCTCATGCCTGATGTAGGGGCCACTCAGAAAGTTCACCAAACCACCCATGCCATAAGCAGAGACACTCATTCTGCAAACCAGGGCAAGAAGTGGATGACTGCGAGCCATGGGCAGCTTTCCCCAGGACGTCAGAACGACGCTTACCCCCGTTAATGCCAACTTTTTCACTTGGCAAGATAATGGTGTCATTGAAATTTCACAATCAGCAGCTTCTGCTGGTAACTTGACAGAACCTGACTCAAGAGATCCTTGAGTCCACCTAGCGGGTGCCTTTGGCAAACTCCCTAATACAATTGTTGCTCACTCTGCTTTAATGCAGCCCAGCCATGGGAGGTTAGATGATAAAACTGCTCTATGCTGTCTACTGGTTAAACAAGGAAACACCTGTGCCATTGCTAATACTACATGCTGCACCTGATAAATTCCTTTGGGGAAGCTGAGACCCAGATACACAAAGTAAGAAAACAGGCCCCATGGTTACAAGTCTCGCCTAATTTCCATGATCATTTGATTTGTTCAGCTGGTTGCGTTCATCCCTTCTTGTCTTTTTGCTAAGATCAAGTGCAGTAGGCTGCCTTTAAGCCTCATGACTCAAAATCATTATGTAAATTAGGATTGTCATTTGCATTTTTCTTTTTAAACTTTGTACTTGTTAAATTTTTATACAAGTACAACTCCTAACAAAGTAATACCAGCCCAGCACTTTGAGATGATAGCCAATGCGTATGAAACAGATAAATCTGAATTTAACAATGGACTCCAGATGGACCTAGCCTGAGAGCCACCCCTCCAAACCTTCCCTCAAGTGGGGCTAAACGGGTTTTTACACTGACTTCTAGTCACCAATCACTCTCTCCGACATGGAACCAGACCAGCAACCCGGGACAGGTCTATCGAGGGACCCAGGGACAATCCACACCTAACTACAGGATGACTGATCAGCTGTGTTTTGGGAGAGATCGTGATCAAAAGGGGAAAATGTGAAAGTTATCAGAACCAAAAGGGAGTCACCTACGTTAAAAACCTTGCCACGTGGAGCTGGGGAGGCCATGAGGTAGGGTTCTCCTGCTTGTTGCCTAATAACAAGAGCTATCGCAAAAGACTCCACAGAAACAACCTTGCACAAAGGCCATCGAAACCTTACAGAAAGAAATACTTCTGCAAAGACATCTGCCCGCAACTGCCTGTCCAACCTTGGACTGGTGCCACTCGTTACTGATCCTTGTGGCCAAGGATAATCATCTCAAAACAATTATGTAATCCTCATCATTTTTCCTCTAAAAACATTTGTCTTTCTTGACCTCCCTGAATACGCATATAGCTTACCATGGCACATGTATTCCCACTGTAATGCCTATTCCTAAATAAATATCATCTTCTTTTAGGGGGTCTTCACCTCTGTTTGTTACTTAGGGTAACAGGCCCTTGAGGTAGATGGTCCCTCACTTGGGAGTACTTCCCCCTCCCAGGGATGGTGGAAGGCTACCGGCAACGCAGGGCCAGGCAGGCAAGGGCAGGCAGCCTGGACACTCAGGCCGTCCTACTTGGCAGACACTATAGCACTAGAGACATCTGCAGTGGGAAAGACCCCACCAGGCTGACGGCAAGCCCCAGGAGGAGATGCACAGCCAAGAAATGAGGTTCTGGGGCAAAGCCAGGTCAAAGGCAGCAGGATCCACACACTCCTGGGTGCTGATGGGCCCTGGGGGAGAGAGTCTACATGGGACATTCAGGCAGCAGAATACTGAATTGCCAGCACTGTCCATCATGGATGTGGTATGGCCCTGTAGTGGGGCAGCCTCGCAGCAATTCACCTTGAGACAGGTCACATCCAGCAGGGAAGGCAGAGACATGAGCAGGTGGCCCAGAGTCACATGCCATCCACCACCAGGGCACCAGCACAGCTCTGTGGGCTCACACTCGGGCCACACAAGGGACTCCCCACGAACAAGGCTGCTGCACAGACGGACCAGTCCAGCACAGCAGTGTAAGCCAAAACAGACACCCTGAAAGATGCAGCCCGAGCTAAAGGGAGCACCCTGGTTGTCTGCTGTGTGTGAAAAGTGGCCCAAGGTGAGAACACGCGAGGACTCGTGGGCAAGCGCAAGTGGCCGGTGGGTGGGTCGGGGCCCAGAAGGAGGAAGAGGGAAGATGAGAGCCAGGAAGGCCCCACAGAGAGGCAGGGGGCTGGAGCCCCAGGGAGTGAGTGGGACAGGGGTGCTCCCCACTCCCACAGAGGCACCTTCCCAAGATCGTCCCACAGACTGGGCACCACACGGCAAGTCGTCGGGAGGACTGGGCCAGCCTCCAGCACTGGCCACCTGGCCCAGAGGGTGCAGAAACAGAGCAGCCATGAGGGGCAGCTGTGGGGGGTGTACATGAGCCCCAGCTGGGAAGGCTTCAGTCCTGCCAGAGACACACAGGGCCACCCACAACCTGGCACTGGCCCAGACTGAGGCTCCAAAGGGAGATGGTGAGGGGCAGGGGCAGCAAGGCGGAAACCACAGTCTTTCTACACCCTCATCTTGGAAGTCACATCCCATCGCTGGGCCGGACTGTGTGGGTCCAACCCACACCCACGGAGCAGGGGACCCACCAGGTGTGAGGCCCAGGAGGCAGGACCAGGGGCTGTCTTACAGGCTGCCTTGCAGAGCCGCCGAAGAGCAGACGAGAAGCTTTTCAACAGGCTTCCCTGGAAACAGCCTTACCAATGAGTGAGTATGTGTTCAAGTTATTTGTAGCTTCTACATTTTGAAATCTTCAGGCAAAAAAATTACGAAGGGGTCAATCTCACGTCTCTAATGTACTATTTTGGCAAAAGTAAGAGGCTATAAATGCAATGGAAAGATCACATGCTCTGCTGTGTGTCGGGCCCCAAAGTGCCCTTGAACCTGCTGCATCTAGGTCTTCTCGTCTGTAAAATGGAGACACGGTGATCTCCTTCTGGGCTGTCAGAAGATTCGGGATAAAAGACATAAAATACTCAGCTTGTGCTCAATCACTAATACCTGCCAATGGCAAACCCCCAGCTGTCTGTAGGTGGAAAGTCCCAGACGTCCTCTGAGGTGAGGAGAGTGACAGTGACAGAAGCTGACCTGAGTAGTTTTCCCAGGCCATCACCACGAGCCACCGACACATGGTTCTCCGCCTCCTGGGGGCTCAGACCCCTCAGAGACTCTCACCACAGAAAGATGCAGACCTACCACACTTGGCAAAAACCCCAAAGTGAGCAGGCAGGCGTGGCTGGGACTTGGCCTCTTGCCAGACCACCAACGCCCCAAGGGTCCTCAGTGCCAGGCCAGGCCCTGCCAGGTCACACACCTGCTGTCTCTTCAACAACAGCACAGGCATGTTGCAGCTGAGTCTGGCTGCCAACTGGTCAAATACAAGCGCACCATGACACACCCTCGAGCTGCCTGGAGACCAAGCTGGCAGGGCCCCCACTTACCGCGTCCCCAGCCCACCTCTGCTCCTTGAAGAGTGTGAGTCAGCACGGCCACTGCGGCAGCACCTGGCCATGCCCTCACCCAGACCTGCACTGCTGGGGACGCCTGCGCCAGCCACATGTGTGCTCAAGGAGACGTGTGAGGAATGCTCACGAAGCTCCCTTCGGAGCAGACGACCAAGTGGCACCAATAGCAGAGTGGCCCAGAAAGTGTCATGTTCATAACAGAATGCCACAGAGCAGGCAGCTCATAACTAGGCCAAGTAAAATGACCAAACAGAAACTACATGAGTAAATCTTGAAAACACGACACAATGTTTTAATAGTGGCAGAATAAGACTTATGGTATAAAATTTTAAAACACAGAAGATGAGACAGAAAAAGATCGGTAGTTGCCAAGCATGCTGTGCACTTAGCTGACATGCGCCACACGGAGCGAGAGGGGACAGTCGGTGCACCGCGAACGGGGACACGAGGGCGGGGTGGGGAACTCCGCATGTACTGCCCAAGTTTTCTGTAAACCTAAAACTGCTCTATAGAGTAAAATCTATTCATTTTTCTTTAAAACAAGGAATGTAGATAGAGGAAAAGAGCCACACAAAATGGTCCTCTACTCACACCTGTGGATCAGTGGCAGGACATTGCCTTACACAGCTTCCATGGGGATTGAGCAGGTTTGCTTCTGAAAGCATTTGTTACCACAGAGTCTGGCCCGTAGACCAGAGCCCTAAAATCACTCCGACGGTTCCCGGCTACCCCGGAGTAGGAAGGAGTGTAAACGTGCATGGAAACCCCCCGAAAACCCTGCCCACCACGCGAGAGGGCGAGGGGAGACAAGGGGACCCAGGAGAGTCAGATGTATCCATGAGGTGGCTTTTCATTTTTTTAAACATGAAGAAGAAAAGAAGAAAAACTAAACTTAAATTACCTCAAGATCATCAAGGGAGCGAGTGATGCTGAACCTCTTGGATCTTCCAAACGATCTCCGAGCAGAGGTGCGTTGAGAAGTCTGAGTGAGTCCAATTCCACGCCCAAATTTTGAACCCTAAACACAAAGAAAAAAATACATCATGTCATTCTCTTGGGAAGAGACGTTTGGTGCGTCCAACGCACTGACAGGGGGAACAGAGCGCATGTGGGACAGAGGTTAAGGGACTAGACTGAGAAGCTGGCCCAGGGCAAAGTTTAAATTAAGTACATTTTATATAATAAAAAAAATAACAAAATCAAAAAAAAGAGTCATCTCAGGATCTTCAAGTATTTCCTTTGCCAACTGCATGCCAGACAAAGTCTCGATCTCTATAGTCACAAGACAGGACAATGACAGCCACCTCGGAAGGCTGCTGCCAAGATCAAGCGAAGTGACACAGATGGGTGTTTGGAGAGCAGACAGTGTACAGTAACAATTATTAACATAAAGGCTGGTTTTCAGCAAGGACGTGCTCTTACATAACTGTATAGGCATTTTAGGAAATGAAAGATACCTAAACATTCAGATGATGTCCAAAGACCAAGCCAGCTCTGACGCACGAAATAACCAGCTATTAAAACCTCTCGTAGTTCTTCCTCCCAGAAATGATCAGAATTAATTCAATTTGACAAACATCTATTTTGTGCCTATCATTATGCTAGACATTTCCCCAAATGTGATGTTGGTTCCAACAAATAAGTCACCATATCTTACAAATAAAAGGCATCACAGCTGGCAAGCTTTGATTTTCTGAATACTTGAAATCCTAAGTGACCAATTTCAGGCACAACAGAAGTTAATGTGTTTATCTAAAGATCTCCAGGCTCTTTGCACTCTCTTCTCTCTCTCCACCTGCACAAAAATCTTGTGCATCCCATAGAAAACGTTGCAGCAATTCATTGTAAAGCCCTAGGGGCTAAACTTCAGCGGGTCCCTGTCCCTTCCTCTGGAACTGCAAGGTAAAGCAACACCCGCCCTCCCCTCCACCCACACCTCCATCTCTGGCCCCAACTCTCCCAACTAGGACCTGCAGTCCCCTGGCATCTCACCTGCCTGGCTCCTGCCCTCACCTGTTCTCGGCCAGCCCCTGGGCCTCAGAGACCCCTACACACACCCTCACAGTTCTCGTGCCTACCTGCCAGCTCCTCACCCCCACCAGCAATCCACCTGGTAAAATCCTAACCCTAGTTTATTCTACTCCTCACCCACTCTGCACCTCCACCCAGCCACTCACAACATCCAGGGGCAACTCTCACTTGGTTTTCTGACACCAACTGCAGCACTGTGACCGTCGTTCCCTTGCCCCGCCTCCCAGGTGACTTTTCTTCTCTCCAAACTGCCACATCTCCAAAGCCTCCTCCTCCAGTTAATAACTTGTTTATTTCATCGACTAACGGAGCATTATGGGGAAGCACCATGCGATCCACCAGCCAGGCTGCGACCAAGAGCCCCTCACCTTGCTGCTCAAGGACAGCACACACCTGGGCTTGTTCCCAGAGCAAAGGGCGGTGACGCTGCCCCTCTGCAAGGGAGGGTGAATGGCAGGTGGGAGAGAAAACCCCCATGCTCCCCGCTGCTTCCCAGGCCCTCCTGCTCCAGCCGGCCTCACCTGCCCTTCCTCGGCCTGTGCAGAATGGTCCCACAGGGAGCACCCCTAACCTGGAGACTTGAAATACTCCAAAATCCAAAACTTTTGTGCGCCAAGATGACACTCAGAGGAAATGCTCACTGGAGCATTCCGAATTTCAGATTTCTGGACCAGGGGTGCTCTGCCAGTAAGTATAATGCAAATATCCAAAATCTGAAAAAATCTGAAATACCAAACACTCTGGTCCTAAGCATTTCGGATAAGGGACACTCAGCCTGTATCACCAAGAGAAACAGGGTCCTTAGGGACAGCAATAAAACACCCCACATGTGCTCATCAAATCCTAATATCCCAACAAGAATTCAAACAAGAAGTTTCCACACAGTATCACAGCAAAAGCACTTCTCCCTCTTCCTGCACCACTGACTAAACAGCTGTAGTGGCAGGTGCCGCTCAGGGTGCTAGCGCTCCCCTGGCCAGTGGCAGGGGTGGGAGCGGGACACCACAAGCACTGAGAGCACAGACAAGGCACCAGCTTCTGGCTCAAGCAGGGATTCCAAACCCGATCTCCGCCAGCACCCATAGGCGGAGCCCACCTAGGAACCCAGAGACCCCGCCCAAGGAGGCTGACATCATCAAGCTGGGCCTCAAGCAGGGCAGACAGAGGGGACAATTGAGGGAAGGCAAGAGGCAGTGACACCATCTTCCCAGCAGGCAAGAGGCCTGGTGCCAAGGGGCTGCAGCCCACCAGGATCGCAGGAGGACAAATGGGGACAAACACGGTATCTGGGCCTTGGCCAGATCCAGAGGAGGCTCTACCACTGTCATCCTGAGAGTGACCATGGACCACAGGGTGTCCAGCAAGGAGCGATGGAGAGGCTAGATCAGCAGGTGCTGGGGGGTGTCACACAGCCAGGGCCAGCTCAAGGCCGCTCCTCCACGACACTGGGGCTGGCCTGCACTTGTGTGCCATTCCCACCAGTCACTCAAGAGGCCAGCCACTGGCCTGTAGTGACACCATCCCTGCCTTCTGCAAATCAGCCTGTGAGACAGTCCTGAGGGTTCCACTTCAGACGCAGCTGTGTCCTCCCCATGCGCCACTGCTGCTGTCAGGCATCCGGGCCCCTGCCAGAGAGGGAGTTTCGGTGACAACCGATCACACAAGGGCAAATGGACTCATGTTCTTTCCCACTTAGGCCAGTGTTCCATGTCCACATCCTGGGTCCCACTCTCTCACCCTCCTTCTCAAGCCCTCTCTGAAATGGACACTTGTTTGGTCACCTCGCTGGGTTCCTTACTAGCATACTGATGAATTTCACAGATTCTCAAGAAAAACTTGTATAAGAAATTTCTTTTTCAAAAAATATGCCCAAAGCTGACTCTAGCTATGGGAAGTATCTGGAACCCAGCAATCCCCTTGTGACCCACTGCCAGCCTGGCCCATTGCCGGCCTCCTCCCAGTCATCCTGCTCCCCACACCCACCCCTGCCAGCCCCACTCGGCACCTCGGAGGCTCCCTTGTAGCGCTCGGCCTCACAGCCTTTGGGCGTGTCCTGCCCTCCCTCATCCCTCACCAAACTCCCCTTCCTATAAGAGATCTTTAAGCCCCCGTCTAGGTCAGACTCCCCAGCGTCCTCTCCCCAGGCCTTCGGTTCTTTTCCTTCCCACACTTCACGCGACTGAGGTCACATGTGTCAGCTGTGCCTGCCTCTCTCCCAGGGGACTGGCATGGACACAAGGCCAGAAGAGGCCTGTCTGCTGCTATCTGCAAACTTGCTGCCCAGGCCAGTGCCTGGCACCTGCCCGACGTGTAGCACGGGCTGACAGAATGCACGAGAAGGTGCTCAGCACTCAAGTGAGAAAAACACGGGACGCAACCACCCAAGGACAGGAGCACAGGGAACGCCACGCAGCCGTGCAGATGCCTGTTGCAGCATCAGTGCTGACGTGGGAAACGTTCACACTCGACTGCTAAACCAAAGGCGGCTACAACACATGCACAAGATGAACTTATTATGTACCAATTTTGTATTTGCTATCCTGTGTCTTCTACGTTTGGTGGGTGGCTTTTCACATCATGGCTTTGCAATGTAAAAGTTGTCAGAATAAAAATGGAGTCCCTAGTGTTAAAAAAAAAAAATAACCCAGACAAGCAGAGCCAGGGAAGGCCAGGAGGGGAGGGTTCTCATGCACAAGTGCCTGATAACAAGAACTATTAATATCACAAAAGACTGCAAAAACCACAGCCTTGCACAAAGGCCATTGTAGCCTTACACAAAAATTCTTTCTATGAGGACATCTGCCCAGCAACTGCCTGTCCAACTTCGGGCAGCGTCACCCTTGTTATTGATCTTTGTAGCTGAGGATAATTATCTCAAAACAATTATATAATCTTCATTTTTCCTTTAAAAGCCTTTGTCTTCCTTGACTTCCCGGAACACAAACATAGTTTACCATGATATGCATGTTCCCATTGCAATGCCCTACTCCCAAATAAACACTTCTCTTTTAGAGAGCCTGTTTGTTATTTAGGTTCACAGTGATAACAAAAAAAGTTTAATTTTTAAAACTCAGGAGCCTACCTAGGAAACTGCACATGGCAGCCCTGGCTGCATCCCAGCTGAACTGCACCCCACAATCAGAGTTGAAACTTGCACCCGTTGCAGCAAAAGAAACGAAGCTGACACCGTCACACATGGATGTGTTGTGAGATTTGGAAGTTTAAAGGAAAAAGGAAAAGTCTAACATGCAAGCAGACAAAAACGAACTCCTCCAAAAAACCAAATCAACTCAAAGAATGAATGCAAATAACTGAACTGGCACTCAACCAACCAGCAGAAACCAGCATTTATTTGTTTCTTTCTCAAACTGACCGTCCTATGCCCCTAGTGTACAGTGAGAAATAAAAGTTTAGCACTCTAATAAACCCAGAAAATCACCACCAACTTAGCATCCCCTGCCAATCCTACATAATTCAGGCTCCTCTCCAAAGAGTCCAAACAGTGAAGATTCGTATTAAAACGCCCTAAAAATTCAGCTTTCTTCAAACTGCACTTTCTAAGTGGAAAGTGGCTCATCCCAACTGTCTGAGAAGACAGGCAGGGCCCACGGCACCCTAGCACGCAGTAGGTGTCCTGCACTGCCCAGGGTCCCCGCGCAGGGCCCGGTGCACAGCCAGCCTGCTGCTGGAGGACCAAAGGGCCACAGGACAAACAACCTGCCCGGTCTCTGCCACTTCAAGGCCTGGGGATGGAAGGGCCTCCAAGGACAGCTGGTTGGCTAGTGTCATCTGTTACAGACGAGGCCCAGAGAGGCATGGGGTCCCCTCCAACATAAAACAGCTAGAAATGGGGGGCAGGGAGGGGAGGGTACAGCCCTGCCCACTACCCAGGGTGCCAAACTCTCAGTGCCAACAACAAATCTTGCCTCCAAACCATCAGTTTAGAGTGAGGAATCATTTTAGCACAAGAAGTGACCTGGAAACCAGCCATTCCAGCCCCTCAGTCCACAGACCAGGGAGTCAGGGAAGGTCTTGCTCAAGGTCACACAGCTGGTGGCCAACCTAGGATGACACCCAGCTCTTGTTCTACTACCGCACTGCCATTTTTTATAACACTTTAAAATTTTTTAATCTAATTTTTCATATTCATAAAATTTTCCATTTCAACCAGTTCAGTAATATTAAGTGCATCCATATTATTATGCAGCCTTCACCACTGTCTATTACTTGCTCATCTTTCTAAACTGAAGCTCTGTCCCCATGAAACACTAACTCCCCAATGTGTCCCCAACCCCTGGCACCCACCCTTCCACTTCCTGTCTCCATGACTTTGACTACTCAGGTATCGCGTACAAACGGAATCATATAGTATTCGTCCTTTGTGACTGGCTTATTCCACAGAGCATCATGTCCTCAAGGTTCATCCACATAGTAGCACACGTCAGAACGTCCTTCCTTTGTAAGACTGAATGAAGTCCTGCCATGTGCGTATCACCGCACTTATTTATCCATTCACCTGCTGATAGACACTTAGGCTGCTTCCATGTTTCAGCTACTGTGAATAATGCCACTACAAACCTGGGTGTACACATTTCTGTTCGAGTCCCTGCAGCCTCTCTTTTGGATATATACCCAGAAGTGAAATTGCTGGATCGTATGGTAATTGTGTGTGTGATTTTTTGAAGAGCTTCCATCCTGTTTTCCACAGCAGTTGCACCATTTGACATTCCTACAAACTGTGCACAAGGGTTCCAATTTCCCCACACCCTTGACAACACTTGTTATTTTCTGGTTTTTTGATAGTATTCATCCTAATGGGCAGTATCTCACCGTGGTTTTGATTTGCAGTTCCCTAATGATTAGTGATATTGAGCATTTTTCATGTGTTTGCTGGCCATTTATATATCTTCTTTGGAGAAATGTCTATTCAAGTTCTTTGACCATTTTTTAAATCAGATTGGTTTTGTTGTTGAGTTGTAGGAGCTCTTTATAAATTCTGGATATTAACCTCATATCAGATATATGGTTTGCAAATATTTTCTCCCATTCTGTGGGTTGCCTTTTCATTCTGTTAACTGTGTCCTTTAATGCACAGAATTTTTAAGTTTTGTTGTATGTAATTAGTATATTTTTTTCTTTTGTTGCCCACACTGATAGAACTAAAAATTCCAACCCAACAGTCTGAATACTACACCATGAGCCCCAGAAGACCAAGGACTGTGTCTGTCCTGGTACTGCTATATCCCTACCCCTCAAACAATGCTTAGTATATACTAAGTACTCAATAAATATTTACTGAACAAATAAACTGTAAGCAAGAGACTATTTAGCTTAAAATAGAGACCAGATCATCTGAAGGTTTTTCCAAAGAGAAGTAATACGGAGACTTACAAGAAGTGTTAGGCAGGGTCCACTCAGGAGACAGAAACTGCCCGTCGCTGCACAGAGAGCTCAGTGGGAAGAAGCATGAACTTGGTGCTGAAGGACGGAAGAGCGAAGGGGACGCTAGGATGTCACGGGGGCAGCAACCTTGGGATGCAGCTGCAGCCCCCAGGCCTGGGAAGGCACAGAGAGGAGGAGGAGTTATTTAAACTCAGCAGCTTGGAGGAGGGGCCACAGAGCGGGGGCCCAGACCTCTGAGGGGCCATGGCTGGCATTTCTGGGGAGTTGGGTTGGCCCAGTGAGTGTGGGGAAACCACAAACTGTGCTGAGGCTGCCAGAAGAGGAGTGTTGCCATGGTGACACTCCTGCCTGCCAGCTCCTGCTAGTGCCCCTGGGGGCAGAGCCCGACAGGGACCCAGCTGGTGAGCAGGAAGGGGATGCAGAGTCCCAAAGGGTGGGCTTAAGGCACACCTGGTTAAATCCGTTACAACAAAATTCTACACAGCGGGAAGAATTCTAAGCCCCAAAACAAGGCAATTTTAGAATCAACAAAATTCCATTTCAAAAGTAAAACTGGACAAACCTACAGCAATGGTTACGGAGTAAGGTGTGAGAAGCTAAAGAAAGGTTTCCTGCTCCCAGTACATCACCTTCCTGAGAAAGGAAGAAGAATGGGTACAAAGCCTGGGTCCTACTCAAGAAAGACAAAATGAACGTATAAGAAAGGACATTTAAGTAGAGACTACAACTTAAGATATTCAACAAATATCTAAGGGCCTACTATGTGCCAAGCAATCAACTAAACAAAGGGCAAAACTTCCACAAGAATAAAGGAAGGCAAAGAGAAAAAGGAAACAAACCAAATAGCCTTGAAATCACAACAAAACAAAAAACAAAGGCAAGAAAGCAGGAAGGAATAGCCCAGAAAATGCAGATTTATGGGAAGAGGGTCCTGGGAAATCTGCCACCTGACGTGCAAGTGACTGCCTCTGCCAAGAATTCTGACCTTATCCTAGAGCTGTCACAAGAATCTCAAACTCGATGAAGAGCAAATCCAACTCCTGCCTCTTACAGGAACAATCCTAAAACATGGAGAAATGGAAAAGCTTTAAAAGTGCTGACTCAGGAAAAACTGGGTTAGCTATATTCACAACAGACAAAACAAGACTTTTTTAAAATAAGACATTTAATACACTTCAAAAAGAAGAAAAAAACAAACAAAAAACAGGGGGGGAAAGAAGAAGAAAGGGAGGGAGAAAAGAAGGAAGAGGAGGAGAAAAGCTCTACTACTAACTTCATAGTTTTATGAGACCAGAACAACCTTGACACCAAAACCAGACAAAGACAATGAGAAGGGAAATTACAAGATAGTCTCACTCATACATGTAGCTTCTAAAATTCTACAAAAATATTATCAAATTAAATCCATCAGCGTATAAAAAGATCATCATAAGTTAGGTTTATCCTGGGAACGCAAGTATGATCTAACATTTGAAAATCTATCATTGAAATTTGCCACATTAGTGTCAAAAGGAGGAAATGTACATGATCTCTATGAATGCAAAACAACCAAAAAAGAAAGCTAAAACTTAACAGCATTCATGAAAACCAGTATTAACAAACAGGAAAAGAAGGGAACTGTCTTAACCTCGCTAAGGCAGCTGCACTTAAGACACACAGATCAATTTGCTCCCGTGTATCTCAAGAGCCAGCCCTGACAAGCTTAAAAACGTACCACTTCAAAGAGCAACTAAATTACATAAGGTACCTAGAAATAAATCCAACTGGACCATAAATCTAATTAAAGATGCTTACGGAGGAAATTATAAAACTTTACTGAAAGAAAATAAAGCCAAAACAGGGAGACATACTATTAATATTTTCATGGGTAGGAAGGCATGAAAATGTCAGAAACATTTTGGAGAATTTATAAACTGATTATAAAATCTATATAAAAGAGCAAGGCCCAAGCACAGCCGAGATAACTTGCCCTATCAGACATAAATACTTACTATAAAGCTATAATTGTTTGAAGTATAGTTGGTGGTATTGACAAAGGGAAAAAACAGAGAACCAAGACACAGACTCGCACTCACCACACAATCGTGGCGGAGGGGCACTGCTGACCCAAGTGTCAGGATGAAGTTAGTGCTGGTGCCACTAGTTATCCAGAGAAAAACACTAACTTTCATCCCACCTGATTCTATTCATAAAAATTAACTCCAAGAAACTTTAAGGAGGAAAAAAAAAGGAGACAATCTTTTTGACCTCAGGTAGCAATAAATTTATTACGTAAGACATAAAAGTATAAACTACAAGAAAAAAGATTATACATTTGGCTACAATAAAGTCAAGAACTTCTAGTCACCAAAAGACACCAGAAGGAGAGTGAGAAACACGCCAGGAACCGGGAGGGGAGCATGCTCCGTGTGACTGGGCAGGAGTGTCGCGTGTTCCGCGTGACGGGGCAGGAGTGTCGCGTGCTCCGCGTGACGGGGCAGGAGTGTCGCGTGCTCCGCGTGACGGGGCAGGAGGGGCGCGTGCTCCGCGTGACGGGGCAGGAGGGGCGCGTGCTCCGCGTGACGGGGCAGGAGGGGCGCGTGCTCCGTGTGACGGGGCAGGAGGGGCGCGTGCTCCGTGTGACGGGGCAGGAGGGGCGCGTGCTACGTATGAGCAGCAGCATCAACAGTCAGTGTCTGTCTGCAATTCCTACAGATCCACGAGAAAAAGACAGCCTGACAGGGAAAAATGGGCAAAGGTTTGAGTACGAACCTCGACGAAGAGGAAATCCAAAGGGAATGCAAATTAAAGCCACAATAAGATACCATTTTATAACTCCCAGCTTCGCAAAAAATTAAGAAGTCTGACAATCACACTTGGAGATATGTATAAGAATGTCTTATTAACTTTTTAATGCCTCTGTGTATGTGGCGTGCAGTGGTTGTGGATTATACAGAGTTAAAATGAATAAACTATAGCTACGGATAATATCATGGATAAATCTTTGAAATGATATTCAATGATTAAAAAACAAGTTGCAGAAGAATGTTATTAAGCTATTTTTATAAAGCTGAAGAAGCAGCAAAATTAATGAATATATTATTAGAGGATTCAGCCCCTTCTGGCTTTGGTAGGAGTGTGGTGGCCACATTGCTCTGAACAGGCTCCTGTTCCTGGAAACCACGCAAAACAGAGAAGAAGGCAAGTGGGGCCACGCCTTGTGTCTGCCTCTCTGCTCATGTTTCCTCCACCTCTGCGGCCCCCATGCTGTCCTGCTGACCCTAGCTTCTCCGGGAGCCCCTGCCCTATTCCAAGACGGGCCAAGGTCCCTGCCCCCTGCTTCCCTCGCACCTCCTCAGGCCCCAAAACTGTCCCCAGGTGGCACCAATCCCCAGGAACAGCACTCAGGGCCCGTGGTCGGGATGACCTCAGAGGCAAGCCACAGGGACGTCAGCACTCGGGGAAGGTCCTAACCGAGAGCTGGCTGTTTCTCTCCACAAGCACTGGGACTTCCGGAGCCGCAGCTGCCTGTCTCCGCCTCTCTCCTCATGGCTTGGGACCCAGAGGGGGGCAACGTCAGCCCGTGGGATGGGGTCCCACAGGGTGATGACCAAAGCTGCCCTTCTCACAGAGACTGCCATCATGGGGCCTTAGCTGTGGTCTTTCTGGAATTGTCCAGATATTGTTTTACAATCTATTTTGAAACTTCCTCTCATTGTTCTAGAAAAACTGCATAAAACCCGTTTATTGAATCTGATACTTATCCTGGCTTGATATCTGACGAGCCTGTAACTAGCTATGTACATAAACACGGCTTATGTTTCTAATGCCACATCTCACTCACTTTATTCTTATTAAAAGAATTAAAATAGAAATTTTTTTCTCCAAAGGAATTTTTCTTAGTAAATATGTTCATATTCCCATCATAAAAAAATTGAAACAACACAAGATAAAACTTCCTGAACCCTTCCCAGTTTCCATTTACCATCCTGATATTATTATTATCAGTTTGGAATGTTTCCTTTGTATTTTTCTACGTATTTATATATAAACATATATATACTTTAAAATGTATAGGTTTCTTTGAGGGGTGTGAAATTGTTTACACAAAAACAGGATGTTTAACGTGTATTTTTGTGACCTGCTTTCTCCACTGACCATGACTTGGGGAGCTTCCTGCATTAGTAATATACTGATCCACCTTCTGTGGCAGAGACTGTTCACTGCTCTTGCACTAACCACACTCCCTTCTTACACCGTAGTAGAAATTTTCACCAGACACGTGGCTGTCAAGCTAAAGGCTGCGTCCCCAGCCTCCTTTGTACCCGGTGACTAAGTCTGTCCAATGAGACAAAAGCAGAAATGACCTATGCAACTTCCCGGCTATGCCTCCATGTCCCTCTTCCTCTCCCTGCCGGATGGAACGAGGAAGGGAAGCTAGAACAGCTATTAACATCTTAAAGTCCAGGTGGGAGCCGCAATTGGAGGAGATAACAACAAGACAGAAGGCGCCTGGGTTCACCATGAAGGTGAGAACTCCACCCTGGCCCTGGCCGGCCCAGCTTCCACATGAGGGAGAACTGGACCTCTGCACTGTCTAAATACTATTAGTTTAAGCTTTGTTGTTACAGCATTGAAACTCATATAACTTTTGAATCAGCGCAGGTATCCTATGGTAGGAAAATACCAGTTTTCTTTACTCCATTATCAATATGCAGTTTTCACTCAATCAAAAAAATATTTATCAAGTGCATACTCACTGCCAGGCACTGTACCAGGTGCTATTATTGCAAATGATGCTGCAATAAAGAGCCTTGGTGAGGCCCCTTCATGCCTCTCTAGGATAGATACCTAGAAAAATTGCTGAGCAGAAGAGAGGGAAGGGAAGTAGTGGCCTGAATTTCATTCTCTCCTTTACCTGGGGTTGCCCCAGAAAATAAAGGTGACCCAATCAAATCTCCTTGTCAACTTGCTAGAAAGACCTCCTGGGAAACACAATCACGATACTTGCCAGTGGGAGAATCCTTATCTATGGAAAGCTTTCAGCAGGATGTACCTGGTGGGTCTAGGTTGCTCATCGTATAATAAACTTGGAATCCTAGGAGTATGGGTTATGGCTCCCTGAAAAGTATCACATAAGCTGTACAGCTCTCAGAGTATAGAACAGACACAGACGTTTCACAGTCAGCAGCTCCCTTCTGTGTGAGTCCTGAGAGCCTACGCTGCCTAGAGGCCTTCCACGTGAAATCAGGGCCAGAGCACACCCTCGTGCAGCAAGAGAAAATAAGGCCGTGGCCTTGGCAGCTGACTTCTCCCTGCCTCTGGGGAGCCTCACAATTACATGTATCCTAGAAACTGTTAAGAAGCTTGATGTTTAGTAAGACCTGTGACTCCTGAAAGTTTGATCTAACGATTTTATCACTGTGTTCTTTTAAAGGCAATTTTTTGTTCAGACAGGGTCTGGCTCTGTCACCCTGGCTAGAGTGCCGTGGAATCATCATAGCTCACTGCAACCTCAAACTCCTGGGATCCAGTGATCCTCCTGCCTCAGCCTCCCCAATGGTCAGTACTACTGGCTCACACTTCCACGCCCAGCAAATATTTCTGATTTTTGTAGAGATGGAGTCTCAGTCTTGCTAAAGCTGTTGTCAAACTCCTGGTCTCAAGTGATCCTCCCGCCTCAGCTTCCCAAAGTGCTAGGATGACAGGTAGGAGCCACCACGCCTGGCCAAAGGCAATTTTTGTTTTAAAGAGGCAAAGGAATTCATTCCCTTGCTTCTTCCTCCATTAAATGTAAGACTGAAATTTTGCATTCATGAACTCAGGTACGCAGAAACTTAACTTTAAAATGTACCTTTATTTTATATAGCCCAATTTGATTTTCTAACCCTAAGTCCAAATTATATCTGATGTAGATTTAATTCAGCCATTTACAAGTAAATGGTTAAATTACCTCATTTTTCAGTCAATTCTGGCTTGTAATAATTCAGTCATGTCATGTTTAAGTCCCTATCAGGTGTTTTCCACTATTCTCCCTGTGGTTTCTGTGGATGGGGGAGGGAACATTCGTGTAACAGTTGCTCTGACATCATAGGGTAGGGCTACCAGCCTTCCAGCCATGGCCTCTCTGGGTCCGGTACTGGTCTCACTCTCCTCATGTCACTCACGTGTCTGCCACTGGGCACAGGCTGTGCTATTATCAGTCACGACTTTGGCACTGGCCACTTTCAGGTACAGACATGGCCTCAATCAATCCCAAGGAGACACTATCTGTTATGGCAGAACTGTGTCCCCCAAAATCCATATGTTGAAGCTCTAAGCCCCATGACCTCAGAATGTGACCGTATTTGGCAATAGGGCTTTTACAAAGGTAATTAAGGTAAAATGATGACATTAGGGTGGGCCCCAATCCAATGTGACTCGTGTCCTTATAAAAAGAAGAGATTAGGACACAGACACGCACACAGGGATGACGATGTGAGGACAGGGAGAAGGCCGAGTCTGCAAGCCAAGGGGAGAGGCCTCGGAAGGAACCAGCCCTCGACAGTTTTTCTCAGATGCTTTAATCTTGTACGTCCACCCTCCAGGACCGTGAGAGAATAAATGTCTGTGTTCCAGCCGCCCAGTCTGTAGAACCTCACCATGGCGCCTGACTAGCCCAAGACTCATCCACACTGCTCCCTCCACAGCACATTCAGGGGTGGTCAGTGCGCTCTCCAAGCTCTGCGATGCCCTTGGGACCCAAAGGGACTCCCGAGTCTTCTCCTGCCACTCAGAATCTCCCCCTGCCCTGCCCCCTCCCCTGGGGCAGGCCCCGTGCAAGTTCTAAACACACCAGTGGAAACGGGTTTCTAGCATTCTTGGGTCCCAAACATGAAGGGAGACTCCCTCCGGGCCACCATGGGACTCAAAGCAGGATGTGAAGGGAAGGATTCCCACACGGCCCACCTGACTCCCCAGTTACCCTCATTCTCTCCCTCCAACTCAGGTGTTTCAAGGAGAGTAAGGAAGGGCAGGGTCAGGGGAGAGCTGACTCTGCAGGGTGCATTTCATTCTCCCTGCTTCTCATCTGAACCCTCAGCTCTTCCACCTGGACTCCAACAGCTGGGCATCTTGCCCTGGCAACTGCCCCTGGGGGTTAAAGGTGACACTATGTTCTCCCATCCAGACTGGGCGTGGTCAGAAGAGAAGGGAAAGGAAAGTCGGGCCAGGGAACAGGTCTCAGACGGCCCCTCTGCTCCCCAGGGCTGTTGCATGGGCCTCGGGACTGTGCTTCTTCTAGTATGAGGAACCAGAGCAACCAGGTCAAACATGTTCTTACTTCACAGCAGAAAACTATAAGCAAATACTCCCAATACTAAGCTCTCACATAGTTGCATACAACCCTAGTAAGAGAAATCTCACTACCACCTGCGTTATTTCCTGATTGCAAACCTATTATATCTATACTACATCTAAATCTCTAACCCTACTTCATGTAAGTATATCCACACATATTTCATATATATATAAATCAATCCATTCCTCAGGGCTCTGCCCTCATGACCCAGTTGCCTCTTACTACTGTTGCCGTGGGGCTTGGAGGGACATTCAAACCACAGCACGTCCTGTCACATATCTTTTAGTCCACACGGTAAATGCCAAGAGTAATCCAATTGCTAATTGTCCACCAAAATTCATAGCAAATAAAACAACATAAAAGCTAAACAGCACATCTGAGTTGGGGAATCCTCTCCTTCACCCTCCAGCTGCACATAAATCTTTCAGAAAACTCCTCCCAAGAGAAGTCTTACTCTCTGTTTGAACTCTTCCAGTTACCAAAAATTCACTCATTTTCATTTTTCCTCTTTGGTAGATTTTTTTTTTTTTTTTTTGAGACAGAGTCTCGCTCTGTTGCCCAGGCTAGAGTGAGTGCCGTGGCGTCAGCCTAGCTCACAGCAACCTTAAACTCCTGGGCTTAAGCAATCCTTCTGCCTCAGCCTCCCGAGTAGCTGGGACTATAGGCATGCGCCACCATGTCCGGCTAATTTTTTTCTACATATTTTTAGTTGGCCAGATAATTTCTTTCTATTTTTAGTAGAGACGGGGTCTCGCTCTTGCTCAGGCTGGTCTCGAACTCCTGAGCTCAAACGATCCGCCCGCCTCGGCCTCCCAAGTGCTAGGATTACAGGCGTGAGCCACCGCGCCCGGCATCTCTTTGGTAGATTTTTTTAAGACTACTTTAATGTTTTGACCAAAGCACTAGTTTCTTTTATATGCAAAGAGCTCTTACTAATCAATAAGAAAAAGACCTGCAATCACATAGAAAAACAGCCGAGGTACATGAATTGAGAGTAGACGATAAAAGAAATATTTATGGCCAACTAACATAAAAATTGCTCAATTTCAGAAATTAAATAAGGAAATACCATTTCTTTCCTCTCAGACTGGCAAAGATAAAAAAGACTGATAAACTCAGAGCTACGTGGGTGGGAGGAAAAGAGCCTTCTCTCCTCCAGCCATCCAGAAGCACGGAAGGAAGCCGAGGGGAGGGAGGTGGCCCAGCCCTGCCGTCGTGAGGAAGCAAGAGCGCAGGAAGGTGGTGAGCTTCCGTTTGAGGAATGGCCTCAGAATTCTGGCCTTGGACAGGACATCCAGCCCAAAAGAGACCTCACCTGCTTTGTCAAATGGCCCCACCACACCCAGCATCTGTCCTCTGTAAGCATCTGAAAGCGCCTCCTGCAATGGACCAGCTCGCCTAGGCCTGGGAACACGAGGCCATGCAACTGTTCACAGCGGCCCACAGTGCAGACCAGAGACTGGGCTGGGAAGAGCTGCTGGAAAAGGGGGTCCCCCTACTAAGAGACTGAACACCTATCCTTTGAGCAGGGCTTAACACTGCCACGACCTTGGTGGAGAGCAAGAAGCCCAGGCTGGTGGCGACCGAGCGGGACGTGGCTCGCATTGAGCAGCTGTCTTCTCCCTGCCCTGTGTAGCTAGGTGGGGTCTCCGTTCATCGTCAAGGAGAAGCTGGACTGGAGGTACGCTCCACAGCAAGACCTGCGCCACCGTCGCCTTCACACAGATGACTCGGAAGACGAGAGATCTCTAAGTTGGGGGAACTTGGCAGGACCAATCATGACGACAGGTACTATGAAATCTGTGGTTCTCGCTGCCAAGCTGCAAAAGGCAAAGGCTAAGGAACCAGGTTAACACACACTGTTGAGTTTTCTGTACATAAAAATAATACAGATTCTCCTTCAAAACAAAGGAAAGAAAAGGGCATTCTCACTCTCTCACACACACACACACACACATACTTGACAGAAACATAAACCAGAAAACCTCTGGTCGGCAGTTTGGCAAAATTAAAAATGTGCATACACTTTTGAAAAGACCAGGTCCACACGTAGAACTTACCCAGAAGATATAAACGGAAGGATGTTTACAGCGACACAGTTGATAATGAAATCTAGAAGCAACCTGAGGTTCCCGTGGATCACCACGCAGAGGCTGCTGAGAGGTGGCACGGGCAATGAGCGTGACGCCGCGTGGCCACCGTGGCGAATGAGGCAGAGCTGTGTAAACTGATACACAACTACGTACATGAGAAACCATTTTAGGAAAAAGTAACTCACAGCGGTCAATAATTTGTATTTTCAACAAAGGAAGGACAAAGGAAAAACATACCAGAGGCTGTAGTTGCACAGTCTATGACAGGAGGGAGGCAGCAGAGGGAACTCGGACAGGGCCCACCCTGTGCAGTGGGACTGGAGGTGGAGGCGGACCAGGGGCCAGGATCTAGGACTTTTGACTTTACAGCGCTATATGGTTTATTTCTGTTATTGTCATAAAATCATATTTTACTTTTAGATATTTTTATTAAGAATGAATGTGGAAAATAAACACCCTAAGAATAAAACTTCATAAACACAAGCGGCATGGCCTGGGCACCCGCTCCTCCTCAGTGTACTTTGCTCATCCTTCTACCACGTGGTGACACAGCTGCCCCTAAACAACACACAGCACTGTCTGCATATTTTTAAACTTTAGAAACAGAAAAACACTATACACCATCTGTATTTTGTCTCTTTTAGTAGCATGGCTTTCGAACTGATTTGGGTTGAAGAAAGCACCACTGGTTCATTTAGATTGAACGCTTTAGTATTCAAGTACACTCCATAATTTAATTCTCCATTCTCCTGTTAATGGGTCTTATTCTCAGTGAGAAACAGTCTGGAAAGGACTCACTCCTGAAGTCCCTCCTCTGCACGCCAGGGAGACGCTCTCTGGAACAGCAGTCTCCATGCTGTGGTCTTGCAACTCCTCGCACTCTTAAAAACTGAGGACCCCAAAGAACTTCTGTCTGTGTGAGCTCCATCCACCGATATTTTCCATATTAGAAATGAAACTGGGAAATTTTTAAATACTTATTCATTTATTCATTTTAAAATAATAATAAACCCTTATCATGCCATCATAAGTAACATTTTCGTTTTTAAAATTTCCAAAATCTATTATACAGAAAGTTTAAGAGGTTGGATTTTGCTACTTAACCAGATATTTGAATTAATATTAATCTTAGGAATCAGTTTTCAAAGGCACAGAATTAAATATACTTTATCTCAAATTAAGCATACTCATTTTTGATGATACAGATGGCATGTCAAAATCTTCAATTCTCTCTTTCACATTAATCTACCTTATTAGTCACAGATTTTAAAATTTATCTCCAGTAGTACCAGCTTCCTCTACTGGTTATAGACATTAAGGAGAAATAAAAAGTAAACTAAATAAAATGGAAAATCACCCATTTATAAACACTATTTAATTCACTTCAAGAATTTCATACACTCAGCGAAGTCCAAGAGTCCTCAGCCCCCAGCCCTCCTCCTTCCCCACAGGGGAAGAATGTTGAAAGGGTGACGGGATCGAGGAGGCAGTGACAAAAGCACTGGGGACAGTTGGGACACAGAACTGACAGGACTTAGAGACCAACTGGTGACTACCTGCAGTAATATATTTCTTCTAGTAGTTGGCTTTCTTATTTGCATACAGAATTAAGAAAGGCCGCTACCAGTGATTTAAAAGGGAATGTTTCATACAGAGTTGATAAGTATGACATGGAAACACGACAAACGTGTGAAGACAGTGCTGCAGGTTATCCTAGGGCTAGGAACGAGGGCTAAGCAAACAACACCCTGGGCAGGGGCCCCTCCCCAGGCTTGGGCCTCAGCCCACGCTGGACATGGGGTGCTGGTAGCCGGCTAAGTGGAGGAGCCCTCGGGGCTGTCTAGGTCAGAGTGCTCTGTAGTTGGGGAACACCCCGGGGAGCAGGCAGGCCAAGACAGCCTTACAAGGAAAAGCTGGGGAAGGAGCTGTCCCCAGAGGTTTTGAAAAGCTCCAATATTACCACTGGGAATTCAGAAGGCCACAGAAAGGCTGTGCACATGCTCAGGAAAGCCCCGAGAAGGCCCTGAACTCTCCCCTCTGGCTGACCTGGAGGAGTGAAAGCCAAGGCAGAGGCGCCAGCTGCCCCGCTGAGTGCTGCAGGCACGTCCCAGCGTGCACAGAGAGCCCTCAGCCAGGGCTGGGAGACTGGCTGTCCCAGGCACCTAAGGAAACCTCTGTCCAATCACTAGCTGACCACTAAGCTAACCAAGAGGTCACGTTGGCCACATAACAAAGAACACATTACAGCATCAGTTCAGAGACGTCACTGACAATGAACAGCAATGACAACCACGGGGGCTGTGCTGCAGGGAGTGTCCTCTGTGCCTCCACAGAGGATACTTGCCTCTGGAGCCCCACCTGCGCTGCTCTACCTGTACGGAAGAGAGGTCATACAGATGCTGGTGGCCACACGGGGTGCCATGCCAGTCACTGTGGTATTTCCTCTTAGTGCCACACCCACCCTCCCTTGCCCAGTTTCCAGTCCTGGCGCTGGGGCTCACAGGCCACATTGCTCCCTTGCCCAGTGGTTCTGCCAGAGGAGGGTGCTGGAGGGAGGAGTCCAGGTGGCTGGGCTGGATCGGTATGTGATGGTTCAAACATAATTTCCCCTGGGACATACAATTCAGCCACCGCTCCCCACCAACAAGCTTCTTCACTGTCCCATGGTCCCATCATTAGGGCAGCAGCCACAGGGTGGCTCAGCCTTCAGGGCCTCCTCCTCTAAGCCTCTCCTGTGAGTACTTTTCCAAACTCAGCCCCTTCCCACACTATCTTGGCACTGCCTTTTAGCAGCAAACTATCTTTTCCCCAGTTAACTATTCTTTTTACTAAATTCTTTTTTTTTTTTTTTTTTGAGACAGAGTCTCGCTCTGTTGCCCAGGCTAGAGTGCCATGAAGTCAGCCTAGCTCACAGCAACCTCAAACTCCTGGGCTCAAGCAATCCTTCTGCCTCAGCTTCCCGAGTAGCTGGGACTACAGGCTCGTGCCACGACGCCCGGCTAATTTTTCTATTTTTAGTAGAGACGGGGTCTCACTCTTGCTCAGGCTGGTCTCGAACTCCTGCTTTTTTTTTTTTTTTTTTTTGAGACAGAGTCTCACTCTGTTGCCCGGGCTAGAGTGCCGTGGCGTCAGCCGTGGCGAGGTTGAGTTCACAGCAACCTCAAACTCCTGGGCTTAAGCAATCCTTCTGCCTCAGCCTCCCAAGTAGCTAGGACTACAGGCATACACCACCATGCCTGGCTAATTTTTTCTATATATTTTTAGTTGTCCAGCTAATTTCTTTCTATTTTTTAGTAGAGATGGGGTCTCACTCTTGCTCAGGCTGGTCTCGAACTCCTGAGCTCAAACAATCCTCCTGCCTCGGCCTCCCAGAGTGCTAGGATTACAGGCGTAGGCCACCGCGCCCAGCCAAACTCCTGATTTTTATTAAATTCTGCCTTCAAATTACTGCTGTGTTTTCTGTCTCCTAGCCAGATCCCAATGGATCCAGCCCGAGTTTGTGCAAAGTCAAGCGCAGAAGCCCCTGCTACCACTGAGAGGAGAGCTCAGGGTGACACGGAACTCAAGTCCTCACCACTGCACAGCATCTAGTAGTTCCCCCATCCCTTTGTCACTCCTCCTCCTCTTCTCATTTCCGGGTCCTTCCTTCATCCCTCCAGCCTCTCCTCTGCTCATCCTGACAAGCCTCTGGCCGGCATCCCAGTGTGGCCCCGAATGCCGTGGGACAGTCACTGCCACCTTCAAGGCCCAGCAAACCTGCTGGAGGGATGTCAGGACCCATCCTACACCTCATGAGCCCTGGAAGCTTCTGCAGCTCCAATGGGGAGGCTGTGGGCTCATACTGAGCTAATCCCGTAGGGAGATCCACCTGGCAAAGTTAGTAGCAACCCATGAAACACAACACGCTACTGCTTATGCTTAGAGGAACGATGCGTCACATCGTATCACAAAGGTGCCGAGCCACACACAGCAGTCCCTTGGTGGGCAGCAGTCGGAGCCCTGGGTCTGCCTTCCTCCCAGTGCTAACTCGCCCTGACTGTGGGCAAGTCACTCAATATCCACACTGTAAACTCCTCAGTAAATGAAAATAGAGCCCCTGGCCAGATGGTCCCACACAACTCCTACGCAAGTATGAAAGCCCTCTGCAACGCAGCAAGCGCAGCGAGCACTGTGCCATCAGCACCCAACACTGAAGACTTATCAGTTCCACAGAAGCATTTCATTCTTGCGTTCTCTTCCAGTGTAAGAAGTAATAGCTGATACCCTTTGTTCAAAGTGAGAGAGCAGTGAAAAGGACCCTGCGTATTCACGGCTGTTTGACCTTCCACAAGCCACTGACCCCTGAGGATCAGTCGATTCACTTGAGGACCATACACCACCTATCTCGGGGTTCCCCGAGGGTCACAGTCAGTAGCATCTACAGTGGTATCGCACCCTCCATCGAGTGCAAGAACACACGTGAAGGTGCACTGCAATCCACAAAGCAGCAAACAAACCCCACTTATTTCTACCTCTATGATTATTCACTTATATAATGGCAACGGATAAAACACATTTTAAAATCTGTATTCAAAGAGATGAGTTCCTGATTTCAAAGAATGTTTTAGCCACATCTCAGGGCCCTTCATCTCCCCACCCCACCCAACAAGGCAGCCCCGTTCCCGGCAGTGCCCCGACCCCCACAGGTGGGCTCTCTGGGGGCTGCGGTGAGGCCGGGACAGGCAGGAGGGCACCACCCTGAGAATCCAGCCAGAGACGAAGGAAGGCAGTGCTGGCAGCATACGCAGCTGCAGAACGACCCGCTAAAGAATTAGGTTGGAAATCCATCCATATGATTACAACTATGTTAGAAAAAATCAAAAATCTATGCTCAGATACGTCAAAAGATTATCAGTGGTCATTTTGCGAAGGTATTAGGCTGTTAAGTACGAAACGTCCGATTTCCCTAAGTACCAAGTTTGACAGTTGATATCTCTGATGTTTCACTTTGACATGTCTCGTTTTATATTTCTTGTGAAGGTACATCCTCAGTCTTTCAAACGCACTGTTTGGCTTGTGATTATCTTTCAAAAATTTTTTGTAGAACAGTTTTTGTGAAACCATGGATAAGTCAAAAATTCATGTTATTTTCAAATATGAGTTCCGTCGTGGAACCAATGCTACGCAGACAGCTCGAAATATCAACAAAGTGCTTGGGAAGGATGTGGTTAATGGACATCAATGGTTTGAGAAATTCCATTCTGGTGATTTTAATCTTAAAAATGAGCCATGTGGGAGACCAGGGTAGATAATGATGAACTGAAAGCTGTAGTGGAAGCAAATCCATCTCAACCTACACATGAATTAGCAGCAAGGTTTGACGTTACTATTCCAACAATATTGAGGCCGGGCATGGTGGCGCACCCCTGTAATCCTAGCACTCTGGGAGGCCGAAGCGGGAGGATCGCTCGAGGTCAGGAGTTTGAGACCAGCCTGAACAAGAGCGAGACCCCATCTCTACTAAAAATAGAAAGAAATTAGCTGGACAACTAAAAATATATATAAAAAAAAATTAGCCAGGCATGGTGGCACATGCCTGTAGTCCCAGCTACTTGGGAGGCTGAGGCAGAAGGATCGCTCGAGCCCAGGAGTTTGAGGTTGCTATGAGCTAGGCTGACGCTACGACACTCTAGCCCAGGTAACAGAGACTCTGTCTCAAAAAAAAAAAAACCAAAAAAGACAACAAAAAAACCCCAACAATATTGGACCATTTCAAACAAATGAACAAGGTAAAGAAGCTGGATAGACGGGTTCCACATGAATTAAACAAGCATCAGAACAGAAATCGTCTCGAAGCTTGCCTTTCTCTGCTGTCACAACATAAAGGTGAACCATTTCTACACCGTATCGTTACATGTGATGAAAAATGGATTCTTTTTGACAATCGCCAAGTGTTCAGGAAGATGGCTGGATAAAGATGAGGTGCAGACACACAGTCCAAAACCACCATATTCACCAAAAAAAGCTAATGGTATCTATTTGGTGGTCCAGCACTGGTATTATCCACTACAGCTTCATGAAACCTGGTCAATTGATTACAGCAGATGTCAACTTCGACCAATTGGATGAAATGATGAGGATGCGATTAAGCAGACAAGACTGGTCAACAGAGACAGGCCAATCCTCTAGCAAGATAATGCTCGACCACATGTCACACAAACAACGCTGCTCAAACTACAGAGGCAGGACTTGGAAACTCTCTGTAATCAGACCTTGCACCAACTGACTACCCCTTCTTCCAGGCTTTGGACCACTTCTTGCAAGGAAAAATATTCCATTCTCAACAAGCTGTGGAAAATGTCTTTCACAATTTCATCACCACTGACTCTCCAGGCTTCTTTGCTGCCGGCATAAACCAGCTACTGTTAAGATGGCAACACTGTGTCAATAGTTTAGGTGCATATTCTGATTAATTGTGCTGCTTCTTGTTTGAGATATAAACTACACTTCTGATTTGAAATCAAACATTTCATATTTAATGACCAATAAAACTACAAGAAATCTGTCCTTCTTCCATCTTTAAATTTCCTTTAATGCGAAGAAACACGTGGAGCTGGGAGGGGGCCGAGCAAGAATATCACCAAGCCCTGCAGCCCAGCCCACACTCCTCTAGCCACGGCCCTGCCCAACCAGCCCCCAGCCTCGGTGTGTTTGCTCAGGATATTCTCAGCTATCAAGAACAAAAATGTGAACAAACACAAAAAAGGTATTTTTACATTGTAAACATCCTCTGAGAAAAGCTGCTTTGAAACACGGGCTGCACCAATCCCCCTCACCCGTCACTAGCCCTGGCTCCCAGCACCGCCCACCTGCACCGCCCAGCACCTGCCAAATGAAGTCCTTCCAGAGGGCTGCCTGCTTTTCTCATATTTTTCCTCTTTCATGCTCCAAACTCAGCCCCTAACGTAAGGCAAAGACCCCACAGGCTCCCAGGGCAGTGGCATCCTGCACAGCTGGGTTTCCTCCAGGAAGGAAGCCGCACAAGGAGTGCACTGTGAACAAACTCCCTGCCGGGAACCGGCTCTCTGTGCTTGGAGAATTTTCTCACCTTGGAAAGGGCACGTTGTCTCAGACACTTGGATCAGAAATAAAATGGGCTGTGAAGGGGCTGCAGGGAGAGGGGCAGGGAGAAGGAGAAAGGCCTCACTTCGCTCTCGTCACCACCTGCCCTGCCCGGCATCCTGCCCAGGACCAACTGTCAGAGCCAGGCCCAGCACCAGGGACCGGAGTGGGGCAGGGGCTCCTGGGAAGATCCTCTGCGGCAGGGCAGACATCCAGTGATAATAGGCAGGAGCCACAGGCCAGCCAGAGGTTGCCCGGGTGGTGAATGTGGTAATAAACATGGCATCTCACCAGAAACTGGCTAAGTTATAAAATCAAGCTTATTTGTGCCAAACAGCAGCTAACGAGCTTACCTTTTTGTCTTCTTTAGTCTTTCGAACATTTCGATGGGGACCAAAAATGTTTTGCATTCCAAAAGCCTTCCTGGACCAGTCCCTCTTCTGGGCACCCAGCGGGGGCTGCCCAAAGCTGCCTTCGACCCTGTAGCGGTCTGCTGGGATCTTGCTCATGGGAGGGGGCAGCGTGCCACAGTTGACACTGGACCACCCATCGGTGGAATCCGTGTAAGACTCCTGGTCACTGGCATGACCACACTGCCACTCCTGGAGCACGTGGACCGGGAGCCACCGCTGGCTGAAACCACAGCTGGCACCCGCGGTGCCCCTCTTGGGAGGAGGGACTGAACTCCTCGAGGAAGCCAGGGGGACCTCCACATGAGAGGCCGGTCCTAAGTGCTTGTTTAAGTCCCGGAACCTGTCAGTCTGGGGAGCGACCTCAAGTGGGGAGCTCCCATCGGGGTCATGGAAGAAGGCCCCATTCCAGGGGGCCCCCCAGGGCTGCGTGGCCCTCCCTCCCGCACCCTCCCACACAGCGCTGCCACCCGCGCCATGCCTGCTGGAGCCCCCGCCCAGGTCGACCACCAGGACCCGATTGCTCTTCTCCTCCTGGTTGAAGTTCCCGATGCCACTGTCACTGTTGCTGCTGGTGCTGTTGTTCTGGTGGGCGTCGGCATCCCCATCCAGAAAGGCACGGGCCCGCATGCCCTCGATCAGCTCACCCATGTCACGGTACAGGACGGAGATGAACTGGAGCACAGGCAGAGAGGACACAGGGAACTCTAAACAGCCATTGGTGTCAGGGTCGGCTGTGCACTCAAACCCAAACCGCCGGGCAATACCTTGGTGGATCTTGTGATTAAATAAGTCTGGGTCCACCATAAACACGTGGCAGGAAGTCCGCAGGGCACCTTCCTCCTCCTGGGCCAGGCTCCCATCATCGCTGGTCTGCATGGTCACCAGCCCAAAAAACCGCCTGTCGTCAGGGCACACAGCGCTGAAGGCCAGCTTCTCAGCCGGGTACTCGGCCACAACCCTGGCCTTGTCGGTGCAGAGCTGCACACAGTCATGCACGATCTTCATCGTCACCAGGGAGTGGATCTTCTGCTCTGCCCGCAGGCGCCGCATGCAGCCGCGGATGGCCTGCAAACTGTCAGACTCCAGGCTGGAGCTCCTGGAAGGGAGTTCGATAGAACCTAAATAGCCCACGACCATGGCAACATTTAAAATACTTGCGTCTAACCCAAAATCGTCATGATTTTCTAGTCCAATACTGAAAACTGAATCATCATTAATAACTTTCGATACTTCCTCCTTGGAAAACATGTGGGGATTTGGATTATTTACACCTTCATGTCCAATATCAAATTGAGCAGTGGCTGACTCTGAAAGGGATCTTTGTTTCAATTTCAAGGGCTCTGAACTGCTTGCACAGAGGCTCGGGTTTTCAAAAATCATATTGAAAATTCCACCAGATTGCATTTCCTCCACGACTCGCTCTGCTCTATTTATACCTAAAGCTTTAGAATCAAGTTTCGGCTTCAACCAACCTTTTCCTTCATAAAGTCCGCCTTCTTCGTCACTGGAACAGGACTCTAAGTGGCCGACACCTTCACCCACCACCATGCGCAGGACGCCAGAGCACTTCCCGATTAGTTTCACTACATCTTCATGAGAAGCTTTTTTCACATTAATTTCATTGACAGCAAAGATCTGGTCTCCAGCACGGAGGCCTACAAAATCCGCGGGGCTCCCTCTCATAACACAGCTTAGCACACAGGGCGCCTGCCCAGAAAGCGTGAACCCGTAGCCGGCCCTGCCCCGGGCAACTTCCACGTTCCGCACCCGAGGGGGCAGGGGCCGCCTGCCCGGGTCTCCCGCTCTATACATCCCGACGTGCTTCCCAGGCAAGGAGCATATTTCCTTATTCCAGCCAATCCACGCTCCAAGGAATGCTTGATGCTATCATATTTTTTTCTTGAAATAATGCCCTAAGGAAGAAAAATAATAGCTCATTATTAAAGATTCCGTATTTCTATGCTTACTGGTATTACCTAAATGTCATCACAGAAAGTCTCTAGGTACCACGTAACTGTCCAGGTGAAGGAGAAGCAGTATCTGTGTACAATAAATCTTAAAATAAGATTAAGATTTTATCTTAATCCAATTCCAAAAGCCTTCCTGGACCAGTCCCTCTTCTGGGCACCCAGCGGGGGCTGCCCAAAGCTGCCTTCGACCCTGTAGCGGTCTGCTGGGATCTTGCTCATGGGAGGGGGCAGCGTGCCACAGTTGACACTGGACCACCCATCGGTGGAATCCGTGTAAGACTCCTGGTCACTGGCATGACCACACTGCCACTCCTGGAGCACATGGACCGGGAGCTAAGAAACTTCTTTTCAAAGTAGAATACATCTCCCTCAACTGCATCCTGTCATGACGCTAATTCCGACCAGGTCTGCCGCCTCGGGCAAGGGTGCAGCACCCCAGCAGCTGCTACTTCCGGTACCACCCTAACACCTGGTTCTGGAGGAAAAGACCCTTCCTGCCCAAAGTGTGGGCCACAACCCAGCAGCCCAGCAGAAACACAGACTCCAGCTCCCTGGCAGATCTGCTGCCCCCAAATAGCACTTGGGAAGATGGCAGAGTCTAAGCGTGAAAAGCAAAGCCTGCCACACCCTGCAGGTTCAAAGGCACCTGGACACCCCCAAGACCAAACCCTTATTGGGTCACAAATCCCCTCTACAATCCCTCTCAGGAGAGGGGGTCACCTTATACTCACTCATGTTCCACAACCCTCCCATAACTATTTTGAACAAAGTACCATGTGGGAAAACACACTAGTCTAAAACAACCTCAATCAATACTGCAGGGTCATTCAATAGATAAAAATAACCAAAAATAGCAAAGAAATGCAATATTTAATTATGTCATTATTACAGGAGGTATGACTTCAAAATTGAAAGTTATTGGTTATCACTGAAAACAAATCTGCCGGGTGCCCAAGACCACGCCAGGTTCAGCGATGGCTGGGAGGGGTCACAGACTCAGCACAGAGGCACACTCAGGACCAGGATTTATCACAGCAAAAGTGCACACAGCACAGTCAGCAAAGGAAAAGGCACCTGGGGCAAAGTCCAGAGGAAACCAGACTCAAGCTTCCAGAATCCTCTCCCAGGGGAGACACACAGGAGGCGCTTCATTTCCCCAGCAGCACACACTGCTGTGTGAAGTGCTGTCACCGGGGAAGCCCGTTAAGAGACTCAGCACCGAGGTTTTTATTGGGGGCCAGTCACAGGGGTACCCTCTGCCTGGCACATGCTGAAACTGCAGACCCCCAGGAAGTGACGGGTTCAGCATAACCCTACTGCGCACAGCTGAGGCACAGGGAGCCTCTCGTCAAGTTCCCAGACGACAGCCCAGGCCAGCCTGGCACGCACCCTCTCTCAGGACACAGTGTCAGGCCTGCTGTGTAACTCTCTTCTGCACAGGACCCTTTAAAGGTCACTTTAAAAAGCAATACAGTAAATCTATGGTCCCCAACTCCTAGGCTGCCGACCAGTACCAGTCCGTGGCCTGTTAGGACCAGCTGCACAGCAGGTGAGCAGCAGGCCACCAAGCAAAGCTTCATCTGTATTTCCAGCGCGTCCCCATCGCTCACATCACCACCTGAGCTCTGCCCCCTGTCATATCAGCAGAGGCGTTAGATTCTCACAGGGGCATGAACCCTACTATAAACTGCACATGGGAGGGATCTAGGTTTCATGCTCCTTATGAGCACCTGATGCCTGATGACCTGAGGTAAAGCTCAGGCAGTGATGCTAGCACTGGGGAGCAGCTGCAAATGCAGATTATCATTAGCAGACAGGTTCGTGCAATAAATGTAATGCACTTGGATCATCCCGAAACCATCCCCCACTCCAGTCTGCGGGAAAATTGTCTTCTACGAAACCAGTTCCTGGTGCCAAAAAGGTTGGGGACCACTGCAGTTAGCAATTATGTTGTGAAGATCCAAAATATAACAGAGTAGTTTTTTAAAGAGCACATGTTTCTTAAATGTTTTAAAGTTGTTAGAAGAGATTCTTGTGTCTTGGGATAGTTTCCAAAGACAGAGTCATAAACAGATTCAAAGTAACAAAGTAATTTTTACACAAACACACACACACACACACACACACACAGAGCAAAAGAACTAAGCGAAATGGAAAGTCTATTATTAGATGACTCCAAAAGTGGAGTCACTTAATGAAAACACTGACATACATACAGGATGCGTATTTAAATAAAAATGTTTTATATGTAAGAGTGAAAAATGAACAATTTATCTGTAAATTACTACATTATTCAATATCTGAGTGGTGCTATATTACTAATTTCAATATTATGATGGGACATTTAACTATTTAATATTCATCATTAAAAATGTATATATTAGAGTTGGCCAAGAAATATGTTTTGGGACCTTCTCATTCATTGGCTCTTCTTCACGGGGTGTGACGGGCTGGCTGACAGCCCCTAACACACCCATGTCCTAATCTCCAAACGTGTGGATGTCACCTCCCATGGCCAAAGGAACTCCACCATGGCAGAGGTGATCAAGTTAAGATCTCTAGAGGGGGAGACTTCTGAGTGGGCTCCCATAAGCACAGGGTCAGAGTCAGAGGAAACGGCCAGGGCTGAAGGAAGCAGAGAAAGAGGCCTACAAGGCTAGGCCTGGGTCAGGGCATGTGGCCTCTGGAAGCACAGAAGTCAAGGAACTAGACCCTCCCCAGAAAGCATCCAGAGGGAACCAGCCCTGCCAACAGCTCACCTTTAGCCCGGTCAGACTGATATTGGACATCAGACCTCCCACACTGTACGAGAATAAATTTATGCTGTTTCAGGCCACTAGGCTTGTGCTAATTTGTCTCAGCAGCAACAGGAAACAAACACTTCACTGGGGGTGAGAGGAAGGGAATACAGTGTAAGCAGGGAACAGTCTACCTAAAACACGCTCAGAACTGCATCTGGCTCATGGCAGACAAACACATCCACGTTGCTCCTGCTCCCGAGGTAACTGCAAGTGCTGGTCATCGCTGTCAACTGCTGCAGGGCCAGACGCCAGCCAGCCCCGGCGGTTTCCTCCAGGAACAGAAAACCTCTGGCTGTCTCTTCAAAACAGTAACAGACACTGCCCCACAAGAGCCCTGATCTCCCAGTTTATATGCACCATTATTTTGTGATTCACCTGACCACTGAGGAGCCCTCTCGCTGTGTGGCATAATGCTGATTAAGTGTCATCTAGGAGGCTCCCAGATATTTCTATTAGACTCCTGCCATGTTCCTCTCCTTATTAAAAATAAATTGGTTCTAATTCATAAAAGTAATATCCTAATACCTATAGTCACACTTTATAAGTTCAGGCTACAGTTTAATTTTTCCTTAAACTGTGTCAATTAATAGTAAAACCAGAAGAATAAACAGCGAAATGCAGAAGAGGCTGTGGGGATCCCAACGCGGACTTGCGCTCCCACCATCCGGGATGCTGGGGAAGGCTGGTTCCCAGGCCCTCGCTACCTCCCAAAGACTCAGATTCAGTGGGTTGCCACACCACAGCCCTGCCTTCCATCAGGAGTCACAGCCACGTCACACAGCGGGTGTCCCTTGTCCCAGAGCTTAGGACCACAAGTGTTTCAGACTTTGGATTTTTCCTGACTTTGGAACATCTGCATATTCCTAATGAGATATCTTGGGGACAGGACCCAGGTCTAAACATGAATTCATTTATGTTTCATAGACACCTTATACAAATAACCTGAAGGTAATTTTATACAGTGTTTTTAATAATTTTGTACATGAAACAAAGTTTGTATACACTGAACCATCAGAAAGCAAAGGCATCACTATCTCAGCCACCCACGTGGTGTCTCGTCAGTGCTCAGAAAGTTCGGCTTTTGGAGCATCTCGGATGAGGGCTGCTTAGCCTGCACTGTCTTCCTTTCATCATTCGTCGCTCAAAACTGACTAGTGACCTAGAAACAAATATACTACCAAGACACTTCCCTATTCCTTTCTAAAGCTTCAATCTGGTATAAAACCTGACGATTTCCTCCACTCACACCACCAAACAAATGCCTGCCCCGAGCCCGGCAGCATCCTGAGCCTGGAGACGCAGGGGGGTAGCGCAGCCGGGTGCACAGACCCGAGCACAGTCAGCCCCGACTGTGCACACACGCACCTGGTGCGGAAGAGAGAAGCTGACCCTACTCAGTGGAGAGTGTCTCGCCTCACCGAGGACAAGAGAAAAGGTCAGTAACAAGAACGAAACAGCAACGTAATCACAGCCACGAATGGCGCCTGCCAGGCTCCGCGTGGGCCACCACTCTCAGGACCTAACACAAGTAACTGGGGTCATCCAACACAACATCCCCCTGAGGTCGGTACTGTTATTCCCATTTTGCAGATGAGGGAATGGAGGCACAGAGATGTAAAATAATTTGTCTATCATCACACAGCTAATTAACGACAGCAGCGGATTTGAACCTGGCCCATTCTCGGCTCACCCAGACAGGGGACACCTTCCGCCCTTCCCAACTAGGCCCTGCCCACCAGCAGACCTATACTCTCCCACAGGCATTAGGTCCCAGCAGCCTCCTCCCAACACCACAGCTGCCAAACACACCCACCCGGCCCCACCTCTCCCACTGCCCACATCAGGGACATACACACCCTGGAAGACCCGACACCTGCCCCCACCGAGACGCACCCTCACAGACACACACTGGCCCTCCCTGTGTCCGGCCGTCCACCAAGACCCTGCTGAGTCCCTGACCACTCTCCCTTCCCTTCCCCAACCCAGCCTGACCTGGACCTGCCCTTCCTGACATAGCAGGACACGCACCACAGGGGATGAGCTGGCGGGTGCCGATCACCAAGGCCACTTTACTGGACCAACCAACAACACCTTCTCCACACTTTCATCCCTGCAGGAGCAATGCCTGCTAGAACAACCCTCATCCTAACCTATGGGTCTTGGCTCCTTTACCCCACTCAGGGCATCACCATGCGCCAATGGCATGCGAGACTCCAAGCCAGGCTGGCAGCTGCAGCATAAGGAAAACAGTCCCTCCCTGTGAAGACCAGGGTTCGGAGCAAGGGAAGGCAGCACAACCAGGAGAGCCAGCTCCTGCCAGAGAGGCCGTTCGAGAGCCACAGACAAGCGGGGAGTCTGAGCATGAAGGGCCCACCAAGGGCTGAGCAGGGAAAATGGATAAAGTGCCACAAACGTTCAGAGGAAAAAGGCAGGTCTTGTACGAAGGCACAAAACCCACCCCAGACTCCTGAGAACAGGGAGTGCCGGGGTCCACTGGCATGTGGAGAAGCACACCCCCGCGGGCTGGCCGTTCTCGCCAACGCCTCACGCCCAGGCCCTGCGTGACCAGTGTGTATTGTTAACTCCGTCCCCAAGACTTCCAGCCTGTGGCAACTCGAAAGGACAGGCTGACTAGAAAAAGCAGCATGTGCAAACTTGTCATCTCAGCGTGACGGTCCCCCTGGAGCAAGGCAGGCACTGTGCCCTGACTGAATCTCTCTCACCTAGGAGCAGAGCTGCTCACGGACACCATCAAGTGTATTTCTTTCTATTCTCCCACGACTGAAGTGTGCCTGGCCCCGTCTAGCTGAGTGTGGGGGCACAACAGTTTGTGGGAGGACCCTCACCCATCAGCAGAGCAGACAGACAACTCTTCAGCCAGCTCATGATCTTTAAAAGCACCAGACAGGTGCTCTGTGCATGCCACACACACCGAACCCAGAGCAGCCTCCAACATCGGACCACCTGGCCCTGGGGCAGTGCTGCCAAGCCACACAGCTCCAAGAACCCAGTAAGCACCCACAGTCCTTAAGTGCCCACGGCACCACAGCCCCTGTGCAATTCCTCTGCCCAGGAGCCCCCAGACACCCTAGGGGGGCTGGCCTGGAGCACAAACCCACCCTGGAAAGAAACACCCCCTGCTCTCTCAAAATGACTCTTTCTTTGGAACTCTGGAAGTAAAGAAGGAAGTGTCCTTTTTTAAAAGGACTTCTTGTCAGGCAGTATGTTCTTTTTTTTTTTTTTTGAGACAGAGTCTCGCTTTGTTGCCCAGGCTAGAGTGAGTGCCGTGGCGTCAGCCTAGCTCACAGCAACCTCAAACTCCTGGGCTTAAGTGATCCTACTGCCTCAGCCTCCCAGGTAGCTGGGACTACAGGCATGTGCCACCATGCCCGGCTAATTTTTTCTGTATATATTTTAGTTGGCCAGATAATTTCTTTCTATTTTTAGTAGAGACGGGGTCTCGCTCTTGCTCAGGCTGGTCTCGAACTCCTGACCTCGAGTGATCCACCCGCCTCGGCCTCCCGGAGTGCTAGGATTACAGGCGTGAGCCACCGCGCCCGGCCAGGCAGTATGTTCTGAGTATAGAATTTACCATCCCCTCCCTTAAACACCAGAGGCACTTAACAGAGTTCCGCTAATACAAAGAAACAGGCTGCTATTTGTCCACACCCATCACACAAACAGTCACCTTCCCTATGCCAGGCACTGCTCCAGGCAAGAGGGAAAGAACACATGCCAAGGCCCCTGGGGGAGCCCAGCCTGGGGGAGCCCACCTCTAGCCGCACCACAACCGCCAAGAGGGAGTCCAGGGGAGCATTCCAGGCAGAGCCCTTGGACTGCAGGGCCAGTAGCTGGAAGCCAGCCCTGCCATGTGTGTGACATTGGCCAGGTGTCCTCATGTGGGCTCAGAGGAGACCCAGGGCCCATTCTCTGAAGCTGTGAGGAGTAAGTGGGATAACAGGACAGGCGTGGCACAGTCCAGGTGTGCCGTAGACTTGAGCTGTCACTGTCATCATTGCCAGTACACTACTGGCACCTGAGGAGCCCCAGGGCCTACGTGGATAACGGAGGAGACAAGGCAACACCCTGAGGGCAAGGAGGTGCTGCCCATACCCCTCACCTGCACCCTCTCTTTTGGGACGTTCTCCACAAACTGTGCACTCTCCGCAGAAGCCTCCATAGTAAGTCCCAGTCCTGGGCACACACAGACGTGTGATCACGGGAGGTTTCTGTGTGCCCCACTGCGGGGTGCTCCAGGAGGGAGGGCGAGGCGCACCCGATACACACCTGCAAGGGAGTGAAGCAAGGAAGGCTAGCTGAAATGCTCTGCACTTTGTCTAAGGCTCCCGACTTAGTCATTTCTACCCATATTTTCTAAATTTTCTGAAAAGAATAAAAATTAATTTTGTAATAAGGAAAAAATGTTAACTTAGGAGGGCTGGTGAGTTTGTATATGTAGGCTGTCATAATCATGAAAAAATGCCTAATTCCCACTTTTACAAAAGGCAGCATGGCCTCTCTTCCCCATCAGGTGGGCTCCGCCCCACGCACCGGCTCGGTGTGCACCGTGGCCACAGCCGCGTAGGCCCATATCCAGGAGACGCCACCTAATAGCAGGACACGCAGCGAGGGCCAGTCCAGCAAGAGGATGGCGGTAGGCAGCCATGCGTCTCCGTAAAGGGGACCTGAGCACGTGGGCCGCGCACTCCAGAGGAGTGAACACGGGGCTTTCCCCAGCCCACGCCCACCACCACAATCTGCTCAGCACCAGCTCAGGAAAGAGTGCAGGGAGGACAGGAAACCAGACAGAAGACGGACCAAGCTCCACTGGGCACGTTTCCAAGCTGCCTAAAGTGACAGGGCCTTTCAGCCTACAGATAGAGAAGCTGGAGTCCACCCCCAACCCCTAACCCCAAGCGCGTCACCCCATCGCCCCTCTCCAGACCCAGTTCCCCGGCGAGCACTGTCTGCCTTGTGCCAGGTCCACATCCACAGGCGAGAGACTCTTCACTTCACCCACCAGAGCCGACCAGAACGCTCCCCGCACAAATTGACGCACAGTGCTCACAGGCTGGGCTCCGAAGGCCAGGCCCACGCCTGCTGCCTGCTCGGTCACCTGCACCGGTTCCCTGAATGTGACCTGTGGCAGCGCTGCCTTCCTTCAGGAAACCCCGAGGCTTAAAGCCAGGCCAGGCTGACACCTTCACGTCTGAGGAAGGGAACACTCACCAAGAGCTTTCAGAGACCAGTAGCTGACCGACGGGCACCTGTTTATAAGCAAGGCAGGACAGAAAGCCCCAACATCAAACTCCAATTGTACCAACAGAATCTAAATGACCCAGAACAAGGTTAGGAGTGATGCTCCATGACCATGGCTCCCACAGTTACGCTGCCCCACACACCTGCACTCCCGCTGCCCTGTGGGGCAGCTCTCCCAGGAGAGCTCACCTGTATGTCTCCTTCTCACCTCACCCCTCTCTAAACTCATGTCATCGGCGTCGCACCTCCTACCACCCGGCTCTCCTCTGAGCAGCCCACCGCCCCATGGCTCCTGACTGCCAGCCAGCCAGCTGCTCACACATCTGCTCCCGTCCAAGGTGAGGCCTACGGCCACGTGATGTCAAGTGAAGACTGTTATGTGTAACTGAAGGTACAGACCAGTCCCTCTAAAGAGATTAAGCGTGTGCCTCACGGACCCTCTTGTGGAACTGGGCCTCTAGGAAGTTTATGGGCATCATTCCTCCCTTCAGGAAGGAGTACAGGAGGGCTCATCTCAAAGAGATTTCTGGGTAAGGCTTGTCTGATGGAGTGAACACCAATGAGACTCACAGGAGGCCCACAAAGTTTTAAGAAAATTGTATCAGCAGAAACACTGCCAGCTTGAACTAAACAGACCAGAGGCAATACAAAATGAAAAGTAGGCACTGGACCCCAAAAGTCCTACCGGCAGGAAGTGTAACTGTCTCCATAAGCAAGAAAATGTTTTTTAAATAGTACTTTTAGTTCTCTTTTGTTTCCAGTGAGCTTTCAGCGTTCACATTACGGCCAGAACTGGCTACTCTAAGTGGCCTCGAATTGGTGATATTGTGGACCTTGAGTTTTATCTCAACACCAGTAACTTAGCAATTGCAGTTTCTTAGCACACTCAATAAGATTTGCTGACCAAAACTTTGTAACTTTCTGTGGCACTGATGCATTCCTTCTGAGTTTTTTCCCCAGAAATGCTGAATCTCCTTGCAGCCACAGGTAACTATTATAAAAGACTTACACCACCTGTTTGTCCAGACAAGATAAGCAACACCTCAGCACAGATTGTGCCCAAGGACCAGCTGAGCCGACCATCCCCACATCCCCGCTCTGCAAGAATGACCAATATTAACCCCTCGCTCATTATACTACTAAAATCCCTGCCCTGAGAGGGACTTACCCACCATTTTTTGATCATGGGATGTATGTACTAACGTGATTTCTCACAGCACTGGCATGCCCTGCACTCACCCCAAACACATAGGGATGCTCACTCCCCTCATGCATTATTCATTTCACCTCCAATTTGAGGCACTTTACACCTCCCTCCTCCCAGTAGTATGTCTCCTGTGATAAATCCTTTCTTCTTTCACAATCCGCATTGTCTCAGTAATTAGCTTTCTGTGCAGCCCTTGTGGGTTGTTAACAGAAGCAGGCTGAGGAAATGGCCCAAGTGCAAACAGGCGCCATCTGTCAGGAACAGGAGCGCAGCTCAGAGAGGAATGGGGGGCACAGAAGACACAGAAGAGCTATTATTCCCAAATCTTGAGACCTAATCAAGGAACTTCCAACATTTGCCAGGCCGGAGTTCAGAATCACTACACACCTGTGAGTCCTCTCTGCACCCCATCTCCCCTTACCATGAGCGGGAAGGTCGGTTTACAGTGGTTCTGCTGTCTGTTCCATGACCATATCATGGGTGTGGAGGATGGGCTGATCACTTGTCTCTTTAATCTGCATCTACAGATCAAGACAGAGTGTCCTCCAGGAGCTGTTCTTGAGGAACTGCAACCGGACACCTCGTCCACACCTGGAACCCATTTACCCAATGAGCGGAGGACTCTCAGCTGGTGCTGTCACGGAAGGATGGGAGAGGGGTATGTTTTGCATGTGGGAGGAACAGGAATCACTGGGACCAGTGGTAGATATGACAGACACCTCTGAGCCAGCCCCATGACACCTTCTCCTGGTCACCCAGCCCTTGGATGTCCCTCCCCTTGGGTGCAGGCTGGACCTAGTGACTTGTTTCCAACACACAGAATGTGGCAAAAGTGATGAGCTATCACTTGCAAGATCAGGTTACCAAAAGTTTATGGCTTTTGTCTTGCTCACCCTCACCCTCCTTTATGCCGAGGGAAGTCAGCTGCCAGGTTGTGAGCTGCCCTAGGAAGCCACCCCCATGGCAAGGAACAGATGTCCCTGGCCATCAGCCAGCCAGGACGTGAAGTCTGCCAACAGCAATATCAGTGACCGTGGAAGTGGATCTTCTGAGGCCGCAAACTGCCACATTAGCGCGTGTGGAAGCGAATCCTCGCCCAGTACAGCCCTGGCCGGTGCCTGGATCACAACCCATTGGCAGCCTCGCCAGACTCCTGACCGCAGGAACCGGAAGACAGCAGACACCGGCTGCCGCAAGCTGCTGCGTTTGGGCACCTTTCTGCGCAGCAGTAGATAACCACTTACACACGTGGGCGTTATCATTTCACTTGATACTATTCCTGCTGTAAGTAAACACAAAACAGCACTGTCTGTATTCCTAGGTGGCAATGTATGATCAGTATTTTCAAAATGTTCCCTAAAATCTAATCTGTGATGACGTGACTGAGGAAACCACGCTGCAGGCACCAGAGACAACCTGACTACAGAATGGGAAAAGTTAGCTAAAAACAACTACCTCATGGATCACCATCCCACAAGCTAAGCCCAACTATCCCACTTTTCAAATGAAAAAGGACTGGGGCTCCCAACACACCCCAGCTGCCTTCCTTGCCCACTGTACACGAGCAAGTACCCGTGCGGAAGGAGACCGCCCTGGAAGTATGCATTTCTAAAATTATTCTTCTGGTTCGCAAGAGTCTGCCTCAATTCCTTGGCAGCTTCAGCTCTCAAATTTGAACATAAATAGCCTCAGTTTAGGAGGCAGGTCAGTAGCCACCAAAATTATTAGTATGTGTAGTTTTTGAATAATTTATTAGGCTAAACTGAAGAGTGCCATACATAAAATGTTCCAGTTCAGCATTTTGTCATTGTGCAGAGTTTTTGTGGGGGTTTTTTATAAAATGTCAATTCTTGAGGTTTTAACATTTCAGGTCCAAAGAAACCCAGAGGCCAAGAGCGGGACACATATGTAAGGCGCCTCGAGTCTGGCTGTGGAGCAAGTCCCCTTTCTCCCTCTTCCAGCCTCAGAAAGACTCAATGCAGCAACACAGGGATCAGGCACTGAGAAAAGAATTTACTCAAAAAGTAAAGCCGTTCTTAGAATTACAAAGTATGGCAAATATGAATAACTAGGAGAGAGAAATAAGAGAGGAAAAGAAGAACCTAAAGACTGCCAACTTTAAAAATGCTTCATTTCTCTGAACACATCAGAAAATGAATATACACTATTATTACAACCAAGCAATAGCAACAGGAAATGGAACTCAGAAATATATAATATCAAGGTGAAGAAACAGTTATGCTAACATCATACTTCTCACATAAAGAAAGTTAAAACACAGGCTTAAGATTATCTGGCTCCTTCTTCCTTCAAGAGAACATATCAGGGCACAGCTGTTGGGTGGGGGTCCCAGGCCCTCAGGAAGACAGGTCAGCTCAGCTCCTCCTCCCCCTCCCTCAAGAGCAAGGTCGAGCTTGAGGAAGAGAGGGGCTTCTCCCCAGGAAAGGAGACCCTGCAGACTCCTCCATGTACCTAGAGCCCACAGAGCCAAAGAGCCTCCAGGGAGCAGGTGCGAACAGGCGTTGGAATATCTTCTTACTGCCAGTTCAGGACATCACAAAGAGACAGGGGCCACTCTGAAATAACTTTTCAATTCATGTGACGTAGGAGCACCTTCTACACATGAAGGGATGTGGGAAGGGTCTGACTGAGGGAAGAAGGCAGCTGGGCAGGAGGGAGGTAGGCCCCAGGCAGACAGGCAGGGCCACCAGCACCGCAGCCCAGTGCCAGCCCTGCTCCCTCGCCCACCTTGGTCACCATGCCACTGCTCACTCCGAGTGGGGGGGCCACACCTCCTACTGGACGCCCTGGTGCCACCCACTGTCCCACCCACCCTGCACTCACCTTGCTCTGGCAAACAGCCACCAGTTCGTCATCCCTCACCCCTGCCTGACGTTTCAACCCACTGGGTCCAGCCTGACCCCGCAGCCCACCTCAAGGGGCCTCCCTCACTGTGCCGCCTCAGTCAGACCCACTCCCCATAGTTCAGGCCATGCCACTCACTCACCCCGCAGTCAGGAGCTGTCTGGTGGCTTCTGCAGCAGCACCAGGTGGACAACTATGAAGAGGCAACCAGCGATGGCCAGACAGGCCAGTGCACAGTGCACAGCAGGCCAGGGAGGATGTCACTTGTGAAGTGACTCTCTGCTGAAACAGCGCTCCCTCCCACCCCTGCTGTGGCTCAGCTCACACATGCCCTCCCTGGGCCCCACCCTGGCTGTATCTGCCGTCCACTCTCAGCACAAGGGAGTCTTCCTAAGGCCTATGGGCCTTTCAAATGTGGAGCTCCACCCAGACCACAGCCAGGACCTGCCTGAGGGGCCACGCTCAGTCCTGGGCGCCAACCCAACACTGCAGCCTGTCGGGCAGAGCCTGCCCTGCCAGCTCCCTCGGCCCACTCTGGGCCTGGCCTGGTCACTACCTCACTGGGGATAGTGGACACAACGCCCCTGTGGAGTGACGTTTAATGGAACTGTGGAGTGACGTTCGATTCCAGAAACAAACTAGTGTTCAGAATCTTTAAAACACCAAAGGTCAAACCTGCTCAATTTTCCTTTCCATTTTTATTTGATTTTCCCTTTTCATCTCCACTTGATACTCATTTCTGTTTTTGGTTTTTAAATCTGTGCAAAGTGAAACTATAAATAAAGCTGCCAGATTTAGCAAACAAAAATACAGGACCCCAGTTACATTGAATTTCAGACAAATGACAAATGACTTCTTAGTGTAAGTATGTCCCAAACACCACGAGGCAGCATCTTATCTGGTGAGCAGGAGATGAGTCCACCACACGCACTGGTGCCTCCGTGGTCTCCCGCTACCCTGCCTGGAAGCACCACCGCCGTGCCCCAGCCCCCAGCCCCAGGGACAAGGCCCCAGCCTGCCAGGAAAGCCTGAAATCTGCTCTTCTCATCCACCCACACCTGTTCGCCCCTCCAGGAGTCAAGAGGGAAAGACCCGAGAGTCACGTCGCTGTTTGCTTCACGTCCTCATGAGCCTGAGGAGACCCTTACTCTCAGCTCCCGACTCTCTCAAGGAGACAACGGTACTCTGCAAGTGCACAAAGTCCTGCCGCAGGGCAGCTGGGAAGACTCCATGGAATGAGAGAGGAGGGTGGCCTGAGCAGAGTCCCTGCCACAACCCTGGGGGGCTCCTCACCTCCCCCAGGTCTCAGCAGGGTGCGGTGGCACTAACGCTGGCCCCAAGGGCACCAGGGTCTAATCCCCAGAACCTGTGAACATGACCTTATTTAGAAAAAGGGTCTTTGCAGATGGGATTCAGTTAAAGGATCTTGAGATGAGGCGATGATGCTGGATCATCCAGGTGGCCCTAAATGCCATCACAAGTGTCCTTAAAAGAGGGAAGCCGAAGGGAGATGAGACACAGAGACAGCCACACGGACACGGAGGCAGGGAGCCTGAAGCCAGCAGGAGCTGCAAGACAGAAGGGTCCTCCCTGGAGCCTCCGGGGGACTCCAGGCCCTGGTCTCCATAACAGCAACAGGACACATTTCTGCTGCCTCAGTCCCCCAGCTGGGGATGCTCTGGTGCAGCAGCCGCCGGAAACTGACTCTAGGGTGGGCCCAGCAACTCCTGCTCCTCCCCAGCCCACTGCCCAACCCTCACAGTGAGGACGCCACCCGGCTGCTCAATGCTGCATCCACAGGACCGGCCTTCTTGGGTGGCTGGTGTGGCTCTACAAACTCCCAGCCCTGCCCAAAGCACTGCCTGGGAAATGCATCCTGGGCTGGCCTCTGTTGCACTCAGCTCCAGAGGGCCCGCTGCCCACCACCATCCCCCAATGCCTGGCACAGGAGGGGCTCAAGTGGGGCTGGGAGGCCCGAAGGCACAGGCTGGCTTCCAGCAGCCGCCACCATCGCCAGCATGGCAGCTGACATTTGCCGGGGCTCCCACCCCGTGCCCTACTGAAACCTCACAGCAACCTCATTGTTAGAGAGAAACTGTGCACAGGGAAGTCGTTCCCAAGGTCAGAGAAGACAACGGGGTGGGAGGAAGAACACAACAGGGAGTGAAAAGGCAGGAGCTGCGTCTTTCTTCTCAGCCCCCAGGAAACCCCATGGAGCCAATGCCTGGTGCACCCGGGCTAGGCCCAGCATCCAGGGCGCATCTGCCTCTGCAAAATCACAGAAGACCGACCCACTGTCCCATCCTGAAGGCGCACATCAGAGGGAGGCAGGAACACGGGTCTCTACCTCCACACCAGTCAGATCGGCCGAGGAGTGAATCTATTCCAGGCTAACACCTAGGCTCTCACAGTCAAGTCTTGTTAAGGGAAGAGTTTTCTTTTAGCTGGAGCAGCTCAGCCATGATCACCTGATTCTCCAGGTGAGAAACAAGCCAACTGCAAAAGACCAGGGCCTGACTGCTAGTCACAGTGCCAGCAGCTCTATCAGTAAACCGACAGTCTGCTGTGTCCCCGATGCTGCTAAATCAAGCTCCAACCAGGGACAAAATATAACCACCACCTATGGAAGGTGCTGGAGAGCTATGGGCAGCAGGTAGACACTGGAGGGAGCTACCCCCTGAAAGTAAAGAACTGCACCAAGCAAGATGTGCGTCTGTGCAAACTGGAGCTCACGTGGAAAGCCACATCCTCCAGCTTGAAGAGTCAGAAAGAGTCTGGGGACGGCTGGGTGGCTGGACAGTGAGAGGGCTATCTCGAAAGGAAGCAGCTAGGGAGGGAGAAGTCCTGAATTCTGTTCGTAAACTCTGCCCAGGTCCCTGGCCAGCCCAGAACTGTCCACACACACAGAGGCTCCGAGGAGTCCAGCAGAAGGGGCAGCTGGAAGGTCTGTGGCACCAAGCAGATAGTGCAGCAGAGATTTTACTTTGAGTCCAGACAGATTCACTTTCAGAACAAAAATCAGCACTCTTCAGAAAGAAAGAATAAGTCACAACAATGACCATCCACATGTCCACAATTGAATATCACCAGATGGTCAAAGAAACAGGAAGATGTGACTCAGTCAAAAGAAGCCAATAGAAACTGATCCTGAGATACCCAGGTGTTGAAATAAGCAGCTAAGAACTTTAAAGCAGCTAATTCCTTTGTTCAAAGATTTAATGGACAATATGATCACAATAAAAAGATGATATATCACAGTAAGGAAATGGAAACTATAAAAAAGAAGTGGAGGCCGAGTGTGGTGGCTCACACCTGTAATCCTAGCACTCCGGGAGGCCGAGGTGGGAGAATCACTTGAGGTCAAGAGTTTGAGACCAGCCTCAGCAAGAGCAAAGACCCTGTCTCTACTAAAAATAGAAAGAAATTATCGGGACAACTAAAAATAGAAAAAAATAGCTGGGTGTGGTGACACACACCTGTAGTCCCAGCTACTTGGGAGGCTGAGGCAGGAGAATCTCTTGAGCCCAGGAGTCTGAGGTTGCTGTGAGCTAGGCTGATGCCATTGCACTCAAGCCTGGGCAACAGAGTGAGACTCTGTGTCAAAAAAAGAAAAAGTGGAAATTCTAAAAATAAAAACTACTGTAACTGAAATTTTAAAATTCACTTAATAAACTTAATAACAGATTGAAAATGGTGAAAAATTATATACCTAAGGTGTTCAACAAACCTTGCGTGGGATAAATACAAAGAAAGCCCTCCTACCCACATCATAGTCAAACTGCTGAAAGCCACAAATAATGAGAAAAGTTTCAAAGCACGTCATCCACCCACACACACACACAGAGGAGCAACACAGCTACAATGGCTAACTTTGTTAGAAACAGCAGAGGCCAGAAGATATTGGAACAACATAGGCAGAGGCTGAAGAAAAGGAACTGTCAACCAACATTTTTTTTTTTTTTTTTTTTTGAGACAGGGTCTCACTGTGTCACCCAGGCTGGAATGCAGTGGCATCATCATTGCTCACTGCAGCCTCAAACTCCTGGGCTCAAGCAATCCCCTGCCTCAGCCTCCCAAATAGCTGGGATTACAGGTGTGAGCCACCATGCCCGGTCCAAAATTGTATATCCAGCAAAAATATCCTTTAGAATTTAAGGCAAAATAAAGACATTTTGGATCAATAAAAAAATGGGAGAATTTGTTATTAACAGGAAAGAAATGCTAAAGGAAGTTTATCAAGTTGAGAAACTGTATCAGATGGAACTCAAATCTACAAGAAGGAATGAAGCACACTAGGAATGATAAATATGTGGGCAAATATTACAAATACTGTTTTTTTCAATTTATTTAAGATATACATGAATCTTTAAAGCAAAAATGGAAAAATTACTGTCTTGTGTGATTTGTAACATATGTAGATGCAATATGTATGATGACAGCACAAAGCGGGAGTAAAGGGAACTTAACACTGCAAAATTCTTACATTTTATGCAGTGTAACAAAACCAACTCTAAACAGACTGTGATAAGAAACATTTTTCAGACTACTAAAAAGCAACACAAAGAGATATTGTAAAAAAGCCAACAGAGGAATTCAGATGGAATACTAAAAAAAACTGTGTATGTGTATACTTCATACATACACTTATTACATATATACATGAATTTTTTTGAATATATACATTCAGTTAACCCAAAACATGACAGGAAAGAAAAGACTTAAGTACAACAACAAAGAACAACTAATAGAAAACAAAGTGGTGGCCGGGTGCAGTGGCTCACGCCTGTAATCCTAGCACTCTGGGAGGCCGAGGCAGGTGGATCGCTCGAGGTCAGGAGTTCGAGACCAGCCTGAGCAAAAGCGAGACCCCCTCTCTACTAAAAATAGAAAGAAATTATCTGGCCAACTAAAAATATATACAGAAACAATTAGCCGGGCATGGTGGCGCATGCCTGTAGTCCCAGCTACTCAGGAGGCTGAGGCAGTAGGATGGCTTGAGCCCAGGAGTTTGAGGTTGCTGTGAGCTAGGCTGACGCCACGGCACTCTCTCTAGCCCGGGTAACAGAGTGAGACTCTGTCTTGAGAAAAAAAAAAAAGAAAACAAAGTGGTAAGCATAAATCAACCATATTAATATTCACATTAAATATAAATAAACTAGAGAACTAAAAGATAAAAGGCAAGGAGTGAAAAGAGTAGAAACAGGACACTGACAGTTGTTAAAGCTGAGTGTGAGCTACAAGGAGGTTCATTACATTCTTCTGTTTACTCTGTATATATTCAAAATTTTCCATAATAAGCAATTTTTTAAAAGTCAAATTTGAGAATATTCCAAATCTTATTTTTGTTTCACACCTCTAACTGCTTTGGAAGTTGTGTCTATTGCTTATTTATTAGCTAATAAAAAGACTTTAATTTGGGGTATATTTAAACACCAAAAAATGTAAATGGACAAAACATTCACATTAAAAAGCAACAGTTAGGCTGGGTGCGGTGGCTCATGCCTGTAATCCTAGCACCCTGGGAGCCCAAGGTGGGAGGACACCTTGAGGCTGGGAGTTCAAGACCAGCCTGAGCAAGAGTAAGATCCCATCTCTACTAAAAATAGAAAAAAAGTAGCTGGGCATGGTGGTGCACCCTTGTAGTCCCAGCTACTCAGGGGGCTGAGGCAGGAGGATGGCTTGAGGCCAGGAGTTTGAGACCAGCCTGGGCAACAGTGAGACTCTGTCTATACAAAAAATAATTTTTAAAAAATTAGCCAGGTGTCGTGCTGCACGTCTGTAGTCCCAGCTACTTGGGAAGCTGAGGCAGGAGGATTGCTTGAGTCCAGGAGCTGGAGGTTGCAGTGAGCTATGATGACACCACTGCACTCCAGCCTTGGGATATAGAGTGAGACTCTGTCTCAAAAAAAAAAAAAAAAACAAAACAGCAAAAAATTGTCAGCCTGGATAAAAACAGCAAGACCCAACTACTTGCTTCTATAGGAAGCTCACTTCAAATGTAGGACACAAACAGATTGAGAGTAAAAGAATGGGAAAAGCTATAGCGAGCAAGCAGTACATGTGAGGAAGCTAGAGGAGTGGTCTTACCATTAGACAGACAGACAGACTCCAGAAGAAACCCAGTTCACAGGAGGGCACAGCCGTCGTAACACGTGCCCACCTAGTAAAGAGCTTCAAAATGCACAAGGCCAAAACCGAAAGAACTAAAGGCAGAAACAGACAAATCTATCATCACAGGTGGAGATTTTAATCAGTCTCTCACAACTATTAAAACAATTGTCCTCCCATGCAAAATCAGTAACAATACAGATCTAAACATTATATACTGTTCCTTGTACAGGCCAGGCACTATTTTAAGTGTCTGAATTCAACCTTGAATAATAATGAGGGAAAAAAGCCCTGGTGTCATGGAGGATATACGATACTGAAAAATAGAAAAAAGGGAAATTAAAAAACAGAAGAAAAATCCAAAGTATCCTCCACTATTATCTTCTGAGAGATAATATCTTACATTTCTAAATGAAGGATAAGACTTTTTTTAAATAAAAAAATCAAAACAAAAAAGAAATCTGTAAAGTTTAAAAAAAGAAAGATAATTAAAACAATTAATGGAAAGGTTGTAAGACAATGCAAAGAAATCTCCGAGAGTAGCACAAACATCAAAGAGACCAGCAAGAGGAGAAAAAAGCTAAGAGAAATTAGAGAATCAGCCCAGGAGGTCCAACTTCCAAATAAACAGAGTTCCAGAAAGAGAAAACAGCTACACTGAAGGAAGAAAATTATTTTAGAAGTAATACAAAATCTTAGTCCCTCAGACAGAAGGGGCCCCACAAGTGTCCAGCACAATAAATGAAAACAGATGCCATCATCAGATACCTTAGAACACTGAGAAAAAGAGCCACCCATGAACTTGCAGCAGGGGAGGTCACATACAAAGAGTGGACATCAGACTTCTCAACAGCACTGAAGCCAAATGCAGTGAAGCAACATCTTCAAAATCCTGAAAAAAATAATTATCTGGAATTCTATACCCAGCTAAACTAAAAGGTAACTGGAGAGTAAAATAAAGATGTTTTAAAAACCAAGGACAAAAAAAAAAATCTATGTAATGTTTTTAGGTATCAAAAGAGTAGGCTTCAGCAGAGCAAGCAGTGAGGCACGACAGAAAGAGGCGCCAGACGTGGGACTCACCCAAGACAGAGCAGCACACAGGGAGCTGGGGTGAGCTCCAGGCCCAGGTCTCATGGAAACCAGAACAAACTGGAAGAGAGAGGTCTCCCAGCAACAGCCACAAAAGGGCGGTGGGGGTGGCACCCCAGAAGGAATCAAAGACAGGTGGTCTCAACAGGTGAGTGACTGGCACAGGCAGCCCGGGGTGTGTGAGAAAGGGCCCGCGCTCAAGGGCACTACTTGGCTCAACCATAAACGATGCTTAGAGCCACACAATGTGAGCAATGGCGGCTGAGGCCACCAAAAGAGGTGACATGATTAAGATGGGCCAAGGTGGGAGGGGAGGGGTGGGGGGTTGGGGGAGCACTGAAGCTTCCCCTCAACCCCTGGGAGAAATCAAATGATCACGTCTGAAATAAATTTTAAAAGGGCAGCTTAAACAGCTGTAAATACCTGAGAAAACAGCCGGCTCATCAGGGCTGGGGCAAAGCAGGACCTGCTGTCGGATTTTCCACCCTGCCTCAGCCTTTCCTGGGGCACCCCGGAGGGCAGCTGGGGTCACAGCCAAGGGACACACAGGAGATGGAGAAAGACACCTGTAGGAGCACAGGGCTTATGTCTGAACGACCGTATGAACACATCGGGTTCACCATGATCACAGGTTTGGGGACAGCAAGGCTATGAGAAAGCAGAGAGGAAGGAAAACATAAAGGACAAACTCCATGTGTCTTTTCTCCCCCATCCAAGTCCTGACCCTAGAAGACAGCGGAAGGGAACCTCTCACACAGCGCTCCTCGCCTGGAACCCCGGCAAGGGGCTCCTTCCTGGACAAACCTGGGAATTGCTGGACTGGTGGCCTCCCCGAAAATTATAGGTAAAATTGCACATGCACATGTGGAGAGTGTTTTTGAAGTGAGACTACAGTTCATCAGACTGCTGCGGGAGACGGTAACCACCACCTCCCAAAACAGCATGGATGGAGGGACCCCTCTCAGCCCTCTCAATACTCGCACTCGCACCCTGAGCACGTACGTCTTGGCTGCCCTCCCGGAAGCCTCCCGGATGCCTGCTCCCAGGACGGCTGCAGCCTCTCCCCACGGGCAGAGCAGTGAAACCACAGGTCCTTGCAGATACAGACCCCACCGAGCAGCCTGGGGAAAATGCTCCAGATGGCTGCTCTTCAGCACAGAATGGGAAAAACTGAAGTGTTAAAAAGTGAAGTCAGAAGCATTGTGTAGGCCAAACAGTGGGCCCCAAAGATATCCAGGTCCTAATCCCCACTGGGAACATAATCTTAGATGGCAACGGGGACTTTGCAGATGTGAATAAATTGAGGATCCTGAGATGAGGTTATCCCAGGCATCTGAAGACAGAGAGGAAGACAGTGATGTGATGAAGGAAGCAGGGAGGGAAGGAGCCGTGGTGGGGCCCTGAACCAAGGCATGACACGGCCTCCAGAGGGGCCAAGGGGAGCGAACGGGGCACATGTAGCCAGGCAACACCTTGGTTTCACCCACTGATACTGATGTCAAGACTTCTGGCCTCCAGAACTGTGAGAGCATACACTTCTGTTGTTTTAAGCCACTACATTTGTGGCACTTTGTTATAGCAGCGACAGGGACCTAATACAAGCGCAATCAGAAAGCAGAATGTTTACAGGAATTCCACCAAATTCAAATAAAATGTAAAATGCTCATGGCTTTGCCATGTTTTGTGTGCTTGTGGCCCTGACCATGTTAAGTCATAACTAACACATTGTTTTCTTCCTTCAGCCTGCCTGTTTGCTTGGCCTGTTTCAGACAAAGATAAATGTCAAAAGACGACGGAATCAGAACACTAAGGAGCAGCAGCTTCTGCTGCAGGCAGGCGAGGCTGGCAGCGGAGTGTCCCCTTCCTCTCATGGCCCCGAATGCTGGGCCAGGGCCGCTACTCCACCTCCAGGCCTGCCCAGCCCTGCAGCCTGTCTCCACCGCATCCTGAGCAGAGGGAAGAGCGAGCCAGCCCTGGGCCCTGGGTCCCCTCCTCTCTGCCAGGGGCTCCGATGCCCCCCTCCTCACCTCCCAACCCTCCCATGACACTGCCCTTAGGCCACCCTGCCTATCTGTCCTCCCACTGCTCCACCCGGCCACAGCCATCCCTCCTCACCAGAGAGAAACCCAAGCCTGCCTGAGGGCAGGTTCCAGCCTTTAGAGACTTCAAGGACAAAGCTGGACTTGCAGTTTTAAAGAAAAAGACCCAGATGGGCGTCTGCACCTGCAGGCAGCACCCCAGCCCCAGGTACCCAGCCCCAGGTACGCAGGCTCAGCCGCCCGCTGCCCTTGCCTGGACCACAGCCCTCAGCCAGTGTGGCCTTCCCCACCTGAACAGCATCCCCGGCACCAAGGTCCCACGTCGGGCGTGGGCACTTGGTGTCTGTCACCTCAAGTCCCCAAAACCACTGGGTAAGGTGGGTATTTTTATACCAAGTTTTCAGAGAAAGAAACTTCATACTGTGATAATTACATTTCTGAAGTAAAATTTAAACACACTCCTTCTCATTCAAAATCATTTTTGCCCCCACCCCCCACATGGCCTAGTCTAGGCTCAGGTCTCAACTCTTTGGTGGGCTTGCAGAACTTTCCCCACGGTGGCCTTCCTGCCCACGGGCGCCCTCGCCCTCTTCTCCCCAGCCCACCCAGCAGATTCCTCGCTGTGAACTGGTGGGGCTACCGCCTTGCCTGGGAAGGCCCCCCGGGGTCCATCCCCTGCAGGTCTCCGAAGGGCCCTTGACAGCACAGTCGGTGCAGCCATGACAGTAACCCCCACGGACTGTGGGGAGGGCTTCAGACAGAGCCACTCATAACCCTTGCAGTACAGTGAGGAAACTGAGGCACAGAGGAGGTGGTCACCTGCCAAGGGCACATTCCCAGCAAGTGACCAGGCAGTTGAGAGGCCAGGTGGTGCACTGTGGGGCCAGCTCCTGTTCTATAATCCACAACTCTGGGGCTGGCTCTGTCTATACTCCACAACTCTGGGGCTGGCTCTGTCTACACTCCACAACTCTGGAGCCCCCTCTCAGTCTACACTTCACTTCTCTGTCTACACTCCACAACTCTGGAACCTCCTCTCGGTCTACACTCCACTTCTCTGTCTACACTCCACAACTCTGGAGCCCCCTCTCGGTCTACACTCCACTTCTCTGTCTACACTCCACAACTCTGGAACCTCCTCTCGGTCTACACTCCACTTCTCTGTGTACACTCCACTTCTCTGTGTACACTCCACAACTCTGGAGCCCCCTCTCTGTCTACACTCCACTTCTCTGTCTACACTCCACAACTCTGGAGTCCCCTCTCAGTCTACACTCCACTTCTCTGTCTACACTCCACAACTCTGGAGCCCCCTCTCTGTCTACACTCCACTTCTC
>CM052436.1:168392676-168471959 GCA_028533085.1 Varecia variegata | reverse complement strand
TGTCTACACTCCACAACTCTGGAGCCCCCTCTCTGTCTACACTCCACTTCTCTGTCTACACTCCACAACTCTGGAGCCCCCTCTCTGTCTACACTCCACAACTCTGGAGCCCCCTCTCTGTCTACACTCCACTTCTCTGTCTACACTCCACAACTCTGGAGCCCCCTCTCGGTCTACACTCCACTTCTCTGTCTACACTCCACAACTCTGGAACCCCTTCTCTTGCCGACACTCCACAACTCTGTCTACACTCCACAACACTGGGGCCCTCTCTGTCTCCACTCCACCGTGTACAGTGCACACTCTGGAGCCGCCCTCCGTCTCCACCCCACAATCGGCCTGCACAGAGGCCGCAGCTCAACTGGAGTTCGGTCCCCAGAGACGGCCCGTGCCCGAACAATGCGGCCGCCCGCTAGGTCCGAGAGGAAGTCCAGGCCCCGCCGCAGCCCGCCCGGGTCTCCTCTCAAGACCCCGCCGGAGGCCCCGCGCCGGGCCGGGCCGAGCCGAGCTCGTGGAGAGCGCCGCGAACAAAAAGAAGGAAGGAAGGAAGAAAAGGAGGAAAGAAGGAAAGAGGGAAAGAAGGAAAGGCTGCAGCGGCGGGCGGCGACCCCGAGGGGACCGGCCTGGCCGCGCCAGGCGGGGCGGGGGCCGGTGGCCGGGCCCGGCCCGGGGCGGAGGACGGGGGCGGTGACGGGGACCGGGGCCACGCCGGGGGGCCGGGCAGGGGGGCCGCGAGCGCGCCCAGAAGAAAGAAAGAGCGGGGGCGGCGCGCCCGGCCCACCCGCCTCGGCCCGGACACCTACCGGGCCGCGCCGCTCGCTCCCGCGCCGCCCGCCTTGCAGCCCGCGCCAACCGTCGCCGCGGCAGCCACCGCCCCCCTGGGCCGGGGGCGGGGAGGGGGCCTAAGGGGAGGGGCGAGGCCGCGGGGCGGGGAAGGGGCGGGGCGGGACCTAGAGGGGCGGGGGCGGGGCCTACGGGGGCGGGGCCGCCGGGCTTGCAGGGGGCGGGGCGGGTACGGGAACTTGCCGGGGAGCCGGGATGGGGAGAAGCGTGGGGCGCGGCTACCGCGAGGTCCTGGCGCCCGCCTCGGGTTATCCTGCTGTTCTCCGGTTGGGTGCTTGTCCCCGGGCCCCCGAGGGAGTCGCGCTCTTCCTCCGCGCTAGCGACTCGCCGAGGCCCGGGTGGTCCCACCCGGCCGCCGGTCCCCAGGGAAGGGGCCTGTGGATGCTGGCGGCCCCTCCAGCGGCGCCGGGGCCGGGCGCCCACCTGGCCCCAGACCCGGCGCGTCCCCTCTCCGGCCTCGGGCTCAGCTGCTCCCGCCACCCCTCAGGCCTCACGCTCTTCCTGTTTTTCTCCCCGGCGGGTCTCACCGCCCCTCCTCGCCCTGCACACGCGGTCCCTCCTGTCTGCGCCCCCCTGGGTGCGTCGCGTGTCTCGTCAAAACTCCCTCTCTCGTCTCTCGCTCCCCCTTCATCGCTGGTCTAGCGCGGTTGCGCTGGATCCTGGGGAACGGGTGGCATTCTCAAGTGGTAACGTGAGCAGAGTCCCGTACAGCTCCTAGTTACACGCTTGGCCAGGGAGTGGGGAAGCCACTGGGGCGGTGCAGGGCTGAACCGATGACAGCAGGAAGGGGAACTTTTCCCACCTCGAGGGCAGCGTGGTTAGGAATCAGAGGGAGAGAGGGAGAGGGCCACCTGCCAGGAACTATGACCTGTGGCCAAGGGACTTAGCCAGCAGGCGGGGCCCAACGCAGAGCCTGGGAAGAAACTCCACTCTCAGGCTCCACCCTCTTGTCTCTGCCTGAGTCCCGCTGGTGGAACCTTCCGGAGCAGAGCCAAGCCAGAAGGAAACCGACCACCGGGCTTAGGCTGCTGGGCTCCAGGGCCAGGACGAGAAGGGCAGAGAGTGGCCCTAAGAGACGGGTACCACGTGCCGGTCTCTTCTTTGCCTCTCACTTTGTCCCCACACCGGCCTGCCTCCAGGTGCCTGGTGGACTTGGGGTGGCAGGAGAGTAAGGGCAGCTCATCTGAGGGGTCACCCAGGCGGTGAGAGGGCACAGACCCAGCAGGGGTGGTGTGAGAAGCTGCTCCCATGGGAAGTGGCACACTGGTCCATCACTGTGGCAGTCAGAAGCCCCAGAAGTGGGAAGAAGTTGTGCAAGACATAAGACAGAACATGCCAGATACTGTGCTGAGAAGTGATGGGAAGGGGAGACTGAGTTCTGGCTTGAAAAGATAGGTCTTACCAATTAAGCAGAATTCATTCTGTCCATCAGAAGGAGCTAGACTCACACAACTTTGCCTGAGCCTTGGTGGCTTATTTCTGTCAGTCCCTGGCCCCTGGGGCTCTGCTCCCACATTCCTCACTCCTGGCCCCAAGCAGGGAGAGCTGTGGAGAACCGAGCACTGGCTCTTGCAGCCTGCCCAGGGCGACCCAGCGTTCCCAGCCACATTCATCAGTTGCAGCAGGTCCAGGCGTGGCTCCTGAGTTGCGCAGGGTGGAAGAGATCATCTGCATGGGCTTGATGCATGTCCCCCGCCCCCACCCCGCGCACTGAGCCCTGCCTGCCCCTGCCAGGGTCTCTTCAGCCTCCACCAGCTGTGCCGGCCTCCATGGAGGGAATCAGGCCTGTCCAAGCCCAGGCTGCAGGGGTGGTCCTCCCCACGTCCCCACCATGCCTGGCTGCTCCAGCTGCTTCCCTGAGCAGGAAGCAGGAAGGTTTCACTCCCCACGCTTTCTCCCACTGCTGGGCTGCTCAAAAGTGAGGCCACTTTGCACAGGCTGTGCAGAGCCATCCCACGTTGCTGAGCAGGAGGCTAGGAAGCTGCAGCCAGCCCTGGGGGACAGCCTCGTGTTTTACTTTTCCCTGCCTCAGCTCCCTTCCCCATGACGTGCCCTGAGACAGCACCTCTCCCTCACAAGGTAGGAGCATGCAAGCCATACCAGTCTCTGTTTTCTAGGGAACCCTGGCCCGGCAGTCAGAACCAGAGTAACCCTTCTAGAAAGCAGACCATCAGGAAGGAATTTCAGAGTTGGATTCCTAACCCCTGTGAAGAGAGCATGGACCCCTTGCTGGTGGTGGATGGGGTGTGACTTTGGCATGAAGCAACTTCACAATGACCCCCGCTGCACCAACTCCTCTCTGGGATGGGATGGTGCGGGGTGGGGTGGGATGGGATGGCGTGGGATGGAGTGGGGTGGCGTGGGATGGAGTGGGGTGGCGTGGGGTGGGGTGGGATGGGATGGGATGGGATGGCGTGGGATGGGGTGGGATGGGATGGGATGGCATGGGATGGGATGGGGTGGCATGGGGTGGGATGGGATGGGGTGGCATGGGGTGGGGTGGGATGGGATGGGATGGCATGGGATGGGGTGCAGACAGTGTCCGAGGCAGGCTGCGTTGGGGCCTGGAGCCGGTGGAGCTGCCCAGACACAGTGGCAGGAGGGCTTGGACGATCCCAGGCTGAGAACCCTCTGTGTTCCCTGGGAGGTCTCAGATGACACTTGGTAGGGTCCACACAGACTGTCTGCCTGGTACGGGCCCCGTTGATGCCTGCAGTCATTCATTCTTTTTCTTATATTCTTAATAGCTCTGCCTCTCTCTCCAGGCGTCCCATTTTGTGTGATAAAGTATGTGGTCACCAAAAAAATGTTCCCTGAGGAGGGCGTGTTGCAGAGTGAAAAGGACAAACCCTGTGTGATTGCACTTGCATGAGGTCCCCAGAGTAGCAGATTCACAGAGAGTGGAATGGTGGGTGCCAAGGAGTGACTGGGAGGGAGGGAGGGGGCTGTTGTTGAAGGATTTGTAGCTTCCGTTTGGGATGATGGGAAAGTTCTAGAGATGATGGTGGTGATAGTTGCACCACAATGTAAATATACTTAATGCCACTGAACTGTGCACTTAAAAATGGTTAAGATGCAGGCATTATGGAAAACAGGGTGGAGGTTCCTCAAAAAACCAAAAATAAAACTGCCACATGATCCACCAGTCCTGCCTCGGGGTCCGTGTCTCGAGGAAATGAAACCTGCCCTTGCACATTCCCTGCAGCACCAGTCACAGCGACCAAGGTACGGAACAACGCATCAGCAGGTGAAGGGTAAAGGAAATGTGGTATGCATACACATGGAACCCCATTTGACCATGAAAAAGAAAAAAATCCTGTCATTTTTGACAACCTGGAGCACAACATGTTAAGTGGAATAAGCCTGCACCAAAAGGTACCACATGATCTTACTTAAATGTGGAGTCGAAAAGTGTCCAACTCACAGAGCAGATCGTGGAACGGTGGTTACAGAGGCTGGGCATGGGCACTGGGAGATACTGGTCAAAGGGTACAAAGTTTCAGTTGCACAGGATGCAGAGTTCACGTGACCTACTATAGCATGGTTATTATACTTATAATAATAATTACGTACACTTGAAAATTGCTCAGAGATTCTAAATGTACTCATCACAAAAGTGGTAAGTATATGAGGTGACAGATGTTAATTCGCTTAATTTAATCATTCAGAAATGTACACCTATATCAAATCATTACATTGTACAATTTTTTATCTGTAATTTTTTAAAAATAAAATAAATTTTAAAATGGCTTAGTTGGTAAATTTTATGTTATGTGTATTTTACCACAATAAAAAAATTTTTAAACAATATTCTCTGAGGAGAGCACTATTGTATTTGGAAACTGAGGCAGGCAGTGGGAGGTGGGGCCTCGACCCGGGTCCCTGGAACCGGCGGGCAGTGGGATTCAAGACAGGCGGACGCAGGGGAGAGGTGCACTGGTGGGCAGCCAGGTACTGCCCATCTCCACGGTGACAACAAGGAGCGCTGGCCAGTGGAGGCTGCTGTCGGCTGCCCAGATGAGAAGCCACATCCACGCCCCTCTCCGGATGGAAGTTAGTGCAAAGGCCCAGTGCCCCTGAGTGCAGGGGGCCCAACCCTTTGTGGAAAGACCTGCATGCCACTGTAAATCTCTATGGCAAATATTTCTCTAACCTCCCCAGGGCCTGTGGCAACTCTCCAGGAAGGAGGAATACCTTATTTTAGACTTTGAGCTGACACTGGTACCAGGACAAGGCAAACCCCATCCCGAGCTCTGGATAGAGCCAGGGCTCACACAGAGCTTGACCATCTCATGGGCATCAGTGGGCCTGCAGAGGCCTGGGAATTGGGACAAATACACTGCTTCGCGGCTTCAGCACCTTCCCAGGGCCTGCTGCCCCATGGAGCCCGGGAACCCGTGGGAGGGAGGCCCAACGTGCCCCTGCCCCGGCAAAAACAGTCCATCAGAAGCAAACCCAGAAGGAACGGGGGAAGCAGAGCTGGCAGCTCTGGGGTTCGACAGGATGGCCGTGCCGTCCGGCATTGCTCCCACACCAGATTTTTATGGATCACATTCTGAGTTCGGCCCTCTGCTCTGCCTAGAAATTCTATCATTTACCCAATACCTTGTCCAAAAAAAAAATCTCTTTCTGCAGAAGTAGCTGGAGTGGCTCACCTCTGCAGCTAAGAACTCCGACCCATTCCCAACCAAGTCCAAGCCGGAAAACATGTTCTAGGAACATCTTCTCTCAGGGGCAAACCCAGAGCTCGCCTTGTTCCCACCAGCCAGAGGCTGACGCAGGAGGAGGCTCAGACCTGCTGCTGGGTCACCTGGGCTCCTGAATTTCCTGCTGGGTGCCCCAGGCCCCACAAGGCGCCAGAAAATGATCCGAAGACTGAATGCCCTGACCCTGCCGCCCCCCATGACAAGCCCCGTTGTCTGTCACCCTTCTTCCTGCATCTTACCAGCTAGCGATGACTGGCGACTGGCGCACCCCTCCACGGTCTGTGGGTCTGTGCGTCTGGGCCCCTCAGCTCTCAGGTTTGTGGACTTTGGACCAAGGCTCCCTAGGTTGGTGCTAAATCGCACGGCCTCGGCCTCGTGTGGTGCCAAAGGGCACAGACTCCGGAGCCGGAGCCGGTGCCTGGGTTTCAGTCCTGGTTCTGCCCCTTATTTGTGCCTTAGCCTGGGTGAGGCATTGTGCCTCAGTTTCCTCATCTCTAAAAGGAAGGTAATAGTAGGCCCTAAGTTGTGTGGCTGTTGTGAGGATTCAGCACCGTGCGTCCACAGCGCCTGGCACACAGGATGTGCTCAGCGAGGACAAGCCGTTGCCACCACCTCTGCTGGCCCAGCAAAGGCGCTGGAGAAAGCCACGCAGGAAGACCCAAACCCGATCTGTGCAGCACCAAAGGCGGCGCTGCTGCCGGGTGCCCAAGTCACTACCTCTCCTGGGTTGCAGGCGGCGCCTCCCACCGCAGCAGCGGCTCCTTCCTGCTCCTCCTTCCTGCTCCTGCTCCGGGGGCAGGACAGGGAGACGCTCCACAGCAGGTTGCTGCCTTCTCCCCGCAGGAGAGCGGATCTTTCCATCAGCACGTGTTACTCTCTCCTCGTCCTACTAAGCAGTGCTCACAGTGGAGTCTTCTAGGGGCTTTTCTGGGTCACATCCCAAACCAGTAAATAAGAATGCCAGAGGCAGGAGACAGACACCCCACTTTGCAAAGCTCCCTGGTAAGTCCCCTGTGTGGCCATGAGTGACTGCCACTGTCCCATTTCAGAGGGTCCTAGGTAACTGGCGTAGCCAAGTGGGCAGCAAGGCCATGCTCATGGTCAAGTGTCCAGCTGCCCTCCCCCTGGAGCCAGCCTCTTGCTGCCCTGCTGGGGATGTTGCCCACACCTGTTGGGGCTCAGTTCAGGGTCATACCCTCTGTGAAGCCAGTGTCAGTCCCTGTCCCAGCCATGGCCCCCCATGCACCACCCCAGACCCCACACACCTGCCACTGCCCGTCACTCTGTGGGGGCATCTGTGCCACCCCCCTGCCATGGCCACACACCCCAGGAGCTCTGGGACAGGAGGGACAGACTCATCTGATGTTCATTTTTCATCAAATACTTCTGAGCGCTCACAGGTGCTGGGTAGGGGCACCAGGCACTGCAGGTGGCTGGCCCTGCAGGTGCCACAGCCAGCTCTGTGGAGGGCCGACACTGGGGAGGGGGCAGTGACAGTGAAGGAGGGGCTGGGGTAGGAGAGCGGGAGGGCCAGCGGCTGCCCCTGGCACAGGGCCAAGGCAACGAGGGATGTGTGTGTGTGTGTGTGTGTGTGTGTGTGTGTGTGTGTGAGCCAGCGAGGCTGGGAGTTAGACGCCCCAGCCCAGGCCCCAACCCAGGCCCCGGCCCACACCCTGCCCCCGTCTGAAGTGCCACCGCGGGCTCCAGGCCTCCCTGGCTTCCCGGCTGAGGGCAGGCCGCCTCCCCCGCCACAGTCTGCCCCAGTGTGTGTGAATGTTACGATCATGAACAGATGAAATAAATTAAATGAAGCATAATGTTGTTTTTAACCAGGACACACCAAATTAATTAAATAGAGCATATCACTACTAAATAGAGCTCGCATTAATTAGGGATGTTGTTACCAAATAGAATACGCATTAATTAACTAGATAATATTTTTCCTACATGGAACTGACTTTATTTTTCCTGGGCCCCTAGAAGGATCCCTGGGGGCCGCAGTGGCAGGGTTGGGGGTCCTCAGGGCCAGCCGGCAGGTCCAGGAAGCAAGAAGGGCTGGGCTGCTCTGCTGGACGTCCACCTGTGGGGCACGAACATCACCCTCCTGTGCAGACCCAGCTCGCAAATGTCTCTTCTTGTCAAAGAACCTGAGCACAGCCATAACAGAATTACCCCTCCTGGAAAAATTCCCATTTGGAGAAAACATACTTTTAGGAAAGTGTTTTCCTTCACAGAAAATAAATATGACATGAATCAGAAAGTATCACCTCCAAACAAGAAAACGACATCACAAATGCTTTAAATGTGGCTCTTTGAGTCCCCCTTGCACAATCCACGAACGACAGTGCCCCACGGGCGCTTTGCGAGCGCCTCAGTGTCTGGCGCGGCTGCCTCGGGGCCACGGCGTGAGCAAGCGCCGTTTAGAGCTCACCCCTTCGATGAGAGTTTCAAAGGCACTGAGTTCCTTTTTTCCCCCACACTGACTCCGTCTTGCCTAGTAACTCCCTAAGGTGTGCCCAACTGATGCCACACACCTGCTCGCCCACCAAGTCCCTGAGCCCAATCACAGCAGGGTCCCCGGGGCCTGTCCAGCAGGCGGCCCGAGTAGGGCTTCTAGGCACCAGGCAGCGCACAGGTGCTCACCTTGGCCTTCTAACCCTCACACAACCCCACTCATGCCCCTTTACACATGTGGAAACTGAGGCTGGGTGACAGAGTGCCCTAGACACGCCCCTGCTGGGCCTTTCCCTGGGCGAGCAGTGGGCCTGGCTACCTCGGGCTCAGCCTTCCAGGCGCGCTGCCCTTGCTGCCCCGAGCTGGCGCGGGCTGCGAGAATGTGCTGTCGGCACCACGGGTGCTGTGGGAACCACAGGGAGCTACTGGGCAGAGCTGCAGAGCACAGCTAGCTGGCAGGTCACCCCTGTTGACAGCCCCTCTCTGCCCCCAGGAGCTCCACATCTGGTGGGAGACAGGAGGGGACACAGTGACCACCAGGGTGACGAGCGCAGGAAGGGGTGAAGCCAGAGAGGCTGGTCTGGGGCTTTCCGTGCAGACGAAGGGAGGTCAGCATCCTCCCACAGCTGCAGGAGCGTAGCAGGAGATTGCCAGCTTGGATCAGGGCTCCGGAAGGTCGAGCAGCAACAGAGGTGGCAGGAGGTGATGCCCAGCCACTGCGTCCTGGCGCCTGACTCTGAGCAGGTGTAGGGAGGGTGGCCCCAAGGGCATGGAGCCCTCAGCCACCCCTCAGGGGTGACCCTCCTGCGAGGACCTGCAGGGCTTTTCCCCCGTGCCCCTTCCTCAAACCATGTGTTCTATGGCAGCAACAGCTGTCCCAAGGGGCTGCTGACCTAGCGTAGTTCGCCGGCCTCGTAAAGAGGGTGCAATTATCATATCCCAGTTTTTGGATGATGAAACTAAGGCTCAGTAGCATGTGCTCTCCCCTCCCACCCCCGCCATGGGCAAGGACAGCGCCAACCAGCCTTGCGACCTGGACCCTGCTGTGTCCTTGCACACCTGGGTTCTCCACAGGGAGGTCGCGAGATGCTAAGGGGAGGCAGTGGAGGGCTCTCCCAGCCCCCACTCACCTGCCAGAGACTCCCCAAGATTTGGGGCTGGAGAGAGAGAAGGAAGACTTGGTAGGAGACTCTTTGAGGTGTCCCGCTGTGGGTGCGCCCTGCAGCCAGGGGTGAGGCATGGCTTCCTGGTGTGTCCACTGCAGGGGGACGCTGGGGGCCAGGAGCTGTCAGGTTGGCTGAGGGCTGCGCGGGAGGCCCCCCTCAGAGTCTATGGGGACGAGGGATGCCTGGGTGCCTGTGGGTCATGTGCACGTGCCGGCCACACACAAGGAAAAGGTCAAGAGGTCGGCCTGCTCACTGTCCCCAAGGGTCAGAGGACCCATGGCAAAGACAGGAGTGGGTCTAGTTCCTTGGGTCGAGGAATGAAACGCAGGTCCCCACCCATGGGCTCACCCAAGGACCACAGAGCATTGCACCCGCCAGGCCCAGACTGCAGGACTCTGCTCACCAGCCCTGGCACAGAGGGTTCTCCCCAGCTCCTCGGATGTCCTCACCACCCACCCCCACTCCACCTACAGGGCCAGCACAGGGAGGGAGGAAAGTAGAACCCCCTGCCGCACCCCCAGCACAGAATCCCAGCCCCAAGCAGGCGGTTGGGGGGTGGGGGATGCTAGAGGGTGTGGCTGTAAATGAGCGAGGAGCTTGGATCTTATCCGGGGCTTGAGATAATGGATTTGGACTAATTCTGAATTGAAACCATATTTGCCACCTGAGTGACAGAAGCTGCCTGTTATGTAAGAGGGCGCAGAAAGCCCAGAGGCAGCTGGGAATTTCTAGGGCCAGAGGAAGCTTGCCCACTGCAGTGGGAAAGGAGACAGGAAGGAAGCTGCGCTTTGGCGATCTCATGAGCAATGCCTTTCCAGGGCTCCCAGCACACAGGAGTAGTGTCCTGGCCTGCAGCCTGAATGTCCCTTAGGGTGACCAAGCGTCCAGGTTTGCCTGGGCCTTTCCCAGTTTAGTGTCAAAGGTCCTGTGTCTCTGGAACCCCCTCAGTCCCTGGAAAATCAGATAGTTGGCCACCCTCCCTTTGATGGACTTCATGAATGACCAGAAGGTCCCCGGCTGGACAGAGACACTGCCTCCCACACCTTTGCATTTCCTGGGCCGCCTCCTCGTGAGAAGCGGCAGGGCAGGGGTGGAGAACCGCGGCGCCACCAGGTTCGGACGTTTTCTTCCCAGCACCACTGGTAAGTCATGGCAGCGTCTACAAAGCCCTGCCCAGTGCGCTGGGCGCCCCAGGGGCACAGAGACTCTCCCGCTGCCCACCAGAAGGTTGGGCCAGGGCTTCCCCAAAGAAATCAGTGGTTTCTGGGAGGGGACACAGCCCTGGCGACTCTGGCCATTTGAAAACATCTGCTTTGGAAAGGAAGGCGGTAGGTGGTGTGGGGGGCCAGGAGGGGCTGCCTGGTGCTGACCCTGACAGAGCAGGGCTGGCTCGCCCTGGGGGAGGCTGGGGGGCTGCAGCCAGGTGGCCCGTGGGCCTCTTCCTCACCTGCCACCCATCCACGTGGTTAAGCCTACTGTGCGGGCACTCTGGTGGGCGCCAGGGGGTCACCAAGTGGGCGGCATCCTTGGCCCTAGGAGCTTCCAGGGGCTGAGCAGCCAAAATGACACACGAACTTACAGGACAAGGCAGGCTACAGGAGTGAGGACCCTTTAGCACCAACAAAGGCTCTCTGCCTGCCACCTGGCATCCCAGCCCCACAGTTTGTCCTTGTCTCAACAGGTGCTCCCTTTGGGCCCAATATTCGTAATCTCTGTCGACATCATAGCTTCCAAGTACACCATGCACCTCATCCCGTCCCACACCGCTAATGACCTGAGAGGTCATGATGCTACCGTGTGCAGGGAGTCCTCGGTGCCCCAGCTCGTCCCCTCCCCCCAATTAAGGAAGTTATCATGTGGTCACCAAATATGTGTGCAATCTCACCTCAGAATCTCATTTTGAGAATCTTTTTCCTGGGGCCTTTCCTGGTGTTAATTCCCCTATCAATCAGGAAACCCACAGCACGCTCAACAGTGGTGATGCCAGTTTGTTTAACGAAGGTTTGTTCACAAACCTCTGGGAAGGTTACGGGAACTACGGGGAGACAGCGAGGTAGCCCTGGTCTGGCCGCGGCACCTGACGGCGGTGGGAAGAGAGGGTTATCAGAACCCAGAAAGGACGGCACCTGGGGCTCCGGCCACTGTGGGGTCTCCCGTTCGCCAGGCCAGCCAGAACCAGAAGGAAAGCCAGCCCAGCCACGGTTCGCAGGCTCAGCCTTCACGGCACAGAACTGAGTGCAGAGCAGATCTGTGGAAGGAAGCGGAGACCACCCAGCACAAGTGACAGCTACCGAGGTAGGTGACGTAGAATTTTATAAGCCACATAAATTGGTGCACATATAAATCATAAATCACATATCCATTAGGAAGGGAATGCATACATTATGATACTTGAGTGTGACAGAACACTAATAGCTGTGACAACAAATGAAATAAGTTCTAAAAGGAACTTATTTTGACTGGACTCAAACCCCAAACTCTGTCTCCTCTATACTGGGAAGTAGCTCAAATCTCTGTCCAGCTTTTCCTGCTCCCAGCTGCTGCACTTCTGCTGTGTCCTTTGGGGTCCCCCGTCCACGTGTGGTTTATCAGTCGGCCGAGGATGGAGAAGGAGTTCATTCACAGGTATTAGGGCTCAACCCTCTGCGACTGCCTTCATTCTAGGATTTAGAATAGCTTTCAAGCTATTCCTGTTAGACCTGAACTCTGTCTTCTGAAAATAAGGCTACAGTTTTCCAACACCCCAAGCCACGCACAGATTAAGATTACCCTTGGGCAAAAAAAAAAAAATCATAGATTTTTCAATCTCACCCTTGTAGAGCCACTGTTACAAGGGTAGACTTCCATGCAGTTTGTCCCAGGGGCAAGGAGTATACGAGGTCCCCAGGCCAGATGGGGTCTGCCCAGGAGAGATGTGGCCTCCTGGCGAAGTTGCCATTGGTTCCTTCACTTTAGAACTCCCCACCCCCTAAGGTTTCACCGCAGATTACCTGCCCCATTCCTCCAGCTTTCTGGTCCTGGGCCCTGCACCCCACTCCTCAGAGGGCAGGTGAGTGTCGCCCTCCCACTCCAAGGGGTCCCCAGGCCTCATCTTCCTTGTCCCTCAGCTCCCAGCCACGAGACTCACCAGTGAGCCTCTTGGAACCCTGCTGGTCATGGTGCCTTGGGCAGGTCTCTCCAGCTCCCCCACACCTCACAGGTAGGTCACTCGAGTGTCTCCAGCAGTGGTTCCCACATGGCCAGGCATCCCAAGTGCTTCAGCATTCAGGGCAGGGCACTTCCACCCTCCCACGGTGTCCCCGAAACTCAAGATCCCAGAGCGGGAGCTCAGACGGAGGCCACATACCAATGCCCAAATGTGTAATAAGTATAAATAAAGCCAATAAAATGCCTTCTATCTGCCTACCTTGACAAAAATTCTTTCAAAACAGCAAAACTGAAAAATAGAGCCAAAGCTATGGCTTTTTATACAACTGAACAGCCAAACATCAGAGCTGATGATGTTTGTTGCCTGTGTCGGGAACGGGGAGGGCCGGCTGTGCCTGCGTGGTGATGGCTGAGCGCACACTGTTCATAAACGAGCACGTTTTGGTCCCCAGAATAACCTCCCCTGCATTCATTTCAGCAAAATCTCTAATTATGTTGTTATAATTTAGATTTCTACAAAATTTGTGCCCTATTTTAGATTTGGAGAAACTTTTCCCTGCTGAGGCAGAAGCAACCATAACTGTCAATAAAATTCTTCAAGTAAATATTTATGGTTGGGAAAGAGCCACAGATTTTACGTTTCAATTCAAACGTCGTCGTGGGGTTGCCTATGACATACTATTGTCATCACAGAAAATCTTACAAACTACTTAAATTTCGTCACAGAAATCACTCTGACTCATAGCAAGATTTTTGCCATCTCTGAAAGCAATATCTATATTCATACAGTATTTGTCAGTGCTGAGATATTACCTTTAAATACGAGAACACGACTCAATTTATTCAAATTTCTCAATTGAGATTATGTCTTACTCTAAAATGGCAGGAAATAATTGGTATAGAATTATTTAAGATTATTTTTATGTGAATCATCTCCTTCACCATGCAAGTGTTCTCATTTCCTTGTTCTGATTTCCTTAGATTTTACTAGAATGCTATTTTTATTGCTTATTTCACATGAAGTTTTTTTCAGTGAAGAAAAGCCATTTTCTCTCCAATTAAAAATATATTTTTAATTTTTAAAAATATGACATAGTCAACTGTCTTCTTTTCTCTTTTTTTTTGCTAAGCTTTTGTTATCAATAGCAATCAACATACCAAATTACTACAATAGAGCACGTTTAAATTAATTTCATTTTCCTCCGAAGACCACAATTCATCTTTATGTAAGGATATTCTGCTTTTTCACTTAACTCTTCTAATATATCTTGAAAACTGTATAAATTCAATGTAATTGCTTTACCAGCATTTAACTGACATTCTTTTTGTGGTTCTGAGGGTGATTATAAGGTCAAGTATGATATGTGTTGCATCAAGATGTTCCATCTTTGGGCAGATGCAGAAACTGTCACATATAATCCATGAATTATTCCAAAGCACGTCCTCACTCTTGGCATCCTCAGAGCCACATCTCCCAACAACAGATTCCAATTCTTTGCTGTATTTGGCATGAAGACGGCTTCCAGATTTCCAGCCAAAATGTTGGCTTGTTTACCTTTTCCTTGACCCATTGTGATAGCGCCACTACCACAGCCTTCCCTTGACAACCTTTCAAAGTATCTAAATAAAGCTAAACCTGTACTATTCGATTTTTCAAAACTTAATAGAATCTTACCAAGTAAAATGATTCACAACTTTGCTGTTCCATGGCCGTGGCGTGTCCGTGTGGAATGCGGGCTCCTCCCCACTGCGTTAGGCCCAGCCCGATGTGCACAAGGTATAAGAATGCTCGGCCTTGCAGAATGCAGTGACTGCTCTGCTAATTTGTGAGAACCTCTGGAAACATCACGAATAGAAATATGAAGAAAAGCAAGACAAGTGGACACTGACACTATTAGGAAACAGTATTTCATTACTGAGAATCTAGGGTGTTCGCTCCACCTGAGAGGAAGGGTTTGACAGGTTTGTTAATTTGTCTTTTATCTTACCCCTTCCAAGTGTGGAGCATAGTGAGGGGAAAAAAAAATATGAGACATCTTCTTCCACCTAGGGCGTAGAGGATATGAAAGACTTTCACTCCCATGGCAATGGCAAGAAAAACCCAGAAAACATATACTACTAGGGGATTAGTAGCCCAGCAGATGCAAGGAAACCTCAATGACCTGACTTCCAAGACAGATAATCTTTTCCTAGAGTACAGGGAATGACAGCAACTTCCAAATTTGAAATCAGAGCCTGGTCTGCATCTCAGCAGAGGAGCTGCCTGCCACAGAGCAGGAGACTGCAAGGATAGGAGAAGCCAGCCCGGCCTTAGATGACATCTCCCACAGCCCAACCAGTCTGCCCACTCCCACCCAGCCTCAAATTTTGCCATGAAAGCAGTGACGGAGGAGAGGCTGGAGAGAAGAGAGAAATCGCTTAGTCCCCCACACTCTCACATGCAGGGAAAGCTCTGCCAGAGTTAAATCCAAGGCAAACCAAATAGAGCTAAGACTATAGTCCAGCCCTTTCTAGCTCACACACTGACAAGCTCAGAAAAGGCTGCAGTGGAACAGGAAGTGGAGGGTCAGGATAAACATAGATGAACTCAATATGATAAAAGCTGTGGTTGAGCCTCAAAGTCAACTTGACTCTTGGAGCAATCTGAATGATAAGCCCCTCACCCAAACTAAAAAAAGGGTTTGTATTCTGTGGGAAATACACAAAATAAAATCAAAACAGAACAAGATATTAACTATGAGTCTCCACTGTTCATTTACAACCAATGTCTGGAATGGAATAAAAAATTACAAGGTATGTAAAGAAGTAAAAAAAGTTGACCCATAATCAAAAGAAAACACAATCAATAGATGCAGACCCCCTATGATCCATAATGAAAATTAGCAGACACACAATGTAAAAAAGTATTATAAATATGTGAAAGAATTTACAGATAAAGATGCATATAATAGATAAAGAAATAGGATATAGTAGACGATAAATGGAAACTCAACACAAAATATCAAAAAGAAATTCCAGACCTGAAAACTACGTCATAAAATCTGAAACAAAACATTTATTGGTGAGGCTTCTGGGCATGCAAAAAAAAAAATTCAGTGTACTTGAGGACATATCAATACAAATAATCCAAACTAAATCACAGAGCAAAGAAAAGGAATGAATAAAATGAAAAGAGTACCTGTGACTTGTGGGATAATATCAAGTGAGGTGACATGTATAACTGGAGTCCCAGAAAAAAAAGTAGAGATAAAATGGGGGAAATTTATTTGAAGAAATTGTGGCCCAAATTTCTCAAATTTGATTTTTAAAAAATCAACCCATAGATCCCAAAAACTCAATAAACTCTAAGCAGGATAAATACAAAGAAAATGCACATAGGAATGGACTGTTGAAAACAAAAGCTAGAAGCAGAGGGAAAAAAATATACATTATATACATTAATACAATAATAAAAATGATGAATGAGTTTTATCAAAAACAATGAAGCCCAGAAGACAAAAGAAGTGCATCTTTAAAGGATGGGGGACCTCAACAAACTGGGCATAGAAGTAACATAACTCAAAATAATAAAAACTATGTAAGACAACCTAAAGCCAACATCGCACTGAATGGGAAAAGTTGAAAACATTCCCCCTAAGAACTGGCACAAGACAAGGGTGTCCACTGTCACCACTTCTATTCAACATAGTACTGGAAGTCCTAGCCAGAGAAATCAGACAAGAGAAAGAAATAAAGGGCAGCCATGTTGGGAAAGAAGAGGTCAAACTATCCCTGTTTGCGACCGATTTGATCTTATACCTAGAAAACTCTAAAGACTCCACCAAAAGACTCCTAAAATTGATAAATAAATTCAGCAAAGTCTGAGGTTATAAAATCAATGTACACAAATCAGTAGCATTTCTATACACTAGTAACAGTCAAGCTGAAAGTCAAATCAAGAACTGAATACCATTTATAATAGCTGCAAAAGAAACAAAATACCTGGGAATATACTTAACCAAGGAGGTGAAAGATCTCTACAAGGAGAACCACAAAACACTCGTGAAAAAAATCATAGATGACACAAAAAAATGGAAAAACATCCTATGCTCATGGATTGGTAGAATCGACATTGTTAAAATGCCCATACTACCCAAAGTGATTTACAGATTTGACATAATCCCATCAAAATACCAACATCATTTTTCACAGATTTAGAAAAAATAATACTAAACTTCATATGGAACCCAAATAACCCTCAGCAAAAAGAACAAATCTGGAGGCATCACATTACCTGACTTCAAATTATACTATAAGGCTATCATAACCAAAACAGCATGGTAGTGGCATGAAGGTAGACACATAAATCACTGGAACAGAATAGAGAACCCAAAAATAAAACCATATAGCTACAACCAACTGATTTTCAACAAAGCAGACAAAAAACATACACTGGGGAAAGGAAGCCCTATGCAATAAATTGTGCTGGGAAAAATGGAGCCACATGAAGAAAAATGAAACAGGATCCCTATCTCTCACCATGTACAAAAATTAACTGAAGATGGATTAAAGATCTAACATGTAAGACCTGAAACCAAATAAAAATTCTGGAAGAAACTATAGGAAAAACTCTTCTAGACATTGGCCTAGGCAAAGAATTTATGACTAAGACCACAAAGGCAAATACAGGAACAACAAAAATAAATAGAACTTAAATAAATTAAAAAGTTTCTGCACAGCAAGGGAAATAATCAACAGAGTAAATAAACAACCTACAAAATAGGAGAAAATATTTGCAACCTATACATCTGACAAAGGGCTAATATCCAGAATCTATAAAGAACTCAAGCAAACCAGCAAGAAAAAAACAACCCCATTGAAAAGTGGGCAAAATGAACAGAGTTTTTTCAAAAGAAGATATACAAATGACCAACAAGCATATGAAAAAATGCTCAATGTCACTAATCATCAGGGAAATGCAAATGAAAACCACAATGAGATATCTACCGCTTTACACCTATCAGGTGGCCATTGTTAACAATCAAAGAATAATAGATGTTGTTGTGGATACAGTTAAAAAGAAATGTACTTATACATTGTTGGTGGAACTGTAAATTAGTACAACCTCTATGGAAAACACTATGAAGATTCCTCAAAGAACTAAACATAGACCTACCATTCGATTCAGCAATCCCACTACTGGGTATCTACCCAAAGGAAAAAAAGTCATTATATCAAAAACACACTTGCACCTGAATGTTCATAACTCTACAATTCACAATTGCAAAGATATGGAATCAACCTAAATGCCCACCAACTGTTGAGTGGATAAAGGAAATGTGGTGTGGTGGATAAATACACACACACACACACACACACACACACACACACCATGGAGGACTGCTCAGCCATGAAAAGGAATGAAATAATGTCATTTGCAGCAACTTGGTTGGAACTGGAGAACAGTATCCTAACTGAAGTATCTCAGGAGTGGAAAAACAAACACCACATGACCTCACTAATAAGTGGGAGCTAAATGATGGGTACACATGGTCATAAAGTGGTGTAAAGGACATTGGAAACTAAGAAGGGGGCAGACTGGGGGGGGGAGGGATAAAAACTTACCTATCAGGGACAATGTACTATATTCTTGTGACAGGCACACTAAAAGCCCTGATTTCAACATTATACCATTCATCCATGTAACAAGAACACATATACCCCCTAACATTTTGAAATAAAAATTATTTTTAAAAAACTGATTCAGGAAGAAGAAAAAGAAAAGTATTCTGTAAAATAGAAGACAGACATTCAAAAAAAATGATGGGGGGACTGTCAACTGAGAATTCTACAGCTAGTGAACATATCCTTTAAAGAATGAAGGCAAAATAAAGGCATTCCCAGATAAACAAAAGCTGAGTGACTCCATTGCCAGTACACTCACACCATAAGAAACGTTAAAAGAAATTCTTTAGGCTTAAGGGAAATAATGCCAGATGCAAACTAGGGCCTACACAGAGAAATGGAGAGAACTAGAAATGGTAAATATTAATATATATGTAAATAAAAAAGATTATTTTCCCCTTAATTTTTTTGAAGAACAATTGAACACTTAAAGCAAAAATAATAACAATATATTATGAGGCTTATAACATAAATACATGTAAATTATACACAACAGTAGTACAAATGATGGGAGAGAAATGGAATTATATGTTGAAAGGTCTTCACATTATACATCAAATAGTATAATATGACTTCAAAGAAGGTTGGGGTAAATTAAAGATACATATTAGAATCCCTAGAGCAATCTCCAAATAATACAAAGAATAATGTAGCTAAAAACCCAATGGAGAAGATAAGATTTTTAACATTTTAAGACAGTTAATCAAAAAGAAGGAAGGAAAGGAGGAGCAATAATACAAAGAACAAATAGGACAAATAGAAAACAATTAGCAAGATTATAGGCAGACTGAAATCCAACTATAGCAATAATTACATTATATATTTATATATATATATAAACACTCCAATAAAATACAGAGCATGTCAGATTGAATTAAAAAACAAAACTTCCTATATCCTGTCTAACAGAGACACACTTTAAATGTATAAACACATTTAGGTTAAAAGTAAAAGGATAGGCCAAGTTTAGTGGCTCACGCCTGTCATCCTAGCACTCCGGGAGGCCCAGGCGGGAGGATTGCTTGAGCTCAGGCGTTTGAGGTTGCTGTGAGCGAGGCTGACGCCACGGCACTCACTGTAGCCCAGGCAACAAAGCGAGACTCTGTCTCAAAAAAAAAAAAAAAAAAAGAAAGAAAAATATTAAAGGATATGTAGCATATATTCTCTGACAACAGAAATCAATAATGTTTAGAAAAGCACTCAGCTTTTGGCAACTAAATAACATACTTCTAAATAATCCACAGGTCAAAGGAGATATCACAAGGGAAATTAGAAAAATATTTTCAACTGAATAGTAAAGAAAACACAATATATCAAAATTTATGGTATATAACTACAGTTCTTTTTATTTAGATAATTTAAAAAAACCTTAATTCTTTTCTCTTTCATCTTTTTTCACTCACTCACTCACCCACTCTCTCTGTAACTAAAGTTCTTATAAAGATAAACTTGTAATTTAAAAACGCTCATGTTAGAAAAGATGGTTTGAAACAAATGGTTGCAACTTCTACATCAAGAAGCTAAAAAATAAGGAGTAAATTAAACCTAAAGTAAATAGGAGGAAGGAAATAATAAAAATAAGGTTGGAAATCATTGAAATAGAAAACAGCCAAGCCATAGAAAAAAACAAGAGAGCCAAAAGTTGATTTTTCAAAATGATTAATAAAATTTATCAGCTCTTAGTAAGACTAATGAGAAACAGAGGGGAATGCCATTACCACCTCAGGAATGATACCACAGAGCATGCAGATGTTAAAAGGACGGCAAGAGAATAGTAAAAACAACTTCATGACAGCAAATTGTAGGTGCGTGAGCCCAGGAGTTTGAGGCTGCAGTGTGCTATGATGACACTGTGAAACTCCATCTCAAAAACAAAAAGACACAAGAGGATAAAGAAAGTTTGAACAGCCCTATTTCAATTAAGAAGTTGAATTAATAATTAAGAACCTTTAAGGGGAAGTGTGCTGATGTAACTTAGAAATGCAACAAAAAATAAGACAGAGTGATGACTGGACAGAGGGACAGACATGTGATAAGAAAAGTACAGTAAGATGCTGATCTAGGAAACGAGCCTGGCTAGTCATATACAATTCTATCCATTTTTCTGAGTGGTTGAATTTCTCCGTAATAAAAATTTGGGGGAAAAGCTAGCATTTCCACTGTAAGAAATCCATTTCCATGGAAAGAAATATACCATTCTTACACGGACTTTTTCAGAAAACAGAGAAAGATAGAACACTCTTGAACTTATTTTATGACATAACTTATTCTAAAACCTGACAAAGGACATCATGAGAAAAAGAAATTACAGACGAATGTCCCTTGTGAACACAGACACAAAAATCCTTAACAGAATATTACTATATTGAAAAACATATCATGTACAGTGCAGTTTATCTCAGGAACGCAAGGTTGGTTTAACATTTGAAAAACAATTCTTATAATTCACCACATTAACAAAATAATGGAGAAAAATCTTGTGATCCTCTTTAAATGCAGAGATAGCATTTGTGAAAATTCAGCATCTGTTTATGATAAAAACTCTAAACAAACTAAAATTAGATGGAAACTTTCTCATTTGATAAAGGGTACCTATGAAGAACCTAAAGCTAACATCATACTCATTGGCGAATGACTGAATACTTTCCCCCTGAGGTCAGGAAAAGACATGATGCTCTCTCATGGCTTCTTTTCAACATGTAGAGGAGGTCCTCGCCAGAAAAACAAGGCAAGAAGAAGAAATAAAAGACATACAGGTAAGAAACTTGCCCTTATTCACAGAAGATGTGATTGTGAACATAGACAGTCCTAAGGAATTACCAAAAAAAAAAAAAAAAAATGCTATTGGGACTAAGAAGTGAGTTTAGCAGTTTGTAGGCTACAGATACAAAAAGTAGTTGTGTTACCATTTCTATATACTGGCAACAAACAATTGAAAAATTAACATACTGATGAATAAATTTAATAAAGGATGCACTAGACTTCTCCAAATGGAGATACCCCATGCTCACAAGTCATAAGACTCACTATTTCTATCCTATCAGTGGGTCTGTGGAATCCACGCCACCTCACGACTTTCCACAAAGCCATTGTAACCAAGAGAATGTCGACACACAGACCTGTGGGACTGACCGGGGTCTAGACATAGACCTGCTCTCGTTTAACGAATTGATTTCTGACAAAGGCACCAGAAAAAGTCAATGGGCAAAGGAAAGACGCTCTAACAAATGGCTCTGGAGTGACAGGACAACCATGTGGAAACACGGCCCTCGGTACCCAGCCCCACCAGACACGACAATTACCTGAGCTGGACCAGAGCCCCGCACAGAGCAACAGCTTCTAGCATGAGACAAGGGAAAGTATCTTTGTGGCCGTGGTGAAGACTTCTCAGGACACAGAAGCTTTAGCCATAAAAGAAAAATAAATTAGACAATTTTGATTTAATCAAAAGCAAAATCTTCTGCCCATCAAAAGACACTGTTAACTTCCACTTTCCACCAGGATAGAGTCACAGGGCCTGGACTCACCCCTTCCCCACGCCCACTTCAAACGACTGGAGAACTGAACTAAATACAAGAAACAACTGTTTTTGGACCTTGGACTGCAATTCCTGCAACAAGAGGAGCGAGAGAGGGAGCCGGCTCCTTGCCTGGGACACCTCAGACCTGCAGACCTCTCTCTGCTCAGAGGCCTTTGCCGCTGCAGGCTGCCGAGGCCGGGGCGTGGGCTGGGCTTCTGGAGGGGCAGCACTGGGAGCCACGGGCTCAGCTCCAAGAACTGAGCCTGCGGGCCCGGGTGGACCTAGGGCAGCGCTGCATTTTCAGGGGGATACAGCTGAACTCAGGTCTCAAAGTCTAGGACAGGTCTCCTCCACCTGACCAGCCAGTCCCAGCGCTACGTGTCTTGCTCTCCCACCTTACGGGGCAGCCGTAGAGCATCAGGCTGGGCCTGCCTCCCGCAGCCACCCCCAGGTCCCCCTGCCCCCCCCCCGGCACAGCACCCACACTGAGGCTGGCGCCCACGCAGGGCCCCCGGCTCCAGCCACTCCGTGGAGCGTTGCTATTCTTAGCTGTAACCTAAGCAGCTGCCCATTAAAATTCCATTAGTTTCGAAGGCTCGAGCGGCAGTTGATATTTCTAATTATTGTGAAATTAAAATTGTCCCTGTAATTTAATGATAATTGCAGAGATGCCAGCTGGCACCGTGGGGAGCCACACTGTTCCCAGCAAAACTTGGAAAGTCTCTTGAAAGTTCTTTGAACAGGAAAAGACAAAGGCGTTTGGAAAGTGAGGGAGGTGGTTGGGGGTCAGGCACATTCCAGATTTTGAGCATTTGTGGGTTCTGAACTTGGGCCTCTGTGCAAGGCAGCCTGGCACAGGGGAAGCGGGTAGGCTGCCCAGGGGAGGCCGGGCTGCAGACCTCACAGGCCCTGAGCTGCTGGATTAAGGCAAAGACTAAACAATGGAATAAAGAAGGACTCTAACCCTGTGGGGGATTGAGAAACACAGTAGGTATAACACTATGGGGAAAGTTCTAGAAGCAGGCAGGAGCCCTTTATGGGGCAAGGCCTGCATTGCAGGAATTCTGGGGGTTGCAGAGAGAGGCACCCGGAGCAGGAGGAGCAGAGTCCGCACCCTGGACCCTCCCAGGGAGCCGCGAGCCACAGGGCACAGCAAGGCGCCCGGGCCCTCCGGGGCTCCCCCAGCACCAGCCACCACCCAGGCCCCTCCTGCCTTGGGGACCCTGTGCAAGCAGAGGGGAGGATCCTGTGCACCCCGAGGAGACCCTCCGTGGGGCCCCAGCCCACCCCACCACCCTGCAGCCTAGGCCTGGGGTCAGAGCCTGCCCAGCCTCTCCCTCGCGCCCTGCCCCCCCAGTGTCCTCCTGCCACCTCCCCCTTGCCCCCACCCCCAGGGCCAGCCTCTGCCCCACACACCCACCACACCCTGCCTGGTCCCACACTGGCTGCCCCTGGAGGGCAGGACACGGTCAGATTTGACTTTGTGTCCCCAGAGTCCAGCAGACTGGGTAGCCCCCAGATCTGGGGCCCAGTGGAGCTTTCTGAATTGACTGACACGTGCCCTCGCCCTGGACTCCCCCTGTAGTGGCCACAGTCTGGGGACAGCAGTCAAGAGCCGGCTTCTGTAGCAGGCCACAGGCAGAGTGCCACCCTTGCCAAGCAGTGTTTCCTGCCCCCGTGCGTGCAGGGCTCTGGCCTGAGTCTATCTCCTTCTCACAGAACTTGGCTGAGTGTGGCATGGGGACAATGACACGCACCAAGTCCCAAACGCTTTCCCTGCCGTTTCTCCTAACGCTGCCATCTCTGTCTGTAAGAGGCCACCAAGACGGACGAGAAGCAGTCAGACCACGTGGGTCCCACCACACGAGATGGACCACCAGCACTCTAGCCTCGATGGCAGGTCCTTGCCATCACCCACACCCCATGCCACAACCTCTGCTGAGCTGACTCCATGCTTTAAGAGTTGAAATTATCATTTTCAACACTCTCTCCCCTTTCTGGCACTAAGTTCCTTATCAGAAATTACGTTGGGCTACAAATAGCACTGGAATGGTCGGGGGTTTTCTTTCTCTCCCATGTAGCAGCTCCACGGTGCAACTGGGCCCCAGGTCTGCTGTGTCTGCTCTGGACGTGCAGCCTTCATCCTCAGGCCCACCTCAGAGTCCCAGAAGGCTGCTGGAGAGCCAGACATCTCCTCCAACTCCTCTGTTTTGAGCTGGAAGCAGGAAAGTTTGGGAAAACGGCAAGAAAACCCCACTCTCTGCCTGTCCCTTTCTTAAGGCAGTTTCCCAGATTTTGCACTAACTTCCTCGGATACCTCACTTGTCACCCTAAACCAAAAGGAATACTTGGTCAGAGTTTGGCTTGGAACATTGCTGCCCAGAATAAAATAAGCATTTTTGTTACTAAGGAAGAAAAGAATGGATATTGATGAGTAGTAGCAGGCTCTGCTCCGGGAAGGATCTCTGACACGTCATCTGCAACAGGGAAACACCTGAATCAACTTGGACACAAAACCACAGAGATCTGGGTATGTCAAGATGGTTTGTTCTTAGTTCCTTGAGACCAGGACACAGTGTCACAGAGCCTGGCCCTGAGCAGGTGCCCTAAGGGAGCCCTGGGATGAGTCCCCTAGAGAAGGTTCCTGGGGCCAGTTACACTGCTCAGGCCTGAGTCACACGTTGGTGGGAGAGGGGTCAGCTTTCGGGTCCAGTAGGAGAGACCACTGTGCTGCTACGGAAAGAGGAATCTTTACTAGGGGACTAGACCTGGGCTGCTGTGCGACAGAAAGGCCCTAGGAGGGTCGTTGCAGGATTGGGGCAAAGTTCCTAAGCAGCCCTGGGCCGGAGCCTCCAGGGACAACCGGAAACCAGGCTGCCAAGTGGAGCCAGGCGGGGCTGTGTAGACGTCTAGGCAAGACTGTCAGGTCTCAGTGGCTGCCGCCTCTGTGGCTTTAGTCCAGGGCACAGTGTTGGTCAGCAAGGCCAGCGGTCGGGAAGGAGGCTGGACACAGGGGAAGAGCCAGGCGAGCTGGGCCTACTGGGACGTCTGTGTCTGTTTCCCACGGCCCCAACCTTTCAGCCTCTAACCAACCGTGGCCTCTAACCTCCTGCCTCCCAAATCCCACAGTACCTCACCTTTGACCCCGTCCACCTGGAACCACACAGGGTGGAGATTCCTGAAATGTGGCTCCCAGCACGCGGAGCACCAGCAGCGCACGCGGCGTCAGGGGCTCGGGGCAGGCAGAGCAGCGACGCCTGCAGGGCGAGGCCGGGCGAGCCGGGCACGGGGCGGGCCCTGGGAAGTGGGGGGGCAAGGAGGCCTCTCCCCGCAGGAAGCGGGGGCCACACGCCTCCCGCCCGTCCACACTCTGGCTTACAGATAATCCGTCCCACCTACGTGTTGCCCGGATGTTCTTTACCACCTATAGCATGCCTTTCAACTTCGTAAGGCTCTTTTGCCAGGCAAAACCTTCTGGAATATTGTTAATCACATTGGACTATTTTTCTCTCTAGGAGTTGTCTCACTCCGGAAGCCCTCAGACCCCACGGTCATGTGTCTTCCCAAATTTCCTCTAGCAGACCCCCATTTTCAACATTTGAATTTTTAATCCATCTGAAACCAACTTTGCGTGAGGTCACAAGAGCCGGCAACGAAGCCCTTTGAATAGGTCGTGACTCCTTGTTTTCTTGCCACTGACACCAGCACCACCGCCCGCCACCAGACACGAGGATCACACTTGGTCACATTCTCCAAGTCCCACGCCCCTGCGGGCTGGGCCTGTCCCCGGCCCCCACAGCACCGGGCTTGTCCGAGTGCTTGGCGCTGCCGAAGTTCCACCACGGGAGGACGGGCCCCGAGGTCGCTGCTCCTCTTTCTTTCCCTTCTTTTCTCCCACAAGCAGCTGAGGACCATTTTGCTCCACTTTTCAAGGGCGCTCGACTGTTGGACTCGGGTGATTTACACACCGACGTGGGGGTCGGCGCCCCCTCCTCACCACGCGGGGACGTCCTCCACGGGCACCCGTTAGTGCCCTTTCCACTTCCATTTAGCCATGAGGGCGTTGTTGCTTTTGTTGCCATTATGAATGGGATTTTTTCCATTTCTAACTGCGCATTACTAACAGAGAAAAAGGGGAAAACTATATATTTATTTCATATATTTTCCTCTTACTAATTCTGGTACATTAAAAAAAAACTTTTAGGTTTTCCGCTTTCACAATTATGTCATTGGGAAATAGAGATCCTTGTTGCATGTCTTTTTCCAGCATTCACACTGATCACACTTTGCCCTCGTGTGGCCCCAGCCACGCAGGGTCGGTGACCGGCAGCAGCAGGACTCCTGTCTCTTCCAGCACGCTGGGCGCGGGGGCCTCAGCCCGAGCCAGGCACGGTGCCTGCTCACGGGGTGGGCAAAGAGTCTCGAACCCGCTCCCCTTCCGTCCCTGGCACACCAGGGCTCCCCTGCAGCGGAGCCCGCTGCCCTCCCGCCCTCGAGCTGTGCACGCCTCTCTGGGGACAGGACCCTGACTTTCTGAAGAATCTTTGCTTGGTCACGGTGCCTTATGTTTTCTAATATTTTATTTAGAATTTTCATGTTTAGTTTTTGGTTTTGTGCTTTTTAAAAATCAGGTTTTGGTATTAAGGCTTTGGTTCATAACGTGAACAGGGATATTTCTCTCTTTTTTTAGGATCTGAGGCAGTTTAGCATCTTGGGAAGGCATTTCCATAATATCCATTAAAAACCTGAATGTACCCTCCTTTTGATCCAGAAATTGGGTATGTAAGAATTTATACTAAAAAAAATTTGCTACTGATTCCTCAAGAAATTAAACATAGATTTACCATATGATCCACTTCTGAGTATACCCAAAAGAGTTGAAAACAGGCCGGGCACGGCGGCTCACGCCTGTAATCCTAGCACTCTGGGAGGCCGAGGCGGGAGAATTGCTTCAGGCCAGGAGGTCTTACCTGAGCAACAGTGAGACCCCATCTCTACAAAAAACAGAAAAACTAGCTGGGCATGGTGGTGCGCACCCGCAGTCCCAGCTACTCGGGAGGCTGAGGCAGGAGGATCGCTTGAGCCCAGGAGTTTGAGGTTGCTGTCAACTATGATCAGGCCACTGCACTCCAGCCAGGGTGACAGAGTAGGACTCTGTCTCAAGAAACAAAAAAGAATTGAAAGCAGGATCTCCAAGAGATATTTGTACACACCCATGTTCGCAGCAGCACTATTCACAGCAGCTAAAAAGTGGCAGCAACCCAAGTGTCCATCAACCTGAATGGATAAACAAAATGTGGTCTGTACATGTGATGGAATATTATACGGCCTTAAAAAGGAAGGAAATTCTGACATGTTACAACACGGATGGACGCTGAGAACATTATGCTAAGTTAAATAAGCCAGTCACGACGGGACACGTCCTGTGTGATTCCACTCATCCGAGGTCCCTAGAGCAGTCAGATTCACACAGACAGAGTAGAATGGTGGGTGCCCAGGGCTGGGGAGGAGGAGTGGGGCTTAGTGTTTCATGGGGACAGAGTTTCAGTCTGGGAAGATGAGAAAGTTCTGGAGGTGGATGGTTGTACAACATTGTGGATGTACTTAATGCCACTGAATTGTGCTCTTAAAAATGGTAAATTGTATGTTGTGTTTTACTACAATAGAAAAATTATGAGGAAATGCCGAGGATTTAGAATACTCTATTTATGAGAATAATAATAGAGTTGAAAGGTTCATTATACCAGATTTCAAGGCAGACGGTACTGAAGACAGCAGTCGTGGCACCAGGAGAGACACGATCATCGAGGGACAGAACACAGACCCAGCTGGAGACCCCCACAGCTACGGGCAATGGGTTTTCGGGAAAGATCCCCAAGCCATCCGGTCGTGAAGGGGTAGCCTTTTCTACAAATGGTGCTGTGACATCAGGGTATCTGTATGGAAAAAAAATAAATCTCAACCCTGCCCTCACGTGAGAGCCATGGTAGCATGATATAACTTTTCCTTTTCTGCATGATTTTGTGTTTACCCTGGAGTTAAGAACTGTTTTATCTGATTGCACACAGGGATAGCCACTGCACCATTGTTTATTGTACAGAAAACCTGGAACAATCTATCCGTCGGGAGGAACCCTGGGAAACTGTGGTGCTTCCGCACACTGGACCGCGACAGGGAGGAGGGCGCTGTGTGCGCGCCAGCAGGGCGCAAACGCAAAGGCAAGGTTCAGAGCAGCGAGGTGGGGGCCCAGCGTGTGATATCACAAAACATGGATGGGGAGGGAGTAAAGTACGAGATGGACTGATGGATTCTCCCGAAACATGGAAGGAAAAGTTCATTGACGCAGTTTCAGATTCCAGATCACAATTAACCTTGAAAAACTACCAACCACTTGTCAAGTGTTGGATCAAGGAATACTATCCCAATTATTTGCAAAGGTTATGAAGGTTTCTTTGGAAAAGGTTTCTTTTCCAAACACATATCTGTGTGAAGCTAGATTTTCCACGTGCACCTCCACGCAGTGCAGCCAAGACACGCCCCACAGCAGCCTGGCACGGAAACCTCAGGCCAGGCCAGCCGGCTTCCCCAAGCCAGAGATGTGCAAAAATGTAAAACTATGCCTCTCTTCTAGCCAAAACCTGTTTGTTTTGGAAAATGTATTTTTCACACAATTGTTATTTATGTTAACATGTGATGGGTTTATGGTTTTGCAACGAATAGATATTTTTCAAATATCTCAGGTTTAATGTTTGATAAGGTATTCTAATAGGTATTAATATTGGTCATTGGAACCCATATAAGCAAAAGTTTTTTGGCATCTTTGATAGTTTTTAAGAGCAAGGGGTCCTTAGGCAGTGTTCGGACCGCTGCCCCAGGGTGTCATATCCAGAAGTGGAGACAGCGGCAAATGTCTCCTCCGAGTGGCCGTAGCGATTCACACTCCCGCTAGCACGCAGGAGTTCCCGTTTCTTTTCCTTTTTTGGAAATAGTGTACTTTTACTTATGGCATATAAATAAAAACAAAAACAAAATCTTTCCCCAAAAGACTACATAAATATGTTACTTCAGGTTATTACAAAATATGTTATTATATCTTTTCCATGACATAAGTTAGTTTTAATAAATATTTTGTTGGTGATCATTTTCTCCCCACCAATAGCAGCGATGCTATTATAAACCCCGGGAAACCAGGAGTTCGAAGACGTTCTTGCCGGCGTTCCGCATGTCAGGCTGTGGCCGCCCTCCTGAGCGCAGCTGCTGTGCCCCCGAGGTCCCCACTCCGCGTGTGGCCGCGTGTGTCCTCTCACAGCGACTGGCCTTGGACCTTTGGCCCCGTTTTTTTTTCACGTGAATTTAAACATAATCTCATCCGTTCCGAACCAAAAACACAACGTTATTGAGAGTGTAGATGGAATTGCACGGATAAAGTGATGACATCTTATTTTATTTTGGAGCTCTCGTTAGCATGCTAAGTTTCTCTGCACACGCAGGTATTGCTTTAGATTTTTCAATGAGACTGCAAGTTTTCTTCATACAGGTCCTATGCCTTTCTGGTTAAATTCATTCCTTGATATTCCATTGTTTTTAATCACAACTCTGAATGTAACATTTCTTCATTCTCATTCTTAACAGGTTTAGGCTGGTTTAAAGGCTCTTGATCTTTTGTATATTTGGTTTTCTGGGTACACAAAAATATTATCTGAAAACAAAGGTAATTCTTACTTCTGCATCTCATCTCTTATCCTGCTCATTTTGTTGACTTATTTTAACGCATTAGCTATGAACATCAAATTGACATTAAATAACGCTGAAAAGCAGGCACGTTTGCCTGGTTCCTGATTTTAGCTTTCAGTGTTAACACGTTGTTTTGCTGAATCTTACCAAATATTTCAGCATCTACTGATACAGTCATTATTTTTTCCTTAATGGACCAACAGCTGAAGAAGACTGAGAGTTGTGAACACACCGTTTTTGAAAGGTGCCAACCCCAGCCGAGCTCTGCCCAACCTCCAGCGGTTCTGCGCCCACCGCGGAAGAGGAGAGCAGCGCGTGGCGGAGCAGGAACTCGACTCTCGTCAAAGAGAACAAGAAAATGGAAAGAGACCAAACCCCTCCTCAGCGGAACTGCAGGAAGGACACATAGGGTGTTGCAATTGACACCCAGCAGTCCCCGAAACACTAACACACGTGGCCGTGACTCTAGGAACACAGAGGCTTAAAGGTGCAGAAATCGGCTACGGCTACATCATTTAGAACTGCAATTGTGCTGCCTCTTACAGGAGCTTCTGGGCTTACCCATCCTTCCAGGGTTGCAGGTGTGCTTGGGGCTCAGGCACTGTTCCCTCCCGGAGGCTTGGGGCAGACCTCCCTGTTGGGAGGCTCCATGGGAGGCGTTAGCCAGCCTCAGCGGTCAGCAGCTGGAGACACGCGTGTGTGGGCTCGTCACTCGTGTCCATGGCTGGGTCCCCAGCATCTAGGGTGGCACAGGCACCTAGCAGGTGCCCAATACATTAATTAGATGAATGACTCCTGGGTGGCATCTCATCTGAGACGTAGATGGGTACCTGAGCTAGAAATGAGCTAGAACAAGCTCCCAAAGCTTGGGTCTACAACATGAGACATCTCCACACCCTCTGTCTTCTCAGCAGATGCTGTAGTGGCCCACACTGGCTTGCAAGAGCTGACTGTGAGCATCTCTTACCAAGTTGGCAGCTGGAAAGTGGCTTCGGTGGGAGAATTTACACCCCAGGCATTGGCCAGTGCTCCGTCCTGCCGCTGGAGCACTGCACGTTTGACAGTCACCAGACGCTCTGCCTTTCAGCCTAAAGCAAAAGGGTTTGGGTCCACAGCTTGTGGACTCAGGGGGGGATCTCTGAGGGGGCTGAGGAGGGGTTCGAGCTCTCTGGTCCCTGAGAGCAAAGCGAGTACTGCTTGCCCACCTCTCTCTCCCCAGGGCTGTCCTCTGTGCCACCTGGTGGCCACAGGCTGCTCCAGCACCTGGCAGAGGCCCTGGTTACTCCCTTGCCTGGCTGACCTCACGGTGCCCCAGAGAGTCAGGTGAGCTGGTGCTTGTCTCGCACTGGATGTCTGTGTGTCTGTGGGGCCGTGTGGCTGGGCCCTGGCCTCCAAGCCTCCCCCAGCAGGCAGAGGGAGAGTTTCTAAACCACGAGTCAATCTGTGTCACTCATTTGCTGACCACCTGCCACAAAACTTTTCTGTTTGGGCAGGAACTTGCCTAGTTCCAGGGAAAGAATCAAACACGCCTGGTCCCAGCCTCCTCTGCAGCCAGCGCAACCCATGAGCCTGTGGGGGATTCAGCCGAGGGGCTGCTGGAAAGAATTGTCCCCGTGGTGAAAGGACAGCGGAGCGGTGAGCTCGCAGCCCTCCCCAGCTCGTCTGCCCTGTGGCTGTCAGATCCGGAGCTATAGCAGCCGAAACACGCCCAACAAGCTTGGAAAACACCAAACCTCCTTTCTGTGGCCTGCACAGCCCTCGTGGCCTGGCTGCTGGTGACACGGACTCTTTGCTGCCCGTAAGGCTTGCTCTGGCACCCTCCCGCCTCTGCGAGTCTGCCTGGCAGCGCCCAGCTCCGTGGTGGCCAGCGCCTCTGCCTTCTCGGCCGCCCCTTCCTTCCAGTGCGTGTCGCAACCTGCAATTGCCTCTCCACTGACCGGCCTGTGTCCCCTTGTCTCATCCCCCACTGCCTCTCCAGAGCCTGAAACCAGACAGGGCGTGTGCTTGAGGCCTTGCTACTCTTCTTAGGTCACTGTACGGAGGCAGTGGAGCCAAGTGGCATTCCAGACAGAGATGAGTGAAAGGGCCCTGGCAGGCCTCTGGGGTCTGTGTGGGGTGTCGGAGGTTATTTGGGGCAGATGCAGAGGCCCCCGGTGAGGGAGGGCACGGCGGTCCCCTCAGGAGGGAGCTCGCGACGGCCCCGACTGCCCGGACCCCTCCCGCTTGCTTTCGTTTTCAGGGTGGACCGTCCGGGCGTCCGCACCAAGCAGCGAAAGCAAACTCCACTTCCAGGCAATGATGCAAAAGTACACGTTTAATATCAAAAGCTATTTCAAGTATCATTGATCGTGATATGCTGGAGGGCAGGTTCTAGGACGTTCTTACCAGGAGCAACCCTGGAGTCTCTGGCCTGTGTCCAAGGAAGGACGTTAACGCTGGAGACTGAAGTCTCCCGGTCCCCAGGGCCTGGGGGGTCCTCACAAGCCCCTCGGAAGGGCCATCTGACCCGGAGCAGCCCACCAGAGGCCGGGTGGAAGGCCGCCCCCTCTCTCCAGGGCCCGCTGGGGGGCGGGCCGCTGGGCGCAGCTGGCACGGTAGGCCTAGACGCTGGACTTGGAGATGATCTTCTCCAGCAGGTTCATCATGCGCTCCTGCAGCTGCAGGCTCTGCACCTGCAGCACGTGCTGCTGGTCCAGCACGCGGCGCGCCTCGCGGCAGGTCTCCTCCACGGCGCGGCTCAGCCTGCGCTGCTCCTCCAGCATGGCCTCCAGCAGCCGCAGCTTCTTCTTCTGCAGGTGGCCGCTCTGCACCTTGCGCTTCTTCACCGGCCGCTCCTCGGACCTGGAAGGACAGCGCCGCTGGGGACGTGCGGGCCAGGGCCTGCGCACTAGGGCCCCGCCCGACCCTCCCGACCTCCTCATTGAACGAATAGAGAAACTGAGGCCCTGGGAGTCAGGTCACCAGCTCAGGCTCTCACTGTCCATGTGTGGAGGGGGGCCCGGAGCCCACCTGCCCATGGTAGCGAGAGAGTAAGGGGGGCATGGACACTGCATCCTTTGGGACCCGGGGTCAAGGATGATGCTCTGGAAAGGGCGGGTATACCGGACTGCAGAGGGCACACCCTGCCACAAGGGCAGGCGAGGGGCCCAGCCCCTGTTGGGTCCCAGGGGTGGACAGGCCACCCCCAGGGAGAGGTGAAGGCTGGGGTGGGACAGGGTGCTGGGTAGCGTGTGGCACTCCAGGCCCCTGAAGCCAGAGACCACCAGTCCCAGCCAGCCTAGGGCAGATGGAGAAACTGAGGTCCCAGAAGGGAGGGCCTGGGCCCTGGGCCCCTCACGTCCCAGCAGCCTGGAGCTGGATGGCACCCCTTGGGGCAGGCAGGCAGGAGGACAGGCACTGGGGGGCAGGGCCTGTAAGAGGCCTGGGCTTCCTCCCCAGGACCTCGAGCCCCTGGTAGAAGCAGGAGGCCCGGACAGCCCAGCCCTGCGCTGTGCCCCGGGCTCTCTGCTGTTGGGGCGGTGGCCAACCCTGGTCTCACCGGCCACACTGAAGAGCAGGGAGCTGCCAAATCCCACCAGACCCCAGCACCCTGCCCTGGTGCCCGCCCACCCCTGGCCCACACTCTGTGCTCGGAACAGAGCAGGCGACCAGCCAACCCCAGCAGGAGGAGAGTGGAGCTTTGGGCTCGAGCAGGGTGTGCAGTCCCCACGTCCCAGCCTGCACAATGTCCCAGGTGGCTGAGTCTGCAAACTAGGCTCAGTCCATCGGACAACTGGCCAAAATCTCAGGCTTCCCTGCTAATTCAGTCTGGCCATCAGCAAAGGCGTTTTGTCTGGGGTCTTTCATGAGAAATCCTTTCCAGGGAAGGGGCACTGGGTGACTCGAGCAGCAGCCCTGGGGTGGCGGATGTCGGGTTGGAGGGACGTCCTCAGAGATGCCTCCTCACTCCACCTCCTGTCAGACAGACTTGAACACCGGGGCGGGGGAGAGGCGTGACTCACATCCACATTCTTCCTATTCTGTTCTCCAATTAGCCAACTCCTATTTTACCTTGAAAGCCCACCCAAACGTACCCTCTTCAAAAGCACCTTCTTTAAGCTCCCTGGCCGCCACACCCAGATCCCCATGCCCCGGGCATCCCTCCTGCGTGCTGTCCGGCTCCCAGCTGCTCTGTGAACATCCTGCAGGCACAGCCATGTGGCCAGCACAGGCCTGGCATGAAGCGTGGGACGGACAGCAGAGGGGACGGAGCACGCCCACTGCAAAGGGTGACGAGGACCTCTGGCGGCTCAGCCCAACGCCCTTCCCAGTGCTGAGAGGGCCAGCTGGTGCCTGCAGGGGCAGAGAGGTGTGGGGTCCCGGGCAGCATCTGCTTGGGCATGAGGCAGCCAGGGAGGGCACCGCTGGGTCCAGGCCTGTGGACTCCCTCTCTGTGCCGGGCCCTCTCTCCTGTGATGCTCCCACCCACCCTCTGAGAAAGGTTCTGGTCTAGCCGCATTTTAGAGGAAGGAGACTGAGGCCAGAGGGGTCAAGGAACCTTCCACACAGCTAAACAGTGATGGAGCTGGGAGACAAACCCGGTCTGCCTGTGGACACTCAAGCCCTGGCTGGGCTGGGCCGGCCTGTCCTTGGAGGAACCTGGGGACCTGCACACCACCTTGGCCTCTGCAGCCGCCACCGCAGCTGCACCTCGCCACTCCCGGCCCCTTTCTCCTGGCCCCCGTTCCGGGGTAGGGACGGGCTGAGGCACCCGCGGCGTCAGGAGAAGGAAGAGTGAACACACACTACCTGAACTTAAGGGACAGTAAGCTGGAGGAGCTGTCGGAGTGATCGTCCTCGAAGCGGCCTTCGTAGGAGCACTGGTTATACGGGAAGTACAGAGGGGTGGACTTAGCAGGCGGCGACAGGGACGCCTCGGTCTGGGACGTGGAGGGCCCCGGCTGCTGGCCGTCCGGCAGTTTGCCATCACAGGACTCAGGGACCTTGGCCAGAATCCTATCAATGGCTAGGTAATAGGGCCAGTCAGGCGGGACAGACTCGCTATCTGTCATGCATTTTAATTTCCTGAAACGAGAGACACAAGAGCCAAGGGTGAGAAGCAGAGCTGGCCCTGGCCCGTCCTGCGTGGCCACAGCAGAGGGGCACGCAGGCTCTGGGACCCGGGGGAGAGCCATGCCAGCACGGGCAGGAGCCACTCTCGGCCACACGGGCCTCCCCAGGAAAGCTGGCCAGGCTCCAGGCTCAGGACGACCGTGGACTTGGAAGGAGGTCAGGCTTCAGGACATGCACAGCCTTCGGTTTCAAAAAGGAAGCATGTGCCCCAGTATTAATGATTTTCTGTAAATGCTGGGGCCCTGGGGCTGACTCCTGCCGTTTTTTTCCTTGCTCTTCTGTAATTTCTAAACTCTCTGCAATGAGCAAATATTGCTTTTTAAATACATTAACCAGCAATAATAAGGTATTGTAATAAGATACACAAATATAGTCATAAAATATTGCAGTGTAGTAACTGGGTTTCCTAGAGAGAACACCTCAGGGAGAGAGAGCCAGGGAGTGTGGCTTCAGTGTCCACAGCCTGAGTGCATCACATCTCCACCACCTTGCTGTGCGACCTTGGGCAGGTTCCTTAGCCTCTCTGAGCCTCTATTTTCATGTCAGTAAAATGGGGATGATCAAAGTGAGCCCCTCTCACGGCTGTCCTGAGGATTCAATAAAACAGCAGGCTGGGCCCTGATGTCATTCCTGGCTGACCCTAACAGGACTCTAACCCGGCACTGCTGCCGTCACTCCCGTTAGCCAGAGCGGGAGCCTGGGCTGGGCACTGGAACCTGCAGCCTGCCTCAGGCAGTGGGGCCGGGCTGCATGGGCCCCTTCCCGTGTCGCCTGACATCTCGCCATCCAGCGCCGCGTGCCAAGGGTCTGCACCGTGCAGTTCTGCCCCTCCCGGGCCTCCCCCGACAGACAGCTCCTGCCCCGCTGAGTGGGTGGGCAAGTCCCTGGGCCTACCCTGGGCCTTCCCATCCTCTGGGAGGCAGGGGCTGGGAAGACGGGGCCCTAGGGCGGCTGGACAACGCTGGCCAGGCCAGAGAAGGAGCCACACGGTGGGGGGGAGGGGTCTCTGCCTCCTGAGGCCCAGGGCTCCCCGCACACTCCTGCCAGTGCTCGCCTGACGTGGCGAGGCCTTGGAGCTGCAGAGTACCGGGAAGCTGAGGCTCCAGGACCAGCCCCCACCCTCAGAGCTGGGGTCTCTTGCCTCCTATACAGCGTTACCTGCCAGGGTGTGGCCATTGGTCACTGGGAACTGGGAACAATGCGCTGGCCCCCTGAATGAGTCACCCCACAAACAGGCACAGCCAGAGGGTGAGAAGAGGCAAGTGGCAGCTGCAGGAGGTAGCTGGCTTTAGGGAGCAGCACCAAGTGCCCAGGGGTCCACCCACCAGGTGGAATGTTCCCAGCAGAAAGCTGGGGACAGGTCACACAGGGAGGGCACAGGCTGCTCTGTGTTCCTGACATGGGATATACCATTGACCCACCCTTGAGGGCCAGGGTTGTACAGACACTGGCACAGAGGGTGAGGCTTGGTGCCAGGTGTCCATCCCAGCCTCCTCCCCAGGCTCCCCTCTGGCCCCTCTGGAGGCCCCGGTCGAGCCAGCCCACTCCTGGGGGAAATGAGGAAAAGCCTGTTCCCAGCACAGGAGGCCCCCAAATTGTATTCCAGCCAGCCATACTTCAGGGAACCCAGCCACCCTCTCAGATATCCTTAGCATGCCAGCCTTAATATATAAAGAGCTCTTGTAAAAAAATAAGAAAGTCTCTGCTGCTATGGGGAGGCTGGGGGATGTAGACAAAGAACTAGTCACCCAGTCAAAGCTTTGGCCTGTTAAGGACTGTGTGGCCTTGGGCAAGATCCTTTCCCGCTCTGGGCCTCAGTTTCCACCTTGGTGAACAAAGGTTGACAGTGGCAGCCAGAGGAGTCACAGTGCGCAGCATGTGCCAGACTATAGTGCCTGGAGTGGAGGCCCCCTACTTCCCCGCTGCACCCTTGATTCCTGGGCCTCAGGAATGGAGATGGAATCCCTCCCCTGAGACTCTGGAGAAGGCTTTCAGGATAAATAATGGATAACCCTGCCTGACGCCACTCAGAGCCGGCCGGGGAGGCTGCCTATGGATTCCTGAGTCGGCGGATGGTAAGACGGCCATCGCTGCCCCCACCATCCTCTGAGCCCCTTCCTTAGTGCTCCAGGCACTTGAGCGGGGGGCTGCAGAGGCCATGGTGGCTGCAGGGACTCCGGGCAGATGCCTGTCCCCACCTGTGCCTCTGCAGACACCCAGACTCACACTCACCCTGAGATCAAGAGTCAGTGGCTCAAATCTACCATCATTTCGCTAAGCGACTCTGATGCCAGCAGACCCCGAGCAGCTGCTTCGGTTCCAGCTTCAGCACACATGGCTGGGGGTCAAAATGCAGCAATGGGCCTCTGGGCAGGCCAGGCCTGGACCAACTCAATGTCACAGAAAGTTAAATCAATGCAACCCAAAGCAGAGCCGCCAGGGCCTGCTCATGCCTGGGTGACCAGAGACGTGGGGGCTGGGGCTCCCCTCTACTTTGCTGGAGGCCATCTCCTCGCCTGTAAGGGGAGTGGGGTCCTCTCTCCACAAAGTGTGACGCAGGTACCCCCCAGGCAAACCTGCAGGCCCATCTGTACCAGCCTCCCTGCCTCGGGCTCCCCACCCAAGCTTCCAGCTCCTGCTGCTGCCCTCACTCCCTGCAAGCCCCTCCCCGAACCTGAGACTTTGCCCTACCATGACCCCGGCCTGCCTGTGCCAGACGGCCTGGGGTTCACCTGCTCCCTCCTGGGTGCCAGAGCTGCCCCAGACCTGCGAGTGTCTCCAGCCTTCCCCTCGGGCTGCCAGGCAGGGAGGGCCAACCTGGGATGCTGTGGAGACAGAGGTGGTGGCCGGGCCTGGAGACCCCTAGATTGGGAGTTGCTGGAGCCAGGGCCGGGCTCCACCTCTTTCTCCCACAAGCAAGCCCCCACCCACGAAGTGGACGCTGTCCTGGCCCCTTGGGCATTTGTTTAGACAGGTTTTGCTCTGTTGCCCAGGCCGGCATGCAGTGGCCCAATCTCAGCCCTAAACCCCCTCTCCCTGACCCACATGCCAGCCTGAGCTGGGCTCTCGGCAGGGGCTCAGTTGATGCTGAAAGTCACAGAGCGTCAGGACCAGACAGGACCAGTCTGGCCTGGGAGCAGAGCCTCCTTCTGGCCTGGGGCCTCAGTTTCCCCACCTATACAGCAGGACCTCGACACTCCTGCTGAGCTTGGGGGCTTGGTGGTGGGGAGGGCAGTGGCAGCCGCAATCTCCTGTCTGGGGGAGAGTGTGTGCACGTCGAGGGGTGCTGCCTGTGTGGGCAGTGCCCAGCCTTGCAGCCATCCTGGCCCAGGCCCCGTAGCAGCCCCGGGCCCAGGGTGGCAAGATCAGCGCAGCCTGCAGCCCCTCCGCTCTGTGAGCAGCCTCCTGCCCTCCCGGGCCTGGGTCTCCCTGCCCCGCCGAGGGCAGGCTGCACGTGGCCTCAGCCCACCAGGCTCTGTCACACAAGGGCAGGGGAGACCGACAGGCGGGCTGCCTGCTCCGGGACCCGCATGCCCTCCCAGCCTGCCCAGCCACGCCAGGCCCCGCCCACCTGTACTGGAAGGTCATGTTGGTGATCTTGATCTTGATCTCCTCGCCCAGCCTGCGCTCGCCGGTCATCTCGAAGAGCTTGCTGGCCATCTTCTCGTACACCTTGGCGTTGCGCTTGGTCTGCTTGAGCTCGTCAAAGAACTCCTCCCAGACGAGCATGAGGCCGCGCATCTCGGCGTCGGTCCAGTTGCGGGCCCGCCGGTGCTTCTCTGTCTGAGGGGACACCAGGTAGCCGGGCACTTCGGCAGCTGCCATGCTGGAGGTGCCTGGGGGTTAAAGATCGCGCTCAGGCGAGGCCCCGGGCGGGCCCCGCGGACCATGGGCGGGAGGCGCCGCCGGCTCGCTGGCTTGCTCGAAGGCAGCTCCGCGCTCAAAATGGGGCCTACATCTGACAGGCAGGAATTTAGTTAAAAGCTTTTAAACGGGAAACGTCATTTTGATGTCACGTTTCCATAGCAACAGAGCAACTGCATAAGCTACAACAACAGAAACCTTTTAACTGAAAGCCCAGGAATCAGGGCCGCGCTGACTGGGCCATCAATATTGCAGCAAGCGGCCGGCCCAAACCCGTGGCCCGACAGGTGGCATCCAGGCGGCCGCCCCCACCTCAGCCTGGCCAAACCACGCAGGCCAAGACGGGGAGGTGGGGTGGACAGAACAAGGACAAAGGGGCAAACACGCATGGGGAGGGGCCAGAGAGGGGGATGGGCCCAGGCGAGGCGGCCACTGGCTCAGAAGGCCCCTGCCAGGCTTCACTGAGCTGCGCCCTGGGGTCTCGGGGTCCTTACGAGGCCCTCACTCCCCTGTCTTGGCTCTTTCTTCTCTTGCTCTATTCCCCAGACGGCCTGGGCCTCGTGTGGACACTGGGCGCCCTGCCTGGCGGTGCAGGAAGGGGACATGGACACAGACCTCCAGCACCAGCCAGGCGGGGACAGCACCAGACAGCGGAGGGAGCTCTGTGCCAGAAAGGAGGCGTTTGCCGGGTAAACCCACAGAGGGCCGGAGGACACTTCCGGGGAAGAACCAGCCCGCAAGGGCCGCGCAGCAGGGCACAGGCTGGAGCGCGCAGGGAGCTGACGGCAGCCTGACATGGCGCTACGTGTGAGGGGTGGCAGGGCAGAAAGGGGGCTCGAGGGCCAGGATGGGGAGTGGGCCTCTGCCTCTGCAGGGCTCAGGGACAGAATGTCAGGGGACCTCAGCCTGGCGAGAGCCCGGGCGCCTTGCAGAAAGTGCCACCTAAGGGCATTGGCATCCAAAATTTAAAAGCTTAAAATCAAATAAGATTTGAAGATCCCAAGGCAGCTGTGCTGGAGGGGCCATGCTGGACCATGGCGCCCAGCCTGGATCTGGCGTCCATGGGCCCAGAACCCTGTCAGTGGTCCTGCTTGGCCCCCCAGTGCCCAGGCTGTGGGCAGCAGAGGGACTGCAGGACCCCACAGGAGCCTCAGGCCTGAGCCCTGAGCTGCCCCAGGACAGGAGGAGCTGGGTCTGGAGGGGGAGGTGTCTCTGAGCCTCTGCCCATGCCCCTGGCATCCTCTGAGAAAAGTATCACATGGGACCCTGCAGGAGGGGGACAAAGGCTCAAGGGGGTGAGGTTCTCAGAGAAGGACAGGGCAGGGCTTGGCAGGGTGCATGGCCCACTGCGGGTGCCCAGCATGGGGAGGGCTGGCATGGGGCTCCCTGGCCCCTGCGGTCAGACTGGGGAATGCACCAGGAGGGCAGCCCCCAGGGTCTGCTGGGAACCCAGAGGGGCCTCCGTACCCCCTTTGCCGAGTTCCTTGGTCATGGCCTGGCCCTGCCATCTAGGACTGGCTCAGCCCTCTCCTCTCTGGGCCTCAGGAGACACCATCCCTACCGCCTGGCACTGAGGCTCGGAGGGGGCCCCAGATCCTCCCCACTCACTGCCAAGGTCATTCCTTGGCCCCACAGGCTGGCCTGTGGCTCGCTGCTGCCCCTACTTTCCAGCGCGGAGCCCGGGGTCTTGGCACAGAGAGCTCTCGAAGCATTTGCAGAATGAATGAATGACCAGATGGCCCACCTTCTCCAGGAAGCTCCCCACTTCTCAGGCACAGGGTTTGGCCCTTATGAGGTCGGGGACCCCTCCTCGTGCCCTTTCCGCAGCCATGGCTCCCAGGGCAGAGGTGGGGTGCTTGGCATCTCCCAGCACCGAGGCACAGCAAGGGCTCTGCTGGGAAAAGCAGGCAGGGTGCAGCTCGAGGTCCAGGCAGAGGGCTCTGAATCGCAGCTCTACCAACTCAGCACGCGACCTGCCACATCCTTCCCCCGAGGCTCGGTTTCCTCCTTGTTACAGTGGGGCTAACTGGACCCGGCTGGACAGCCCTTCTGAGGCCATGGGGAGCCCAGGGGACCCTACCTACCACTCCCAGTCTCCTTCCACGAATCCGCCTGGGAGCTTCTGGAGAGCACAGGCCTGGCTGCCACGGGGGCTGAAGGGGCAGCTGCTGTCAGTGGGCATCACTGGTGTGCTCAGGGCCCTGCAACCAGACGGCCCTAGATGAGCCACATCTACCCCCACCTGCCCGAGTCCCAGGGCCACTGGGTGGCAGAACCCACCCTGCAAGTGGGCTAAATGCTTGGGTCCAGGCTTCTGAGCAGTGGGCTAAATGCTTGGGTCCAGGCTTCTCAGGCTCAGCATGCCTTGGAAACCCCTGGACTGGGTGGGCTCTGGGGCCCTCACTCTGGGCCTCCAAGGACAAGGAACGAGGCCAGCAGGCAGAGGGCAGGGCCAACCATGCAGCTGCCCCACCAGGAGGGCCCTGGGTCTGTCCTCTGTGGGGAGGGGCTCTGTACCTTGGCACAGCTGCATGGCCTGCTGGACCCTCAGTCACCGTGGGATCAGGAGGCGGAGGGCCCAGGGCTGGGCACCCAGCAGCACCTGCAGGGAGAAGGTCAGGCCTCAGTAGTAGTCCCCAGGGAGAGCCAGGGGCATGGGCAGGAGCCCAGCCTGGCTTTGCTGTGCCCAGGCGAGGCCTGCACCCTCTAGGCCTCATGTTCCCTCTACACAACGAAGGCGGGGCCTGAGCAGACACTTATTCCACTCAGCTGGCAGGAAACCAGGACTGCCCGTGGCGGGGTGGGAGTGCTCCCTCCACGGAAGCCCAGAGTGTTGGCAGACATCCCACCGAGGGGACCAGGCAGCCTCTCGCAGGGCCTGTGATGATGGGTAGATCCCAGCAGTTGAAGAGCACGGGGGGGGGGGGGCAAGGCAGGGAAGCAGGGGGTGGGCCAGGTGCAGCCCCGGCCAGGAGGCCACAGGGCCCGGGTCAGAGGGGGCCCCGAGCACCCAAAGGCGCTTGGACTTCTGAGAGCAACAGGGGCTGAGGAGAGGGATGTGGTCAGTGCTGAAGCCAGCTGCGGCAGGGTCGGAGGGCAGGGGGCAGGTGTTCTGTCTGGGGAGGTGAGGGGGCCATGATCAAGACCGGCCTGTCCCAGCAGAATCCTGGGGGCTGCCCAGCCCAGCGTGGCGGGCAGCAGGCCTGTGGGCCCCATGGCTGGGCACTGCCATCCATTGCTCATGCCAAGGGCCCTCTGCCTCAGTGGGAAGGCCCCGACCCTGACTCGATAGCTCCACTGACCTGTGTGGAATGGAGAAAACCCTGCCCCCATGTGCAGGGCCCCCAAAGGACACGACTGCAACAGAGGGGCGGTCATCCAGGTGGGGACGAACCATCAGCCCACACGGGAACCAGGCTGCTTGCAGCCTGTGGGAACCATATACAGTGCTCCTGGTCACTCCACAAAGCTGGGTCCACATCTGTGCCCATGGGCCCAGACGACAGACTCGTGTGCCCTCAGAGAATGCCTCTGGTGGGCCCTGCTGCCCGGCTGCCCTGGGGGGTGCACCCACACACACCCAGGAACATGTGACCCAGCGTGCGGAGAGAGCCCCCACATCCAGTCCCCTTTGGGGTGGCTCCCAGAAAACCTGCAGCCCGACCTGAGGCCAGCTGGTACTCACCTCACCCTGGCTGCTTCCCTCATCTGATTATCGTGATAAAAAGTACCACACACCACATTTGGGAAGCTACTGCAAAATCCTTTTTGGAACAAAGCTGGTTACAGCTAAAAACAAACGCCACTAAAGGCAGAGAACCAACCCCCAGTGAGGGCAGGGGCGCAGGGCATGCTCTCTGGTGAGGGGGGATGGTCGGGTGGGCTCTTGCCCTCTGCTGAGAGCAGGTCTGCCGTGGTGCTGGAGGGGGACGAGCCACTCACGAGGAGGGGCTGCTTTTTCCACTGGATCTGGGCCCTTTTTCTTTCTGGAAATATCAGCCATGCCAGGTGTGCCACAGGTCTGGCTGTCCACACCTACCGGGGAGAAAGGGGGTGCTCCATTTCCATGAAGTGACCAGAACTTAGGTGGCTTTGAAGGGTGAGGCCATCAGGGGGCCCAGGAGTTGAGTCACCAAAGAGGAGACAGATTCAGCGGCAGTGACGTGCCCCCATCAAATGCTTACGGCAACCGAGGGGACAATCGCACCCGGCTGGGCCCGTCCATCAGGTCCCTCCGGCCAAGCATTCACTATCCCTGTCCAGAGAAAGGGTACCCCATGCCTTAGGTGAGCCAGTGGCACAAGCTGCCACTGAGTCCCAGAAGGCCTCATGCACAGTCATGCCGCCTTGCCCATCTCTTCTGGCACCAACCACACGCAGAGCCTGCTCCGCTGAGGGGTGGGAGGACGACTCCTGCCAATTAGCTGGAACCAGATGGACTCCAGCAAACATTTACTAAATACTCTGCACCAGACAAATCCCGTCTGTGGTTTTTGTTTCTGCAGGTTGGTGGGTAAAATATCTGCATCCCAAGATTACTACAACCACCAAGGCTGCCCAGGAGAGAGGCACAGCCAGAGCTTAGAAAGTGCCCCCATTGAGCTGAGCAGAGACTTCCTGGAGGAGGTGGCATTTCAGATGGGAAGAACTTACAAGCCAACATGGACGGAGCCAGGCTCTGCAGACACAGAGGCCCAGACCAGAGCAGAGGAGGGAAACATCTGCTGCCTCAGGGGCAGCGGGCTACAGCTGGGCCAGGAGTGTAGAGTGCCAACGACCAAGGAGGCGGAAGGGGTTGGCGGGGCCATGAGGGGACTCAAAAGCCAGCTCGTGCCCCATGAGGGAACACAGCTCTAGTCCCTGTGCTGGCCTTACCACCGCTCCTGCCCTGAGCCAAATGTGGAAGCATTTGTAAGGGCTCAAATCCTGAGACTTCCGTGTAATTAGCACAGGTCGCTGGACCACGAAAGCTTTGGCAGCCACATCTGCAGGGCAGGAAGGCCACGTGTACTGTGGTTTGTGTTGCCCATGCGGGAAGCACTCTCCTCAAACAGGTCTAGGTTCTCAATAAGCAAAGCAAGCCTTGTACAGCAGCAATTCATGGTTTAATTTTTTCCTTCAATTTGTATGTACAATGTTTGCAGCAGATAAAAAAAATTTAAATATACATCTTGTGTCAGTCCTTCCCTTTCCTGTCGGAAGCACATGGTCAGGTCTGGGCAGGGCTCCGGGCTTGCCCATCACAGCCCCGCTGGCTCCCGGCCACTCTGCCTGCAGCACGAAGCAGGAGACCTGGGCAGGAGGCCCCACTCGGGTCAGAGCCAGCCACCGTGGCCAGGTCCGTGTTGGCTGCAATCCTCCGAGGCCGGTGGTCACCACCCGTGTGCAGCAGGAGCCTTTGCTCCCAGAAACAAGTGAAGAGAGGGGTTTCCTTCAACGGCATTAGCACATGACAGGCAAGCAGGGAAAGAGTGGCCCCTGCACCTTCCTGGTGGCCTTCAGCTATCACATGGCTCTCTGGGCGGGTCTCTCATCCCAGCAGTACCAGGCCCGGGAGGGGAGTGGCCCCTTCTCACCCCAGCCATCCCGAGCTCCACTGAGCCCTGGCAGCTCTCGAGGTCTTCTTTTTCCCCGCTCCCACACGCTGCCCCATCGGAGAACAACTCCAAGTCCACCCCGGCCAGCAGCTGCGGTCCTGGCACCCACCGCAGAGGAAGGGAGGGAGGGAGGGACAAAGCCCGAGTGAGGATGTTCGCTAGGGAGGGTGCTCACAGGTGGCAAAAGACTAACTCCACTCCCCCAACACACAGTACCAAGCTCACTCCAGCCCCCAAAATGGTTATTGCTGTGTTCAGGATCTGTGCCCCCGAGCTGGACAGCAGGGTTCGCCCCTGCTCCACCAGGAGGAGCTGCTCACTCTGAGGCTCTGAGATAACCCCGGCAATGGAGGTGCTGAGGGGTGTCCTTTAGGGTACAGAGCCTTCTCTGACGCTACGTTCTGGGTGTCTGCCAGGTGTTTCAGCTTCACGCTTTCCTCCTGAAAGGGCACATGTGCTGGCAAAAATGAGAGAGAACAGCATAAAGGGCACTTGGCAGCTGGAAACGTCACCTACGTACACCCAGACGGGCCAGCAGGGGAAGGGAGGCACGTGGCTTAAATGCATTGCTGAACAATTCTACCCTGGTTTCATCAAAATCTTTCCTGATGTTCCCACCAGGAAAACAAAAACAATCCCCTACCTCCCCCTGCAAAAATCTTGACAACCAAATCAATTACATTTTCAACAAAACGTGTATTGATAATATGATTGGTACTTGCCATAGACTTTTTGGAACTTGACCAAGTCTTAGTCCCTTCTGCAGAGAGTTGATAGGGTGGACTATTTCTCCAGTGGGATTTCAATGAGCAGTGAATGGCCCGACTTTCAGCGAGTCCCATTTAGATGTGAGTCACACAGCGACTTCACGTGGCAGGTCTGAGAAAAGTCAACCTCCAGGAAAACTGACATGGGCCTTCGTAGCTGCCTTGCATATTTGTCTTGAGATGTGTGTATGTGTGTAAATATAAAAGTATAGATACGTATATATGCACATGCATGTATACTCACGCATGAGTCAAGTTATTTTACTTATAAACGCATATTCATCTCTGGAACACACAAGCAGGTCTTTGGGCCGGGACCGACTGCCAGAGCAGGGTTTCAAGCCCCTTGCTGAGGACTGACTGTTTTAGATCACACTGTAAACAAGAGGCCAATTAAACTCTATGTTGAGGCCAGCAATACGAATTCTAAGGGGAATGGCTCCAAACTTTGCATTCACAGTGTTATTTCTCACAAATGTAAACATCTATCCAAGAACAACATCGGCCTGTGATATTGTGTCTCAGAGCTGCTGCGATAGCCTGGGGTGGGGCAGCAACAAGGTCTGAGAACTTTCCCACCATTCACAAACATTCAAGCAGGCTTTCTGTGGGAAAAGCCAGGAGGAGAAAAGGGAGCCCCAGACTAGTGAGGGAGAATGGTAACTTCCTTCTTAATAGAATTCGGTAGCTTCCCTTAAGGTCCTCCTCAAAAACTGGATCCATTTCTACCGTTCGTGCAGCCCCCGACACTAGGCCGAGCCAGCGCTGGCTTGGAGGGGCCTCTGCTGGAAGCTGGCAGGAAAGCCGCACACTGGCCTGGTGGAGGCTTCTCCGAGGAGGGGCTCCCATGGGCTCCCCCGGTGTGTGGCAGCAGACCACCCTGCATCCCAGCTGCCTTCCAACTGCCGCAGCAGGAGAGGGATAGATGGAAGCTAAAGGATCTCAGGGCAGCACCTACACAGACTTTGGAAAACAGCTCCAAAATTATCTCCACTTACCATGTTAAATACCCAAACATCAACATCCATGACTGAACCGACCCGTACAATGTCACCAACCCAGCTGGGGCTGCCTCCAGGGGCTGAGGAAGCAGAGCCCCCACCCGTCTTACAGCCAACGACAGGCGCGACTTCCCAGTCCAGCTCCTACGTCAAGGGCAATGCTACCATCCGGGACTCGCTTCCATTTTGGTGACTTGACTACTTTGGGCCTGGAAACAGCTCTGATGGGGCCATGGTGCTGACTCGGGGCCGTGAGCTAAGCAGCCCCTCTCCCCTCCCCATCCACACTCCATTCCTGCCCTCGGATTGAGCCCCACCCCTGGGGCTCCAGTGGGCACAGCTCTGTACTCTCCTGACTAAAGGTGTGAGCTGAAAAAGGGCAGTGGCTGCTGTGCTCTGTCACTAACGGCTGCCAAGACACCAAGCTTTGCTCTTGACTAAGAGGGGCTTGGACAAAATGCAGGTCAGCCACCCTCGGGGCTGCCAGGGCCAGGCACAAATCCATGGGGTGGCAGATCCCAAACAGGCTAGTCAGCACTGGGGGCAGACTCCAGCCCAGGGCCAGCATCTCCGGACACAACAGAGGCTGCTCATAGTCATGTGACAGGAAAGTCACCATCCCTCACTTCGTTGGTGGGTGGAGAATGTGGACAGTCGTCTGTGCCTGAGAGTACTGTGGGGAGCTGTCCCCCTACACACTAGGTGGTGGAGGGTGCTCCTTAATCCTCACAGGGGGCCCTAGGGAGGACTCCCGCTGTGGATGCCCGAACACTAACAGCTCTCTACATTCCAGTTACACGTGAACGCATACGAAGGGGACATGTGCTGCAGAAACACCAGCGGGTGCTCAGGAGGGCTGTGTGAGTGGCTGCAGGGGAGGGAGTCGTGGCCAGAGGGGCCCTGTCCACTGCCACAGGTGCTGTTGCATGCAGCACAGGCCTTGTAATTTACATACTTTACACGGGCATAGAAAGAGTTACATTAAAATTAATATCTTTACTGATATAATTAAATTTTAAATCCTGAGAAGAAAACAGAGAAAGGGAGAGTGGCGCTGGGTGTGTGGTGCTCCCAGCCACTGGCCCAGCATGCACTGCAGCTTCTGTGCATCCAGATGCTGGGTGTGGCGCACACACCCTGCTGGGGACACGCAGGGCAGTGCTCCCACAGCCTGTTGGGGACACGCAGGGCAGTGCTCCCACAGCCTGCTGGGGACACGCAGGGCAGTGCTCCCAAAGCCTGTTGGGGACACGCAGGGCAGTGCTCCCAAAGCCTGTTGGGGACACGCAGGGTAGTGCTCCCACAGCCTGCTGGCAGAGCCTTCCGCCTGCGGGACAGCAGAGGGGCTGTCCTGTAGGAGGATTGTAGTCCCAGATGCAAGGGCAGCTGGAACCTGGTGCCAACCAAAAGGTGAGCATTAGGAGAAAGGCCTGCTCCACCGGCATCCCTACCAGCTGCAGCCTGAGGGCAAGAAACATAGCTGCTCCTGCTCTCTGGAAAGCCCTGGGCTCAACTCCCACAGACCACAGCCATTCCCTGCCCAGCCACCTCACTGCGAAGAGCACTTCTGCCACATGGCAAAGACACGCGCACTGCCTGGCCACCTGTGGCGTGAGCGGAAGCCTGTGGTGACCGAGCCGGCCAGTGGAGGCAGGCGCTGGCACAGGCTCCCGGAGGCTTCGGCACCAGTCGCCACCGCGTCACAGCCTCTCCAGCACGGGCTCAGCAGGTGGTGACCTTGTGGACATTTCGCAAACAAGTCAGCAGCCGGTGGTATGGGCTTCCTGGAGCTGCGACCACCTCAAACACAGACTGGAAGGCCCTGCGGTCAAGCTCCTCTTCTATCTGGTGTCTGTAAAAGTCTGTGGCCACCAGGCAGAAAAGGTTCACGTCCACCTGCTCCAGCTTGCCCATCCTGCTGACGACGTGTGGGAGGCTGGCGGGGAGTTAAGGGAGAAGCCGGCAAGTAAGGGGAAAACTGCCTCCCTGTCCTGGCTGGGGAGATCCTCTCCCAACACAGCCCGAGAGTGGGCACAGGGAGGCTTGAGAGCCATCAGAGCATGAGGGCGGTCTGACGGCTCCAGTGGCTTTCTTGCAGTCCTGCCTGCGGACGCCTGCGGGACGCCGGGCAGGGCAGAGGTGGGCCAGGCAGAGCTGACTGGGGAGGTGGGGCGCTTGCTTGGCAGTACTTACCTGGCCTGGCTCCCACGCAGCACTGGCCGCTGCTCACGCTAGCCCCCGCGAGCCTGCTCCGGCAGTGAGGGCAGAGCCACAGCCCTGCCTGCCCAGACCCTGCCAGGCAGGCTAGACGAGGCTGTGCTGTCAGCACGAGGACAACTGTGCTGCTTGGAGGCTCTTGTGGTCTTAGAAGAAGGTTGCCAAAGGGGAATTCCTGGCAGCTAGCATTTTGGGGGTGGGAACTGGATCTTTACTTAAGCCTTTCCCCAAGGGAGTGATGGAGGCACAATGACAAAAGCTAATGAGAAGCAGCACGAGCAGAGGAGTAGGCTGGATGCCTGCAGAGACCATGCTCTCCCGTGCTGCCCCGCCCTACGACCCTCCTGCCACACACCAGCCCCCGCTCCCCCGTCCCGTCAGCAGATGGCTAGACATTCCGTTTTCTGTGTCCCTGCCAACATTTTACTCCCTTGGGGCAGAGGTCTGTGTCATCTTGATATCTGTGGATTTTTTTTTTTTTTTTTTTACAAAGGTCAGGTTTCAAAAACCTTAACACAAAACATAAACCTATATATTGACCACAGAATGTGCAAGGACTGGCGGTAAGCGGGGCCTGGCCAGCGCCACGGACCCAGGGAGGATACATTGCCGCGACCCAGGGGCTGGTAGAAGCGCTGACGAAGAAGCAGGAGAGACTCCATGTGGCCATGGCGACTGGGGTCCTCTGCGTGAAGTTGGAGAGGGAGAGCATGACCCAGTCACGGACCATGGATGACTGCCCCGTGCTGTGCAGGGTCTGAAACACCTGAGAAGGAGCAAGCACCCCAGGTCAGGGGCAGGAGGGAGGTGGGGCAGGGGTACAGGGCCGCTGCTGCTTCACCAGGGAGGCACAGGGCCCTCCCGGGAACGCTGGGGCCACCTCCCCTGTGGACTTCCCTCTCCGCCCCACCCCACAAGCAGACACCCTCACCTTGTACACCACGGTGGCCATGAACTGTGGATAAGGCTGCTGGTTGGACAGAAACTCTCCAATGACTTTGTTCATAACATCCTGGGGTGGGAAGAAGTCGTCTAGAAACTGAGGCAGGATCCTGGCCACCACTCTGGCTTCACAGGGAAACCCTTTCCTGATCCTAGGAGGCAGGAACACAGGTAGAGCTTCAGCCTGGCTCCCCACGGCTCCCCCACCCTGCCCCAGGGGGGTGGAACCAGGGCTGAAGGTACCCTTGACCTTTAGAGACTGTCCAAGCGGGGGTAACTAGAGTATGAATTTCGAGAGTAAAAAGGCAAACCCGCGGCTCTCCCTTTGTCCACCTCACTGGTGACTGGTGGAACAGGCCCGGGGCTCCCATGCCATGTGGCCCCGACAATCCAAATAGGGTTTGAAAACCACGTACAGGAATAAGCAGAAATGGTTTGGGTTGGGGACATCATAGAAGAGACTTTTAAAAGTCACAACAAAAAAAAAAACTGTCCTCATTAAGTTTTTGTTTTTCCCATATCAAAATGTTCCACAGACTTTTCACCATAACCTGTTCTAACACTTGCAGCCCTCTGGTCAACCAGTATGTTTTCTTCTTATCAAACCTGGCCCCCATCTGTGCCTTCACTGATTCTTCTCCCAACAGATCCTAACACATGTCCCTTCAGCAGTATCCTTTCTGATGCTAAAAGACAGCTGTCCTGCTACTACCTTGTTGGCGCACGCATGGCAGCCATGTATAACGAGAGGCACCGGTGGTGACCCAGAAACCGCACTGGCTTCCTGGCAGGTGTGCCTGGCTCCACCTGCCTACAGGTGCTCGCCGTGGTGGGCGTGGCTGCTGCTCTGGAAGACGCCCTTCAACTGCGCTCACTGGAGCGGTTACTTCCTCGGCACCAGACTGCAAGCCCAGGAAGGCAGGGACTTGGGTTTGGCGCCTCCGTGTGCCCCAAGACCCAAGTGCCTGGCAGCAGTGGTGCTCAATGACTATGTGTGAACAGAAGAATGACACAGAGGCTCATTTTAAAATTCCCATGGAAAGAAACCAGCATAGGCTCAGCTGTTCAGAATAGCTCATCTGGCCAAAGAGTGACACAGGAAAGTCTCTCAGTGGCTCTTGGGAAAAGCCAAATGGCTTCCCATTGGCCAGCCTGACTGGAGATCACAGGTCGAGTGGTGTCACAAGGCCACAGACCATCATGTCACTTGGCCTGAGAGGGCTGAGAGCTAAACGTGGGGCCCTGTCATCGAGAAAAAGCCCAACAAAGTCCCTAACCCATTTTCCAGAACAGGCAAACAAAGTCAATTCTGAACAGAAATGCACGCAAGGTGGGGAGACTGGGAGGCCAAGGCGCCAATCATGTGGGCTCTCAAAGACGTGTCTGTGTTTTAACATTTACTCTTCCTGATGCTGTTCCCTCCCACGGCCTCTGAAGGACAGAGAAGGCCTCTGCTTGGACTGTGGGTGTCTCTCTTGCAAAAGGCCCTTCGCCTGGCCCTCCTAGAGCGGAATCATGCCGGCACCTGTGCCACACTGCCCAGGTGCCAGGCACTGTCCCTGCAACCTTCAGGAGAGACGGGCAAGCACTGGACAACCTTGGAGTTGTCAATATCACCTGAGTGCTGGGGTCCCAGGACTGTCTGTTCCTTGGTTGAGCACCGAGCCAAGCCAGCCCACAACCAGGGTGTGACTGGGAAACACTGGGAGGACCACAGCAACGATTGAGAGGACAAGCAAAGACACATGGAGCCAACTGCTTCTGGCCAAAGTCCCAGGGCAGTTCATGAGTAAGGGGGTGGGCTTCATTGCTTACCTATCAAAAAGAACAGATACTCGCTCCATAGCAACAATCACTGATTCGCTGTCTGGGGCTGCAGGGTTAGGGTCTGAGGTTCTACCTGGACTGATTTTCTCCTTTCCTGAAACAGAAGTGTTCAGTGTGAAGGTTGTATAATCTGTAAGACCCAACAGGCTCTACAGACAGTGCTATGCATACAGATGTTTAACAAGTCCCTGGAGATGGTCTGAAAGCAGGTGACATGGGCCCCTAGCTAGCCCAGGATGCAGCCCAGCTCCCCACTGCTCAGCCACAGGGGGCAACTGGCCAGAGGCGTGGCTCTGACACCTGTGCACAATGACATGATCCTGGGTGCGCACCTCTGCCCTAGGCTCTCGCACCTCTCTCATGAGGTGATGGGGCTGGCTTAGGACAACACCACACGGCTGAATCAGAGGGGACCTGGCTCTATGTTCCTCAAGTAAGCACGCTCCGTCTCCCCTGAGCAGGAGTTGGGCACCACGGACTGTGATCTCTGCTCACCTGTGTACATGCAGGTGAGCATCAGGCCCAGGGCTGCCATGGCCCGGTGTGGGCTGTGCACGTTCACTCTGTCCACACTCAGCTTGGCCAGGGACTCCGCGTCCAGCCGCGAGAGCTGCTCGGAGAGCAGGAGGCGCTCCAGGCCCCTGAGGGCGCAGTGGTAGATGACAGAGGGGGTGCACTCCTCACTTCCAGACAACATTGCCCCACACATCTAGACAAGAGGAAAGGCCTCCAAGTCTCGGGTCGCTCATGCCCCCTCCCCCAAATCAAAACTGACCCACTGGTACAATCCCACAGGGAAAAGGACACAAGCCTGCTCCCTGTGTCCAGAGGAAGACCAGCCAGGGCCCACTCACCTGTATTATTGATGCTGAAAATTCTGGCCCCACGTCCAGAGGGTAGTTCTCAACCAGGTAGAATGCGGTGGCACACATCACCAGCACGTGCTGCTGGCTGTGACTGTTCACACAGCTGGAAACAGGACACGACAGCCAAGTTTAGCCATGCGTGGCAGCCACTTCCATCCGCAGTAAAGACTGGGCAACAGTGCACCTGGCCCCCATCGGAGTGCAGAGCTTCAGGCCAGCCTTGGGGACCAGTCCAGCCTAAATGGCTCCTCCAGGCCTCTGCAACCTGGCCTGAAACTTCAGTCTCCACTGGACACTGTCCCGGCTCCAGACTGGCCACTGTGCCCTCTCTCTGCCCTTTGGAGAGACCTGTGCACTCCCTCATGTGTTTGTGTCACCTAGTGATCCCATCAGACTCTGCCTTCCCCACGGCAGCCACAGAGACCTGGGACCTGGCTGACCTGATGGGACAAATGGCCACCGTGGATAAAGGAGCCCACACAACACCCCTTCACCCATGTGACAATCACATGGGCCACCACATGGTCCCACCTCCTCTGCTGAGGTGCGGGCACCAGCCCCTCTGCCCTAGGTCTGGGGCCAGCTCCACTCGCCCTCTCCACCTGGACACCGCAAGCTCCCTGTAGCCCCAGTGCAACTCCTGCCCTAGCCCCACAGTCCCCTGCACCCGCAGCACGTCAGCATGGCCAGGCCTTGCCTTGCTCTGGTGTCCGCTCTAGGGCTGCCCCCAAGATCCCATTGCTGCATCCACATACGTGCCCCTCAATTGGCAGGCCTGTGTCCCCTGTGTGACTTGGGTCCATGCCAGGCTCCAGGCTGTCTGCCCATCCTGCTCACATGGTACCTGACACGCAGCGAGGACAACAGACAAGAAGGGCCTCCCTACAGGCCCACGCCAGCTCCAGCCTAGACGAGGGCAACAGCCTCTGGTGAGCCACCTTCCCTGCTCCAGCCCATCTCAACCCCTGCCCGCGCCTCCCTGCTACCTGAGCCCCACCCTCCACTGCACCCGTGTCTGCCTGGGCTCCCCAGACCCTCCCGTCTCATTCCAAACCTTCCACTTAAACTTACCCACTCCCAGGTCACCCGCCTGCTTGTCAAAGGGGACAACTGGCTGTTCCTGCCCACCCCCATCTTTGCCCCTAACGCTTGCCCTCCACTTCCTGACATCTGTGCCTGAGGAAATGCGACCCTCCCTCTGAGGGCGGGTTCTAAAGACAGCTCCTGCAGGGAGGAGCAATTAGAAAAACTGCCCACTGCTGCTCTGAGCCTCTGTGACCTCAGGAGAGTAGGGGTGGGACCAGTGTGTCACAGAGGCCCCCGTGCTTGCAAGACACAGTGCGGTGAGCCTGTCTTGCTTTCTAAGGAGTCCTGCCACCAGCTATGCTTTATCAGGGCCACATCTGTGCAGACGCACATGTACAGCTGCCTTTAGATAAGGTGAGGCTGGGGTCAGAGTAGCAACAAGAGGGATGTGCTGGCGGCGCCCAGGGTCAGGTGAGGGGAGCTGCAGGAGGAGGCAAAGCTGGGCAACTAGAACAGGTTCTGCGGGCAGAGAACGAGGGCCACTGGCCTGGCAAGGAGTTGGGAATGGACGCACAGAGGAGCGTGCTAATAAGCACACAGAAGAGGGGTGCAGAGGCAAGAGCTCCTGTCTCATGGGGGGGGTGCCCAAGATGGCCTGCGGAACGCCTCTGCGTCCCTGTATCTCACTGACCTCACCCACGGTCCTGTGAGAAGGTGCCTGCCTGGGTTCCCACCAATACCTGCCGGCCATCTGGCCTGGCGTGCACTTTGAGAGGTGTGACGTCGTTCTCTTCCCCACCCCACTGTCCGACCCTTGGCTGGTTCTCCACTCACTGAGCTATTCCTTTGAGGTTGGAGAGGAGATAGTCACTGATGACCGGGATGAGTTGCTTTGCAGTGTCGTCCAGCAGGTCACACTCCAGCACGTAGAGGATGCCGTGCAGGGCTCCGATCTTGCTGGGCAGGTGGCTGCTCCTGAGTGTGCTCTCCAGCAGGCGGCTGACCGGCTCTGCCACAGCCTTGTCCTGGGCACACGCACACAGAAAAAGGCCTCCCTGACGAATGACAGCAAGTCCCAAAGGCCCACCTCCCCCACAGCAGAGAGAGGGCTGCCCTCACGCTAAGGTGGAAGGCCAGTGTGCAGAAGAGAGTCAGACGGCAGGCCCGACACTGTGTCCTGAGAGGGTGCGTGCCAGGCTGCCCTGGGCTGTCGTCTGGGGACTTGACAAGAGGCTCCCTGTGCCTCAGCTGTGCGCAGTAGGGTTATGCTGAACCCCTGTCACTTCCTGGGGGTCTAGAGTTTCAGCATGTGCCAGGCAGAGGGTGCCCCTGTGACTGGCCCCCAATAAAAACCTTGGTGCTGAGTCTCTAACTGGCTTCCCTGGTGACAGTACTTCACACACGCCTACTACTGGGGGAATGAAATGCATCCTGTGTGTCTCCCCTGGGAGGGGATTCTGGAAGATCAAGCCTGGTTTCCCCCAGACTTTGTCCCAGGTGCCTTTTCCCTTTGTGTATTTTCATTGTAATCAATCCTAGCTCTGAGTCCTTTTAGCAAAAACCTAGGGGTAGTCTTGGGGACCTCCAACACCAGCCTGTGCTATCTTGGATCACAGTGGCATAAATTTCACTTAGTATTCTAAACACAACAGAATTAAGTACAGACCTAAACACCTAATGCCATGCTCTTCACCTAAGTTCACTCCCTAACAGCGAAGAGACTTTCAGAGAAAATAGCCCTCGGCAAAGAATGTCATCCTCCTTCAACCCAAGACCATGGGATGTGGAATTCCCATGGACGACTGCATGTCAAGGTGGCCTCTTGTTTTTGTGAAATGAGGCTCTCAGCCTGTGGTAGTGGCCTTTCCACAGGGAAATGACCCTGAAGCTGCTGCCACCCACAGGAGGACTGAAGGGGGAGGGGTCCCCTCCTCACCTGTGCTGCCCGCCCACAGCCACGAGCTTTGTGGCCTGTTCCTAAAGATGGCTCCCAGGTCTCACTTTTGAAAGCTCACCACCAGGACATGCTGTCGAAGGGGTGGAGATTTCATGAACATGGGCACATATCTCAAAAGAAACTCACGTTTTAGAATGACAGCGTCTGCACCAACGCACAGTATACTAAAAACCTTCACAGACAACGATCATCTTCAAGGAAAAACACTCATGTGCACAGAACTGGGAATCAGTGTCCATGCACCATCCTGCCTTGGGATCTGTTCTTAAAAATTATCATTACTCATTTGATTTACTGGCAGCACAACATCTGCCTGGGGGGATCTGGGCCTGAGCACAAAAACACAATTACTCCCCACAGAGAAAAAAGTACCCCGTTCGAGTGAGCTGCTTTGACATTGGCCTCAGCAACACCCAGAGGGTGTCCACTGTGGAGAGCCGTGTGGAAGAGGAAACCCAAGGCACTCATTGTTTCTACTCCCTGAATGGCTCCTAAGTCACCAGCACGGCACCAGGCTGAAGGCCACCCACGAGCGGAGACACCTACTCTAGCACTCTGGCTTGGGGCACAGACCCTACGGGGAGCAGTCAAGAAGAGGAGAGTCAGCTCCAGTCACAGGCGTGGGCTCACCCCACCTCTGCCACATCTGTGTGACCTGGACAGCCAGCTGCCCCCATCAGTCTGTGGATAGAGGCGATGGGGGTATGGGAGGAGGGGCTTAGCAAATGTTGGTGCTACAGTAGCGGTGGCACACATCATCACTGTCACAACAGCATGGCTGTTCCTGGCAACAGTACTGTGCATGGAACATGTGGCAGGCGCGGTGGGCACCACCACGCCAACCTTACCAAGTGGCCCCAAATGCCTGACATATGGCAGCCTGGCACATGTTTGTGGAAGAAATGAGTTTCTATTGCTATCATAAATATGAATTCAGGGGACATCTGAGTAAGAAACATCATAATTACTGGATAATGCTACATGACAAGGAACAATCAATGCCAGTTCTAATATCCTGTCAGGGCCCCCCACAGGGAATAACTTTCACGTATTTATCTGTTGTATGTTTAGCAAATACTATGTGGTGATGTGCACACAGAATATGGGTGCCACCAGCATTGGCTGAATCCTGATAAACAAGAAGTAGAATAAGGAGGAGCTCGAAAGACTCTTGTGATGGTCTGAATGTGTGTCCCCAAATTCATATGCTGACACTTAATCCCCAATGAGATGGTATTAAGAGGAGGGGCCTTTGGGAGGTGATTAGGTCATGAGGGCAGAGCCTTCAAGAATGGGATTAGAGCCCCTGCAAAAAAGGCCCAAGGGAGCTTGTACAGCCCTTCCACCATGTGAGGCACAGAGCAGCCCTCACCAGACACAGACTGCTGGTGCACAGATCCTGGACTTTTAGCCTCCAGAACTGTGAGAATCAATTTCTTCTGTTTATCAATTACCCAGTCTAAGGTGCCCAAACAGACTAAGGCAGCCCTCATGCTAAGAAGAGACTGCAGTATCCAGACTCTGGGAGCAGAAATGCAGGGCCACTATGACAAAATGGTCCCCAGGAGGCTATGTAGCTGAGAAGCACAGGGGATCTGCAGGGCAGAAGGTGGAGAACCAGCCACGTCTGTGCCACCTATGCTACCCCAGTGCCATCACACACCCATGGTCCTGTGGGGGCAGGCTACTGTCATGATGCAGCAAACCAAGGGAGACAACACATGTCACGGTGGCCTGTGGAATGGCACTGACTCCTCTGAATCCTCTCCAGCTGACAGTGCTGCAGCTCACATGTGCTGTGGGAGTTTAGTTCAGGATGGGCCTTCGAAGGACATGGCTGGGCCCAGCATGTCTGGCCAACACCAGGTTTCAAGGCACAGTGGGCCCGGGCAGCATCAGCACAGACAGCCTCCACCTCCACACCAGCTCTCGCTTACCATGCCAAGGACGGCAGCCGCCTTACAGATGGCCGGCACCAAATACTGAACGAGAATCTCATCTTCCGAAGGGTGCACCCTCCGCAGTTCTGTCAGCGTCGAATACATCATCTCAAACTGATTGCGTTCAGTGAACAAGTCTGAGACCACTAGAAGCTGGAGACATGAAACATTAGGATAGGAAGGGGGAAAACTGTGCTATTAGAATGGAAGGAACACATCAAAAATGCTGCTCTAATATCCAAGACAGAAGAGAGTTTGGTAATTCATGGGAACCCTGACTGGGAAAAGAAACCACTAAGAACCTGGAAACCTAAAATACAGGGTAAACACAAAGCATGAAAAAAAACCAGTCACTGAATGTCGGGTTTAAAATGTCTCTCCACGCACACCATAGACCGGGGCAGCGAGCTGGGGTCTCAGCTCCACCCGCGTGGCGTCACTCACCCATAGCAGTCACCACAGAAAAGAGCTACGTTTATTATTTTTGAAAATACCAAGCCCTTCCTACAGCATATGGGGACAGGCCCTCGAAACCCCTGGGAAGACAGAAATGTGCAATTGTCTGTGTCAGAAATAAATGCTTTGCCAACTACTCTCTTCATCTCCCCAGCACTCCCTTCTCTGACGTTCAGGTCTCCACGTTACGAAAGCAGATCTCAACCGGGCCCGAGCGCCCGTGCTGGGGAGTGTGCTCGCAGGCAGCGCCGCCCTTCCCTGGAGGCCGCAGCTGCCTTCTAATACGCCAGATATCAAAAAGATTTACAAAAATGTAAAATAAAGCTACTCTCACTAGTCTTAAAAAATTATCATTTTCAAATGGATTAGTAAGCAATTATTCTTAAAACTTCTCCATTTTTATTTCCAATCCTATAGATCCTAACAGACATAACCCACAGAAACAGATGCCTCTGGGGTACTCACTAATGGAAGAGTAGCAGGACCCTGGACCAACAGTCTGGAACGGCTGCTTCTCAGAAGTGGGGCCTGCTTAGCCAAGCGTGATGGTGCCTGTGTCCCAGCTACTCGGGAGGCTGAGGCAGGAGGGTCGCTTGGGCCCAGGAGTTTGGGGTTGCAGTGAGTTATGATGACCCCACTGCACTCTACCCAGGGCAACAGAGGGAGACCCTGTCTCAAAAAAAAAAAAAAAAAAGTGGGGCCCGAGCCTCAGGACTGTGTGTGCCACAGGCCCTAGAGGAGAGGAGCAGAAGCGGACAGGAGCCGTCAGGACTCGGGCCGCAACACGGCACGCCCACGATGCCTTCGCTGTATTTAAGAGTACCAACCTGCCCTGGATCAGAAATGGAAAAAACCATTCCTTCGCCAATTTGCGAAATACTAATCTGTCAACCTGTAAGAGCTGCTTTCTAAATTCCAAGAGATTCTAATCTGTATGTGGGCGTGGGGGGACGCAGAGGCATGGGCATGTGTGAGGGAGGACCGGAAGGCAAACTTACAGATCGAACCACTTCGCTGATCAGGATGACTGGGGTCCTTCTGGCTGAACTCGATGGCAGGATCCAGCGACTGTATAATTCGAGCAAAAACTGGGAACAGGAGTGGATGTCAACTCCAGCCCGGTGCTTCCTGCAAAATGTGCAAGATGGGTTTTTTCCCCATACATGAGATGAGAGGTTCACTTCAGGAAGCACCCCAAACAAATCGTATCACTAATAAGAAATTTCAAATTTCTATACAAAACAAATGCCAATGGGAAACCTGGAGTTGACTGGAGACGTGGGGGGTGATGAAGGTGCAGGGATGTCTGCCTCCTCTTCCTCTTCCTCGTCCCACTCCTCTTCCCTCAGGGGTGTGATGTTGTTCCCCAGCCACACAGAGTGTATGGACACCTGCCACAGGAATAGGACACTCGAGTCAGTGCTTAGGATGAAGGCATCAGGTCCTCGTGGGCAGGTGCAGCCTGGGCCCCCTGGACTGAGCACACCCCTCTGCCATTTGAATGGCCTGTCCTTTAGCAGGGGCCATTTAGGCCCAGCAGGTTATGGGCAGAAGAGCCAACAGAGCAGGTGGGATGGGGGGGTGCACTGCTGCCAGAACACTCCAACCTCAGGCTAAAGATCTAGAAGAAGGCAGTCGACCAACAGTAGCAGCTGAGGAGGGTGAAGGAAAGAGCTCTACGAAGGGATGCTTTAGCTCCTAAGTGACATGTGCATGAAGTCCTGGGAAACATGGAACCAGCACAGGGGCTTCTTCTCAACTCTGGTCCTCCCTAGCTGGCATCGTGGTGATAAACCCCATTTGTCTAAATTACTTGCTTTAAAAAGACCCCTAGGGCCAGATGCGGTGGCTCATGCCTGTAATCTCAGGACTCTGGGAGGCCGAGTCAGGAAGATGGCTTGAGCTCAGGAGTTCGAGACCAGCCTGAGCAAAAGTGAGACCCCCATCTCTACCAAGAATAGAAAAAATTAGCCAGGTGTGGTGGCGCACACTTGTAGTCCCAGCTACTTGGGAAGCCGAGGCACGAGGATTGCTTGAGCCCAGGAGTTCAAGGTTGCAGTGAGCTGTGATGACACCAATGCACTTTACTTGGCATGACAGAGTGAGACTCCATCTCAAAAAACAAAACAAACAAAAAAAAAAAACCCCAAACAACAACAAAAAAATCTCCCGAGAACACAAACAGTAATGTGCCTTTTCTGGAGATGGCAGGCTGGGAAGGGAGGAGGAACCCAGCAGGAGGGCAACATGGTGGCTGGCAGAGGCAGTTACCCCATCCCTACAGAGAGGCCTGGCCGAGCAGGGGCTAGATCTCCGTCCTCCAGATCAAAAGCCACCATGCAGTCAGCATAGTGTGTGGGGCCTCCCTTCTGCCTGGTCCTCTAGAAAACTGTCCTCCATAATTGGTGACCCCAGCCCCAACTCCAGCTCTCAGCACACACAGCCATTTCTCCCACTGACCCAGCAGCCTGTGGTAAGCAAGTGGGCAGGCAGGCTGTGAGTCTGCAGAAGCCTCTCTCAGGCTGAGAAGAGCCACCCCTGTGCTCCCTGCCAACCAACCCTTTGCCCGCTCTGGCCCCAAAGCCAGCAGTGGCTCAGTCCAGTGGCATTGGGAGGCTGAACATCCCAGAGAGGGCAGGGGTGGAATTATATTTGAGCCACTATGTTGAGCCTGCAGAGGGTTGGATATGGATGAAAACACTGAGGGAAGTAGACAGACTTAGGGAAACAGCTTGAGCACAGACCCAGCGTCAGGGGCCCCAGGACGTGGCCGTGGGCACCCAATGAGCCATAGGCCTCACATACAACCTGCCCTAAGAAACACACCTCCCTCCACAAATCTACATCACCTTTCAATGACCACTTTCATTTACTCTGGGGGAGAAACTTCTCTATAAAAGGTGAAAGAACGGAAGAGCTTGTGGCCTCTTTTCCAACTAAGTCTAGAAAAACATAAGCTGGTGCAGCTCCCTGCTTCCTGCTCACTGAAGTCAGTAGGCAGCGAACTGGAAAAGAGGAATGCCCTGCAGGCAGGGGACGGGGACAGGCACACGGGACACCCTGGGGGCACTGCTGAAAAGGCTGCCTGCTGGGAGCTCAGAATAGGAAACCCTCAGAACTAACAACTGTTTCCAAACACTCCTAACCCACTATCTTCTGAAACAAAACTAATTGTCCTGCACAATTGGTTTCTAAATAAACCAGCAACACAGTGAGAGGAAGACAGCAGTGAGCAGAGAGAGAGGTGTGGGTCAGTCAGTGCAGCCTAGCCCTTCTGTGAGTGCTCTCGCACACACCCCCTGCCCTGTGGCATGTGCCACCGTGTGCCGGGATGCCTGAAGTGCAGACCAATGGAAGCTGCCTGGGAAGTGGCTGAGCATCCATCTGCACATTCGAGCCGTGCCATGGCGCTCCCCTCGGAGCCAGCAGAGTCCTGGCTAGATCTGTGGTCCCTCAGAGCAGGGGCCCACGTGGTGTCCACTTCCACCTGACCCCTTCAGCCGACTCCACTCTATGTCCTCACCCTCGTCTCTCTGGTTCTTCCTAAAGTCTAACTCACACCATCTCACTGTCTAAATTTCAGACACATCTCTATCAGTACATATGAAATATCTTTTTTTTTTTTTTTGAGACAGAGTCTCACTCTGTTGCCCGGGCTAGAGTGAGTGCCGTGGCGTCAGCCTAGCTCACAGCAACCTCAAACTCCTGGGCTCAAGCGATCCTACTGCCTCAGCCTCCCGAGTAGCTGGGACTATAGGCATGCGCCACCATGCCCGGCTAATTTTTTCTATATATATATTTTTAGCTGTCCATATAAATTCTTTCTATTTTTAGTAGAGATGGGGTCTCGCTCTTGCTCCGGCTGGTCTCAAACTCCTGAGCTCAAACGATCCGCCCGCCTCAGCCTCCCAGAGTGCTAGGATTACAGGCATGAGCCACCGCACCCGGCCCATATGAAATATCTTAAAACCTTTTTGAAATAAAGAATATAAATAAAAACAAAAGTAAAACTTCCTCTGCATTTAACTCTTCTCTCAGATATGTTAAGTGGCCACTTGACAACCAGGGCCAAGACTGGGATGTGGGGGCTGTGAGACTGACCTGGCCGAGCTTGTAGCTCATGTTCCCCAGCTCTCGCTCGGGGTTGATCTGCAGCAGCAGCTTGTCGTGGCTGATGAGGGCACCTGCGAAGAACAGCATCATGAACACCACCCTGCACACGCCCGCAAGCAGGCAGGCCCGTCCGGCGCCAGCACTGAGCTGCAGGCCCTCGCCACTGGCCAGATGGCCCAGGCTGTGCAGGGCCCCAGGGGTCTAGGAGTTCCCCTTGTCACTGTATAATCCGTCAAGCTGGCAGGGCCGGTAGGCAAACTGGACTGTCACTTTTTCTCTGTAACAAGTAAGACTGCAGTGTTCATCACTCATTCCTCAGTTCTCCACCCCTCTGTCCTGTCCCTGGGTCCTGAGGAATGGTTCTCCCTGGGAACCGGCTGTGGGCTAAGTGGCAAAAGCTTAACAGAGTCAGCATGGCAGGCAAGGCGACAATCTCAGCAGGCAAAGTGCTCTGTGGGGCCCAGATGACCATTTTGCTGGACAGGACCTTCTGGAACCCTGCCTGGGCGTCCAGGCTGTCCAGGCACACCCAGCAGGAGCAGGGTGTAGGATGATATCCCCCAGGTCCCTCTCATACCCTATGTGCCCCAGGCCAAACGACCTCTTCACTTTCTTCTGCTGGCACCCCCCAAACCTGGACACCAGCCCCAGCTGAATGTCCCGAGCTAACCCTCTCCCCCAAGGGGCCTCCCCATCCCCACTTCCCTGGAAGCACCTGCTGCCCTGGAGCCCCAGGAACTATCCCCCTGTGCCTCCCCAGAGTCCCCTCTTCTGCCTTCTACAATAGTTAGGCCATTTTTCATTGGCCCTTTTGGCCCCTAAGCTCTTTGAGGGTTGGGTCTGTGGCCATCCAAGTTCACAGTGCTTGGTTTAATTCAATGCCTTAATAAATGTTTGGGGGCACATAATACACCACACTTCCATACAGAACCTTTTGCAAGTAAAGCCTTTGAGGTGCTTAAACTTAAATTCCTAATAAACTAGGGACTCACAAAACTACGCTAAAATACTGTTTATTCAACAAAAAATGTACATTGCAAAAAAAAAAAAACCAAACCCAGAAGATTCCCTCTTTTAACCCAGGGTGACAAACTCCAGTGCCTGTCACAGGCAGGCACACAGCAGGGACAACTATGTGGAGTCCCGGCACCTGACCAGCATGGCACACAGGGCCCAGGGAGATGACAAAGGTGTGGGGCGCGAGGAGCTCAGACCCAGGCGTGCCCCAGGCCCACAGGGCTGTCAGAGAACACAGGCTTGCTCCTGCCACACAGGATTTCTCATGAGAATCAGAGATTCAGACTGTTTAGATGAACTCTGTTGATTTTTTAATGTGAGTGACTAATTCGGCTTTTACATCTCATGCAGGCCGCCAATATGTCAGCCTCTGGGAACTCTTGCTTCTTCCCACAACTTTATTGGCAAGAGGCCTTGCTTCTAGATCATTGGAGATTTTATTAATATTTCCTCAAGACTGTGAGATTTTCCCAGGCTTGAATGAGACTCCTGCTTATGAACTGGGCACCATACTTAGCACCACAGCGCCTGATGCGAGCCACACTCGTGCTCCCGACGTGCTCCTGCCACGTCCATAGCCCCTTCCCAGGTACCTGTAGTAGCCGGAGACAGAGAAGGCACAGGATCCCACGCCTGGTACAAGTGATGGGTGGCAATGTTCTCTCTCTTCGAAACCATTGCTTGAATCTCCTGCTCCACAATACCACGGATAATGCTCAGCTTCCTCCCAAACCTAACATCCAGAACAAGGGTGAAGAGTATCTTACTTCCCTCGAAATCGTACAAGTGGAAAACACTGAACTTGCCCTCTGCTTGGCCAAAAGGAACCTGGTGCAATACCAGATAAAACTCACTTTCTAAGTGAGTCCATGAATCCTGTGTGGGTGTTCTATCAGGGTCTGCCCCTGAATACTAAGCCCTACGCAAGCCTACACTGCATTTTCAACTGGACTGGCCAGGAAATCACTTGTGGATCTGCACCTCTTGCAGCAAGGCCACGTGCACAGTACTTTTGTTAATTCTGGCACTAAAGCAGAGGCCTGGGTGGAGCTGCTGGTCACCTGAAGGGGGAACCTCACTGTCCCGGGCACCGGCTATACCATGGAGACACAGGGGAACTCAGGCAAACCTGGTATCAAGAGCTTTCAGGGGCTTGTTCCGGGGCTGCTGCTCCAAGCAGCTCACAGCCGGGTTGCCAGCCACGGGCACGGTCATCGCACTAAGCACCAGCGAGGTGATGGCCTGGACGGCCAGGACGTGGATCTGGGTCCTTTCCGTGTCTTCCTGGAAGGACAGCCCACACACGAACAGCATGAGCAGCAAGGCTCCAACCACCAGCTCTGCTGCTACTTGCACACAGAACCCTCAGGCCACACAGACTCATAGGGAGGAAGAGAAGCCCTAAGTGCTACAAGGGGACTCTTGTCAGCCTATGTTCACCAGGCACAGGGCAGCGCCTCCACACATCTGTGCCTTGAAATAAATTTGATGAGCAAATGTCCACTTTTCAAAGCATGGACTCCTATGGGCACAAAACTTCAAATGTAAATTACTTTTAAGAAATTATCCTTAAGTTTCTTCATTAATTTTATAGGAATTGCATATGACAACCTGTTAGTTTCTACACATAAATTTAAAGACAATCTTGATGATATATCTACACCGTGAACTGTCATTTCTGCAAGTTCATACCACACCTTCTATCAGAAGCAAGGACTCACATCCCATGACTTTCAATACCTTGGGCTTTGCTTCACCAGAGCATGGTTGTTATTAACATCATATTAGCATAATGTACATTAACACTTCAAGAGGCCTAATAAAATCTCTGAAAACCAATTTAAAAAAAAACCAGGTACTACATATGGCCTTTATAAAATGCCTTATCATTTTACTTCAATCCATACTTCTCTGAGTATTGATAAACAAACAGAACTCAAGAAAGGGCATAATCTTTCTGAACCTAACATGGAACGCACCATAATAAAATGCACTCCAGCCACTGGCAATCTCAGACCCAAAGCCCAGGGAGAATTGTCCCTGCTCTGGAACATCAGTCAAGACATGAGCTGGCTACTCTTTTAAAAGTCAGGCCAGACAGGAAAGCATTAGCTTGCTGCCTTCCTTTTCCCCACCAGCAAAGGTTTACGAGCTGCCATTGCTGCCTGTTTGCCAGTTGGCGAAGGCAGGGTCACGTGCGGCTTACTTCTGGTGGGCTCTCCTCCTGCTCCATCACGAGGGGCTGGGTAACCAGGACACCAAGGAGGGTGGCCCATGTCTCTTCAAACTGGGTACGACTGGTCCACCCTAGAAATGCAAATGTGACATCAGACAGAGTTTCACCCCTTCTCCAACCTGCCAATGAGTGTTAATAGCTATGCAGACATAGCACTACCTCTGGAAATGGCACTGCGCCAAGGGCACCACATACAGTGACCACTTTAATCCTCACAACAGTTCTTGGATGTAGAGAACAATATGCTCTCCATTTTATTACTGAGGAAACTGAAGCATACTGAAGTTAGCTTTGCTGTTGGAGCCACATGACAAGGGGGTGGCGGGGTGAGGGTGGAGTCAGGCCTAGGCAGCTGGGCCGACCCCAGCTATGCAGACACAGGGACAGTGCAGGGACCGCCACGCAGGCTACACTTAAGCAGGGCTGAAGCCACTTCCACCCCACTCCCCAGAGGGGATAAAAGTCTTTCCTAGAGTCCAGCCCTGAGACTGTGCTGCTGGCCACACAACTCTGTGAATAACACTGAAGACCACCAAAATGTGCACTTTGAGTGGCTGAATTGTGCGGTATGTGAATTCTATCTCAGTAAAGCTGTTAAAAATTAAAAAGTCAAAGCAATGGTTTCTCTGACCCTATCTAGAAGAACAGATCAAAAAAGAATGTATTTAGATAGGAACAAGTATTCAGTGGGAGCATGTCTGACAGACCCTTCTCAAAGGTCATTACCAGTGAGCTACATTCAAAATGGCATCTGATACATGCTGTTTCTGAGGGCTGTGCTTAAGGTCCCCACCATGGCCCGTGGGGTGGTGGCCGCGTTACTCATGGCAAGCCCAGAGTGACAGGATGTGGTGCTGAGGATGGAGAATTAGAGCACTGAACGTCAGGGGCTTCTTGGTAAATCAGACACAGAAGGGTGGCAGGAGACAGATTTAGATATAGACAGATACACATATTGACAAATAGGTATGACAATTTACATAAGGCAATATGAAAAATGGACAAAGAAAAAATGGTCAAGAGCAAAGGTAAATATCAGGAAAAGACTGTAGACTTGTCTAATTGGCAATTCAAGAATGAGGATGCCTAAGTAAGAAAGGGAGCTTGTGTCATGTAAGGGGGAGAGACCAGGAGGCTACCCGATAATAACCTTTAAGGAGAGAAGGAAGAAAATTTCCTTGAGGAGTAGGCTTTAGAGTCCTACTCAGATTTCATTTTGGACAGGGTGATGAACTGTCTAGTTGACTGAAGGGGAAAGAGGAGGGCAATAAGGTGTGTGCTGCTAGAACCTTCCAGAATCAAAATAAACACAAAATCTGCAGAAGCCTGAGGGAAGGGGGTGGATCCAGCAGTGGAGTTGGTGCCATGCCAGACTTACAGGAGGACACAGCCACTGAGAACGTACTGATTACTATCCCACCACCAAAGCATACCTCTAGTCATAAAATGGGGACAAAAAGGGATGACTTACACTGTTCTTCAGAAAGCAGAGAAGAATCCTTGATAGGAAAACTACTATTTATTAAGATACTATGTGTTAGGTGCATCTCTTTTTAATTTCTATATCTACAACAATTCTATGAGATAGGCATGGTTCCCATTTTAAAGACAACAAAACTGAGGGTCCTAGAGGTTAAATGACCTCTAAGAGGGTTCGTAGCAGAGCCAGGACTGTCTGCGTCCCTGGCTGACTCTCTGTGCTCTACCATCCCAGTTTCAGAGGAAGGCGGGTGTGGAGACACCTGAACTAACATCTGCCCCCATCTGCTCATTCCACATTTGAGAAGATGACACCAGACTAGGAACATAAGGAAATGTTCCAAGACAATCACTGCCATTGTCTAGCTTTAAGTGCATAACATGAAGATACAATTTGGCTTCATGTTATCAATCACATGTATACCTCTCCTGACTTCAAAGAAGCCTGGTAGAAAAAACCCCTGGGATTAAATTCACACAAACACACACACCACACAGAAACCTGAAGCTAATTTCTCACTGTAGTAAGGAGTTTTGTATACTCTGCAAAATATATTCACATAGGTTTTGATCATTCTCATGCCCCAAATCGTTTTTGGAATCAAATGAGATAAGCCCAATCCTGGAGCTTTGGGTTTTCTCATGGTAGGTATGTAACCCTGAAGGAGAGATCGCAAGAGTACCTAGTGTGTTGATGCGGTAGATGAACTCCTTAAAGACTTCCTTTTCCTGGAGAAACTCCACGGGGATCTCAGGGTATGCTGTGCCAAAATCCCCTCCCGGTTTGGGTGACCACCCAAGTTTCCACACCTGAGCAGATAAAAAAAAGAAATAACATTACATAAACTGAGTCAGGACACCCACATCGTGAGGAAACCAAGAAACGCCACTGCTCCCGGCCGGGCCTCCCTCCTGAGCCAGCTGCCTCCATGTGCCCCTAGACTTTCCAAGAGCCAGTGCACTACCTTCCCCAGAACACAGCTCTGACTCCTTGGCCCAAGACCCCCCTTCCACATCAAGCATGCCCCGAGTCTGCCTTCCCTGCCCTTATGTTGCTCCCTGAGCCACCTTCTCCAGATGCTGCCGCACAGCCCACACAGGCTGGCTGCTCGCTGGGAGGTGCTGGAGAGGTTGTAGGCAGGAGTTATAGACACACCCTCTGCCCAATTAAAGGCAAGCATTAAGTAAAGTTCAGCTTCATATATAAACGTTTACTGGCAAGCAGGCAAAAAAAGATCCACACTGTCCATTTCTGCAAACTCCATAAAGTGCAGCTCATGTCTATGAGATGCTCAGATAAGCACTGTGCACAGAGGCAGACTCAATGCTGCTCAGCAGCAGGCTCAGCTGACATCCCTTCCATGAGGTGACAGAGGACCCAAATGAACCCAGGCTGGAAGCCCCACCCCAGATTCACAGTCTGTCTGTGGCCCAAAGGGCTCTGTGATAATGGTCGGCTCACCTCTCACTTCACCACAGCAAAGCCTCTGTATCTGTTACGTCCCCCTCAAGCCCACTGGAGCACGTCCAGAGGGAAGCTTTATGGTGCCTGTCACAGCTGCCTTCCAGACCAGGGCACTCCCCGGTATGGCTGCCGAGCTTGCTGGAGGAATTTTATCTACAGCATGCAGCCTGTGCTAGTGTGTCCTCAAGGGCATTCCAGACAGGGTGACCTCTAGGCTGTGCCTTCCTGCGTGGTCTCCCTGAGCCCCTCCAAAGGAGCAGTTATTGTCTCAGAACCAGATGCCACTGAACCTGCATGACTCCTGGTACACAGAGAAGAGAGGTGAGAGCACACTGCACAGCAGTGACAGTCTGCTTCTCTAGCAAGTCCTCCTGCTCTCCTCCCAGAAAGCCTGCGACTGCCTGCTCAGCAACTGTCTAGCATGGCCAGGACACTGGGCTTTTCCTTGGAATGAGCCTGCCATCTGGAATACCTTTATCCCCCAGGGCAAAACCTTCCTCATCCCTCCAAGTCGAGCAAGTACTACTTCCTCGGTGCAAGCTCCCCAGAGTCTCACACGCATGAACACATAGATGCACACAGAGAAATAAGCACCTTCCCTGGGGACTTGGCTTTGTGTTCTGGCCAACCATTCCTACTGATTCATGCCTTGCCACGGGTCAGCCTTTTGGTCTGTTGGAGGAGGACTCTTGCCAGTGAGGAATACATCCCTCACCTTATTAACACATCTGCAGCCTGGGAGGCTGGTGTGATTTCATTGGGGAAAGCGCAGTCCACCCCTCATCAACCTGCACCTTCCTCAAGCTAAGCTCTTTATGTTACCTGAAACGAGAATCCTGATCAAGACTGCCTATTTTTAACTGATTATGAAGACAATTTCAAAAAAGAAATTATAAAAGTAGTTGTGCCAAAATGCTTGAATAATCTCCAAAGGTGACCACTTTTAGAGGAAAATACTTACTTGAGGGGGTATTATTGCTGGTCTGCCATTATACAAATTGGTATAATTACTTAAGAATCTCATCCAACACTAATCTACCAGTGACAGATAAAATCTCATTTAGTGATATAATGCCCTACCTAGTATTTCTTTTTTCTTTTTTATTTTTTTGAAGACAGAGTCTCACTCTGTTGCCCGGGCTAGAGTGAGTGCCGTGGCGTCAGCCTAGCTCACAGCAACCTCAAACTTCTGGGCTCAAGCGATCCTACCGCCTCAGCCTCCCGGGTAGCTGGGACTACAAGCATGTGCCACCATGCCCAGCTAATTTTTTCTATATATATATATATATTTTAGTTGGCCAGATAATTTCTTTCTGTTTTTAGTAGAGACGGGGTCTCGCTCTTGCTCAGGCTGGTCTCGAACTCCTGACCTCGAGCGATCCACCCTCCTCAGCCTCCCAGAGTGCTAGGATTACAGGCGTGAGCCACCGCGCCCGGCCCCCTACCCAGTATTTCTATGATCTACCACTATATGTCATGCCTGAGGAAACCAGACAGGTGTCAAAACCACAGGCAAGGAGACACGTGGCCACAGAAAAGCAGCATCTGAGCAAAGGAGATTCCTTCTCACTTCTGGAGCGTGCCCAACCTGGGGCTGCCTGTGCACTTCACTCTAGTCTCGTCTTCTGCAAGGGAATGGCCAGACTCACCAGGGGAGGCACGCGTGTGTAGCTGTTGACAAGGGGCAAGCGGGCCAAGCTGATGACGATGTTCTTGAGCACCGGTGTGAGAAACGCTGGCATGCTGCTATTCCTTTTGTGACCCAAGGCCAACACTGACTGCAGAGACTCCACCATTTCTGCCACCATCTCACAGGCTGACGTGATATACTGAGGATCTGAACAAGCAACTGCAGTTAAGAAAGGACTTTCTGTCCAAACACACTCCAAACCTGCCACCCCTCCTCTGTGTGCCCAGTGCAGAAGGCATGACCTCTACAGGGTGCACAAACCAGTATGTGCAGTCCACCTGGACTTGAGCTGGTCCCTGAAGGCCTGCACATTTTACCTCCTGCATATCTACCTAAACCATGTGATTCTCTCCATTTCTGCCGGGATTGCTGCGATGGTCTTGAACTTGAGCTCCCGCCTCAGTCCCCAGCCCTCTTGTCCACTGTCCATGATGCAGCCAGCAGCAGCTTGCTAATACCTGAATGCAATCCTGTGGCCCTCAGTTCAAAAGTTCCTTCAGGATGCCTCTCCTGCTCTTTGGCTTCCTTGGGGACTTTGTGCTTGTCCCTTAGTATGCAAAGAACCATGTTGTAAACCCTGGTTCACTGTCTCCCCTGGATAGGGGTGCTTAATAGGCTGGGGGTGGAGTTCTGACAGAAATCCTGAGGCAGAATGTTGAGGAAAACTCCACATTCTTAGAAAGAACCACAGCACTGGCCTGTCAGTGTCTTGAAGGCAGGGATTATTCCTTGTTCACTTTGAGTCTGGCATATTGTATGTTCTAAAAAATTATTTGTTGAGTTGATAAATGTATTATTATCTATTGATGGACAGTATCCAGAGTCCATGAGATTCAATAGTTTAGGCAACTTCCTAATATAAAGAATTCTTATTGGACTTAAGGAATCATGCCCCAAGCTAAGAGAAATGAGGTTGGCTTTAATAATATTTATTGGCCAGGCTTAAAAGAATATGCTATCAAGGTGATTAAAAAAACAAAAAACCAAACTTCTTCCTCAGGCCAGGACTGAATTAAGTAGCCTAAAGATGACCATGAGGAACAATCACACGAACCTGAACTGGAAACACTCTAGCCAGTGGGCCTGCCATTCTGACCCAAACCCTTGAAATGTCTCTATATTTTAGAGCACAAGAAATATAAGGTTAGTACTGTTCTTATTCTCACTGCAGGATAAACTCCCTGAGCTGCCACTTAGCTAGAAAATGCCAAGCAGGGAGGTGGATGTTTTCATATTCCTCAGGTGGCAACAAGAAATCATGAGCGCACAATCTAAAGACTGAAGGACCTTCAGAGGTTCCATATAAAAACTGGCTGTGTATTGAAAATGCCGTTCCTTCTGGGTGACTCTGCAACTACAAAACCTTGGACAGGGAACTAGAAGAAAAAAACACTCTGCTTAAGACTAAAAACAGGAAAATTCCATCCAGAGTAGGACTGCATACACAAAAGCTAGCAAAAAAGACCCAAAGTATTTACACACTTATGAATAAAAAGGCCTGTTTCTTGAAGCACAGAGCACAGATTAGACTCTTGGTATTCCAAGTAAGAGTGTGCCATGAAAAGGACATGACCACCAGGTGAGGCATATCTCATCTTTGTGGGACAGGCTACAGGTGGCATTCTCACCCAGACACTGGATGAAGAAGTTGAAATGGCCCCAGCAGCCGGGAGGCCCCAGTGGGAATAAGAAGTCACTTGACCAAAAAGTTTTCCTTCCAATCAATATATTTTCACCATTTCGCTAGTAAAATGTCTGCTCTAGAATGAGGAGGAAAGAACATGAAAAGTTGTAGTATATTTCTTACTCTAGAATTGGTTTAAATAGCTGGGATTTGGAGAGAGAGAGATATATTTAAGACAGAGTCTCGCTCTGTTGCCCGGGCTAGAGTGCAGTGGCATCATCATAGCTCACTGCAGCCTCAAACTCCTGGGCTCAAGTGATCTTCCTGCCTTAGCCTCCCAAGTAGCTGGACTACAGGTGCAAACCACCACGCCAGCTAATTTTTCTTTTCTTTCTTTTTTTTTTTTTTAGAGACGGGGTTGAATTTTTTTTCTGTAGGAAAAGCAGGAATTTTCCTTTTAAAATCCACTGGCTGAGCATGGTGGCTTACACCTATAATCCCAGCACTTTGGGAGGCTGAGGTGGGAGGATCACTTGAGGCCAGGAGTCTGAGAACAGTCTGGGCAACACAGGGAGCCCTGTCTCTACAAAAAAATTTAAAAATTAGCTGGGCGTGGCGGCACACATCTGTTGTCCTAGCTACTCAGAAGGCTAAGGCAGGAAGATCACTTGAGTTCAGAAGTGTGAGGATGCAATGAGCTATGATTACACTACTGCCCTGTAGCCTGGGCGACAGAGTGAGACTCTGTCTCTTAAAAAAAAAAAAAATCCACCAAAAGAGATAGCTGAAATAGACACTCAGTTTACCAAATATTCATGTGGGTATTCCCCCAGCTTTAAGTTCCTTTGTGTTTCTATTTATTCATTCATAACTCAATAAACACTTGTTGATAGCTTATATAGGCCAAGCATTAATTTCTGAGAACACAAAGAAGACAGACACATTCTCTGTCCTCAAGGAGCTCAGAGTAACTGCCGTAGTGTGGAACATGCTAAGATGAAAGGGGGCCTCCCGGAGGAAGGGTGCAGACCCAGGCTGTGGGCAGGAAGCGCACCTGGGAGGGCTTACCCAGCTGCATGACACCCTGGCTTGCCTGCCAGGTCCCAGACAGTTGGATGCATGGGGCAGGGTATTTAAGCCAAGGGGAAAAGCACTGCGAAGACACGGACTAAATCTCCCTTAGATTCGGGATAAACAACAGAATGTGCTGAGTTAGTGTAAGCTTTCAAGGGTCCACACTTACCACTTACAAGTCTCTTTTGTGAATGACTTTTAAGCTCCCAAAAAAAGAGAGGTAAGAAAAACGGTCCTGAGACTTACTCTGTGTGTTTGAGTCTACCTCATCCTCCCGTCTGACAGCCTTTGGAGCACTGGTCCTTCTTTCTGGACTAAGAAGCTGCTCTCCAGGCTGCACAGCAACTACAACAGAACAAAAAAAAGAATTTCCAAACACTTTCATCAGTCCTTTCTATTCAAAATTTCACATTTGTGTAGACTCACAAAAATTCAAAGGGATAGACTATGTCAAATGAGGTCTAGATTTCCTAGAAGCAATTTTAGACAAATAGACAATTTCAGGCAATACTAGGCTCAGGTACCAATCTCCTGGTTCATCGTAAATGTACAAGGATTTGTATGTCTACATTCAGATACCTAATCCCACTACTGTCTACTGTTTGCCATCTCTAACTATGAAGGTTTTTTATCACACTATTCACAATTTATTACTGTTAAAAGCATCACTAAAACATCCAAGAAGTCTGGCTTTTAAAAATTAATCCCTGGGCTAGGAGTGGTGGCTCACACCTAGAATCCTAGTACTCTGGGAGGCTGAGATGGGAAGATTGCTTGAACTCAGGAGTTTAAGAACAGCCTGAGCAAAAGTGAGACGCTGTCTCTATGAAAAAAAAATAGAAAAATTAGGCATGGTGGTGGCACCTGCAGTCCCACCTACTCGGGAGGCTGAGGCAAGAGGATCACTTGAACCCAGAAGTTTGAGGTTACGCTGAGCTACAATGACACCACTGCACTCTACCCCAGGGCAACAGAGCAAGACTCTGTCTCAAAAAAAAAAAAAATTAATCCCTGGATCTTTGTTTCCAAGTTGACTACAAATGAACAGATGAAAACAATTATAAAACATCAAAACACCACTCTATAATGTTTAATTTAAAAATACAAAACTTCAAAACACCCTCTAATAAGTAAACTGTAATGTCCAATTTTTAAAAAATGTTGGCTAACGACCCTTGTTGAGGATACTTTTCCTTGAAAAGAATGTCCCTTTTATTTTACAATATATTAGTATTACAATGCAGTATAGAAACACGCATTTTGACTTTAACAAAAAATAAGTAATCTTTTGAATGTAATCTTATTAATCTTATGCTCATTTAGGACTAAATACATGAACCACTCAACTAGGACCAAAGATCATAGGGACACAAAATTTAGAAGTATTAGGTCATTAAATATGAAATGTCTGATTTCAAATCAAAAATGTAGTTTATTATATCTCAAACAAGCAGCAGTGCAATTAATCAAAGTATGTGCCTAAACTATCCACACAGTTTTGCCATCTTAACGGTAGCTTGTTTATGCCGGCAGCAAAGAAGCCTGGAGAGTGAGTGGCGATGAAATACATGAAAGGCGTTTTCCACAGCTTGTTGAGAATTAAATATTTTTCCTTGCAAGAAGTGGTCCAAAGCCTGGAAGAAGTGCTAGTCAGTTGGTGCAAGGTCTGGTGAATACAGTGGATGACAGACAGTTTCCAAGTCCAGCTGCTGTAGTTTGAGCAGCATTGATTGTGTGACATTTGGTCAAGCATTATCTTGCAAGAGGATTGGCCTGTCTGTATTGACCAGTCTCACTGTTTAATCACATCCTCATCATTTCATCCAATTCATTGCAGTAGACATCCACTGCAATCGATGGACCAGGTTCATCAAGCTGTAGTGGATAATACCAGCGCTGGACCACCAAACAGACGCCATTAGATTTTTTTGATGAATATTTGGTTTTGGTGTGTTTCAGCACCTCATCTTTATCCAACCATTATGCCGAACGCTTGTGATTACCAAAAAGAATCCATTTTTCATCACACATAAAAATCCGGTGTAGAAATGGTTCATGTTTATGTCGTGACAGCAAAGAAAGGTGAGCTTTGAGATTTCTCTTCTGACGCTTGTTTAATTCATGTGGAACCCAACTATCCAGCATCTTTACCTTGCCCATTTGTTTCAAATGGGCCAATATTGTTGGAATAGGAATATTAAACCTTGCTGCTAATTCACGAGTAGGCTGAGATGGATTCGCTTCCACTACAGCTTTCCGCTCATCGTTACTCACCTTGGTCTCACGTCACCTCCATGGCTCATTTTCAAGATTAAAATCACCAGAATAGAACTTCTCAAATCATCAATGTACTGTGCATTCATTAGACACATCCTTCCCAAACACTTCGTTGATATTTTGAGCTGTCTGTGCTGCATTTGTTCCACGACAGAACTCATACTCAAAAGTAACACAAATTTTGACTTATTCATGATTTCATAAAAATTGCTCTAAGAAAAATGTGAAAGATAATCACAAGCCAACGTGTACATTTGAAAGACCGAGGAAGTACCTTCACAATAAATATAAAACTAGAACTGTCAAAATCAAATGTCAAGGATATCAACTGTCAAACTTAATACTTAAGGAAATTGGACATTTCATACTTAATATCCCAATATATTTATGAAAGCTGGAACTCCAAAATCTGAACAAAATGACTAGAAAAGCAAATTCAAGTTAAATTCTAGCAGACTGTAAGATACTCTTCACCCCCAATTCCTAACTTAGTACCTGGCAAATAGATGGCACAAAATAAAAATGTCTGTGAACTAGACCTGTTGTTGATTACTGGTTCAACTGACCAAGGATAAAAACCTGTTCACAAACTCGCGCTTACTGGCTTCCAGGATGAAGTGCACGCAGTGGATGAGGGAACAGGCATGGGTCACGAACTCTGTGGAGGAGACCACACTCCAGAGGCCGGGCAGCTGCAGGGCCAGGCAGCAGCAGTCCAGCCCTGCCTGGAGGTCCAGACTCAGCGGGATCTGCTCGTGGATCAAATGCCACGACAGGGCCTAAAAAGGAAGTACTGTGTTCAAGAATGCTTCTATACACACTGTCTGTTTTGGGACCTTCAAGGAAGCAGTGCAATCCACAGTTATGGTAGAATCGCCCAAAACACTGAAAGGCCCTTCCAGAAGGACAGCTCTAACATAGCTGTCCCCAGCCGCCACCCCCAGGTTCCCTTATGGTCAGTCCTGATCCACCGACTCCCCAAAGTTCTAGCTCCCCTCTCTGCCCGAACACCCCTCCCTACTCTGGCCGCCTCTCTCTCCTACAGCGCCATGGGCTCTTCTAGAAATCTTTCCTGAGCCACTTTGCCACCAGGCCAGAGGCTCTTCCGTGGGGCTCCCACAGCACCAAGGCTTGCTGCTGTCACAACCACAGAGGCTGAATTTGAGAGCATGAGTTCCAGGGACAGCAGGACTTAGGTTCAAATGCCAGACTGGCTACCTCCCAGCTGAGTGAACCCAAACAAGTCACTGAACCTCTCTAAGCCTTGCTTCCCTCATCTGTAAAATGGGAATGGCACAGCTCATCTCACAGGATGGTTGTGAGAACCAAGTAAGATGATGCACGTGAAGTACTCCATCCTGCACACAGTGGGTGCACAGTGTAACTGGCACCCTGTGCTGCAGTCATACATTTACTTTCTCATCTTCCCCATATGCTGAAACAAAATTAGGACAGGATGACAAACCGTCTGACTTGGCCTGGTTCAGAGTATGTGCTTATTCATCACTTTGCAGGCGACTCCTCAACCCCCTTTACAGCCCTCCCTTTCTTTGGTGCGAGTGGCACACAGGCATGCTGGGTCAGCCATGGTGTCCCTGCTGAGGACTGGCAGTGCAGCTCTGGCTCTTTAAGGATTCAGGCCAGACTCATGGAATGGCAATGTATCCACAGCGTGTACACATTTTGGGGGCTAATTATAAGTGCTAACACAAAACAAGTGTTCAATTCTCCCACAGCTGAAATGTCCAGATCAATTTAAAACACAACACACTTCCCAGATTATTACTTTTCAAGTCTCTAAAATTAGGATCCACATGACATTTGTAGGTAGGGACAAGAAGGGGTGCCTTGCTGGTCCCCCAAGGTCACTGTGAGCAGCTAGGAGGTGAGGGTGTGAGCGCACTCATAAATGGCACCTTGACAATGATAAGCACAATGACAAGTACTTACTGTCAGGATGAGATGAAAGAGTGAACTTGACTGGTCAGAGCTCTTGGTTTCCAAATAAAATTGCTTTACTCTTTCTAGAGCTAGTCACATGTCCCCTCCCCATAGAAACTCCGAGTTCCTGAGCTGACTCTTACCTCAAGGGTCATCACCACAAACTTCACCGTGTCCCTCTCCTTCTCAGGAGGAAGGTGCAAGTGACTGGGCAGCTTGGAGACCACCATTAGGTATTGTGCCAGGGCCCGGGCCAGAGTGGTCAGGGATTGATACCACGTGGCATCCCCTGAAACAGAAGATCTTCATGGGTGGGTGCAACTGTGAGCATAGGCCTTTACCTCTGAAAGGCAGTCAAGCAACTCTTGAGAATCTGACGAAAGCTTAAGACATGGTTCCTCAGTAGGGCACATCTGCACAACCCCCCACATGATACATATGATTCTGGGACCTGCATTTCCCCTGAGGTCTATCTTGTCCTTCCGTAAGGGCTCAGAACCCCGACTAGGTCAATGACTATGTCAATGAATAGCAAAGTGGCAAACACACAAAAAGAAATTCAGAACTAAGAAGCCCAGCACTGGTTCTTGGTTACCTTCATAAATGTCTTCAATATATTAATCAACAGTGTTTATTGTATATTTGCTTGGTACAAAGTGCTGTACTGACCCCGCAACATTTTTAAAAAATAAGAGAAGGATGGGCCGGGCGTGGTGGCTCACGCCTGTAATCCTAGCACTTGGGAAGCCGAGGCGGGCAGATTGTTTGAGCTCAGGAGTTCGAGACCAGCCTGAGCAAGAGCGAGACCCCGTCTCTACTAAAAAAATAGAAAGAAATGATCCGGCCAACTAAAAATATATACAGAAAAAATTAGCCGGGCATGGTGGCGCATGCCTGTAGTCCCAGCTACTCGGGAGGCTGAGGCGGTAGGATTGCTTGAGCCCAGGAGTTTGAGGTTGCTGTGAGCTAGGCTGACGCCACGTCACTCACTCTAGCCCGGGCAACAGAGTGAGACTCTGTCTCAAAAAAAAAAAAAATAAGAGAAGGTTTTGTTTTAATTACCAAATAGATCACTCAGCTTGCTCCAGTAGGCTGTGGGCTCTGAAGGCAGGCAGGGCTGGAAGACGTGGTGGACAGCAGGGAGCTGCTGAACAAGGCTGGCCACACGACCCAGAGTCACCTCACAGGCCGCTTCCAAAAGGGGACTCTTCTGGCCACCAGAAATCTCACTCATGCCTAGGCTTAAGCATGGAGCTATTAGGCTTAGGTTGAACTCCTGAAATCAGAGGATTAAAGGAAGAAAAACAATAGAAGAAGGAATCATGCAAACATTTATGAGATAATATAGATTATCATAAAGAATATTTTTAAAAAATAGTCTACTCTCTATCTGTTACAAATATTTAAATAATTTCATTTAACATATGCTCAGAAAAATATATTTTCTGGTCTCTTTTGGTACTTTAATTTTAAAGTAGTATTTTCTTATGTTCTTGGATTTGTTTGAAATAAAAATTTTAGTACGACAAAATTTTAATTGATAAAAACAGAAAATCATAGCTGGTATGATGGTGCACACTTGCAGTCCCGGCTACTTAGGAGGCTGAGGCAGGAGGATCACTTGAGCCCAGCAGTTTTGGGTTGCTATGAGCTAGGCTGATGACATGGCACTTTAGCCCAGGTGACAGAGTGAGACTCTGTCTCAAAAAATAAATAAATAAATAAATAGGCTGGGCGCGGTGGCTCACGCCTGTAATCCTAGCACTCTGGGAGGCTGAGGCGGGTGGATCGCTCAAGGTCAGGAGTTCGAGACCAGCCTGAGCAAGAGCGAGACCCCGTCTCTACTAAAAATAGAAAGAAATGATCTGGCCAACTAAAAATATATATAGAAAAAATTAGCCGGACATCGTGGCGCATGCCTGTAGTCCCAGCTACTCAAGGCTGAGGCAGTAGGATCGCTTGATCCCAGGAGTTTGAGGTTGCTGTGAGCTAGGCTGACGCCACGGCACTCACTCTAGCCCGGGCAACAAAGTGAGACTCTGTCTCAAAAAATAAATAAATAAAATAAAATAAAATAAAATAAAATAAAATAAAATAAAATAAAATAAATAAATAAAAACCCAGAAAATCAAAGCTAATGTGCCATCCAAGAACTCAGTGACACATCAGACATTCTTAGAGTTTCCAAAAGATGTTCAAAGCAGCTGAAATAAGCCAAAATAGGCATATAAAAGTCAAAAATATTGGTTGGAAAAACAGCATTTCATATGACACTTTTATTGTGTTTTGCCAACCTTTTTTTAAAGCCATTTAAGGATTTTGGGGGGCTAATTTTTCAGGCAGAACATTAATCTTAGTTTAATATTCAGAAAAGCATTATCAAGTGCCCAAAACTGAACCTTCCTGTTACAGCCAGAACCTTTAAAGCTGTTAAAACCCAATTAGCAAATTTGAAAAAATCGAATAAATTGGTCACCAAGCAAATTTACCATTCAGTAAAACAGCTTTCAGTATATGGATCTTAAGATAAACTGAATTTTAGTAAACTGACTTTGAGCAAATTCTCCTCTTTTTTTTAGTGTTACTCTTATTTTCAAGCTGATCAAAAATACCCCTTCTGACCACACTGTGGTGTTGCCTTTCCCTCACTGTTCTCTGTGAGCACCTGGTGCCCATTCCTGGAGTCACATGCTGAGCTGCCCCAGGTGCCATGACATTCCCGCCTGGTGCCAGTGAGGCAGGGCTAAGATCCCAAGAGGTCCCGTCAGCTCCCTGTCCTAGGAGGTCTGCAAAGGAACTTGCTGAGGCCGCAGCTGCGCCACACCTCTGAGGGAGCTCCCACTCCTCACAGGGCCCGCACGAGGGGCAGAGGACACGGATGCTGACGCTTTGCAAGGCCTCCTTGGCCAGCTCCGCACAGGTGTCCTCTGACATCAGCGGGGGGGGCCTGGAGGGGTGGAGGGGCCTCACTACATCTGGTGGGGGGACAGGAGTGGGAACTACATCTGGTGGGGGGACGGGAGCAGGAACCTCGCTACATCCAGGGGTCTACTTTACTACTAAAGGTCAACTTCCAGAACACCATGAACAAATTGTTTAGATCACACACTAAGACACTGTGCCAAAGCCTATGGCACATATGCTGCCTCGGTGTCCACTTGGTGTTTGGCCGGCTAGCTTAGTTGTAAATTCCTGTGTCTGTTCCTCTGGTTGAGGCCAGAGAGCTCTCACCCCACACCATACACCCAGCCTTTGGGCCAGCGGGATTTCGAGATAACGGGAAAGGGTTTCATGGATGTTTTTTCAAATTTCACCCCTGCCTCCTTTCAACTGCCCAATCACTCCCCTGCTCCTGAGCTGCTGATGTTCTCCACCCTGCACCCCAGTAAATGTGAGAGCCCCAGATACACACTTCATTCCTCCGTGCTCCCCCAGCCCTCTGGGAGTGTGTAGTCTTTGGTGTGCCATGCACTCCCAGGACCGTAAGTAATAGAACCATTTCCATCTTGTCTCTCCTAATCACTGAAGGCGTGCTCTAGAGCTTAACGGTTCTAAATTAAA
>CM052436.1:168265943-168392576 GCA_028533085.1 Varecia variegata | reverse complement strand
CCCCCACATCCTGTCCTTTCTCTGTCTGGATTAGAGACCCCCACATCCTGTCCTTTCTCTGTCTGGATTAGAGACCCTCACATCCTGTCCTTTCTCTGTCTGGATTAGAGACCCCCACATCCTGTCCTTTCTCTGTCTGGATTAGAGCCCCCACATCCTGCCCTTTCTCTGTCTGGATTAGAGACCCCCACATCCTGTCCTGTCCTCATCTGGGTTAGAGCTCCCTCAAATCCTGACCCCATCTGGAGCTGAGTCTCCCTACATGTGCTGTTAATAAGCATCATGGATCACATGATGCTGAAGCAAATCCCCCTCGACAGCGGCAAGCGAAACCAGGGATTGCCTTACATCCTGCCCCCACCCACCCACCCCCCAACCCCCGCCATACCGAGTTCATCATGAAGGCACTCATTTCTTCGGCAGGAATCCGATTCACCAGCTCTGCACCTTCCAGCAGTGCAGAATCTGACCTGGTCCAACACTGGGATTTGACAAGACGCATGTACCAGTCCTGGGAAGAAGAAAAAGGTGTATGAGGGGAATGCACTGGGCAGCGTTCAAGGAGCTTCCCTTGCCCGGGACTAGGACTGTGGCTCGGCTGCCAGCCTGCTCTGGGCTATGGCTCACCACACCATCAGTCCTTTCCTCCAGATGCTGCAACCTGACTGAATGCCCCCTCCCTCTCCCCTTTCACCTGCTGAACTTCCAAGAGTCCTTCTAAACTCAGCTAAAGTACCGAGGGTTAGTGTCCTTCCTCTGCCCTTCCTCATGTGACCCTGCACCTACCATCCCTCCCTCGCCCAGTACCAAAGGCAAAGGAGGTGCTTAGCACATAGACCCTGAGAATACAGAATAAAGCCTTTCCTTTTTTTTGGCCTGGGCTGTTAGTTTTTCAAATCTAAGTTCATATTTAAACTGAACTCTATCCAGGAAGTAGAGTACCAAGCTCTACCAAAGCTCCAAAGGGTCCCTGTCCCTGAGGTGTGAGCACTGAAGGTGAGGACAGCACACCAAGGTCATTGGCAGTGGTAGCATCAACTCACAGGAAGTCAGAAAGCCAGAAGGGTGTGAGGAGAAGAAAGCAGGCAAAATGTGTCGACCTGCGTGTGAAGGCCCATGCAATGTGAGGCCCTGCAGGCCTTGGCCGAACATCTGATTTACCCATTAACTACCTGACCCCTCGACTCCTGCCATGAGGGTCCCACATCAGCACTGCCTTTCTCATTAGGGCCTTCATGGCCCCCAAATGTCTCCGCCCCACACCTCAACCAGAGCTGCCAATGACCTGGGCCAAACACCAGAACAGCCTGGGTCTACTGAGCCTCCCCCTGCACACTCTGGATTTGCCACAGGCAGAGAGGGGAGCGCGGTGCCTCCTTGAGCACCCTGTGCCTCACACACAGCAACACTGGACACTCACTTTGTCTGGACTCACTGTTTCCAGTGACACGTGCCCGTCCCCGTCCAGCGGGTGGGAAGAAACTGGAGGAGAGGGACTAAGTGAGTCTTGTACCGTGGAGAGACGAAACCTATCCAGCAGGGAATAAAGCCTTTGGTGTCTGAAATACAAACATAAATTAAATTAAAGCACAATTTAGTTTTTCAGTCTTAGTCTCAACTTTGTAAACCAGGGTTCTAGAAATATACAACATAAGGAAAGAATATCAATGGTTTCTTAAAGCAAGCTGCAACTTGTGTAAAATTTTTTCTTCAGAGCTATTTTCTCACCAACACTTAAGCAGGTTATGATGCAAATTCAGGTCCTCATTTACTTTTAATTATCACAGTTACACTCCATTAATATTTTTCATAAATTTCATTTATACTCAAATATTTCAACACACAAAACATGGTATAACAGCTAATAAAGGCATTCATATTAAATGCAAAATAGGTAATCCGTTCTAAGATCCAAGTGCACATAATCTCCTATCTAATCTCCCAAAAATAAATTTACACAAATTTATGATCATTTCAAAAAAGAATCACCCCATCCAGTAAGACATTTACAATCTTTTAATCTTCCTCATCTGGACTGAACACTAAGTCTACAGTTAAAAAAAAAAAAAAAAAAAAAAAAAACAACTTGATCTCCCACCATCTGCTATGAGAGTGACTACTTGATAATGCAAATTACAATATAGCTTGGCCCTGCACACCAAAAAACCATCCCAAACTGTGGGTTGCCTACCAAACCATGCCCTATCCCATTTAAAAATACCATCAACAAGGGACTCTTAAGACTGAAATCACAGCATAATAGTTACATTCTCTCTCTCTCTCTCACACACACACACACTTTTCCCCCCATAGAATAAAAAAGGTAGAAGCTTCTTTTAATTTATTTTGTAGTCATGGAAATATACTCACATAAGAGATATAAGGATTTCTGATAAGGGCTTCTAAAAGATTTCGCAAACAAAAGTAGGTGATTACATAGCTATGGAGAGATAATTTTAACAAGATGTAATTCTTGCATGCCAAGAATTGGGTAATGTCTTTCAGATTTGCAACTCTTATTTAGCAGCTTGATTACGTGCTATGATTTTGCTAGGGTAAAGCTGATGACCTGTATTCCCACTCTCATACTTCACCCGTCAGTGAAGAGAGGCCATATGAATACTGCTGCCTCTCAAACGGCCACAGGAATGCAAGCAGCCTCCATCCACATCACAGATGTGACATGCCAGTTGGTCTTGCTTTTTATACAATGAGATTCGGCTGTTTTAAGTGTAGGAAGGCTTTTTATTGTGGCTCTTCTGCAGTAAACCCATCTATAAAGCACATCAGTTTCTCGTCCTGTGAATTTATTTCCATACAAACCTATTATCCTTTCCATCCCGGGTGATCTGAAACTAAGGTTTCTGGCATTACCTCCGGGCGAGCCCACTGCGCTGAAGGTGCTCCTGGATTCGGCTGAGTTCTTCTTCTGGCAGCTGCGCCGTGCTGCTCTAAAGTGGAACACAGTGAACCAGATAACACATACTGGACCAAAATAACCTCCACTCACTTAAAAAGGATAAACTGATGTGTACAGATTAGCCTAGTGAGGGGCAGACTAGAAGTAAGTATTAATACAAGAAAAGATCAGATACACAAGGAATGACGTTTGTGCGTGTTATGCATGTTTCTATCAGTGGCCATGTGAAGACCAGGCCTATGGAGAAAAAAGAACAGCCAACTGTTTTGCCTGCCCTGCTAAGTTTTCAATATAAATCACCATCAGGGTGTTTTTCCCAGTACCTGCAAATTTGCAGCCAAAAGCATTTCTACCCGGCGACAGGCCAAGATATCGACCATGCGAGCCAGTGCGCGGAAGGGGGTGCACAGAAGCCTATCCACATACAGCGTGAGCACAGCGCCTGACTGGCTGAGATGGATCCCCTCCAAGCACTGAAGAGTCTTCTTCAGAGTGGTTGGCTAACATTGGAGGAAGCAAAGGAACAAGAGATGATTATTATGCCAGGTGGAAATTAGCACTTTAAAAATTCCAATACTCCATTTTTAAGGCAGAGAAAACTGTGATTGGCAATAATTGGCAGTATGAAGACTTACGGATGAAAGATTTTCACAACGAGACTGAATTGCCTGGATGAAGAGGCCGCTGGCAGCAGAGTTCCGATGAACAGCACTAATAAAGTCCTGCACCGGAGGCTCATGGGACAGGCTGATCAGGTCTTGAATGTGATTCACAATGAGCCAAGTTAAGTGCTCTGAGTCATGGAGGTTCTGACACTGAGGAAAAATACAATGAAAGAGTCATTTTCAAGTACACGAGAACAGATATTAATGCCACAGAAAAGACCAGAAAGGTTAAGGAGAATCCAAATATAAAACTCACCAAAAAGATAATGCTTCAGCACAAATAACTGAAGAGGCAGGAGACTCAATTAATAGAGCCCATCACCTCTAACCTTGCACTGCAGCAGAGCTGTATGAAGTCAGATCCCGCTGGGGAAGAGGGGTACAGCAGCCCAGCTCCCAGAGACAAATTTGGCACATGGCCAAAGGTTGGAGGACACAGGTGAGCCCCAGTGTGATCCTAGGACAGTAGGGTGGCTGGGGTGGCATGGTGCCACCCTCAACAAGCCACTGGCCAGGAGCACCAGGCTGTTCCCATCCATGGCACCTCCCGTTCCCTCCTGGGCTTTGGGCTAGCCTCTCAGGGGTGTTCTCCAGTGATTCTTTCTCCAATTTTGTCATGGTTCAGTGGAAAAAAAGAATTCACTATCACTGCCATAGTTTCGAAAGAATTCCTGAATCCAAAATATAAATGGATCCCCATATTAAATGGATCTTAAGTGAAAAAATTTCAAGTAAGATTTATAAGGAAATAAAAAATATCCATTCTTATACGTGTAGTCTTTTCATCTTAATTCGTAATCCTTCTAAATCAATTCCTTGACATCTGGGTAATGATTAATATATTTCATTTGGGATCATTTGACAGTACAGGTTGAGAAACCCTTATGTGAAATATTTGTGACCAGAAGTGTTCTGAGTTTCAAATTTTGGAATATTTGCATTAAACTTACCAATTGAGCATCCCATATCCAGAAATCTGAGAACCTCCAATGAGCGTTTCCTTCGAGCATCATGTCAACGCTTAAACAGTTTTGGATTTTGGAGCACTCCAGATTTCAGATTTTTGAATTTGGGATGCTCAACCTGTATTAACTTATAAAATTAATATCTTTTTCTTACATTTCTATGAAAACCAGCATTATATGACTAAATTATTTCTCTAAAGTGGAACAAGACAGAAAAACTATTTCAACACTGAGAATGAAAAGCAAAAAGTGAATATTAATAAATTGCTATCCTCACAAAATCTCTATAACACCTAGTCCAGCTAAAGTCTACTTCCTTTTCTGATTCAGAATATTTAACATTGTTTTGCTATATGACAATATATACAACATGCCATGTTTGTAACAAAGAAATGCATGTTTTTCTATAGGTATGGAAAAAGTATTAAATCCAGACGGAAATGTAATAGCAAGTCATCTTTGAGTAATATAATTACAAGAGATTTTTTTCTTCTGTTTACTTATTTGGTTTCTGTAAATTCTCCATGGCAAACGTGTAATGCTATGCTAGTTTTAGGGTTAGAAATTCCATTAAAGTTATTTTTTAAAAAGAATGGCATTCAAACAGGTTGAATTTTTTTTTTTTTTTTTTTTTAGAGACAGGGTCTCATTATGCTGGGCAGGCTGGAGTGCAGTGGTTATTCACAGATGCAATCATGGCTCATGGGAGTTTCAAACTCTTGGGTTCAAGTAATTCTCCCACCTCAGCCTCCCAGTAGCTGGGGATTACAGGTGCACGCACATCACCACACCTGACAGGAATCTATTTTAAAATGCAGCAAAGGACATCTAATACCTTTTCTACAGAATAATTTTTAAAAATTAGAATCCCACTATAGTCAATGCACTTAGCTTGTTTTTTATGGTTATTTTTTTCTTTTTAAAAAAAATTATGGGTACATAATATTTATACATTTTTATAGGGTACATGTGATGTTTTGATACAGACAGACAATGTCAATTAACCAAATCAGGGTTAATTGAAGTATTCATCACCTCAGGCATTTATCATTTCTTTGTGTTAGGAATTAGCTTGTTTTTTAAATTATTATTCCATTGTTTCCCTCAAATTAACAAAAATGCCCAGCATTACGTATGGCACGGAGCAGTTACTAGGTGTTTGCTGAATGAGTGACAGTTGAATGAAACCCTTCACAGACCACAATCCAGTGGCTGGAGGGCCAGGCCTGGTTTCTAACTACATGTCAGAGCAGGATTAAACATTAATTTGGTATTTCAATTTTGATGACACTGGCAGGATGCTGGGCCGTCTGGTTTCCAGAGTCCATACAAGCATCCTCTACATGGGGTATCCACTGGTGGCCCGCCCCCAGCCCTGTTTACAGCATTTCTAAACTTACGACATAATCACAGAAGAGAATGAGAGCCCCTCTTCGTACTATTTCTCTGTTGCACATTCCAAGTTTGGCTGCCAAGTCAGAATCCTCCTCTTCTCCAGACATCTGGGGACTAAGTAACTTCGTGCTGGACAGACTGTGTCTTCTAGAAGGAGCAACAGATGCATTGACAATATTTCTGGATGGCAGTGAGCTTATTTGCAAAATACTAAAGATGATTATGTTTAATTCTAGTTCTGAAACAGACAAGTTATTTTAAGTAATGTCATATCAGAACGATGCATGTGTAATATGTACTCTCAGTTATCTATTTCTGAGCTATGATAAACCAAAGCTGAAAAACTAAAGAAAATAGAGAATTTAATAGGCAGAAAACTAAAATGCTTAACTAAAAGGCAAAATCCACCATAAAGCTGAACATTCAATAAGCACTTTTATTTCAGACCAAGCAATTGCCTTTGAAATTCCCCATCTGCCAGGAAGAAAACCTTCATCTTTTATATCTTATTATACATTTCCTACCAAAACGTCATTCTAACATGTCTATAGTGCATATATTATGGAAACCTTGTTTAAAAGTATTTCTTCTCCACTAATGAAGATTATTTCACTTCATATTTATTTCTTCTCACTTCATCTTTTTTCTTTTTGAATAGATGGGAATTATAAACCTTAAGACCCTTGATTCTAGTCCAAGCATTTAAAACAATTATTGCCACACTCCCAAACTCCCTCTGACTTCAGGGTCTGACCTCAAACAATACCCTTTCTATGGTGGCAAAGAGCCTTTATGGGGACAGACAGAGGTCATATCAGGGCAAGAATATTCTGAAATATGTCAACTTTCCCTGCAATCCCTTAGGATTTAGAAGAGAACTGGTAAAAAAAAAAAAAATTCCTACAGATTTACAATGTTACTAAACTGCCATTTCTGTCTTCAACCAGTGAATGGATAAGCAAACCGAGGTAGAGCCACACAATAGAATACCGCTCAGCAACCACAAGGAACAAACCACTGATACATATTCGTGCAACCACATGAATGAATTTCAAATACATTGTGCTCAGTGAAAGAAGCCAGACGCAAAAGGCTACACCCTGTATGATTCCACTGCTGTGGGCTTCTGCAATGGGCTAAACAGAGAGACGGCGTTCCCTGAGGCAGGGGCTGGGCACGTCAGGGGAGGAGTAACTACCGAGGGACACGCGGGAAGGCACTGCTCTGTATCGTGATGTGGTGGTGTAATCTGACCATAGTTGGTACAAAGAGTGCATTTTACTGTACTGTAAATTATATGTCAATTAAAAACCTAACAAACAGAAAACCTGTCCTTTCTCAGTCAGCTGTACTGCCAGCCCCGGTGTGCTTATGCTCAGCTGTAATTTTGCATTTTGTAATAATACAGCTATAGGGTAAAGAGCCTCTGAAAGAGAAGAGGCAGCATTTGTAATTCACGCATTAGCAGTAGACTTAAAGAAGGTCCTACATCAACTCTAATTTAGCCCCAATCTGTCGCAGCACATGCCCCCAAAACCTCAGGCCAGATGCTGGTGGCGAACGAACGTCCCAAACCCAGGCTAACTACACATGTGGTGCTCAGAATGGGACAAGTGGGGAAGTGACCAGCACACGTCACATGTGGCCACACTATACCTATAAGTGCCAATGTAGGGACAGGAGCCTAACAGTCCACCAAAGGTAAGACAGACTGAAAGCAAATCATAAATCTGTGCTGACAGAGTACAGAAAAGACCAGATGAGAGAAGAGTCCACATGGGGACCTCCTGCGGCACAGTACCCAGTGTGGCCTGAGAGCCAGACCCACCCACGAGTGGCCGGGGATGAGGCCAGCAAGGGCCAAAAGGGGGTCAAGGGTGAGCAGCAGCAGTGTCTGCAACAACTGGAGAGCAACCTCACAGCTGTTGAGTCCACAAACAACAAAGAGCACTCTGTTTTGTATTTCATACTTCTAGTGGTTCATTTTTCTTATCTTATGGAAATAAAAAATTCTCATCGCCCAATACACAGGGCTGGAGAAATATGGTCCTAAGAGCAGGGTTTAAACAGGAACAGTCCTATTCCCTAGGGAGTACTTTGGACATTTTGGGGGATGCTTATTTCCTTCAAACACAGGGAGACTTTAAGAACTTATATACTATAATACTTAGGCCATATTATCTTCTTTATAGTACCATTAAGAAACTATATCTTTATGAAATTTAAGTGTAGATAGGTTAAAAATCCATTAGTCCTTTAACTTTATTTCAGGGTAACAGGGGGAACAACACAAAAGTTTAAAAAGGAAAGCTGGGTCAGACATGGTCAAGAAGCTCCACCACCCAGCAAGCTCCCTGCATTTCTGAAAAGCTAGAGTTTGCCCTCGACAGCTGAAAGGGACACCTGACAAATTCCAGACTATATTCGCTTTTGGTTTATTTCTTTTAAATGCTAGCTGTCTAGTTAAGTATTTCTGTTACTCCAATTCAGGGGACACAACTCCCAGATTCAGAGTGTTTTGCTGTAATATCAAATTCAATAGGCACATATGCCAGAACAGGAGTGATTTGCTGAATCTGAATCTTATCCCAGTCGGCCCACAGTTGATGTACCTTTAAGCAACACAGAGTAGGAGACGTTGACTTTCTGTCTCCTGGTTCTCACAGTACTCAGTCACTGGGACAGGCTTCCAGTGTCCTCTGAGCATTTGGAATGTTGTCTCGGGTCTGTCTCCCCCAGCTGAATGGTTCTGGCCCCATTACACAGAGCACAGCGCAGACAGCTGATGATGCCCCCAACAGAGGACTTTCCAGTTGAGCTCGTGCCTGGCGCAGTCAGGACCCCAGCCTCACACAGCCTGGTCTCCTGGCATGAGCAGAGGCGCTGACAGCACATGCACTCTTTTCTTTCTGGAACTCATCTCCCCAGGGTGGGCTCTTGAGCCTTCCAGAAACACTGCATTGAGGACTCAGCTGGGGACGGGGGTCACAGCTTTTATTTTCACATACGTACAAATGTCTGAGTGAATGAGCATCTAGAAATTGAGCTTAAACCTAAAAACATTTTGCAAAAGGATGGCCACCCACAATCAGAATTTTTGCTTGTTGTTTTTTGAAACAGTGTCTCACTCTGTCGCCTTGGGTAGAGTGCAATGGTGTCATCACAGCTCACCACAACCTCAAACTCTAAGGCTCAAGCAATCTTCCTGCCTCAGCCTTCTGAGTAGCTGGGATTATAGGCATGTGCCACCACACCCGGCTAATTTTTTCTATTTTTGGTAGAGATGGGGTCTCGCTCTTGCTCAGGCTGGTCTGGAACTCCTGAGATTAAACGATCCTCCTGCCTCGGCCTCCCAGAGTGCTAGGGTTACAGGTGTGAGCCACAGTACCCAGCCCAGAAACTTAGCCTTTTGAATAATTTAAAAAAATAAGATATTTCCAAGCAGTTTTGAAATTTGCTAAATAACTATTTCATTATCTAAGAATAACCAGAACCACATTTAACTTGCAATGAAGTTAAAACATTGCAACATGTCTGGCTATGGAAACAATTTACACAGACTACAACTTAGCAGGAGGCATACAGCATGACAAGAATATCCCACAAGATGGAATGGTGTCAAAGAACTTGGCAAAAAAATCACATTTAAAAACCAATTGCCATTTTGAATGCCTTTAGTCAGACCACATTTTTTCCTCTACAATATGATGCCCATGAAAGAAAGATTAATTGCAGCGGAATTGCACAGACCCTCAAGAAGAATGGAAAATGAAAATGCCTTAATATCAGCCCAACCTCAGGTTAGTGGGGGCCTTAGAACAGAGCGGTGGGTGGTGCCCTGGGCTTCAGGGCCCTCTGGACCTACTTTGGGGTCTGCTGCACCTCTGCCCACCAGCAGTGGTCGGTGTGGTTGACAAGCAGCAGGATCTGACACCAGAGCAGCACCAGGGCCGGGTGTGTGGGGACCATGGAGCGCACCCGCAGGTTCAAGCTCTCCAGGGTGTAGAAACTGCCGTCACAGCCGTCGCTGGTGAAGAGTCTAGTGGCAGCTGCTGTGATTCTCCGGAACATTCCTAGAACCAAAGAAAGTAAGGCTGATTAAGGGGAAATGTCTTTGCTGTTCATCTCGGTCCAACTCCACATGGCACTTAGAAATTCTCACTTTTATAAGCAGAAACAGATATCTCACTTAAAAGATCAGCCAGGGAAGCTGGTGTCCTTATTCTCCAACTATCCTCCCCAGGACTGGCCGACGCTGCCAAATCCTCCAGGAGCTCTGAGCCAAGAGGCCTCACTTTGTGCCACCAAAGTCTGGACACAGCTCCTCAAGAAGGAGGCAGCCACCACTGAGTACCTCTGGTCACTATACTCAGGCCACAGCAATGCGGGCCTGAGTCTACCATGATAAACGGCTCCTTGGCTTGCTAAGAACTGAGGGACAGCAATACTACAAGAGAGGCCACATGGGCACCATGAGTGCCGAGAGATTACAACAGACAGTGCCCACACCAGTCCTGGGCTCCCACATGCTCTCTGTAGGCTACTGACAACTGAGAGCCAGGTGGCCTCTGCCCCTTGGGCCACGGAGCATCCTGCGATCAGGCAGGCCCCGGAGTCAGCCATCCATACTCAACACTGGCAACACAACCAGTTAGACTCTGCCCACAAGTTCCTCCACGACATCCTTCTCAGAGCCTGGAAAAATTCCCTCTGGAAATTATGATTTCATTCTATCCCCATCCACTCCTTTGGAAGAACACAAGTCAGCTCAACACGCTTCTCTCTTCATCCTCGCCCAAGGACACAGAGACACACTGTGAAGCACAGCAGGGACAGGCAGTGAGACACAGGGCACAGAAAGGCCCCGTCACACCATATTTGGGTCTCCTGGCATCACTGCTGGAGTCAAAATCTTATTTCTGATCTACATTTCAACATTTCCCAAATGTGAAAGGGTCTCCAAATAGGCAAAAACAGACTACAGATTTCCTATGACTTCATGATCCATTAGACCTATAGCCTAAGGCAAAGGAAGAGAGCTAGCAAAAGCACGACACTGAGAGAACAAAGTCCCAGGAAGGACGAGGAGTTCCAACGACTACCTCTAGCCCCTCTGGCTTCCTGGGTTTCTCTACCCTTGTTCTGCAGTCAGCATTGCCCACTCCAGCCCAACCAGCACTGGCCTTATCCTTCTCTTGGCCCTCTGTTATTGCATGGGCTCCTTGCGGGGTCAACAAACACACATGAAGAGGCACGTGCTGGCTGGAAGGAATTCTGAAGCCCGGCCATGGAGCACGTGGAGGGACAGACCAGGGATGTGGGGGTTTGGGGGCAGGTACTAGAAAACCACATTGAGCTGTGTTCTAGGTGACTGAGTGTCACACGGGTTCTGAAATCAGAATGCCTGGTTCAGGTCATGGCTCTGCCACTTACTACCTGGGTGACCCTGGACATACCTCACCCGGGGCCTCAGCTAACTCATCTGTGAAATGGAATTAAGAGCAGTTCCTGTCACAGGGCTGCAATAAGGATCAAATAGTAAAAGCCAAGTAAAGGGCTCAGCATAGTACCTAGCATAGAGGAAATGCTCAACACCTGGGGTTGCAGTTGCCGCCGCTGCTGTAGGAACAATATCAGGAACGGTTCAGATGAAAGGTGAGATGGACTCTGGCGGTGGGGGGGGGGGGGCAGTACCCCAATAGATGGAGGGGAGGAGGGCTCCCTGGGGCAGGGAAAGGAGCTGACAACGAGGCTGGGATTTTGAATACCCCAGTGATAAACGTTGACCCTGGAGAATAACAGCTACGCTAGTGGCGAGTTCAATTTTAAGCATAAGTCTGAGATATTGGCAGAATAGCAAGTCATGTATCTAGAATTTGGATGGAAATAGGAGACTGAGACAAGAGAGTGACCAGGACTATTCAGGACTGTATGGTTAGGAGAGCCATCCACGCAAGCAATAACTGAGGTCACAAAGGGGATGTGCTACCAAGGTATAGGAGGGAGGCAGAGATGGGGGAGAGAAAGAGGTTAAGGGGTGGGGGCGAGTGTGCATGCAGAGGAGAGAGACCAAGGACAGACACACAGGGAACATACATGACCAAGAGGCTGGACAGAACAGACCATGAAAGTGGTCAAGTGACACGAGGGCAGTTCCACTGAACCAAGCTGAAGGCCCAGGAAGATAAGGACTCAGAAATGAACACAGTTGGCCTCTATGAAAGCATTTTTGGTAACAAGGGCAAGAGGCAGACTGCCTTGGATTGAGAAACAAGAGGGAAAACAAACCACCAGAAGCAACAAGAATAAATTTCTGAGACTTTATTTTGAAAAGTTACATGGTATAAAAGAGAGGAATAGACCAATAATTAAAGAAGCAGTACAGCAGAGAAAGTATGTGTTTTTAATTTTAGTCTGGGTTATTAGTGTGGCTATAGGCAAAAGAGAAGCTACAGGCGAGTAAAGGAAAGATAAGAAATACATGTTTCCCTGAAGTAAGCATGCAATGGATATTTAAAAATGAGCTGTGGCCAGGTGCGGTGGCTCATGCCTATAATCCCAGCACTTTGGGAGACTGAAGCAGAAGGACTGCTTGAGGCGTGAGTTTGAGATCAGCCTGGGGAACATAGCAAGAACCCACCTCTACAAAAAAAAAGAAAATTAGCTGGGCATGGTGGTGTGGGCCTACAGTCCCATCTATTCGGGAGGCTCAGGTGGGAGGATCATTTGAGGCCAGGAGTTCAAGATTACAGTGAGCTGTGATGACGCCACTGCACTCCAGCCTGGGTGACAGAGCAAAACTGTCAAAAACAAAACAAAACAAAAATGAGCATATAAAGGAAAAATTCAAGACAAACCAGAAGGATGTGATTATAAGGAAAGTAGATAGCAGAGGGGATGGGGAAGAAGGCAAAAAGTACAAGGTTAGCCATGGGGAAAGGGCCAACTGGTCCACTTCTATCAGGAGTTAAGATGTGAGAAGGAGCCCAACTGCCCTTCCGAGGAGGAGAGGAGGAAGAACTGGACGAGCACCCAAGAGAAGGGTTCATTTCTTCTCTGCAGAGCGGGGGTGGACCCTGTCGCGGGACTGGAACCTGGACCCTATGTGGCACAATGGAAGAACTGGTCAAGGCCTTAGAAAGCTCTGTTCCAGGCGGCTCACCCTGAAGCAACCCAGCATTAAGCCCCTTGTGACACCTGCCTCGTCCCCTCCTTCCAAGGGTTCCTCTGCTTTTGTCATCCTGGAATCACCTGTTTTTATCCCTCTGGCAAACTATATCAGAGACTACAGCCACCCAACCAGGACAGCACTTCCCAGTCCCTGGGAATGGGGGTAGGTCCATGACAAGGCATCACCAGAGAAACACCAGCAAAGGATGCATGTCACACTCCATCCAAGGCGATAAAGGCTTCTCTCCCTTCCCACTCTTCTTCCCCAGCTAAATACAGGATGCTGAGGATTGGGGAGCAGCAGAACTGCAAGGAGGAAGGAGCCCGAGTCTGTGAATTCCCATGTGGCTGAAAGCCATACGTAAACCAGGAACACCCTCCACGCATTGTCACAAAAATAAAAAACAACCTTCCGTTGTGTGAAGCCACTGAAATGTTGGTATTTATTTATTACAGCAGCTACCATCACCTTAACTAATACAACAGCAATACTGACGCTGAGGTTACAAGATGCTTTCTAGCAGAACCTTCCTTCCTCGTGTCACAAGTAGCAATGACCAGCTGTCTGAGACAGAGAGAAAGACTGCAGGGCCTGTGGGTTGTGAAGGTGGCAGGGGACACTAGGGGAGCCCCAGGGACACAGGAGAGAGAAAGGGGCCAAGAGCCCAGAGAAAACCACAACAGTGAAGAAGAGTAGTGAGGTAGCACGACAGATGAGGCTGTGCTCAGAGGAACAACCTGAGTGTCAACCACATCTTCCCTCACTCTGTGTTTTGGGAGCTAAAAAAAAGAAATATCAAAAGGAATAAGGGCACAGCATCCACTACTGAAGAAAAAAAATTAAAAAAAAAAAGGATAAAAGAAAAAAAAAGGAATAAGGGAAGCAGGAATTGGAAATAAAAGATGCTGGCTGTTTTTTTGTTTGTTTGTTTGTTTTTGAGACAGTTTCACTCTGTCACTCAGGTAGAGTGCAGTGGCATCATCACAGCTCACAGCAACCTCAAACTCCTGGGCTCAAGCGATCCTCCTGCCTCAGCTTCCGGGGTAGCTGGGACTGTAGGTGCCATCACACGTAGCTATTTTTTTATTATTTTTTGAAGACACTATGTTGCCAAGGCTGGTCTCAAACTTCTGGCCTCAAGCAATCCTCCTGCCTTAGTCTCCCAAAGTGTTGGGATTACAAGTGTGAGCTACTGGGCCTGCCAGGATGCTGTTTCAAAGCAGGCAGGATGAGGTGTGCAGACCTCAGGCTCTAGAGACAGGACGCCTCCCAACTCCACCACGTAGGTTCATACATCAATGATCTCTCTGAAGCTCAGTCTTGCAGCTACACTATGGACACAACTGTCTCTCCTCCTCATAACCCACACAGTGACTGGACCCAGAGTAAGGGCTCTACAAATGTGAGCTGCTATACTTACTGTCATCAACCCAAGAAGTGGGCTGGTATAACAGAAAGAACAATGGGCAAGAAAAAATTCTTGAGTTTTCATTCTTGGTTTTACCATATAAGCTTTCAGAACCTAAGTTCTCTCATTAATAGAAAGGGGGAAATATTTCAGAGTTATTCTGTTAATTGGGATGATACAGGCAAAAGGGACTATATACCTACATGAGAACACCATTGCTCCCAGCGTTATAACTATTAACAGCCCTTGTCCTTGCCTAAGCATGAACAATCTTATCACTCTAGGAAGGACCGCTTTCTCTTTCTTCCAGTACTCCTACTTTACCCATAAAGTGGAAACAGTGACCCTTCTGAAAGCACAGGGAAGAGTGCTCTGGCTCAGCCTCCCACCTGTGCCTGGAAGGAGAGGTGAGTGTGCAGTGCCAGCCTCCTGCCCGTTTCTTCTTCCCCGAGGGGGATGGCACATCTCCACTGCCTACACCCAGGACTCAAAAGGACAACACAGCAGCCCCTGCTTCCCCTGACTGGGTAAGCATCTGGATGGCAGGTAGGGAAGGGGCACAAAGTGTGTACTTGAGACGTGTGGTTAGCAAAGTGAGGAAGCCTGATTGAGGCCACAGGCCAGAGAGCGTTAATGCAGCTGCACCAACAGCACACACAACTGACACTCTCACCCTCACATCTTTGTCTACACCATCTGTTTCTAAACAGGTCCATCTTGGAGGAAAAGAGAGGGAATTGCCCCAGATTTTGTAAACTGGTGGACAGGTATCTTTCTTGGCTGTTCTGCTTACATTGGATTGAATCTGAAATAGGCAAACAACTTGAGGATAAATACCCTCCTTGCCCAGCAAGAGGGGTAGCAGAAAACTAGAAGTGAAGGCTACTATTCAGACTATTAATAGTTCCTATTTTAAGAAATTATACCTGAAGTGGACAAATTTAAAGGTCTCAATTTTCGGTGGATGGGTGGAATTCATTACCTTGGTTTAAGCAGTGCAAAAATGCAAATTACCACTTTTAGTAAAAGGCGAAAAGATTTATACAATCTGAAGAGAAACCAGAGTATATAAATTACCACTTTTATATGCTAAGTGTATCTTATTTATATAAGTACAAAATGATTTGCTTCAACCCTATCTTGAAACCAAATACAAGAAGCCTGCCGCCTAGTGTCTTTAAGAGAAATGCAGTCAAACTAACCAAGGAATTAGAAATAGACAGTTAAACATATGCACACACACGAACTGTATTTGGAAATCTTGGACCACTTAAACAATGTCCAAAGACACTAGCAGCCAAACCCTTCTACCAAGCCTGCTCTTTCCAGTGCAGTGTGTGGCTCCTCAACTGACCTACACTGTCTAATATGGGAGCCACTGGCCACGTGGAGCTGTTTAAATTTAATTAAAATTGAATAAAATTAAAAAGTAAGTTCCTCACTCACACTAGCCACATGTCAGATACACAACAACACATGTGGTTAGAGGCAACTAGATGAGGCAGTGCAACATGGAACATTCCCATCTTTGCTGGACATTCTACTGGACAACACTTTTATTAAAGTAAAAATATTTTCCCTGTTTTTGAGAGAAAGAAGAAGAAGAATTCAACACAATGGGATTGTAGCCACCCTGAGCCGCACAGGAGGACACAACACAGCATGCCCAGAGCCTGCTAGCATGGAGACAGGCCACGTGCTAGGTCTTGCCGAACGAATAAAGGCAGGGAATGGTAACTACCTTTTACTCTGAGGGTATGTACTTAAAATGCGTGTAAAAACCCAATAACAGGGAGGGGCTTCTGATTGTAAAAGTGCCCTGCCCCATCCCTCTTTAAGGTAACTACTTGTTATCATTTCTGTTTTTCGTTCTTCTAGTAGTCACCTCCAAAATTCTAGGTGATATTAGAATTTGTTAGAATTGTAGATGTTAAGGCACAACCCCAACAATGTGAGATGAAAATACTAGTGCCCTTCCATCCCCCACCTCTTCCTCTACCATCCACATTCCAAATTAACTTGGTTAGTTTTCCTTTTATATTTGTCAGAACTGAAAACATTTTCATTCTGTTCTGAAACCATAATTAAATCATTATGTCTTCAGTATTTTACTCATGTATTGATTCAAAAAATGAAAGCTCAAATAGCATTTACACTATGACTATGCAAATCAGCTCCCAGCAGAGCCAAAGACCCTAGAAGGACTGCATCTCTTTCTACGGGTCCTCAGTCATGACCTGAGCACATAAAGGAGAACATTTCTGGTATCAAAGTCTTCCATCAAAATCAAGTGCTGAAAATCAAGCCATGATTTAGTTTGATTCATATTTAAACCATACTTTATTGTTGTTTGTTTTTCCTAGACATTAGAATTGCCTTTCTTTTTCCTTGCTGAGAGAAGAAAGATATGCCTACCCCTTATAACTAGTCTACCACCTTCTTATTCATTTATGGAAAGCAAGGCATGCTTTCTACATTCATTCTCCTTAGAAAACAGTGACTTCTAATTTGGATTGGCTGCTTCCTATGCTTGCTGATAGCTGGCATCCTGTGACTTCCTCTCTTGGGAGAAAGCCCTTTTTAGCACATGATCATTTGTAAAAGGTAAAAACATTTTGGCCCTCCGAACCTTTAAAACAGGAGGAAGGGCCAGGCGCAGTGGCTCATGCCTGTAATCCTAGCACTCTGGGAGGTTGAGGCGGGTGAATCACTTGAGCTCAGGAGTTCGAGACCAGCCTGAGCAAGAGTGAGACCCTGTCTCTACTAAAAATAGAAAAAAAATTAGCCAGTCAACTAAAAACAGAAACAAGAAATTAGCCGGGCGTGGTGGCTCACACCTGTAGTCCCAGTGACTTGGGATGCTGAGGCAGGAGGATGGCTTGAGCCTAGGAGTTTGAGGTTGCTATGAGCTAGGCTGACACCACAGCACTAACTCTAGCCCGGGCAACAAAGCAACAAAGCGAGACTCTGTCTCAAAATAAAGTAAAATAAAACAGGAAAAAGCTCTCAGTTTTATTCTTTTTTTCTTATTTTTTTTATTGTGGTAAAATATACAAAACATAAAATTTACCATTGTAACTACTGTTAAATGCACGGTTTGCTGGTATCAAATACATTTATAATGTTGTACAACCATAACTACCACCCATTTCTAGAATAACTCTTTTCATCTTATGAAACAAACTCTATGTCCATTAAACAGTAACTCCCCATTTCCCCCTCCCCACCCAACCCCTGGCAGCGACCATTCTTTCTATCTCTATGAATTGACCACTGTATCTCATATAAAAGGAGTCATATACTGTTTGTCTTTTGTGACTGGTTTATTTCACTTAGCATAATGTCCTCAAGGTTCATCCACGTTGTAGCATGTGTCAGAATTCACTTCTTTTTGAGCGTGAATAATATTCCACTGTATGTGTGTGCCAGATTTGTTTATCCATTCACCCACTGACTGATGCTTGAGTTGCTTACACATCTTAGCTATTGTGAATAATGCTGCTATGAACTCTAGCATACAAATATCTTTTTACCACCCTGCTTCCCATTCTTTTGGGTATATGTCCAAGACTGGAACTGCTGGGTCATATGGTATATGTATGACCCCTATGGTTTTATTACCAACAAAACATTTTCAACTGGCAACTGAACAAAGCAGGGCTTCTACTGGGCAGAATGGTCCTTACACTCTGGGACTGTCCAGTGCAGGGCAAAGAATATTGAGACACTCTATAACTGCGGTCCCCAACACCCGGGTTGTGGACCAGTACTAGTCCGTGGCCTGTTAGAAACCATGCCGCACAGCAAGAGGTGAGCAGCAGGCTAGCAAGCAAAGCTTAATCTGTATTTACAGCCACTCCCCATCACTCATATCACCCCCTGAGCTTCACCTCCTGTCAGATCAGTGGCAGCATTAGATTCTCATAGGAGAATCAACCTACTGTAAACTGTGCGTGCGAGGGATCTAGGTTGCGCACTCCTTATGAGAATCTAATACCTGATGATCTGAGGTGGAGCTGAGGTGGCGATGCTAGTTAGCGCTGGGGAGCGGCTGCAAACAGATAATTGTTAGCAGAGATGTTTGACTGCACAATAAATGTAATGCCTTTGAATCATCCCCAAACCATCCTCACCACCCCCTGGTCTGTGGAAAAACTGTCTTCCCTGAAACTAGTCCCTGGTGCCAAAAAGATTGGAGCCTGCTGGTCTACAAAGACTAATCTGATTCACCTACCAGACTTGAAGATGTGGATCAGACACATCAGCAGCGTGCCTAGCTCTTGGCAATAGAAAGTATGTTGCTGTTCACTCATTTCCACCTTTGGCTGTTTTGTAACGATGTCCTCTAAAAGAGTACCAACTAGCTGTAATAGAAACCTTCCAAGAAAGGAAACAGGATGACAGTGAATTAGGTGACTACTACTAGAGAGCACTTATGTCAGGTATAAACGTAAAATACATACGGCAAATACAGGTGAAGTAAAAACACAGGGAAAGTACAATAAACAAAGTTAAAGTGAATTGTTTAATACCATCATTTTGGACTCTGTCACTTTGCCTCTCTGCATATTACCTTCCTCACTTATGAAATGGCAGTAATCATATCACCTTCAAAGGACTGTTGGGATAAAATGACATGGGGTATTTTTTTTAAAGCTTTGTAAACTGTAAAGCATTACACGAACACAAGCTGATAGTCTACACCACGGGAATTTAATGTACCATCAGTTTTAGCCACCAGCTTCAATGTAACAGAGGGAGACCCATGGGCTGCCTGCTAACCCTGCAAACAGAGGGATGCCCTGCAGGCTCCGGGCTTTATGTCCAGCAACAGCACAAGGAAATGTCCACTAACGACAGACCAAGGGACAGCTGCAATGAAGTTATGGGGACCACTTTGCAGAAGCAGCTCTAACTCACTAAATGCTCTGAATCCAGCAGAGGTACACAGATACTTGTCTACAGGACTAACATTTACAAGTGCCCAAACTGTAAACACTGTCCTCAGGGAGATTCCAAACAATTTATGGGCAAGACAGGATTTGATATGACAGGTATACAGTGGAAGCTGTCTGCCTTAGCAGGAAGTAGCTTGTTATTGACAGTGTGTAGAACTACTAGCAAAGGATAAGAACAAATATAAGACTAACTTTTAATGGGTTTTCTTAGGTTTTTAAATTCTCTTCAGACAATGTATCCCCTATTACCAGCCTCCAGGACAGCCAACCCCTGCCCTGCGCTGCCTTGCCTGAGCTCAGCCACTCTTGTAGCATCTTTCATGAGGACAGGAGACCAAATGTGACAGAACCTTAAGAGAGGCATGAACCCCAGGGCCACAGATAAGGTGGGCTGGATTTAAAATGTATACCAGCACAGACTGCTTTACCCAACTCAGCGCTGAAGCAAGACTAGGAGTTATTCCAGAATTATTGATCATGAAACACCATCTAACCTCCCAAAAGGCAGGGATTAGTTACAGGCTCAGATAGAAAGCGTACCTTGAAAACGTTTCTTCTGGCAAGTTCTTCATTTGCCTCCCTTCACTGTGTTCTTCTGGTGTTGAGTTACTCTCCCCGTGTCTTAACCTGTTAATCACTGGGCAGGAGACTAAATATGGGGAGAAGGAGAGCTCCTGAATTCGAGAAAGAACAATGTCTTCAGTTGACTGGGAAATCAGAACCCGCAAAATGGCTAGGATTCCTGATATCCATAGCTGAACAGTGCTCACAGATGCCTAAAAGAAAGAAAATACATGTTATTGCTAAAGAAAAACAGATTAAAAATTTTCCCTGATTGCCAATTTCATGAAAGAAAATTACCCCTACTTTCCCATTCTACCAGTAAATCTATCAGTGATTCTCAAAGTGTGGTCCCCGAGGAGGAACAGCATCAGTATCACCTGGGAAATTGTTAAAAATGCAAATAATCGAGTTCCATCCAGAGTGACTGAGCCACTTAAAAGTTATGGGGGTGGTCCCAGCAATCTGGGCTTGAACAAGCCCTCCAGGGGAATCTGATGAGAGACTCACCATTGTGCTTGGGGTGACAAACATACTCCGTAACAGCATGTCCACAGGACGCAGCGAGGAAGGGGCCAAAATCTCAAACAGAGTATTTAACACTCCAAGGGCTTCATGAGAGTCAATATGCATCTGTGGAATTAATTCAACACCACAAACATGCAGGTAAGCCAAAAGAAACGTCAGCTTTGTACACGTAGCTCAGGGGCAAACGAGCGTAACCATCCCATCATTACCGTCCCTCACTTAAAATCATTTTAAGTTCAGTAGTGAACCAAGCAAACATTTCTTAGAATACTGTATCAGCTACATTTTTTCCATAATGGAAATCATTTCATTTAGATCTTTATTACATAAATAATATATTCTTTCTAGAAAAGATTCAAACGTACAAAAGTATGAAAAGAATCAACTAGAATTGCACCACCCTGATGCAATCATCATCATCATCATCACCACCGTCATCGCGGTGGGAGCCGGCCTTCTGTGCATCTTCACTCTCTCATACTCACACGAATGGAGCAGCAGACACTGCACGTGTGCTTTGCCTGCCCCGCCTCCCCCTAACCAATTATTTAGGTTGTTAAGTATAAAATGTCCGATTTCCTAAGTACTAAGTTTGACAGTTGATATCTCTGACATTGCACTTTGACACCTCTTGTTTTATGTTTATTGTGAAAGTACATCCTCAGTCTTTCAAAAGCACATTTTGGCTTATGATTATCTTTCAAATTTTTTTTAAAGCAATTTTTGTGAAAACATGGGTAAGTTAAACATTCATGTTATTTTAGAATATGAGTTCTGTCGTGGAACCCATGCAAGCACAGGAAGCTTGAAATATCAATGAAGTGCTTGGGAAGGATGTGGCTAATGAATGCACAGTATACCGATGGTCTGAGAAGTTCCCTTGTGGTGATTTTAATCTTGAAAATGAGCCACATGGGTGACCTGAAACCAAGGTGCTAACAATGAGCTAAAAGCTATAGTGGAAGTTAATCCATCTCAATCTATGTGGGAATTAGCAGCAAGGTTTGACATTACTATTCCACCAGTGTTGGACTATTTGAAACAAATGGGCAAGGTAATGAATTAAGCGAGCATCAGAAGAGAAATCATCTCGAAGCTCGCCTTCCTTTGCTGTCACAACATAAACACAAACCATTTCTACACCATATTGTTATATGTGATGAAAAATGGATTCTTTTTGATAATCACAAGCATTCGGCAAATGGCTGGATAAATATGAGGTCCAAAACCAAATATTCATCAAAAAAATCTAATGGCGTCTGTTTGGTGGTCCAGTGCTGGTATTATTCACTACAGCTTCATGAACCTGGTCAATTGATTACAGCAGATGTCTACTGCAACCAGTTGGATGAAATAATGAGGACGCTTGTGATTAAGCAACCGAGACTGGTCAATAGGGACAGGCCAATCCTTTCATAAGACAATGCTTGACCACATGTCACACAAACGCTGCTCAAACTACAGCAGTTGGACTTGGAAACTGTCTGTCATCCACTGTATTCACCAGACCTTGCACCAACTGACTAGCACTTCTTCCAGGCTTTGGACCACTTCTTGCAAGGCAAAATATTTAATTCTCAACAAGCTGTGGAAACACCTTTCTCAATCTCATCGCCACTAGCTCTCCAGGCTTCTTCGCTGCTGGCAAAAATAGGCTACAGTTAAGATGGCAAAACTGTGTTGATAATTCAGGCACATACTTTGATTAATTGTACTACTTCTTGTTTAAGAAATAATAAACTACACTTTTGATTTGAAATTGGACATTTCATATTTAATGACCTAATAGTAACAGATGTAAACAGATTGGTGCATATCCCTTTCTTTCTTTTTTTTTTTTGAGACAGAGTCTCACTTTGTTCCCCAGGCTAGAGTGCCATGGCGTCAGCCTAGCTCACAGCAACCTCAAACTCCTGGGCTCAAGCAATCCTTCTGCCTCAGCCTCCTCAGTAGCTGGGACTACAGGCATGCGCCACCATGCCCGGCTAATTTTTTGTATATATTTTAGTAGTTTGGCTAATTTCTTTCTATTTTTAGTAGAGATGGGGTCTCGCTCTTGTTCAGGGTGGTCTCGAACTCCTGACTGAGCTCAAACGATCCACCCACCTCGGCCTGCCAGAGTGCTAGGATTACAGGCGTGAGCCACCGTGCCTGGCCCATATCCCTTTCTTAACTTTCTCCATGTTCCTATAATATCTTTCTCTCACACACATGCATGTGCACGGGGAGAGGTTTTGTTTTAGTTCTTCTGAAAAACTATTACAAATGTCTCTGCTTTTCTCACTTAATAGTACACTAGAGAACTCCCAAGCCACTGGTTTTAAAATCTAACATTTTTAATGATGCAAAATATCCAAGCTCAGTTTACATCACAATGTCCTATGGACAACGGGCCTTGACTCTGTGTCCAATGTCTGTTACTACTGAGTGTGTATCTACATATAAGCAACTCTGCAAAGAAATGTGGTATTTTCCAATGTATAGATCTGGAACTCATACCGCATCAAGCCACACCTTAACAATAAGGAAACAACAGAGAGCTTCCACACTCCAGGACTCTCCCGAGCTGGATCTGTGTCTGTGCCCACCAACCCCGCCTTCTCTCCAGTTGCTCTGGAAGAACCCACCCAGCTCACAGCAAGGACCAACCATCATTCCCACAGCCAGTCCTAACCCCTGCATCTGCTCAAAGAAACCACCAAGGCAGCTTTCTGTTTGTCCTGACATTGTGGATTTCCCCTCTCTGTTTGCTTTGTCCCCATGGACAGCAGGCCCCAGTGCTGTCAAGTGAACCCCACTGACCCCTTGCTCCTCTGGCTACTGCCCCATTTCTCCATTTCCTCTTTGAGTAAATCTCTTCCAATTCCTCTCATCTGTCCTTTCAGGAACACATTCCCATGGGGATTTGGCTGTCTACTTCCCCAAAACTCCTCAGCAGTGCCCTCAGTGCAGCCAAACCCGGGCTGGTTACAGAGGTATTGCTGCAAGGGGTGTGCAGCTTCCTGTGCTCAGACACCCAGTGGCACATGTGGTGCAGAGGTCATGGGACTGTCTGGCTCTATCCCATAAGGTACAACCACACCATTTCCTTCCATTGCTTTTGTGAACAACTAGCTGCATCATTTGACTATCCAAATTCTGAATAAATGATGGATAACTGCTAAATTACTTTATAAGTAATAAGGAAACAAAACCAAAAACCTAACAATCAAATACAACACTTGATTGACCAGAATAAAGGAGACCATGTAGTAAAATAGGAAAGAACACAAGCTTTCGAGCTGTGTGCCACTAGATAAGCTTGATAACCTCCCTAAGCCTTGGTTACCTCACTTGTAATGTAGGTGGACAATACCAACCTGAGAGGGTCACTGTGAGAAGAAATAAAAAGTCACTGGCCCCATGACCAGCACTGGGAACTATTATCAAAGCATGCATCTCTTATAATTGAAAGAAACGCTGATTACAACCACCCACCTTTCACAAGAGTCTTAATCCACTTACAATTACTGCACAACAATGAACCAAGACTGCGATGACAAACCTGTTGTTTGGCTAACATTGGGAGGATGATGTCAGCTATTTGTCGAGACAGCCGCTTCCATTTGTCTTCATTCTCTTTGTGGCACTGCTGCAAGACGAGAATAAACATCTCCAACACCTGCAAGAGCATTTGTGCACAATTAGAAAGCCTCCCACCTATATGTCCATCTCTCACACTGGTCCCAGCTCAGCTGGAAGATTCTAGGATCCAAACAGATGGGATTCTCAATGAGAACTGAAGAAACTGGCACAATCCTCACTCCATGGCATATAAAATGTAGGGGAACCAGAAGAAAATGCAACGGGGGATGGAGTATGTTCCTCCCTGGCACATAAAAGCTGCACACTTTGCTCAGGATGACTTCTTGTCATTATTATTTCTATACAACTCATAAGATTGAAAATCAAATGTATATTAATCTTTGGCAAAACTCAAACATAGCCTTAACTAACTATTCTGCAGAAGGCTTTTACTTTTGTGAACATTAATTTCAATTCTGTGTTCTTTCCTAAGGTAAACTCCTGCTGAATAGCACCTACTTTTAAGAGTTATACATGGTTGAGCACAACTTCAGCAGTGATCATTTCTAAACAGAGGTATTTATAACCTGGCAAAGGTCTATAACAGGGCACAGCTCACTACCTGTTTTTGTAAATTAAAGTTTTATTGGAACACAGCCACACCATTTATGTAGTACACACCAACTATGGCTGCTTTCGTGCTACAACAGCAGAAATGAGTAGTGGGAACTCAGTTCCACCCTTTACTTAATAAACCCTCCAGATCAGCTGACAATCCCCATTCCCTGAAAAGCACGCCCAGATCTCACTGAATGCAGGGGCCGAGAAGTCCCTCCCCAGTACCCCCACCCTCCCAGCTCTGCTTGCCAGTTGCTTATTCCCAAACCTTTCATGCATACCCCTAAATTGTGATCATGTGATTTAATTAAGCATTAAGAATTTAATTAAATATTACATGGATTAGTTAAAACGTGAATACACAAAGAAAGTGCTACTTCTATGAGAAAAGCTTATGGCTTTATAAAGATTCGAAGACAAATAGCTAAAAAGAACTGACAAAGTAAGTGAGGGCTAGACAATTGTACAAATTAAAAAAGATAGTTTATTTTAAAAAGCAAGATTTCCACATTTAGACTGCCTCAAAGTATCTTTAAATTCTTATTCTACCTTAAGGAAAACACAACCAGATATCAACTCAAAGAAAAAGGCCTTGACCCCACATCAAAACAGAGGTAAATAAATATACAAATAAATAAAGTCTTTATATTATTTCAGATTTGAGATCTCTACCATTTTTTAGAATTCTACCATTTTGACCAATGTTATCAATTAATTAATTTTTAGTCCTGGCTTTGGAAAACAGGGCGTCTACCACATTTACTATCTTAAATGCTCTCAACTGTCAGACAGGTGTCAGGCAGCTTCCTGCGGCAGTACCCAACTTCAAATGCATACACCAACTAAATCCCCAGTCTCACTGGCCCCAGGACCCAGAGAGCCCAAAGCTGATACAAAGTAACACCCACTGATTAACAAACAGCTGGGCCACACGGTTTCCTTCCATCTCTGCAGGGACAGTAGAGTGCCCATGACTGTCACCACACGTCCCTCTTACCTGATGGTACTGGATAAGTCTCAGTAACATTGAGACCACCACCTCCTTTTGAGTTTCGAGCTCTTTTCCTGCATCAGCTTTATTTGTTCCTCTTAATACAAAGAGGTCGTGGACTATGGGCTGCAGAGCGGGTATGGCTGTGGGTACACAAGACAACTCTCATAAGGCATTTCGTGAAAATTACATTTGAAAGACAGCTCTCAACACCTCCAAAATGTTTTCAAGAAATAAACAAAACCCTAACCTGTACTTGGTTTACAATAAAGGATGAATTAAGATTATCAATGAGTGTTGTGAAATTATTATTATACCATTGTGAAAGGCCAAGGCTCTTCCTCTGAACACTGAAAGTTTTGTGAAGGCTTCTAAAAAAAGAAAACTAATGTCTCTGTAATGTAACATCACTTCTGATAAAAAGTGACTCAAATACAAAAGTCAATTTGAAAATAACACTTTCAAAATAACCAAAATAGCAACATTCCTGGTCTCATGTATAACTACTTGATTTCCCTGAAAAGACAATAAAAACCTCTGCTACTGAATACATTTAGCCATAGCATTAGATTATTATGCAATTTTAAGTAAACTCACTCTTCTTATTAGATAAGGGGTTTCCCCTCAGGTCTTGTCTTGGTCCAAAACAAGAGTTAAAGTAAATTACATTGGTGTAATACGACCACATGGAAAAATTATAAAAGAAACGCCTTTCATTAGCACACAGGTACATTCTGTCTCCCAGTGGCAATGCATGCGTGAGCATACACACACACTCTCTGACCCTTAAAGACACGCATACACACTCACTCTGGCCCTCAGTGACATGCACGCTCACTGATCCTCTCACAGGTGATTAAACTTCCCAGGAGAAAGTAGTGGATTTTGCTGCCCATTGATTCTCTGTCCAAAGACCCTCCAAGTCCAGGAAACCTTAGCTCCCTGTATTTAACATTTGCATTTTCAACTAAATCCAGTGACTCAACATCTCTGCTTTTAACAATCTGTAGTTTTGCTGGGGCACGAATCTCAAGCCCCTGTGAGGCCATGGCAAAGACTGACTGACTTAGCTGCATGAAAATTGAGAGGGTGGCCAAGGCCCTCTCTCAGCACAACACACTCTACACTCTCCTGCAGATGCAGTGAGTGGAGAGGACCCCGTAGTAGTGTCATTCTCACATTTGGAGGTTTGCAAGGGTCTTAGGATGGATCCCTATCAAAGCTCAAAAGGCTACATATTCCTGGCACAGGAGCCAGACAGGGGCCAACAGGGAAATGCTAGAAGATCACTTTACAAGTTCAAAGAAAAATGTACAAGTCATTCTTAAAACCACACCACCACATTCCACAGGCTAAGGGTGCTATTTGAGTAGCTCACTATTTTCTTTGGTCCTTATTTAAGCTCCTGTAAAATAATCAGGCAAAACAGGAAGCCCTGGATCAAGGTCAAACTATATTTCTAACACCATTGGATAAGAAATCAAAATTTAATTTATGGCAAGTTAAGAGTTGAAAAATTTTTGTTTCATCTGGATAAACAGGAGCATTTATATTCAGAATCTATCCGTACCTTAGGCCATCTTACTGTTGTTATTTTTCTCCCCTAAGTAGATTATAAACTCCTGAGAGTAAAGAATATGCTTTCTACTCTTTTTAAACATCTCTGATACATTCATGCATAAGGACACACACACACACAGAACCTGAGAAGCCCAGAGTGGCCATTCACACAGTTGAAAGTAGGTGTGAGAAGATCACAGTGCCAAGCACGTGGTGACACTGAAGACAACAGTGAAGGCGTGTCCCATTACCGTGCGTTACCGCCTTCCTCCCACTGGCCATGATGCCATCACAGAGCTGAATGATTTTAGGAATTCCAATGATTTGTTTTGAATGATAGCGTTCATAAGATAGTAATACCAGGAAGAAAAAGATGTTTGGAATAATTGCCTCTGATTCCCTAGAAACAAAAACATTCATTTAGACATTTCTTTTAAAATTAAGATACATATAATCAATATAAGCAACATAAAATAACACAATTCAACCTTGAGAGAGAACTCGAATTAAGGTAAAGGGGCATCAGGGATCTAATTTAATCCCATCCTATCACTGTGCATCCCCATCTGCACCCATGTGAACAGCCTAGACAGGTGGAAGGGCCCAGTGAGAGCAGGGAGAAGGCCCCAGACAGCACAGGTGCCAGGAGTTCGATCATCTTAGCTTTTTTCTGCCCCTTTCCTTTTGAAGAAATTGAGATTCAAAGGAGAAAAAGTAACTTGTCCAAAATCACATAAAGTGTCACATTAGAAGAAACACTTAGACCCAGGGGACTCTCAGAACATTTTCCTTCTGCACTAAGTTTCCCTAACTACAGTATTTACTAAGTACTTCAGAAACTAAGGAATTTTAATTTTCAATCATTATATACCTGTAATGGGCACAGCAAGAGGTATTAAAAACTCAGTGTTCAGGAAGAAAAAGCTATAGTTAATGTAAGTAAAGCACATAGTAGTTACCTTTACTGAAGACAACCTTATTTTAAAAATGCTTTCTCTAAGATTTTTAAAAATTAGCATTCCACCAAATAAGATTTTGTTTTGTTTTAAATGCTTTGAAATGTGAAATGAAAACTGACAAAATATGGAATTACCACATGAAAAACTACTTCTAAGCAAGTCTTGAGATATTCATTAATTTTAAGAGAAAGAAAAATGCACAGCATGTTGATCAGATTTCCATTTAAAAAAAAGCACAAATGCTTAACAGTACTTCAAATGCTCATCTTAATAACTTAAATTACATATAAGTACACAACAAGGAGAAGAAACCCAAAATAACAAACTGCTATTACCTGAACTGGCCCACTTCGATGTATTCGAACTGTTTCAACACAAAGCCAATAAACACCTACAGGAAGGAAAATAGAATTTTCACATCAATAATAGTATTAAAACGTGAGGCCAGGTTTCTCTTCTTTTTGCTTATCTGTATAAATTTTTAACAAGTTTCCTGACGGCAAATAAATTTGTCTGCGTACATAACTCAAATCTATTGTGAAGTCAGACTACATAATTGCAGAGCATTTTCGGAAATCTCTTTAAAATAAGTTTATTAAAAACTGAGGTGAAACCGCATTGGGAAAACAAACAATAAATTCCAGGAGACATCAAGCGTTACCCCAAAATATATCTTGGGGACTCATTTGTTGCAGGTAATGACAGACTGAGCATCAGAGAGTCCCTGAAACTGGCCTAGTGATAGACAAGATGTCCAACGAGCCGGCCTTCTCCCTCCCACCGCCCTCACATTCAAAGGTGTCCAGTGCTGGTGTGGGTGCCACCAGGTAAGGGACAACCCCGAAAAGCTGTGGCAGTATGTTAGGACTGCATGAGAGCCAGTTTTGTGCCACACTCATATCCTATACAGCCATCAGCTCCCCCAACCTAATGGGAAGCTTCCGCAAAGCATGGAACTTAGACCACCCACCCCCACTGTTTTCTCATGGCCCCGGGGCCTAATGCAGACACATAGGAAGTGCTCAACAAATCACTGTCTGAATTGAGGTCAACGGTTTGTCTGTTGTAGTTTTTTATTCTCGTTCGTAAAACTGTCACTGTATTAAATCCTAAGAACTGGGAGAAAGGGGACCAACTGATTAAAGTCAGTCGGCAAAAAAAATGAAGCCAGAGCGCTCACAGCAAGAAGGCATCACAGCACCAAGCACAGGGCAGCTGGTCATTAACTTCACTGGCATGAGGCAGAGGACCCTGGGACACAGAGTAAAGCACACGCTAAAGATGAGCTCAACATACATGTAGGGACAAGCACAGTACAGGAGAATTTCAAGGCTGTCCAAGTACTAGGTAGAGATTTCAGAAAGACAAAAGCAAGAAAAAAAATTATTCTGTATTTGAGAAAAATCTCTACATAGAATGACTAAAGAAAGAGGTGTTTTGTCTTTGTTTTTTTGAGACAGGGTCTTGCTCTGCCACCCAGGCTGGAGAGCAGTGGCCTGACCATGGCTCACTGAAGCCTCAAACTCCTAGGCTCAAGCAATCCTCCCACCTAGGCTTCCCAAGGTGCTGGGATATAGTGTGAGCCACCACACCTGGCCTAAAGACAGAATTTGACAAAATATTCAAGTCTACCTAACAATTCTATGTTAGAGTGGGAAGTTGGTTATTTTTTTTTTTTTCATCTACTAAAGATAGCCCCAAAAGAGACCACAATCTGTAACTTCCATATGAGAAAGTCAGTTGCTACCTATGATGAGTCAGAACTGGGAAACTTTGGAGAAAAGGCAGACTGTAGTCTTTGATGTGTACTAGAACAGACCAAGTCAGTGCTCTAGCCTCCCTCTGGGGCACCCCTGGACTCTTCTCGGCCCCTGCCACCCAAGGCTGCAGACCAGGGCTTTGCCCCACACAGCCTCCTAGTGTCAAAGGAAAGGGAATGAAGTCTCCCAACCAGCATATTCCCCAAAGAGGGAAATGGCCTGTTTAGACTGATTTTCTCCTGATAGGTTCTGTGAAAGAAGGAAGAGTAAAAGCTTCAGGCCAAGGCAAAGCCCCACCCCTTGGCTCCTCTTTCATTAGAAGTTGACCCGACCCCAATACTACCTGTTTCTTCATTTCCCCTAGGGAAACAGACCCTTTAAGGTGAATAAAAGTGTTGACAGGATCTACAGATAGATTTATATGCCTAGGAAGAAATGGAGAATTGTAATATTTCTATATGAAAAAATTTTCTGTCTCACATGGGACAGTAGCCTCAGATACCAGCCCAACTAGACAGTTAGATTTTGATGACCTAAAAGCAGTTTTATCTGTAATGAATGTAACTAGCATGAATCTTGAAGAGAATCTGCATCATGAAGGACATGACTAGCCCACAGCAAGCGCACAAGGATGCCACGTGGCTGAGAGGGGAGGTGAGCACAAATATCTGTGTAAGCTCACACAACTCCACGTGGGAATGCGGGAGCACGGCCTCAGCTGCTTTCCTGGGAGGTTACGCTTCTTTTTAAAGAGGTGAGTTAACTTTTTAGACTGCTTCAAACTACAGACCATAACTGATAATCTGCTTAAAATAAGTCTAGGGATTTTGCAAAAATGTGCCCCAAAACAATAAATATCCTACAAATTAAATTCAATCTTATTTTAGAGGGGTTAGGTGAATGGATGGGGAAAATGTTTGGCAAGTTTTGAAAGGCATAACACAGACTGGGGACATTAAGGGGAGGTGCCAACACTGCCGAGGCCTGTTGTGTTCAGGCCTTTTCCATCAGAGAGTTGCATGAAATAGTTACAAGGTAGCCACTGATGGGGGAAAAACAAATTTCACATTTCTTTAAGGCAGATTTCAGTGTATTTTTAGGATAATTTTTATTAAATTAGGAACAGGTATCATGGATGAAAGATAAAAATGACAAACCTGATCTGAATCCAGAAGACAGTAATTAACCCGTAACTGAACCAGCTGTGCTAACAAATCCAAAACCTGCTTCTGTAATTGCACAGATGTTGTTGTCGTGTACTGCTTTAAAGCTTTTATAACAAGAGGCTCGAATAAACGAATGTGATTATGAATAGCATTCTATAAAAAAAAAGAAAGAATCCGTAAGTGAGTCTTCAACTAAAAGCTTCAAGCCACCAATCTGGAAAGTCTCAGGCTCTACTTTCATTTCTAGCATTGAAGGGGCCCAAATTCACACACTGTCTCAAGCCGCAGCGTCATTTACCTTATCTGCACGGTTCTTTGCGACACTTGTGAGATTTGTCTTCAACTGGGTAGATACTTTTTGGAGTACATCAAACCATCTGCCAAATGGGAAGAAAAGGGAAGCAAAGAATATCCTTAAATAATCTCCTCTGCACCCTGCTATACTCCAGTTCAAACTAATTTCATATCACAAAATCAGAACAAGGCAGAGTGAGAAAGAACTTGAAAGGCCACTCAATGTAGCAGTATCATGGTCTTGAGATAATGATGTTCAATTTAGAGTTGGCAGTAGCCTGACAGCCATCAAGTCTTGTCACCTGTGGAAGGCTACTCAAGTCTGAGCTTTTTTCTGCTACAGAAAACTCACTACTCAGCCCAGTCGTTAGTACTTGAAAGAGGTGAAAGTCATTTGAAAGATTCAGTAATTTAGAAAGTATCACTTAATTTCCTTGGAGGGAAAAAAACCTTTAAAATATTTTAGATCAATTCTATTCTTTAAGAAATATTAATATATATGAAATTAACACACTCATGTGCATGCACACACATATTGCCTTATTTATACCTCAAATGATCAAGTAAAGTATTTAAATAGACTCACTCCTGAAACTTGGCTATATATTATAGTAAGCACATTACCAACATAAAGCCTGGAACATGGGTATTTTCCTTGACTCCTGACTCTAGTATTTTAATTGTAGCTGTTTGATCACTACATTTATAAAAGAAAAAACAAGGAATTCTATTACCATTACTACAAAGAGTAGCAACTCAAATACCTGTTAATGGTTATGGCAATTTAAGAAATAGCTACTATATTTCAGGCATAAAAATCACAAACATAAATTTAAGTGAAGAGAGACTTCTAGCCATAAAGTTTACAAAACACAACGTAATATATCTAAGACTCTTCCATCCCCTTCACCTACCTCTAACTACTAGCACTACTATGCTGTGTTAAAGCTGTTCTTTCACCTTACAGGTGCACCTGTAACTGAAAGTGCTACCAACACATCCCACATTACTGTAAAGGAAAATGGCATGGGTATTATGGGTATGTGCTGTAAATATGTGAGGATGTTCCATACTACAGTTCTGGCTTGTTGATACACTACGGAAATCAGAGCTGGCTGCTTCACAGGTAGCCTACTCAAGTGCTCCTCTTCCTCTAACCCAACCACCTCTGAGATGGGCTAATCTACCCTGAAGCTACCCTAACTCACTGGACCATACTTCTTTGAAGGCTAGGGCTGTGCCTTCATCATCTCTGCATCAACCTTTTTCCCAGAGTTCTTTGGATACAGTGCACTCCTGGAAGATGTTGGCTAACTCATTTTTTAAAATTCTTTTACAAAGAATTTCCTGCTTGCTCTTTCATGTTTCCACCAACAACAGCATTCTTGCCGTGACTGTTACCCTGACGTGTCATGTTCCTGCTCCGCTTGCACCATGTTCCTCAGGCTGGCGTCCGCGAGGGCCTGGGTGAAGTGGGTGTACGGAGCCATGAAGCAGTAGTGATACAAGCCTGGCCTGGCGCTGGAGGAGCCAAGGCGTTGTGCTCGGCCTTGAGACTTGCTGGGGTTGGACGATAAGCCATCAAACTGAGAGGCCAAGTTTGTCCCAAAGAGAGTCTTCAACAACTAGAGTGAAAGAATTGAAGCCATCAATAGTTTACTTAATGTGGCATGAGCAACGCTTTAAGCATTTCCCATGCAAATATCAAATTCATTTATAAGTAACTGGATATGTTAGCAAAAATTCAGAATATGAAATTCTTGCTGTGAATCACTATTAATGCCTTGTGAGTGCAGCTGTGAAATGCTGTTTATATCTTAAATAAGAGTTTCAGGTTTCCCTGTGGTTCTAAATGAGACTGGGTATTCTAAAGAAAAACCCAGAGGGATACGAAGACAATGGTTAAACAGCAAGGGTCTAGTGGAGTCTGATGCCCTCTGCCCTCCGCAGTGACAGATAGACCTTATTCTCCGGGGGGCGGGGCTCTTGGCCCAATCAAGGAGTAAGCAGAAAGTGACAGGCTGGACCTCCCAACCCTTCCTGCTGATCAGCCATCAGCACCAGCTTCTAAAGAAGGAGCATTTTGTCCAGGTGCCTGGAAGGCTTAACAGAAAAGGACAGGAAATAATGTTCTTACTTGCTGAACACAAACAGTTGCCATCATTGGTTCTCGACTAAAGCAGGACTTCAGGTATCCCAGGATCTCTTCAACACACTGTGGAAAGAATGGGAAGACATTAAGTGACTCACAGATGACCTGCTATTGTTGTGAATCCTAGACAGAAATCAGAGATACAAGATGGCCTCTATTTAAATTGTGTAAAAACATCAGGAAAATCAGAGGAAGGTTTTCAATGATCATGATGAACAGAATGAATAAAAAATCTAAGTAGATATATTAAAACCATTCCTTCATGAATTTATATATTGATTCATTCACTCATTTGTTAAATAGTTATCAAGCATCTATTGTCATAAATACTCAAGGTGATGGATACACCAAATACCTTGACTTGATCCTTACACATTCTATGCATGTAAAAAGCACTCACAAGTACCCCATAAATATGTAAAATACTACATATCAATAAAGGAAAAAAAGGATCTCTTGCCTACTATGCATCCAGTCCTATTTTCAGGGCAGGAATACAGAAGTGTGCAAAGGAATCAAAAGCCCTGCATTTGTGGAGCCCCTGAATATGTTCAACAGAACACAAGACATAATACATTAATGTGTGATTTACTACATGTTAGTCCCAGAGTGTCTTATAGCAATCTGCAGAAATGACCAAAATAACTGCCTTAATGTTACTATTCTCACAAGGTATTTTTACCATCATCAACAATGAGGTCTGAAACACCCAGTCTCCTTTGGAAGAATCAGGAAGGAAGGGGGCCAGTTGTGGTGCTCATGGTTGTAGTCCCAGCACTTTGGGAGACTGAGGAAGGAGGGTCACTTGAGCCCAGGAGTTCAAGGCTACAGTGAGCTGTGATCCTGCCACTGCATTCTAGCCTGGGTGACAGAGCAAGACTCTGTCTCAAAAAAAAAAGGAAGAAGAAAGATGCTAACTCTCAGAATGCTGCCGAGACTCAGAGTTGGCAGTGTGCTTCCTTACTGCCCACCTTATTGTGAGCCACTGTTGCTATTAACTACTGAAAACCAATGTCGATTAGCTTGTAAATGCCTTTCCATTTGTTTGATATAATTTCCTGTATTAAAAGGCAATAGACTTTTGTTGGTCTCAAATACTTAAGAGCCATGTATTTTAAAAATTCTGATTTACTCAAATTAGATTCCAAATGTTCAAGGTTGAATTTGCTACATGTCAATTTTTGTTTTTCTTACCTTGTAACAGATATCTATAAATGCTAACTGAAAAAATTACAGATAGAGCCTTTGAATCACAATTTGTCTGACAGACATGTGTGCAATACTTGGTATGCACCAGAAAGTGCAGTGGGTACTGAACACAGGTCGGAAAGGATGCTATTTCTAGCCTTCTGAGAGCTCCCAGAGTAACAGGGAACCACGGCTCTGTCACAAATGTTAATATACAATAAAATATAGAAATTTCCACTTCTGGCCAAAATGGGGTGAGAGGGACTAGATTTACCCTCCTGCTTGAAACAACCAAATTAAAAAACAAAACCACAAAATATACTACACCACAGTTCTCAAGACAATGGCCATCAGGCAATAAAGGACAGTGATCCCCGAGCAGTGAGAAGCAAGTGAGGTGGGTCCCACACCTGCCCCAGCTCACTGCCTTGAGAGCTTCTAGGTCATGGCACAGGAGGGACAGTAGCAGAGCCCAGGGACCCTGGAGCTAAGGAAGAGCTGAGGATCCAAGGAGACCAAGACAACTACAGTTCACAGGACAGAAAGCAGCACAAAGGGGACCCTGAGACCTGGGGAGGGCCCCCTTAAATACTCAGCGGAGATCTGATTAGCGCAAGTGTGTGAGGAAACTACTTCCCCAAGGCTGGGGAAGGAATCACCAGAAAAAATTAGAGCGAAGAGTGCTTGGTGCTCACACAGGGCTGGGAACAGTCACTGTTCGCACCAGTCAGATTGTAAAAGCTACACTTTACAGGGCATTAGGTGGAGTACTCAGGAAAGTCTCGCTTCAGTATAAGGGAATAATTAGCTCTAGACTAAGCACTGCTCCTACCCATCTGACAAATTATAAAAGCAAGACCCAAAAGAGTAAACTGTAACTTAACTGAATCCCAGAACAAAGCTCAAGAAGATTTACAGGAATACAAAACTACCCAACACCCAACAAAGTAAAATTCAATGTTGGGCATCCAGTCAAAGAGAGCAGGTACGCACAAGCAGGAAAACACAGTCTGTAATGAGGAGCACAGATCAACCAGTCAAAACAGCCCAGACTGACAAGACTTCAGCATTAACAGAGGACATTAAAACAGTTATTACAACTGTATTCAAAAAGTTAAGTAGAGATGTGAGAGAGATTTTAAAAAGACCCAAATCTAACTTCTAGAGATAAAAACTATAGTGATGAAAAATACATGGTTGGGATAAATATATTAGACTTCGCAGAATTGTTACAGAAGATTAGAGAATTATTATAAGATCAGAGAATTTGAAGATGTAGTGATAGAAACTATACAAAATGAAAAACAGAGATGAAACAAAAAAAAAAAAAAAAAAAAACCTGAACAGAGCTATTACTAAGCTGTGGGACAATAGTGAGCAATCACACATGCAGGTAATCACAGTCCCCTTAAGAGGAGAAAGGGGGCCAGGAAAAAAATATTTGAAGAACTAATGGCCAAAAATTTTCCAAACTTTAAGAAACCTATCAAGCTACAGATCCAAGAAGCTCAACAAACCCAGGAACATGAAACACAAGATGTAAAAAAAATTAAAAAAAAAAAAACCCTACATCAGGGCACATGATAATGAAATCACTCAAAACCAGTCTAAAGTCTTGAAAGTGGCCAGACAAAACATATAATACAGAGCAGCGAGGAGTCATATGGAAAACCATGTATGATATAATAATAATAAAAAAACACCCATCACATAATAAATTTCAATTATACATAAAAATGAGTATGGAATAAATAAAGTCAAGAAGAGAGGAAAAATAAAACATTATTTGTCAAGGAAGTGGAATTATGAATTTTTTTCATTCCTAGTGTTGCTATTTAGAAAAACAAAACAACTCTATTTTTATTCTTAAATTTCCCTTTGTCTTTAAATCCTGTAGCCAGTTAAGTTCACAGACATCTGAAGAAAACCTGCTCATACCTTTTGCCACATCGGGCTTGTGCAGACAGCTGATGCCCAACCCCACATGTGGCCGGGCACATGAGTCAGGTTTAGGGCAAAGAACAGGAGATCTGAAAACCTGTGGGACTTAAATTGGGCTCTGCCCCTGACTTATCTGGCCCTGAGAAGGTCACATCTTTCAGCTGCAAGTCGTGGTATAAAATGGGCTCATAGCAGCTCCCTCACAGCATGGCTGTAAGACAAAGCAGACACTAGAAATGAGACACCCAAACTGATTGTTGACAAGAGCATCTACTGTCCATTCAACAAGTGTTCACTGAATGCAATTATCTCCCAGGCACTGCTATAGGCACTGAAGAGACAAAGAAATAAAATAAATAGTGTGTTTTATGAAAGCTGCAGATCCCAGGATGAAATCACTGTTGTCAGACCCAGACAGGTGCCAAGGAGAAGGGGATCATGCTCATGTGTCCAAGATAAGAACTATTTCCTAAGACTTTCTGGCAATCCCATAAGAAATCCCTTCACATCCCTTGAGCATCTTCTTCTTTGCACAGCTTGTGTGTTTTGCATGGCTTGTGTGTTTCACACGTATGCATATGTTTCTATGACAAGGTCTTATCACTAGACATTCTTTTTAGGACTGCAGTAATTCAGATAAGACGCTCTTAAAAGAACACTTGCCCAGTAACAGCATCTGTACCAATCAACCAACAACTCTGGCTTTCAGCCTCCGGAGCCAATGAACTCTGTTTCTAAGAAGCTTATGGGAACCTCTCCCTTTTTGCCAATAAAGGCATTCCTTTACCCTTCCCTCACCAGAGACTGGTTGCTTGCCATTCCGTACATTTCGGATTATAAACCTCATTTCTCATTCCCGAATAAACTCAACATATTTGGAAATTTCTCTAATGTCTTTTTATTAGGTTGATAATCTGATAATGTTACGGGTCAAAGAGAAAAATGAACAGAGAAAGAGAATAGAGCGTATGGAGAGATGTAAGTTCGTACAGGATGGCCAGGAAGGTCTCACCAAGAAGGTGACATTACCAAAGTCTTCAACAAAATTTTACTCTGAGGGGACAATGACTATCACACAGTAGGACACAATATAGCCATTTAAAATGAGAACTGCACACACTAAATTGATATATGGGGAGAAACCCAAGGAATAACAGAGAAGAAACACAAAATAATGTGCATAATGATTAAAACTAGGTAAACATATGCATATCAAGATAAGAAAAAGATTTAAAGAGATAAAAACAAACTTCATGAGACACACTGTATTTCACTTGAAGATACACGTTTGAAAGGGGGATGCTATCTGTACGTAACCCACTTTGACCTGCAATAGAAGATACAAAGGTAAATGGATAGGTGGGTATACACACAACAAAGCAAGTCTAGCAAAATGTGAACTGTGGAATCTGGGTTGTAGATATGATACAGGTGTTCACCACAAAATTCTTTTAACTTTCTTACATGTTTAAGCATTTTCGTTACCAAATGGGGGTGGAGGGAGGGAAATTACTGGATGTAGAACCAAAGAACATGACTTTCAATCCCTGCTCTGCTACTTGTAAGGCATGGGAAGAGCAAGCCACACACCTGGCAGAGTCTGTTTGTGCCCCTTTCCAGTTGAAAAGGTCAAAATTAGAAAACAAGGGACTCTGTAAACACATTTTTAAACCCACCAATTTTCTAAAATAAACTGAGTCTAAGCTAATATATGGTCACAAACTGAAAAGAGGATACAAACAGAACTTCATGGGTGCTGTGCTGTGGCACCTGGGGCCAGGGAAGAGCCTCCTGCGCTGTTGCTGCTTTCTGGATGCACCTGGAGAACCAGGTTCCAGCCCTAGGTGCACAGCAAGGGTGCCAGCACAGCTCAACGAGAAACAATGAGACACAAACCTTCCCAATGTCCTGCAGTGTCGCCAGTTCTAGAATCTGAGAGAGAACATCCAAGGCAGAGCGCAGAAACCCCCCAAACTTTTCAGTACTGTTCTGAAGATCCAAGGTAACCTTGGGAAGGTGAAGGAGAGAAACATCGTTACTGGCATGTCGTGCTCTGGTTCTCCACAACAGGCACAAACACCATCCGCTGTGGCAAGATGCTTCCTGCACTGCAGCCTGCACACTCACCATTCAGGGTGTGTCTGTGTCCGTGTGTGTTTAGCACCAGAAAATCACCTTGGAAAGGAAATTACTCTTTCAGATAGCTATATAAAAACTGTTATATTTCAAAGGTATCCTCCAAGTTATACTGACACTACCGAAAGAAATAATTTCTAACCTTCTGTCATAATGAGAAAAAATTGTTAGATGTCCATTATAACCAGTATGTGATACATGATATGTCAAAAAATGTAAAATATAAAGTCCTATTCCATATATATCAGGATCCCTGGGAGAAATCACTACCAAATTCAGATACAGTTGCTCAGTCTGGCTACAATAAAATATTAAATCAGTCTTAAGATATATGAAGATTCTAAAGGATTCCACCTAATTAGATTCTATAGCAATTCTCCTGCTTTGCAGACTTAGAGAATGGGCCAGGACCAAAGACATAATGTATAAGCACAAGGGTGTGGAGAGACTGACCATGAAAATAAATATTGGCAAAAAAGTTACAATAGATAGAAAGGAAGGTGCTTGGTGAACTTAAATCTAAGCACCCACAATGAAGGAGAAAATATTCTCTAGGCAAAGTCAGGAAGCAGGCAAGAGACAGAAAATGAAAATGTAAGTGGATCTAAATACTGTGACCATACTAGGGTCCACCTGAGTGTGCTTTCAGCAGGCCAGGCAAAGGAAGGAAAAGTCCAGCAGCGACACCACTGAGGAGCCAAGGGACAGAGTCATGTGATGGTGTCACGTGGATCACGTGGGATCTAGAACCCCGGGGGAAGGGGCCTTCTCCACTGGCATAGTGATCTTTCCTCCCCAGACAACAGTGAAGGGGAGGGAAATGCTGGTGGGAGAAGCATAAGCAGGGAGGCCTAGCTCCTGGGGTGAGAATTAAGATGAAAGGGATTGCCCCAGAGCTTTCAGAAGAGCAGCCCAAGTTCTGCGGAGACTTGGAAAGTAAAGCAAGAAACCAGGAGAGAGACAAGGGGTCGAGGGGGCAGGAAGGGCTACACAGGAAAGTGTAGGGAGTGCAGAGGCTGAGTAGCTCAGAAGGCACCACGGCACCAAGAGGTGACAACCAAAGTTCCAACAAGACACGCTAGCCACTCCAAACACACACAGACTGAGAACTCTGTGCAGCAGGAGCTGACGAGGGGAGTGAGGGGGCAGGGAAGCAGGAGTCTAGGATTCCAGGGAGGCAGCACTACAGTAGGGCACCCCGGTGCCCAGGCTGTTCAGGAAGGAAAATGACAAACAGGGAGCAGACACCGGGAACATGGAAAGGGCTCCAGAATTCAAGATGATCTGAGTTGAAACAGGTGGAAATGAAATGCCTTCTCTGTGTGGCATTTTCAACATACCCTCCTCTACTCTGGGGGTTGACATTAGGAACATGCAGCTAAATAGGGCTCTGAATCTTTTGTAAAATATGGTTGAATCTTTCAACATTATCAATATCCTTCAGAAAAGAAGCCATATAAAGTTTAAAAAAAATAGAGAAATATTATATTAGTAACAAGATGAATACCTGGGGATAACATCTGTTAAGAAATATGCAAGATCTATCTGAAATAATCTTTAAGGTTCCTTTTAAAAATCGTTTAAATTTCATGTTTCTGAGGTAATGAAAAACATTTTGAACAAAGAGAAAAGCATCCCACATTCTGAATAGGCCAACCTAAACATCTGTGATATCCATTCTCCTTAAGTTAATCTACAAATAAGCTTGTTCGCCAGCAAAAATAAATAATAATATCTGGAAAATTCTAAAGAAGAATGCAGGAACTCATCTCCGCAAAAATATATCATAAGGCTGTAACAATCAAAAAAGTGTGCCTCCAACAGATGAACAGACAGATGTGACAATAACAGAAACTACAGCACCATGAAAAAGTAGTGTTAGATAAAGGCAGCAATTCGATCAGTGCAGAACAACGAATCATTCAGTAAACAGTGTTGGGTACAAATGGTTGGGCAACTGAAAAAAAATTAAGTTAGATCCACAATTCATATCTAAAAGCTGAAGGTGTACAGGAAATTTTAAAGTAAAAACAATGAACAAAAGAACTGAAATATAACTATACAGGGAAGAGTCAATAAAGCAGACTGCTACCCATCCAAAGGCCTGCTTGCAAGCCTGGCCCTTGGAGGTGGCTGATGAACAGTCCCCTATGCTGACATGAAACTTCCCCTAGTTCATAAGGCAGCTCACTGTGCCCAGACTATTGGAGATACACAGTTTATGCTGAATACCCGCTTTTCTTCTGGGAGCCTAGAATTGTGGCTCCTGTTAGGCAGAGGGTGCCTATGTGACCAGAACATTGCTGTATTTTCATGTGAGCCTAGTGGGAGGAAGAAAGCAAAGGAAGCCTGTACACGGATCCCTTCTTCCCTGCTAACCTGGCAGTATGCCCTCACCACTCACTGTCATATAGCTTAGCTGTGAGCACAACTAGTGCCAAGTCCCACGAGGCCTTCTAATGAGCCTCTGAACTTAAGCTGGTCTTGGAAAGCCCAGACACAACACCCATAAACCATAAGAGATTATTTCTCCAATATGAACATCCAAAACATCTGTATGATAGAAGTTACCACAAACAGGCCGGGCGCGGTGGCTCATGCCTGTAATCCTAGCACTCCGGGAGGCCGAGGCAGGAGGATCGCTCGAGGTCAGGAGTTCGAGACCAGCCTGAGCAAGAGCAAGACCCTGTCTCTACTAAAAAATAGAAAGAAATTAACCGGACAACTAAAAATATATAGAAAAAAATTAGCCGGGCATGGTGGCACATGCCTGTAGTCCCAGCTACTCGGGAGGCTGAGGCAGTAGGATTGATTGAGCCCAAGAGTTTGAGGTTGCTATGAGCTAGGCTGACGCCATGGCACTCTAGCCCGGGCAACAGAGTGAAAAATCTGTCGTTAAAAAAAAAAAAAAGAGAAGTTACCACAAACAAAGCTGAAAGACATACTTGAAAAAACCAATTGTAACTTATATCTCAAAGGGCTAACTTATACGTATAATATATAAACATACATATATATGTACACATACCCTATAAGCCATAAGAAAAACATCAACAATCTATTAGAAATAAGTATATGTGCATATATATTCACAGAAGAGGCAGAGGCCCATACCTTGTAGTTGGCATGAGTAGCTTTCAGGACATCGTGCAGTTTGAGGTATGAAGGAAGATGATAGAAACTCCCCAATGATGAGGATTTGCTTGTTGTAACAGGCCCTGAGGGATCAGGTTGTCTAGAAGCTTTAAAAATATGCACATAAAAGGTAAATTTTTAGATCAAAAGTAAAAACTTAAGAAGTTTAAAAGAGATTACTGGAAATGATTTTTTTTTAAAGCATTTTAGTAGGAAAAAAATTCAAATTTTCCTCTGACTTTTTGGTTAACTGGAAGTAATGAGAAATTGACTAACAAATGTGTCAGTAGAGCCTGAGTACTAAAAAAACAACATAAAAGAAGAGCAGCAGCAGTGTGGCAGTGATTCCTCCTGCTTTGGTTGCTTGTGAGGCAACAGTCTGAGAATCACAGGAGCAGCAAACTCAAGGGCCACTGGCCAACCCCAGGACCACTCTGAGCCTGAGGTACCCTGGTGGGGGCACCAAGGGGCTGCCCCGGCCAACTAGCTACAGGGCCCGCTACACAAACAGGGGTGACATGAACCTGTTTTGAAAACTGTAAAGGGCACAAACATCGTTAAACTGATACTAAACATCAAAGTGCCAAGCACTATACAGAACTATTCTCCAGTTTTAAGGACTTTTGACTTGGAGTCATTAGTTTATTTATTAATAACTCATCAAAAAGATGATTGCTCACATAGTAGTAATTTAGTACTTATAAAGTCTAAAGCTTTTAAACAGAAAAATTTTCCTGCTATCCTGTAGGTCAATCTGTAGAAAAGAGCATCTTTTAAAAAACCTTAATATATTGGTCAAGGATGTAAAATTTCATTTATAGACAGGAGGAATGAGTTCAAGGGATCTATTGTACAACAGGGTGATTACAGTTAATAACAATGTATTTGTATGCTTGAAAATCACTAAGAGAGATTTTAAGTGCTCTCACCACAAAAAGTGGTAAGTATGTGAGGTAATGCATATGTTAATTAGCCATTCCAGAACGTATATGTAGTTCAAATCATGTTGTGCACATGTCATGAACATATACAATTTTAATTTGCCAATTAAAAATAAAGAAATAAGTAGCCTTGCTATGAATGCTGTTTAAGCAAAACGAATGAGGGGCACCATGAAACAGTGTGAGAGTGGGTCTGGGGGTGTGCACAGACAGGCACCCAGGACACACAGCAGTGGTCACTTCATGAAAATTGCAGCCACACCTCAATTCTGCCCCTTCTGTTCTGGCATGTTCCCGGGTGTAGAAGTTGCTCTAAACTTCACAATGTTGTAGGCTCCTACAACTCAGATGACTTCTCCCCACTTGATCTCTCCTTTATAGCTCTTCCAAATGCAAATATTCCATTTCCAACATCAGAATTCTTCCCATATCTAAATCTATTTTTCACCCCACAACATCTATTCCCAGTGCCCCCACCCCTCCCCTGAGATGAAGAGAAAGCACAGGACAAAGCACAGGAGAGCGAGGCTCCTTGCTGTGGCTGGAGCCAGCAGGTTGTGGTCACTGCATCTCAGCAAGTGACACCTGCAGACACTTAAGACCACAAGGCAGTCTGTACACATTTAGTAATTAGTTTTTAATCTCACACCACACCTGGGGAAACTTTCTCTGACTTTACTTCTGTGTATTTCATTTCCATAAAATACTAAGTTATCGCTTAAATCCTATATTTCTACACAACAGATGGTGTGCTCCCAGTCCCCTCCCCAGCACTGCTTCTTACCTGCACTGGCCTCGCTGCCTTTCTTGGGACTCAGTGGGACAGATGCTTGTTCTGGTTCCTTTTCCTTTCCCTTTCGTCGGATGGGACTTAAAGAAGGGGGGTTTGTTAGAGAAGGTAAGGCTGCCTAAAATAGAAAATAAAACATGTGATGGAAGTATAACCAATACAGAAACTGAAAACCAACAGGTATAGTTTTACCCATGCAATCCATTTTGTTCTCTGACACTCTACACATACTATCTACTTCACTCACACAACAATCACACGCATAGCAGCCCTCAGGGAGTCAGGCACTGCCTGAGGCCACTGGAACCCCAGACCCAACTCCTCCAAGAGTAAACTACCAGGGCATTCTATGTTAGCCATGATATGAAGAAGGGTACAAAGCAGCATTTTAAAGTCCATTCTTCAAATGAGGAAACAGGCTCAGAGATGAAGTGATTTATTCAAGGCCCAGGTAATTAGCAGCAGAGCTGGAAGTCAACAAACCCAGATATACCCATAAAACCCAAACTTTCTCCAATATGCAACACATGAGAGAATATACAATGTTCGGCTCCCACATTCTAGGAGACAGTGGCACAGGGCAGAGTGAGGACAGGATGACAGAGACCTGGACTTTAAGTCTTAGTCCTGTGACTCACTTACTCTCTCATCTCAGAAAAGTACCTGCTAAAGTCTCAATATCCATAACCATCCCAAATTCGTATGTTGAAGCCTAATCACCATGGTGATGGTATTAGGAAGTGGGGTCTCTGTGAAGTGACTAGGTCACTCCCTCATGAATGGAGTTGTGTCCTTATGAAAGAGGCATCTTGCCCATTCCAGCACATGAGGATACAGCAAGAAAGCAGCTATCCATAAGCAAGTGGCCCCTCATCAGAGACTGAATCTGCTGGCACCCTGATCTTGGACTTCCAGCCTCCAAAACTGTAAGAAATAATTTCTTTTGTTTAAGCCACCCAGGCTATGGTATTTTCTTATAGCAGCCCAAACTGACTAAGACAGTCGCCTTATAACTCTGAGCCTTGTCTGTAAAGTGGGTGTGATGGGACAAATGGCTGTGATGGGGAGATAGGAGGGAAGGCAGCAGGGAAGGACTGCAGAGAGTACTTGAGAGGCTGCCGCACTGCGGAGCCTGCTCAGTGGAAGGTACAAGTCCCTCATAGGAAATGTGCAGAAGAGGTAGATCCACAGAGACAGAAAGTAGGTTAGTAGCTGCCTACAGCTGGGGGTATGGGAGGTTTGGGATAAAGGGTACAGCATTCCCTTCTGAGTTCTCAAATGGATTTTGATGATGGCTACACAACTCTGTGGGCATACTAAAGAGAATTATACACTTTAAATGGGTGAACTGTATAGCAAATGAATTATTTCAATAATGCTGTTTCTCAAAAAAAAAAGGATAGTGCAGTAGACCAAACGAGATACTACATCAGTTTGGACCAGAGGAGTGGCAGAGAACATAGAGAAAAGTATGCATATATATATGAATGTATACACGTACATGCATGTGTGTGTTCATGTACATATAGGTGTACACATATGTATATATATATTTTGGGTAAGATATTTACTAGGGAAAACAAAGGACTTGGTGAGTGGAAATGGAGAGTTGTGATGATCCCTATTTCTATCCTGATAAGATATGAAGCGTGAGAAATGGAGCAGGCACAGGGGTTGGCGGAGGACGAGAAGTTCAGCTTTCAACTACCGTGTTTGATTTACCTATGGATCAGCCAAACAGAAATGTCATGTGGCAGATGGCCACACGGGGCTGTAGCTCCAAAAACAGATCTGAGGTCTCTGATGTTCACATACTGAAGCAGTTCCCTGACTGCTCGGAGCTGCCCTATTATCGGAGCCACTACCCACAGGTGGCTATGTAAATTAATGAAAATTTAACAAAATCAGAAGTTCAGTTCCTCAGTCACACTAGCCACATCTCAAGGGCTCAATAGCCACACATGGTTAGTGGCAACCGTTCTGGCCACCACAGTTGTGGAAAGTCCTGCAACTTTCTGGACCAGCGCTGGCCCAGAGAGTACGAAGAGAGAAGATGGCTAGGAGACAGACTAGAAGCACGTGACGGCAGGCAGGAAACACTGAGCCAGGAGAGTGGCTGGGGAGCAGCACCAGCGTGAGACAGCACCCAAGAGGCTGTCTGGAAGCCAACTGCAGAGGATGCTCAAGATGGGAGTGGCAGCGTGGAGGGTGCAGACCGGGGAAGGCAGGCAGGTCTGGGACACTGCCCACGAGGTTTAAAGATGTGGCCTTGGCAGGAAGCAGTGCTGGGAAGCGTGGGAGCAGATATCACCAGGAGGGGTTAAAGAATGGATGGCTGAAATAGTAGACAGAGTTCAGGCCGTGAAGGCCAAAGCATCCTTGCACAGAAGGTCCACCTAGGACAGGGGTGGGGAGTCTGTGGCCTTCTAGATCCTTAAGTGCATGCAGCCTTTTAACTGAATCCAAATTTTATAGTACAAATCCTTTCTATTAATATTTTTATTTGTCTTTTATATTTTGATTTTTTAAATGAACGTATTTACAATACCAAAGAATAAAATAAGTTTCAACAAAATAATCCTCCCAGATTGGCACAATTAGAACATTAATAAGCCATAAGGGCTAAATTGACAGCTGCTATATGCTCATGATTTTGTTCTAAAACCTGTCTCCAAAAAAAAGTATTAACAGATCCAGGTGTTCTCATTTCTTTTCATTGTAGCTTACATCAGCAAAAGCTCTGTGCTAAAGCTACTATTTTAAGTGACACTTTGCAAAAAATTATAAGTATTATTAATTATACTCCTGCAAATGCAACACAGCATGGTCAGTTTCATAACATGCTAAAGTTGAAAGATGAGGTATTCAGTGTGGATTTGTCATGTCATTCTAAATGTGTTGGCTTTTGCAGGGACAGGTGCTAGCCAAAATTTTATCTCAGTGAGAATAGTTAAATTTTATGAAGAACAAAATCAGCAATGTGAATTATTGAAAGAAGATTCTACAGGAATGCAGCATTTCTAATACCATGTCAAATCAAAACAACGTGAATATTTCTTTGCAAGGCAAAATTAAGCCTACATATGGTATGTGGCAAAAACTCCAAGCATGTCAAAAAAAGCTATCTTTTTTCAAAACACATCTTCTTCGAAAGGAAATTTCATATGAACATTTTCCCCAGTTAGCAAAGATCATTGATGAGCAGGAAGACATATGCAAATCATTTGAAGTATACACAGCTGTTACAGACCTATTAATTGGAGAATACAATGAAAGGTTCACTGACTTTGAGAATCATGACATCACACTCAAAGTAGCATTTCAGTCTCACCTAGTTGACAACACCAAGGCACCTAAATAACTATAGATGGAATTGATTGAGCTCTCAGTAGATGACATTTTAAAGTCATTGTCTGATGCTAAGAAAGCTCCAATTGAAATATGGAAAAATACAGAATACTCATGCCTTCAGCAACATGCTCGAAAAATGCTTTCTTGCTTTTCAGCCTCTTATTGCTGCGAGTCTACATTCTCCTAGCTAACTCAAATCAAGACGCCCAAATGCCTGATACCCATCTAGAGGATCAACTGGAACTGTGGACCTCCATGCTGCAATCAAATGTTCAAATGCTTTCCAACAAAAAGCAGACACAACCAAGTCATTACAAGGTTAGTTAACTTTAAAATTAATAGTCATTTTTCAAAATTATTAAGTACATAGTAGTAAGAGTTTTACAAAATAATGTCCATTTTTAAGTATATTTAATTGAAGTTTGTTGAATGTGGCCTTATTTGATTACAGCTAAATTAATGAGACCTTCCAGCATGAAAAGGTTTCCCACCCCTGGTTGGGGAGTAGCAGAAAGCTCTACGGGGTGGAGCTAAGAGGCATGCCTCTCCAGAGACAATTGTGAAAAGGGAGGAGCTAAAGCCCAGTGGGAAGACAGAGAGGTGTGTTTATTTGGGGTTTTAGTTTTTATTTATTTATTTTTTTTGGAGACAGAGTCTTGCTCTGTCGCCTGGCTGAAGTGCAGTGGCATCATCACAGCTCACTGCAACCTCAAACTCCTGGGCTTAAGCGATCCTCCTGCCACAGCCTCTGGAGTAGCTAGGACTACAGGTGTGTACACCACCATGCCTGGCTAATTTTTCTATTTTTTTGTAGAGACAGGGTCTTGCTCTTGCTCAGGCTGGTCTCGAACTTCTAAGCTCTAGAGATCCATGCACTTCAGCCTCCCAAAGTGCTAGGATTATAGGTATAAGCCACCGTGCCTGGCCAAGAGAAGTTTTTAAAGGTGGAAGACACAGCAAAGCGAGAGTCATCAGATATAAGTGAACTGATCTTAAATTCATTGTGCAAGTAGTTTAACATTTGTTTTGAGGTTAATTTTATTGCTTCATAGAAAAGCAAAACTGTTTGCCAACATTTAAGGAGAGAGCAAATGAGGTGCTTAGCCAGCAACTTCAATTCTGAGCTTTCTTGGCTCATGCTGAAAGCCTAAAAATAAAGGTAGATAATTCACTTTTAGAGTAACAGTAATTGATAATAATAACAAAGAGCTGCAAAACAGATGATCACATTTTGATGTTAAATTTAGTGTCATAATATGAGCAGTTTTTTTCATTTAAAGCAAAAGAGAATTAAAAAGGGACAGATTACTAAACAAAGATATTTTGGAATTCCACAGTCATTAGGACTGTATTAAAACAGCTGCCAGAGGAAGAAGTTACCTTTATTGCTGGTCCAGGAGCCACATCATCCAAGACATGAGCACAGATATTAATCACCTTCAGCAGGTGGGAGAAAAGCTGCTCCACCATGGGCACCAGGGTCCGGTCACCCAGAGCTGGCCAGACCTCCTCTTGTTTATTGGCTGCTGAGTTGGCTTCTTCTTCAGAGGTCCATGAACTTCTCAGAGATTTGGGGGCACTGGCTGTGAAATGGGCACATATATTACCTCCCTACCCCCACAATGTGGGAAAAGAAATTTAGACCCATCTATGTAGAGAGTCTGCTGGACATGTGATGTCCAACTGATACCCCAAACTAAACATGAAATTGACAATCCCCCCCAAAATCTGTGTTCTCAATTTCCATGAATGTCACCACCATACACCCACCCAGGATGTAAAGTCATCCTAGGCCCCTTCTTGGTCCTCACAATTGAAGTTCAGTTGGTGATCAAGGCCTGTTTCTGCCTTCTTCATCCTCTTTCAATCAGCCTCTTCCTTACAATCCCCAAGCCATTCTCTTGGGTCAGACTCTCTATCCTCTGACTTCACTTCAATATTAACCTCCAAAACTCAGTTTCCCTACCCGTCCTCCTACCTATATTCAAGTTGGCTGAATGATCTTTCTAAAATACTGATCTGTCAGTCCCTTTCATAAAACTCTCTAATAGTCTCCCACAGCCAACAACATAGGTCCAGATTCCTTAATAGAGACTAGTGACCCCTCTCCTAATGGATCACAATGGACTCGGCCTGTCCCGCTGGCCATGTTCTCCATTCTCATCCCCATCTTCATAGAACATCCAAAATTATTTACAGTTCCCCAAATGTCACACAATTTTACATGTCGCCATGTCTTTGCATGTGCTATACCCTCTGTCTGGCGTACCCTTTCCTGCCAACCCATAAGTTTGCCCATAGGAAAGCAATTATGGCCACTCTGTGCTGCCACTTTGCTTTTGTTTACATATATCCACCACTAATCTAAAACCAACTTGAGAACATAGTCCATATATGATACTTTCTTATAGCCCCAGTGCTTGAGACAGTACGTGGCACATGGTACCTACTAAAATGAAATTCAAAATGAGTTTACTCATAATTAACTGAGGGGCTAGACTGGTAAAAGGCTACTTTAAAATACTAAGCATAGAAGAGCTGCCAGCTATACATGCTTAGGCATGCAAGTAATATCTGAAATTTTGACTAAAGGAAAAAGTTATCACTAGGAATGACCTCATAATATTGTTCCCTCATATGTTCACCATCTCCCACACCTCATAAGGAAATCAAAAGCTAAAGTCCTAAAGTCCCTGTTTCAACTCAGCACCAGTACCTGCAATCAAATTTCCAGCCAAAATCAAAGCATCTTGATGGGCTGAGAGATCCAATGGAAACCAAGCTGACGAAAGCAGGGTAAGAATCATTGTGGCCATCCCAACCGTACAGCTCTTTCTAGAATCATCTGAGGCACTCAGTGGGGGTACTCTGGAAGCAGACATTTCCAAGGTCAAATTATAGAAAATTTCCAAGCAAACAGAACAGTTTCACTTTCTCTTATAAACCCAAGAAGAAGGCATGTCATGATACATTTTATACCAGTTCAAAAATTGATTTTACTATTATTAATCAACTAACATCTCTCCTGCAAATCACAGCTCCATAAAAATAATTTGAGAAATGAAATCAGGTAGTATATTTGGTTAAAAGTACTGGAACTGTATGTTTATTTTAATGACTCTTTAACTTTCCTTAAATTTTGTTTTAGTGCATTTTACTTCAATGCCAAAGTCAAGTCTAGTGCTGGGCCTATGACTAGAGACTGCAATTGCTCAGTCAGCATTTGCGGAAAGAAGAAAAGCAATAATTCTGGACCAGAGAATGCACTCTATCTCAAGCAAATGTTTACTTCCAAATGTGATGTGAATCACCAAAAATCTTTCTCAGTAATCAGTACACATAATGAAAGGTTATTCTTTAATGCTATAGAAGACTTGAAATTATTTCCCAGATGCTAGTAGGGCCATCTACTGGAGGAAAATCATTTTTAAATGAAAACTTAATATAAGTACAATAGTTCCTAAATCATCACCGATTCATATGCTAGGTCACATTTGATTTCAAGCAAATAAATGTTTCTAAACTTTTAATATGCAGTGAATAATTTTGGAGAGAGGCCAATTAGAAAAGTCTCTTGCCAGCATATGAAAATTCCCTTAAATGTACCTATAGATCACACCCTCAAATCCCCAAAAATGCTTAAGGACATGTGGCATTCACCAAAGTACAGCTAATTCAATATTTCCTCAGTTCCTATCACTAGTTTTCACACAACTAATAGGGCAGAAACAAGCATTCCATCAGATACTTTTCCAAAAAGCCAAACTGATAAAAGACTTAAAAAGAAAGGAAAAAAGGGATCCCAGTAACTATGTTTGTACCACGTAGTTGCAAACAGTTATATGCTGAGGAAAATACATACCCACAATGCCAGCCTAAACTCCAAATGCAAACTGGGAAGGCAGTTGAAAGAAGACACAAAGCTTCACAACATCCAAACTACAGAAGAAAGGAAGAATAAAATCACATCCAAACACCACAAAATCTCCTTTTACCCTTTCTAAAAAGCACAAACAATGAAAAGAACATTTAGATCTGTGAATGATAACCATAGGCTATCTGTCCCACCATGATACAAATTCATACTTTAAAAGACACAGCTAAACAACTGGAATTCATGTTTCACGAAAGGGTCGATTATATACCAAGAAGAGAGGCCAGGGGCAGTGCAACTCCTCCTGCCTGGAGAGGGGATCACCCCGGAACTGTCACTATACTGTGCTGTGCTGCCCACACCCTACAGTCCAGCCCCAACCCCTGTTTCCCTTGGGTGTCCTCAAGTTCTCAGGTCTAGCAGATTCCCATCTCCCTGACCAGACTACAGAAGCCAGACGGGCAGGAATTCTGTTTTTACACCCCATGCCCACAACAGTGCCTGACACATGTACGCCACAATAGAAACAAATAAGCAAAGTTCATGATATTATTAACAAATCAAGGAAAGACCATACTATAGACAGCCCAAACAATATTTAGATTTGAAAGATAATTATTTACTTCTCAAGACTTAGCCTAATCTTAATTGTTTGAGTTTTCTACAACATACAAGTTTTTCTTCTGTCACATAAATAAAAAGGTTTAAGCAGGTAATCAGCAAATTAACACTAATTTTGTATAATATTCTTTTTTTCTAATATAACAGATATACTTATTCATTATATAAAATTTGTGAATATCTGAAAAATATAAAGAAGAAATAAAAATTATCCACAATCCTAAAATTCATGTTGGTGCTTTTCTGCCAATCATTTTTCTGAGTATGTAAGAAATTTATATATCTGAATATTATTTTTCTTAACTGAGACTTAACTATACACACCCCACACAAGTATTCTGCCTTTTTTCACTCAATATTATAAACCAGGTTATATATATATCTTCATATCATTAAAAACTCACCAAAACATACTAACTATATACTACCATATGTACAGAATTTAATCATCCTTAGATCCTTGGACATTATGGTTCTTATAGATAATTATATTTCACAAAAATCTTTGCTGGCATTTCTGATTTTTTCCCCTTAGCATATATTTCAAACTCACTGAGTCAATTATATTAGAGGCAGTTTAAACTTCTGATACATTACCAATTCAGATTACAGTAATTTTATTTTCAATTTTATGTCTTCCTAGATTGGCTGAATATTTTTTACCATAAGCATGTATTACTTTAATAATCAGAAAAAAAAATAGTTCTTTACATTCCTGTTGGAATAAGAACATTCTGTTCACAGAAACACAACTTCTCAGCAAGCCCCACAGATAAGATCTCTAATACAAATATCTCACCATTAAGATGACCATACAACTAAATGACCTTACAAGCTAGTGAAAATTAATTTTTTTAAGACCAAATGGGAAAGAGACTTACCGTGAGTGCCTTTGTGGTTGATGTGATTAGCTCCTGAGAAACTGCTGCAATAACTCTTGAAAGGTTATTTTCCATAGTGACATCTGTTATGCTGGGTAGTAAGTTATAGCCTCTATATATTCTAGTAAGAAAAATACAGAGACTTAAAAACTACTACTGAAGCATATGGTATTTTTAAAGGTCAAATGGTATTTAAAAGTTTAAGATTAAAGGCTAAAAGAAGTTAAGCAATCTTGACTTTTAAGTTAAAGAGAGACTGGACACAAATTTGGCCATTATTCTATAAAAAGAGCCACACTTATCCACTCCCTTCCTCATAGTCTGCCCCAAACACTTCCCTGTAGCACTGGAGCTATGTCCCCTCACAGCCTTGCCTGCAATTGTCACATGTTGAAATTCATTCACTTTTCAAACTTCTAAGTTAAAAGAAATGCTTCTCGAAGCTACTTCTAATTCCAAGATGAAAGAAATTCCTTTCTCCACTACTGAGTTCCCAACACACTTTTTCTATCTTCCATTCATGGCGCATGTCAATTTCTACTCCGTTATATAGTTACACACAAATTCTGATTCCCCAACTATTTAAATAAAGCCCACACAGGGTTCATGTTTGATTCATTTTTGTTTCCCCTCACAGTGTCTTGTCCACAGGGACACTCAACAATAAGACTAAGGAGAATATGATTTTACCTTCTCACATAAAAGCTAACAGAGTAGGTAGCTAAGCAGTAAACACAGCTGCACAATTGGCAGTTGTGTTTATCATCCAAGAACCAAGTAAGACAGTCAATGTCAAGAGGCCAGCTGAAGTTTAGAACTGGGAAACTTCTCAAAGTAGTAATTAGTAACCAGTTCTAATGAAATATACTCATATGGCATCTAATATTCATCTTCTGAAATGACATTCAGAAACAGCAATGTATTCTAAGCCAGTCAAATTCCTGATAATGAAATACTTTACACTGTTTCTACTTATCTTAAAGGAATATTCATCCTGAATCTCTTCAAAGAGAAAAAAATGCCAGTTCTGAGGTTAAACAAAGGAAATTCTCTGAGAGGAAAATATTAAGGTGGCCAAGAAATTATCTCCATATGTTTTTTTTTAAGCAGTCTTTACATGAGAAAAGATGACATTTAGGAATAACGACTACAAAATTTGATAAGCTGAGTTCCAAATTCAGGAAAAAAGCATCAAATGATCATTTAAGCTTAAAAGTCATTTAGATCAAGTTTTTTAAAAAATTGCCACTTAGCAGAAAGGAGAATATCACATAAAACCAATTTTTCAAATAACATTTAAAAGAGTTAAAAAGCACAATAGTCTTATCATCACTTTTGCAATCTTCTTTGCAAACTAAAATTCTAAAGAATATTATAACTTCACTAAAGCACTTCTGCTTTACTCACCTGAGAATCAGATGAGTATGGGATATGGACTACTATTTGACACTGTATTCAAAAGCTCTCACAACAAATGTGAACAATAATCATTGCAAATCACTGAAATCGCAAACCCCTAATATATTGCACTGACTTTAATAGCCCACTCACCTAAAAGTCAACGGCCATGACAGAAAACTATCATCTTCAGAGGTAATACAAATAAAGTAAACATTTTTAATGGACAAGTTTTCAGATGATGCATAAGAATCATACACGAAAATAAAATTGTCAGTATGTGGAATGTAGTGAACTCATTACAAGATTTACCACCTCACTGCAGTGTGGCTGCAGCAAGGCTTAAAGAGAGAGGTAGATTTTTAGCAAATACTAAAAAACATAAATATCCCCTCAGAGGAAGATGATCTACTCAAACATACTGAGCTGAAGCTTCTTTTCTAGAAAATAAAATGTTTTAAATTAAAGCCTAAAGAAAGGCATCAGGAAAGAGCAGCTTTTTCTGACAACATGAGGATGCCACTGAGCCAGTGTACCTGGTTATCGTGCTGACAGAGAAGTGAGATGGAGGCTGCGTCTCGTGCATGAGAAGTTTCAGGTGAACACTGCTTTGATCTCTTGCCACGGCCACTACTGGATCAGCTTGTCCTTGGTCGCCTTTATAAAACAGCTTTGGGACAAGCCTGACATAAAAGGAAGGTTGGTTTACTTAAGAAAGTATGTGAAGCTGACCTGTGACTCACACCCTTCTCCCTGCCAGGTGGGTAAGACTGAACTCCTATTTACCAACAGACAGAGCCTCCCTTGCCCTTTCTCAGAGGTGGCATTCTTCAAGACCATGAGATCTCGTGCCCACACACCCATCCTGAAAAACTAGGTGTTGTACTCTCTTTTTACCTATCACTAAATTAAGTACCTTTCTCTACATACAACGAAATGCTTTTATTAAAAATCAACCTTGGCCGGGTAAGGTGGCTCACGCCTGTAATCCTAGCATTCTGGGAGGCCGAGGAGGGAGGATCACTCAAGGTCAGGAGTTCAAGACCAGCCTGAGCAAGAGCAAGACCCCATCTCTACTAAAAAAACAGAAAGAAATTAGTTGGACAACTAAAAATATATATAGAAAAAATTAGCCGGGCATGGTGGCGCATGCCTGTAGTCCCAGCTACTTGGAAGGCTGAGGCAGAAGGATTGCTTGAGCCCAGGAGTTTGAGGTTGCTGTGAGCTAGGCTGACGCCACGGCACTCTAGCCTGGGCAACAGAGTGAGACTCTGTCTCAAAAAAAAGAAGAAAAAAAAAAAATCAACCTTGACTGTCTCTACAAAAAATAGAAAAATTAGCCAGGAGTGGTGGTCAGCACCTGCAGTCTCAGCTACTCGGGAGGCTGAGGCAGGAGGATTATTTAAGCCCAGGAGTTTGAGGTTACAGTGAGCTATGATTACACCATTGTACTCTAGCTCAGATGACGGAGACCTTGTTTCAAAATATAAATAACTAACTAAAAATACACCCTGAAAGTTCTCTTTCCAAATCTTTGATCAACATCAACAAGTGTCAAATAACATATGGCCACAGAGCACTGCGCACAGAGCAGATCTGCAGATCTGAATGCCAGTTTTGTCTCTTAAGCATTTTTGCAATTTTTCTGTAAAACCATCCCACACTCCCAGACAGAAAAGTTCCAACTGAGATCCCTAACAAATCTAAACTGATCTCAAATGCAGAACACAGGGAACATTTCCCTAAAGGAATAGAAGGGCTTCATATCTGCAATCAATACACTCAGTACATATTTTGCCTCTGTGTACTCATACTGTTGGAAACAACGAACTATTTTATTACATTGGTTTGCAAATCCCAATATCTTTAAAGTTTCTTTCCTCCATGGAGACTTGGTCATGAATACAATTCTTTCTAGGGTATAATAAGTTGCTGCCATTGCATAAAGTGGTAAAGTTCCAAAATCTTCAATTAGCTAAGTCATACAAACCCACTGAGTAAACTAAAAAGCATATCTCACAAGTAATCAAAGAAATGCAAAATCACAATAATGAAAACTAAAAGGATATGAACCAAAAGGTAACTTTGGTTTTCATTTAATAGTTTGGTTACAAAGATTTTTATTTCCTTTTTTCTATTTTCCCTAAATTCTGTTCAGTAAACATGTATTGTATTACAGGATAAAAGTTATTTTTAAAAGAAATACCAACTTCTGCCTAAACACTTGACACATACTTAACTTTTTTTGAAATATCTGTACTGGTGAGAAGAATCAGGAATAATCACTCTGGCAGCGGGAGTATAAATTAGTATGTTTCTGGAGAACAGTTTCACAATAAGTACCAAAAGTTATTAAAAAATCCACTTCTAGGTATCTACACAAAGGCATGCAGGCAAATGTTCACAGTAGCATGATTCATAATAGCCAAAAAGTAGGAACAATAATATATATCATTTGATGAATAAATATTATTTACATAATGGAATACTATTCAGCAATAAAAAATCAAAGTACTAATACATGGTACAGCATGGACAAACCTCAAAAACTAAGTGAAAGAATCCAGATGCAAAATTTCATCTATAATATGACCCTGCTTATATAAAATCTCCAAAAAAGGCAAATCCCTAGGAACATGACTGGCTGCCTGGGGTGAGGGTCCGAACTGGGACAGACTGCAAATGGACACCAGGGATCTCCCTGGAGTGCTGGGATTTTCTAAAACTGGATTGTGTTGAGTTACGATTCCTCAACTCTGTAGGTTTTCTAAACACCGTTGAACTGTACACTCAAAACGGGTAAATTTCAAGGGATATAAATTGTACCTCAATAAAGCCATTAGAAATTTTTTAAAAATTTAAAAGCTTGGCCCAGTAACTTCCAGGACTTAATTGTCAGAAAGGAAAATTATACATAAACATTGATGCATAATAATGTTCACTGGAGCATTATTCATTATTTAAATCAAAGAATATTTAATATCCAACAAAATAATATTTATATAAGAATTTATCATAACCACATAGTAAAAAACAATGCCCACTAACTAAAATTCTTGTTTTAGAAGAGTGATAACAGGAAAATGCTACTAATATATTAAGTGAAAATTACCAGATTACAAAATTGCACATGATTTTGACCTAACTTTGGGTAAGAAACTCGTATACAGGATATATTGCAAAATGTTAACAGTGATTATTGCCAGTCGGAGGAATTGAAGGTGATTTTCATTTTCCTCTTAGTGCTATTCTCTATATCCCAAAATTTTCATAATGAAAGTGCATTATTTTTACAATGGAAGGTTAGTATTGTTTTTTTTTAAATCATTTTAGAAAAAACAATTTTAAATAAATTATCACTTTAGACTCTTATGGTAATAGATAATTTGACAGTTTAAAAGTAGAATGGCTGAAATGAACTCAAAAGAATCGCTAATACTGCCTTACATCCTCTGAATTCTTTACTCTCTTCCCATCCTCATATCTTTTAGTACTTCAACCAAAAAATTGAAAAAGAGATAAAATATTGGTAAGTACCTCATTAATGATGCTGCGGCAACATGTCGCACTCTGGGGTCTTCATCCCCAAGCAAATAGATGACAACGTTATTGAGCACTCGTTCTTGCAGTTTTAAAAGCTTTAAAGAAAAGGATAATAAAAATGAACATAATCTCTGTATTTGACTAAATTTTAGGTAAGATATTTTCGAAAGCTGGTGAGAAAACTCAACTTAAGACTCAAATCTTAAATTCAAACCACACAATCACAACTTTCATGATATAAATGTGAAATACACACATCTAAGACACCATGAATGCGTTCAGAGAAGCTTCGCACTGCGAGGAAAGCCCTGCTTCAGTTCCTCAAAGGTGGAAGGTGGGATGCTTACCCCTGTGTAATGATGAGCCCCTCTGTGCAAGTTTTCTGCTTTTGCCTCCAAAAAGCTCACCAGCCTAACAAAAGAACATATTTAACAATGAAATCACATACTTACTCAGCACACTCATTGCTGACCTGCTGGCCTCTGCGAGCCAGAACCCTGAAGGAGGCTTGCTCTAGAGTGAGCTCACCCAAGCACCCTAGAAGGCTCTCAGGCAGCACTTACTCAAGACAACAGAAGAGACTAATGGCTTCAAATAAATGAATTACATTCCTCTCACAATTACAGACTCAGTAACACAGTACACAGTAAATTGCTTTTCTTCCAAACAAAAATCTACTATTTCAAAAGACTCTAGGTGAGTCACAGAATTAGTCCCAACACCTACCACAGAAGGGGGTAAGCAGAGCCCCCTATCCGCTGTCCGGCACTTACCCACCCAACTCAGTGGCCCTATCTGTGGGTGAAGGTGAGAACAATCCCTGATTTGCAGAGATGTTCTAAGAATGAAATAAAATAAATAAGCCACAGGGTCTCTATCAATGGTAGCTTAAAAAAAAAACCTGGATAATAAAAAGAAATTTCCTTCTAAAAAGAAGTGCTGAAAAGAAACATCTCCAAGCAAAACTTACTCTTAGAAAATGAAAGCTACTCCTGAATCATGTCAGGGTAAAAAAAATAAATAAATAAAAAATAAAATAAAATGAAAGATACAACACATTGTTATTTTTTAACTGCAACAAAACACAAACCAGCTGTCTTACCTAAGTTCAGTATAATGATGAGTACATTCTTTTTAAACAAGCAGAATTCACATAAGCTACATTTTTTTTTAAAAAGTTTAAGGTGAAAAAATTCTAAGCTGTTTTATTCTCACCTTCCAGAACACTTAAACGACTAAGACAATGAAAAAAATCCACTCTTCTGCCTATATTTTAAAATTCCAAGCATAGGACAAAGTTCAGGAAACAGCTACTGGGAAGGAGAAAATCATTATCATTTACCTAAACCACTCAATTTCTGATGGATAGGACACTTGAAACCATCATCAATTCCACCAAGTGACCCTATGACTTTCGAACTTCTGAGCTGTAGTGCTTTAAACCTAATGAACTTGATGCACTTACCTAAAGTCAATCTCTGCAAGCGTTTCCAAAAGCTCTGTCCTCACCAACCAGTAGGAACTATTCCTCAGGGTCAGCATGTCGATGATCAGCTGTAATCCTAATTCGCTGTAGCTGCTGCTGCAGAGACTCATGATGCAATGCTGCAAAACAAGGTCCAGGGAAAGAAGGTGGCAGCTTCGGCCTCACTCAGAGTAGCTGCATCTTGATGGTTTTAGGACTTCACTCTTACACACACACTTGTTTTGTGTTTTTTTAACTGCAATGGGGATGCTGCACTTTTTCCACATCTCTCAGAAATATTTATGGTATATACTTTATCTCAGGAAATACAAGTTTAAATGTAAACGTGTCCCTTTCACATAACTTTGTTTCTTTCTTCCTCCTATTTCTGCCTACATCATGGCCAATTTCATGAACATTTATCAGTGGTAAGGAGAGAGTCCTGCAACACAGCTCTACCACCACTTTTAAAACAAATCTCAGACCCAGAGCAAGAACAAGGGACCCATACCAAGGACCACCCCGTGGATGTCACTGTATACTTCAATGCAGAAGGGAACAGGACAAGTCTATACTGCTGTACTCCCCTTTCCTGCAGCCACACACATGGCTGACACATGCTGAGCCCAGCCTGCAACGTGACTGAGCTAACAGCACACTTCCTTCTGCTCAAGACATGACTGAAACTTGTAGACCTCTGGAACTAGAGAAAAATTACTGTTAGGCCATGGTATTTTAAAAAGGGGAGGTATCCCACAAATTTGACAATTGCAGAGTTTTTTGTTTGTTTTCATTTTTACTGCTTAATTTTTACTGTTGTTGACTGGCCAGTTGTGATCTATTTGCGAGCTGATAAAGTTCAACATACTCTCACTTAAAAGAATTGAGGCTATTCCACTTGGTACAAAAACAGAGGTTAATTATATATCCCTAAGGCTCACTTTAACTCTTAACATTCTATGGGCCTAATACAGTATTTCTTTCCCAACAGATATGATACATAATGATAGCAAGATATATTTCTAAATATACCCTTTAGGAAAAGGTATATTTCAAACAAATATTAGGAGAATTAAAACTTAAAAGTTTATTAAGCTTTCAGGCCAGGCGCGGTGGCTCACGCCTGTAATCCTAGCACTCTGGGAGGCCGAGGTGGGCGAATTGTTTGAGCTCAGGAGTTCAAGACCAGCCTGAGCAAGAGCAAGACCCCGTCTCTACTAAAAAAATAGAAACAAATTATATGGACAGCTAAAAATATATAGAAAAATTAGCCAGGCATGGTGGCACATGCCTGTAGTCCCAGCTACTCGGGAGGCTGAGGCAGTAGGATCGCTTGAGCCCAGGAGTTTGAGGTTGCTGTGAGCTAGGCTGACACCACAGCACTCTAGCCGGAGCAACAGAGTGAGACTGTCTCAAAAAAAAAAAAAAAAAGGTTTATTAAGCTTTCACTTATTGCCAATGTTTTCTTTCTAAAGCTGAGTGATGGATACATAGACGTTTATTATTACTTACAACTTTAGAATATGTGGAAATACTTCACATTAAGCTCCCATTTTAATTGTAACAATGGTAAAATGTCCACTAATTGAAGGAATAGTTTCTGCAAAAGATTATGCTCACCCTCACAGCTGTACAAGCCAACTTGCAAGTAACAGAGGATTCATCCTTCAAAGTTTTCTGCAACAAAGGAATGCAGTCCGCCAGAGAAAATGTATTTCCTAACCGGAAGAATAAGCAAACAGACATCTTCATGTAAACTTAAAACTTTGGAATGATATCTAGAAAAGACATCACTGATAAACTGGCCATTACCTGTTAGAGTTCTAATGGTGCCCATCCAGTCTCCCACATGGAAGCAGGATCTGCTGAGGATGGCGCAGATGAGGGTCCCACAGAGGATGGCAGTGGCTCCTCGGACCTGTGGGTCTCCATGATTGCTGTAGTTCAGGATGTCTGAGACATACTGCTCCTCTGTGGGGACAAATTGCCCAGCCACTGTACAATTCCCTACCATCAGCTTTCCAACTCAAAAGCTTAATTCTCGGGAAAGGAAAAAAGAGGTGGGGAGGACCCAAATCTACAAAGGACTTGGCTATAATAACTGTTTGGAGTTTAAGGATTCTAATTCATCATATTGCTAATATCTCCTCAATATAACATATTTTCTGGATTATAATTCCAGGTTGTCAGATAATAATCAAAATTCCAAGATTAAATTTCAAAAAAAAATTAGAAAAACTCAAACTACTTCACACTTACCTAATGTAAACTCAAAAGCACAAGATTGCCCTCTCCCTCAAAGAAAGATTAGGCAGGAGGATAATTCCCATGCCATAACAAAGGGGCTGCAAGCAGGCACAGGTCCACCGTCTGTCTCAGCCACTCTCAGGCCCCACTCATCTCGAGTGTGAGCACCTGGCTTGGCAGAAAGTGATGCACAGCAATTCTGAATGTGCACAATTTGTGCTTTAGGGATAAATCCAATATGTATGGAAATTGGCTCATACATTCCCAGATTTCTATTTTTCCTTTGTGTGTTTCATGTAAGGGGAGTCTATTTATGTGTTTTAATGAAGAGCTACAACACAGGTCAAATCTCACAAATTAACTTAAAACACTCATGGCTCTAAAACTAAAATAGTCAAGACTGAAATAGTGTTTACAATAATGATTGAATCTAAGGAAAAATATGTGATCCTTTAACATACCAGGGTATTCCATGGTGTCAAGAGGTACTTTATACAGCTTGCTGAAGAAAGATTCTGGATGAAGGGCCACGGCTGCCCCAATACAGCTGAGTGCCAGGGCCTTCACACTGACCCTCACGTCCCTGTCCGGAACCAGCACTGGAAAAAAAACACCCAGGCCACTTTCACCCTTGAAGTAGCAGACATTAGTTTTCAAACAAACAAAACTAGACCCAATAAACTACCAGCTCTATCATTTTCTCCCTTCCCCTCTCAGTCAGTGAAATCCAAACTCACTCCATACTCTATTCTCACTGCTATAACACGAGGCAAAAAGTGGCCACCAAGTTGACCTCCAAAACCTAGAGTTACTCCCTTCAACTCTACACCTGCCTTCCATACTTACCATTCTTTTCCCCCGTTAGCAAAAATGAGGCAGATAAAAGACGGACACAATAGACAAGAGGTACAGAATCGTCATCAGCAGGCTGTCCTATGTCACCTTTGATGCGGCAAGGCTAGAACAGAGAAACTGACACTCATCATCAAAGAACCAGGGGACAATTATGCTGCGTGCTGGGCACATGGAGATGCCCGTCTTTGCCCATTCTCGAGCCTGACCTCACAGAGACCATGGCTGAGCAGAAACAACCAGACAGAAGCAATATGACACAGGGTCACAGGGCTGTGGCAGGGGACGAGCTCAGCACCCAGGGAGGCCATGCTAGATATGAAGGCAGCCGAGACCAGGCATTCAGGAAAGGTGATTCTGGGAAGCAGAGCATGAGCTGTCTTCTACAGGACAAGCAAAAACTATTCAGGTGAAGGAAAGAGCCTGGGGAAGCCCAAAGGTAAGAGGGAGTAGGGGATCTAGAAGGAACTGCTGAAGGATATAATTCTGACTGACAGGACTAATTATGAAACACTATTCCTTATCCTGGAGGAATTTTACATGAACTAGGAAGATAGCACACTTTCATGCAAAAGGATAAACAATATAAAGAGAGACTTTTAAAACAGTCCAATGGAATAAAAATAAGAAATGTTGCAAGGTCATGCACAACCATCAAATGAATGGTCTAAGAAACCAGGCACGGCAGCATTCAGTACAGAACAGATCTGGGGAGGACTCTCAAAGGAGGCAGGACTCAGGCAATTCTTAAGGATGTGAGTAGTACCTGGAGAGGCAGAAAAGAGCAGGCCTAGGAAGAAGTCAGTATCCACAGGGGAAATAAAAAAGTCAGAGATGGGAAAGCAGTAAGCAAAGCAGACAGCAGCCAGGGTGATTTTAAAACCATTCATGAGCTCAGAAACACTGAGATGTCTCATGTCTATATGCCTCACCTTGTTTTCTTGATCACCTAGTTCAGCAGCTTCATCTCTTGACACAAATTTATCTATACTGCTGTCAGAAGGCTGCCTGCTGTGACCCATGTTTTTCAATAAATGTGCTTGTTGAAGGGCTTCAAAAATAAAGAAATTGAGATTAAGTGACAAGTTTCCAATTAAAACACAAATACACATATTACACAAAGATAACTCAAAAGTACAGGATTTAGATCAAGAAAAAATATGATCGGCTAGACGTGGTGGCTCACACCTGTGATTTTAGCACTCTGGGAGGCCGAGACAGGAGGATCACTTGAGGCCAGGAATACAAGACCAGCCTGAGCAAGAGCGAGACACTGTCTCTACAAAAAATAGAAAAATTAGCCAGGTGTGGTGGTGCACACCTGTAGTCCCAGCTGCTTGGGAGGCTGTAGCAGGCGGATTGCTTGAGTCCAGGAGTTTGAGATTGCAGTGAGCTGTGATGATGCCAATGCACTCTAGCCCAGGCAACAGAGTGAGACTCTGTCTCCAAAAACAAAAAAAAGTATGATCATCCCTCAGTTGGTCATTTTCATCTGCTATTTACAACTTAGAAAACAAGGGTATAAAAAGATATTTCTTCTTGAAAGCAAAGATAAAATTAAGATGTCCAGGACTGAAAATGAGACCATTTTGTAGTGCATCACCTGAAGTCAACATACCGATTGAAGAGTTTCTGAAAGCATCCGAGGCCTCATAAGGAAGAATACTGGCAGTTTCCTCATCTTCATCCTGGGGCTGTCCGATCTGCACGCCCAAATACTGGCTGTCAGCACCATCTAACACCTGAATGGTTCAAGGGGGCTTGTGAGAATTCTGAAGTGTGATCACCAAAGGACAAACTCTCCAACATGGAAAAGCAAAGACAAAAACCACAAATACCACGGAGCATATTTTACATACAATAACACAAAGGTCACTTACTCAAATGCACATAAATGCATGTGCAGAAATTACCAAGAGCTTACTGATCATACACCATTACTACATTATGAAAGGCTTTTATAGCTCTAAAAGTTCCAAAGCGATTGTAATCTGGAAATTTCCCTTTTTGATATAAAAAGAAAAAACTCAAAAAAACCTTGTCTTCACAGATGAGGACAAAACTTTTAGACAAAAACCTCACAATTTAATTGGTTATCTCCTAAACAACTAAGACTGAATCCACTAAATTCTGGGCATAGTGCTTCATATGTTTAGCCATAAGCTTGGGTCAGAATTCCATGTCACAAAATGTTACACTTGAATGTTTCAATCCACTTTTGAGTGTAATTTACCTAAAAAACTGAGTGATGGACTCTCAAACCACTAATAAATTATTGAAATATTATTTTATTAAGTTGATTAATTACTATACTATTAAGCAAAACACTTAATAGTATAAATTTTTTAAATTAAAATTGGAGTATAAAAGCAATTCCACTTCTGGGTACATACTCAAAAAAATCAAAAGCAGAGTCTCCAAGAGATATCTGTATACCCATGTCCGTATTATGCATAGCATTATTCACAATTGCTAAAACGTGGAAGCAATCCACATGTCCATTTATAGATGAATGGATAAGCCAATGTGGTACATATCCATACAACATAATATTATTTGGCTTTAAAATCTTGACACATGCTACAACATAGATGAACCTTGTGGACATTATGCTAAGTGAAATAAGCCATTCACAAAACGATAAATACTGTAATGATCCCACCTATATGAGGTACCTAGAGTGGTCAAATTGGGAGAGACAGAAAGTAGAATGGTGGCTGCCAGGGGCTGCGAGAGGGGAATGGGGAGTTAGTGTTTCAGTTTGGGACGATGAGAAGAGTTACAGAGATGGATGGTAGTGATGGTTATATAACATTATTTAAATGTATTTAATAACACTGAACTGTACACTTAAAAATGGTTAAGAAGGTAAATTTTATGTTATTTTATGTATATTACCACAATTTTAAAAACTGAAAAATAAAACTCAGTATACACTTGTACCAAACTTTTTAATTAGATTATCCTTGAGTGTTTCTTGCCCACTAATTCAGAGATCAAAGGTACTTATATCCATACTGTTATAAAATGGGACATGTTGTAAAACTTTTGAAAGTCAGGTGTTAAAAATAATACCCAGCATAAATTTTATTAATTACATTTCATTACAATCACAAATTTGTTAATGATAGGCTCCTTAAGGATTTTTTCAAAATAATCATTTAGCCAGGGCCCAGTAAGGCCTTAAACAACATAAAATGCACTCAATTTTAGGACAGTTCATATAATAAACTAATCTGGATTTTTGACCTCCAGGTTCAACACAAAAGACTGTTTCCCTTAGAGAAGGTACCACAAAAGGTCAAGCTCCTGGGCCTCAGGAAGAGCTCAGAAAGCTGCCAGGCCCCTCTGCAGAAGACTGGGGTGCCCCTCAGCCCACTTACAATTTCAGAACTGTCTGAAGGAGTCACAGCTGAATCGGGCCCTTCAGTGGTGGTCTGGGAGCTGTCGCTGATGGGTGAGGAGGCCTGGGTCCCATCATTGAGGTCCATGGCAGGGTCAGATGGGACAGCGCTGACCTGGCTGGAGCTGTGGCTCAAGATGTCCTCCTCATCCCCATCGGTGGCAGCACTCGTCAAGTCACAGCTGGTCAGATCCACCGACTCTGCCTGCAGCGTGTGCTGTGACCTCGGCTGCTCAGTGATGATGTCGTGACCAGCTGACCCCGGAGTGGAGACCCCTGAAGAAGAAGCCAGCTCTCCTCCGATCTCATCTTTCACAGAGGCTAAAAACACAGAAACATCATTTATCAAATGGCCAGAGAAAACATTCAATAGGGAATAAAAAGTTTGCGAAGGAACAAAAAGTTATTGTCATCAAATGTTTTGGCTGCAAAACATCCTGAAATACAGTGAAAATATGAACTAGTAAAGGCAAGACAATAATGCATCCTTCAAACATTACTCAAATTGCCTTTTACTATAGTACTCAATAAAATAAGAATAATCAGCAGTTATTTTTTAAATACTATGAATATTTCCACATTTTGTGTTTCACCACAAAAACTGAAGTTCAAGTTCTTAACCAATGGCTCCAGCCTTAGCTGGAGCAACGTGTAATGACGTTTGTAATTCAGAGGCAGCCTGGTCAGGGGCACCAGGCTGGGTGGTCCCTGATGCCTGGGTCCTCCAAGCAAACAGCAGTCAAAAATGACTGTAAATTCATCTCTTTAGAAGTGGGCTTGCCTTCCTCCAAGCCTCTTCAAGATCTCTCATCCAGTCCCATTCTCCTATAGGATAAATTTATGCCATATTTTCCTAGTTCAGTTTTTAAATTCCCATCTAAAAACAAAACCACTACATAAAAATCACAAAAAGATCCACCCCAAGCTGCAAGCAGTTGTCACTCCTGGGGGCAGTTAGGTTGCTGAGCACTTGGGCTGTATGCTACTCCAGATAACTATAATTTATTGTGTATTAACTTTTTAATTTTTGTAATCAGGAAAAAAAGCCTATGTTTATTTTATAAAATCAATGAATAAATATTAATAAATGTCACTGCAATTATTCAGATTTTCATTCCCAAATATTTTAACTTTATGTTCAGTTATCTAAAAATACTCTTTTGGATAGGATGATACAACCAAAACTGCCCTCATTTAATCCAGTTATTAGTGCCTTAAGTTAATCATATTTTATAAAGTACACAAAGAATTTAATTAGAAAATCATTTGTAAATAAAGGTAGATTCTTTCAAGTTAATTATCCAAAGGCAATTTTTCAACCCATTTCCCCCAGCATGATCCATTTGATGCAGGAGACATCTCTACCAGCCATCCCCTCCCCAAAAAGCCTTATGCTCAGGGAGCATAAACCTAACTTTAAAACAGTCTAAACCAAAGAAAACAGCACATGATGCAAACACATAGACAAGCATGCTTCAAAGCAACCATTATAAAAGAAGCCCCCATTATCCACCACATGAGCTAGCTGGCTCCATGGCTACCCCAGGAGTGTGGTCCTCGGGCACAGGGGAGGAGCAGAAGGGCAGACAGTAGGTAAGGGAAGCTCTGCCTACCAACCAGAACTACCTGCAAAAGCAGAGCTGCTGGCGTCTGACCTCGATTCAGAGTCATCTTCCAACGCTGCTTCTTCGCTTAGGAGCACTCTGCCTAGTAAATAATGCAGCAATATTCCTTTAAAGTCTACTAAAAATAAGCCCTTTAAAAATTAAATAAATGTACATTCTAAACTGAAAATCATAAGCATATTTAATTTACTATCATATAGTTTCATCATATATAACCATTTTTACACCTCAAGAGTATTAAACACATAGAATATAGAGATATTGAGAATACTATTAAAATCAATAAACCCAATAGGGAAAAAAGTTAAAAGCAATGATTCTCAAACTACACCACAAAGTATTTTAACAATTAATAAATATTTATTGATTTGAATTATTGTTAAACAGTTTATATTACTATTTAACCTTAAAAATGGTAAGTTATGACCAAAAAGATTCAATTCTATTGGCTGATCGACCCTTGGAATATTCAAGTCATATCTTTAAGGCACATAAGAATTAACATGTAAAACCTTTATATCTAAGTCACTTTCGTATTATCTTTTAATTGTCTAGACTCTATGGCTAACAATCAGAACTCAAGCACAATATGATCTAGAGGATGAAGTAATATTACTTTTCTAAAATTCTAAAAACATATTTTATACTTAATGTTCAAAATTATATTAGCAAAAAAGAAACCAAAAGTCTTAATATGATTTAACTGGACTGATTAAATCATTATGACTATATTATATGCAAATGTCATTAAATGACACTATCTAAATAATTATTGGAAATTTAAAATTTTATTGCTCTCCAAAGAACAGGTCAGAAGTTTGATAACTTCCATAAACTTACAGTGATGGGACATCAAAAGCGGGAAAAAAATTAGCAAATGAAATCCAAAATCTAGATGAAATTAACATAGGAACTTAAAAAAATCAAATAAAATGCCAAAATGATGAATTCAGATCTTAATGACAGCAGTCTCTATCCTCCAAATCAGCGGTGTGCAAGTATGTTCCACAGAGCCCTCTGCAGAGTAATTTCCTCAAAGGTGTAAGAGCAGGGCTGCTACCAGAAATGAGACTCCAGGCCACCCCACCACCTTTACCCTAATCCTACATCCAACACAAATAAACTTTCAACTAGCTTATATATTGGCAGACTTGAAAAAAATGATTCTCCAATTACAACAAAAAAGTTTGAAAACCACCACTTGAAATGGGGCAGGGACAGAAGACACTGAAAAAAATAAAAAAGAGACAGGACATATCCCACATCCTAGCCAGAAGAGGACAAAACAACTCATCTCAACAACATGAATTAGTCATCTTCTTCACTGTCACTGGAAAAAGTGACTAAGAAACAAACAAGTATCAGAGTAACTTAGTCACATGTCCAAAAATGTGTCCTAATTCAAGAATATAAAGATTAACTTTTGTTACACCTTTTGGCTTTTAAACAATCTCAATTTTTCACTAATATCTCAAACTTGATTAAGTATCCCACACTATGATGGCGCAAATATTACTGATAGTTAAGTTCTAGGAAATGTTTACTTAATTTAGTGAAGGCTAGAATGTAACTCCTGTTAGGATCCCATTCAATATCACAAATAATACTAAGCGTCAGGCTCGTAAACACTCAAGCATTACTCTTTTAAGATTTCAAAGCAGAAAATGGTAGCAATTCTTTCCTATGCAAATCCACACTGGAAAGGAAAATAATTGGTGTTGCAAAGTGATACTGTGTTACCAAAACTAGCAGATTCTATCAGAAACACTCTGATTTAATAAAAATAAATTAATTGTATCAAAATACTTTGATATATACAAAGTTAAATACGGCTGAAAAATGATTAACAGGTCCAAATGAAAATAACTGATCCAACAAAAGAAGCTATTTAATAATATTTCTAATACTGGATAAAATTCACTGGGAAGGTAAGTTACCTTTATAAAATATAACACTACATTCCCTAAAGCAGGTGCCTATTTCTATAAGTAAAGTTTTATTGGAAGGCAGCCAGCCAGTAGCCCACATACAGTCTATGGCTGCTTTCCTGCCACATGGCAGAGCTAAATTGTTGCAAAACAGACCCTACAGCCCATAAGGCTAAAATGTTTACTCTGTGGGCCTTTACAGAAAAATATCACTGACCCCTGACCTAAAGCATTAGAAATTTATGACAAAGCAATTCTGATACAAAAGCAATATTTAAAAGCCACCCTACAGAACTACTCAGGCTGTTTTATCAGATTCCAGCAACATTTAGACATATAAATCACTCAACTGAGAAGAGATATAGACACAGAGTCCAACGTATTATGGAAATATAGAAAAGCGGTGAGATTCAACACAAGACTCTGATTTCTGAAATAATCACCTTTTTGTTTTCTTGAAAGAACAGGGCTGCATGAGGAACCCCCTCCAGCTGTAAATCACAGAAAGTGACAGATGAAGAAAGGTAACAATCTGCTAAAATCTAGAAGAAATTCGAAAATCTTCAAAAAGCTTGATTCAACTTTAAAACTAGGGAAAATGTAAACATAATTCCACAGCAAATGCTTAAACAACATGATTCAACACTTCGATTTCAATATGAAAATTATATTAACATTCAAATATATGGTTCTAAAGAATTTGACCTAAAAAGTCAAAAGGACTAAAATAAACTGCATTTAAAAAGTTAAATTAAAAATATTAGAAATCTCAGGTTATTTGGTTAACTAATAATCAAGTATAAATTTTATTAGAAATGAATATTTTCACTAATTAGTTGTAAGGCATGCATTCCATAGAGAAAAGGATTCTTCAATGCAAAGGACAGTGAACAAGGCATAGTAACACTTCCTGCTCATGATTGAGGCAAACATTTGTGTTCCCATAAGGCAGCAATTAATTAGACTTCCAGTCAAATTCTCTTAGTTTGTGGAAGCTGTGAGACCACAGTCAGCAAATGCTTATTAAAAGCCTGCAAGTGCCCCACCCAGATCCAGAGGCTGGGATTCCGGGACTCCCACCTATTCCCACTCTCAAGGGCAACTCTCATATCAAAGAAGGCCCCTGCACTCACTGCTTGCTCCAGGGCAGCCACCAATGGTAGAATTAGGGCCCAACCCCCAAGAGCATCAAGAAGAGCCAACTGGGTAGTGGCGGTGGGTAGGAGAGATTTTCTAAAGTCAGGGCAGGAAGCAATTCTCAGATCCTTCCAAAGACTTGAAGATGCTGGATGCTATCTGGCAAGTAAACACAAGGATCCTGGAGCTACTTTCCCCCGTGTGTTCAGGCTGCCACTTTGGAGAGAGAGAGTCAGGAGGGTGGGCTTTAAATGTGTGGCCTTGTTTTGCCACCTAGACTTTATTTTATTTTTTTTTTTGAGACAAAGTCTCACTCTGTTGCCTGGTCTAGAGTGCCATGGCGTCAGCCTAGCTCACAGCAACCTCAAACTCCTGGGCTTAAGCAATCCTTCTGCCTCAGCCTCCCAAGTAGCTGGGACTACAGGCATGCACCACCATGCCCGGCTAATTTTTCTATATATTTTTAGCTGTCCATATAATTTGTTTCTATTTTTTTAGTAGAGACAGGGTCTTGCTCTTGCTCAGGCTGGTCTCGAACTCCTGAGCTCAAATGATCCACCTGCCTTGGCCTCCCAGAGTGCAAGGATTACAGACATGAGCCACCGCGCCTGGCCACCACTTAGACTTTTTGCACTTCAGTTCTCCTATCTGGCAAATAAAGGTGCTAGCTAAATTAGAGGTTCTGGCAAGGAATTGAGATATAGATTGCTCAGCACAGCGCAGGGCCCATAATTCAACAGAGGGCACCGAGTATTAGTGCACAGTTCATGACAAGAGGACCTTGCTGATAACTTACTTATAAGTTCCACAATACTCCCACTACGACTTCGGCCACTAGACTCATCTTTAGCCGCAGTGAGCTGCCCAAGGCCGCCTGGTGTGGTCAGGCCTTGCAGGAGCTCCGGTGGGGGAGTTCTGAAGAGCTGCTGCAGGAGTTCCAGGGCTCCAGTCACGACATTGTGGTCTTGGTGCTGTGTGTGATGCAAGGTCAGTTCATAAACCTAGAAACAGAGAAGCACGGGTGTTCTAGCCAGAGTTTTTAAAATTTGTCTTAGGTTTCACATCTTTTGGTTTTTAATAGGGCTTTATTGAGAAAGTTTGTACCTTAATTTCTCCCCCTAAAATTTCTTCTACCACTTCTACCAGTATGATCATTAGCTTCCATGTTGTTTTGTAAATTCTCATGTTTTTCATTGTTATATTAATTCCTTAAAAATAAAGCACTTCCACTAGAGCAGTAGTGTGCTAATTAAGATCTCCACTTCCTGAAACTAGTGACTAGTAAAGGGAAACTAAAGCCCAACATACACTGAGTGAGGAGTCAGTTGGACACACATTTAAAAATCAAAAAATATTGTTAACAGTGCTACTGAGAAAGAGTTGCCAAAAATTGTAAAGGTATTAGGTTATTTTTTAATTTATTTATTTTTTATGAAAGTGAGGGGGAGTGAGGAGAGAGGTTCAATTTCCTTTTTTTTTTTTCCTTCCTTTTTTTTTTTTTTTTTTGAGACAAAGTCTCACTCTGTCACCTGGGTAGAGTGCCAAGGCATCATCATAGCTCAGTGCAACCTCAAACTCCTGGGCTCAAGTGATCCTCCTGCCTCAGCCTCCCAAGTAGCTGGGACTACAGGTGCCCACCACCACTCCTGGCTAATTTTTCTATTTTTAGTACAGATGGGGTCTTGCTCTTGCTCATGCTGGTCTCGAACTCCTGAGCTCAAGCAATCTTCCTGCCTCGGCTTCCCAAGTGCCAGCCTGTTATGTTAAATTTTATTAGGGTTTTTAATATGATATCACATTATATGAACATAATGAATTTATTCTTTTTATCCTTAAGTAGAGTTGCCATATAAAATACAGGGCACTCAATTAAATTTGAATTTCAGATAAACAAATAATTTTGTAGTATAAGTATGTCCTACGCAACTTGGAATATACTTATATGACAAAATTACTCATTATTTATCTGAAATTCAAATTTCACTGGCATCCTGTATTTTTATTTCCTAAGTTTGCCATCCCTACCTTTAATAACATAAAATACATGTTTCTTCTCTAAAAATCAACAGTGTAGAAGAATCTAAAACAAAAAGGCTCACTTTTAGCTCTGCTGATGATAATCTCTATAACTCTCTATCACAGGTCAGCAAACCACAGTCCACAGTTCAAATCTGGCCTGCATCTGTTTTTGTACATAAAGTTTCATCAGGACTGGGCGTGGTGGCCACGCCTGTAATCCCAGCACTTTGGGAGGCCAAGGCAGGAGGATCACTTGAGGCCAGAAGTTCAAGAGCAACATAGTGAGACCCCATCGCTACAACAAGTAAGAAAAATTAGCCAGATGTGGTAGCACAAGCCTTTATTTCCAGCTACTTGGGAGGCTGAGGCAATGGGATCGCTTGAGCCCAAGAGTTCGAGGCTGCAGTAAGCTATGATGACACCACTGCACTCCAGCCCAGACAACAGAGCGAGACTCTTGTCTCAAAAAAGTTTCATCAGAACATGGCCACATTTATGGACTGTCTGTAGCTGCTTTCAGGCTACAATGATAGTGCTGAGTAGTTGCGACAGAGATAGTATAGCCCACAAAGCTTAAAATATTTATTATCTGGGCTTCTACGGAAAACATCTGTGGGCCCCTACTCTAGGTAATCAGCTTATACCTTGACTTCTTAAGCCATCCATTTTGAACAAAGAATCTGATTCCTCACGATGTAATGAGGAAACGAGCACTCACATTTCCTTGACCCCATCTGCCCCTACTAAATTCTGTTAGCAACAGCACTGCTTTCACATTGTCAAGATTCACATTTACATGCTACTATGTAAACTATTTAAATCTTATGCTCTCTGCCTAGCTGAGTCTAAAAACTTAATTAAAAATAAACAGTATGTATGTTCTCCTGTGTACATATTATTTACTGCAAAGCCTATTAATGTGACTAGACTCAGAAGTCTTTCATTATTATCGTATGTTGCTTGAAGGGAATGTCCCAATGTTAATAGTCAAATGGATTCTCTTATTATGATCTATTACTTGCTTAAAATTATTCTACATTTTATTTTGCTTCATAATTAGATCACAAATTTCTTTCATAAATCTTGCTGGTTTCCCTAATGTTACTACTTGCCTTTTTGCCTCCTTGTTGGCAATAGATGCAATGCATATGCCTTCCCTTTTTCCCAGCTTCTTAATCATAATATTTGTTGCAGGGAATTCTTCTTGGAGCGCCTAATCTGAATTGCACACTAAATAACAATCATTTTAGAACTGCTTTTATCACATTCCTGGGTTAGATGCTTTGTTTCTTAGATTTCAGGGCATCCTCTATTTTTCAATTTATTTCACATGTTGCTGGAATAAATCTTCAAATAACTTTTTTTCAAAAAGCATACATGAAAGGCAAACTGAGTTCTTGCTTATCTAAAAGTATCTATATTTTGCTCACACTTGCTTAATAGTTTGGTCAGGTCCAGGATTCTTTTAAATTCTTATTAAATACAGTTACCCAAACTATATTACCGAAATTAAATTTCTCAGAGTAATTTCATTCAGGACAGTCATTAGTCAAAAGAAGATGGAGTAAGATATATTTTAGAGGTAATTACATCTAGCTTGCTAGTTCAAAAAGGTATCATATCATTTAATTGATTTGGAGAAAAGAAACTATTAAGAAAATCAGCAATTAATGAAGCACCACATCCACACCCCTTCCCCTGTCCTCCCAGGATCACTGTAATCCCAGTTTAACACAGTCTCCAATTTCTCTCTGACCTTGACTGTCACTAGCACTCCTGCTAACCCATGAGGAAATCAGGAGGCCTCTCCAGGACCCACCGACAGGGTGTGCATACTCTCATCCTTTCACTCCCTGGACTTGGCAAAGATCACAGTTTCTATCTCTAAAACTCCCTTCTTCTCCCAACTCCTGGGGTCTGGTCAGATCCTACTCACCTGTAAGCATCATCAACACTGAATTTTCTTGGGAGCCTCCCTGCCCTCTGTAAGGCAGAGGCCCCACATGTGCTCCCCCACCTTGCCGCGTATTTAGTAATTGTTTCTCCCACTAGACCAATGTTCTCCCAATTTTTTGATTAAGCAGTTTTTTAAAGCATCAGTAAAAAAATTTTTATCATGTAGTCTCAATACTTTTTAAATGTTTATTTTAAAATATTATATTAACATAAGGACTACTAAACTCAGATATAATTTACATTATAAAATATACACTAAATCTGACAAACCTCTTGCTCTAATTACTGATTTACAGGAAATAAAGAGAACAGGAAAAAGTGTTAATTTAAACAATGGAGATGCAAGCAATAAATCAGACCACAAAGAAACTTATAAGACAAATGGACTCCTCCACAAATGAACTCTAAGGGGAAAAAAATTGGGATGGAAGGGGAAACGGTTGATCAAAGAGACTTATAATCCTTATCAACCAATTTTATTTGGACGCTGGTTCCAAAATAGCAGAGAGAAAGTTGTGCGTGAGTGGGTATTTGATGTTTAGGAAATGTTAAGTTTTTTAAGTCTGACAATGGCATTGTCATGAGGTTTAAAAAAAATAAAATAGAGGTCAGGTATGGTGGCTCATGTCTGTACTCCTAGCACTGGGGGAAGCCAAGGTGGGAGGATTGCTCGAGCTCAGGAGTTCAAGCTCAGCCAGAGCAAGAATGAGACCCTGTTTCCACTAAAAATAGAAAAATTAGCTGCGCATGGTGACACTCACCTATAGTCCCAGCTACTCCAGAAGCTGAGGCAAGAGGATCACTTGAACCCAGGAGTTGGAGGTTGCAGTGAGCTACAATGATGCCACTGAACTCTACCCAGGGTGACAGAGTAAGACTCTGTCTCAAAAAAAAAAAAAAAAAAAAAAAAATAGAATCTTCATCTATAGAGATACATACTGAAATACAGGTGAAATAAGAGAATAATTGGGATTTGCTTCAAAATAATCCAAAAGGCGAGGCTCCGTGGCTCACACCTGCAATCCCAGTGCTCCAGAAGGCCAAGGCAGGAGGATCCCTTGAGGCCAGGAGTTCGAGATCAGCCTGGGCAACACAGTGAGACCCTGCCTCTATAAAAAATTTTTAAAAGTAGCCAGGCATGATGGCACATACCTATAGTCCTAGCTACTCAGGAGATTAAGACAGGAGGATTGCTTGAACCCAGGAGTTTGAGGCTGCAGTGAGATATGATCAGACCACTGCACTCTGACCTGGGCAACACAGCAAGACCCTGTCTCTAAAAAAACTTTTTAAATAAAAATAATACAAAAGAGAAGTGAGTGGGATTATAAATGAAACATGACTGGCCATGAGTTGTTATGTATAGAATTCTCCTTATTAAAAAGTAAAAAAAATAGGCTGGGCACAGTGGCTCACGCCTGTAATCCTGGCACTCTGGGAGGCCAAGGCAGAAGGATCACTTGAGCTCAGGAGTTTGAGCAAGAGTGAGACCCCCATCTTTACTAAAAATAGAAAAATTAGCCGGGTGTTGTGGCATACACCTGTTGTCCCAGCTACTCGGGAGGCTGAGGCAGGAGGATCATTTGAGCCCAGGAGTTTGAGGTTACAATGAGCTATGATGTTGTCACTGCACTCCAGCCCAGGGAAACAGAGTGAGACTCTGTCTCAAAAAAAAAAAAAAAAGAAAGAAAGAAAGGTAAAAAGACAAACCAAGAAAACAAGGTAAGGTAAAGACAAAATAAACTATATTTTAATGTATTTATTACCACAGTGGCACAATTTTTACTCACTAAAACATCCAGTAATGATTTTTTTGTGGGGGCAATATAACTAAATGTTGTATCACATACACTGTCATTGCATGTACTCTATAACACAAATGAAGGGCAGCCGGTCGGAATAGAATTGTCGGCCAACATTTTCTTCGAGTCCACTTCTGCTCAGTTGTGTATCATTAACCAGCACTGACAGGGCCTTACTTAACATGTGCAAGGAAGGATTCTAAACACTTACAAATACTACCTAGCTTAATGCTTAAATTATTAGCATTATCTTCGATTCATAATTCTATGCAAGAATCATTTAAGCCACTTAAAATTTTGTACCCTACAAAATTTAGCTAAATGACACAACCTATAAATCCGGTTGACTCAAATCAGGAAGCAAACCCTCAATCAAGGGACCCCCATAGACCATGTCCCCACCTCCTTGGATGAGCATACCACACTAGCATGACCAATTCACTAGGCCACAGGTTCCAGGGAGCAGAGACCACATTGGAAATGCTCACCATGGTATTCCCAGCACCTACCACAGTACCTAGCACATCATGGGTGCTCATCAATGTTTCCTGAGTGGATGAACACACTTCACGATCCTTGGTTTTAGAAACTAAGTAGCAGCAGTCTATGTGCCAGGCAGGGGTCTAAGGATCTTGGGTAACACCCACAGCACCTTCGGAGACATCACCTGCATTTGACCTGTGGTGACACTGACATACAGAGGTCACACAGCTAGAGGTCAACACCTAGGGTTGGAATCTAGCAATTCAGCTCCACAGTCCACACTCTTAATCCTTGGTTCTCCCACTGCTCTTCTACATTAATTGGTTCTTTGAATGTTAGTGTTCACGTGTAAGCACTATAGGAAACCCTGCAGCTCCTACCTGAACAAGCTGCTGTGCAGAGGGAGAGACTTCCATCTCTTTCCGTGTCACCCCAAAACTGCCTTTGAGGCTGGTGTCCTTGACTTGCTGCTGCAGCAAGGGCACCAAATACCTCAGTGTGAGCAGCACGCCCAGGATCAGGAGGGTGGAGTGTTCATCTTCAACAGGAACTAGCAAACCTATAAAGACAGAAGCAAGATCCCTTAACATCTAATTTGCTGCTTGGAGATTCATGGCTTAATTTGTTAAAAAGAAGAGATTCTAAGGGATAGAGATGGCACAAACATTACTGTGAAAGAATATACCATATGGCCCGAATCCACATCCTGAGCTTAGCAAGGCCCTCTGCAGTGAGTTCTACTGCGTGTGAAAGTTAGGCAGTCATTTCATATCAAACATTCACAAACTAACTCTAGCACTTGCTAGCGTTGATTTCCAGTTACCTAAACTACAGGAGAAATTGTCAACTGACCTACAGGGACCTGAGGCACAGTCTCAAGCTCAAGCCTCGAGGACTCACTGTAGTCAGAGCCAACACGGACAAAGGCCAGGCCCAGGAAGGCAGGTGGGGTGTCCACTGGCCCACACCCACTGCCCACCCACATGTCCTTGGGCACAGCTGCATTTGTGCTGTCACGAGGCCCACGCAGGCTCACAGCAGCCCCAACACAGTTCACATTCACCAGTCAGCCAGGGCCAACTGACCTGGTCCAGATGGCTGGAGGATCATCTGATCTTAAAGATTTCCAAAGGTCTATCTAGACCTCCACCTCTCCTACACATCCACCTTACCTAAAAGCACATTTAGTAGCCAGCTATAAAAATACTGTGTCCTTCTTGAGTGCTGGCAGATGCTCACTGCTGACCCAGCTGCTGTCCGCCGAATAGTAGGGGAACTGGACTTCAGATTCACTATGAAAGCCTTTAACAAAACCTATGGAAGCAAAATTCCAAGAGATAAAAAACAAAGCTCCTATGAAGCTTATCATGTATTTCATAAAACTTAATTTGAATCAGAAGTTCCAAATTCTTACAGAGGATAAATTATAAACAGTTTGAGGCTTTTGGTACAGCTGAAAGTAAGCACCCCAAATTTGAGATATTTGAGAGCAGCTTATAAATGCACAGTCTGTTTACTTATTCGTAAACTTCACTTATGGACCTACTCAGCATCTCCTCTATATGAGGGTGTAGGCCTCAACTTCTAGATACAGTGTACCCACTATGTTTGGGGACACAGTAATATGACACTATGGAAAGACAGTAAAAAAAAAAAATCAACAAATAATGAAGTAAAAGAGAAAAGAGTATTAGCTAACTATAGTAATGTCCCAGTCTAAGAAATAATGTGTAAAAGTGCTGCTCGTGTCACCAAGCATTATCAGAACTGCAACATTTCCCACTGACAACATCTGCAACTTAACTGGATATGACAGCATGCTACCCAAGTGTTCTCCTAAAAAATTAGAGATTAAGACTTCCTCACTGGACATCCAGAATAATCCAAAGAAAAAGGTGCTATAATTTTAATGATGGCCAGTGAAGTCTTAATAAAAATATCCAAAGAATGAAAAGGGGTGACCACCTAGCTGCATTAGTTTAGTGACTACATTACTTAAGAATATCCATTTCCCAGGCCGGGCGCGGTGGTTCACGTCTGTAATCCTAGCACTCTGGGAGGCCGAGGCGGGTGAATCATTTGAGCTCAGGAGTTTGAGACCAGCCTGAGCAAAAGCAAGACCTCATCTCTACTAAAAAATAGAAAGAAATTATCTGAACAACCAAAAATATATATAAAAAATTAGCCAGGCATGGTGGCGCATGCCTGTAGTCCCAGCTCCTCGGGAGGCTGAGGCAGTAGGATTGTTTGAGCCCAGCAGTTTGAGGTTGCTGTGAGCTAGGCTGACACCACGGCACTCTAGCCCAGGCAACAGAGTGAGACTGTCTCAAAAAAAAAAAAAAAAAAGAATATCCATTTCCCATTATTAAACTATGCTTTGAGCCATAATTTGATTCCTATCATTGTCGAATGTTCACTGAGCAATTACTATGAGTCAGGGACTCTGCTAGGGCTATGCCTAGGCAAATGACATCTGATTTATAAATAAGTTTCTCCTTAAGAGTGTGGTTAACATAAACTGGTTCTTAGAGGCTTATCAACTCTCAGTGAATTTACAGAATAGACCTCTGGACCCTGTGAGGCAGAGGACTAGAGCCTGGCGACAGGACTTCCCCAATGACAAGTTGCCTCCAGTTTCTCCCTGAGACACCACCTGGAGAATCCAGTCAATTTATCTCCGACAAACTTTTTTAGCTACAAGAAAAGATATTAGCATTTTAAAGAATTTCTTTGATTGGCTCAGGTTGGTAGCGCACGCCTATAATCCCAGCGCTTTAGGAGACCAAGGCAGGAGTGCCCAGGAGTTTTAGATTGTAGTGAACTATGATTCATGTCACTGCACTTCAGCCTAGGTAACAGAGTGAGACCCTGTCTCTAAAAGAATAAAACAAAACCAAAACAAACTCCTTTGACTGAAAACACACACATGCACATCATTGAAAAAGTACATTAAGAATCATTCCATATTAGTACAAACTTGTAAGCTCAATGAGAGCTAATAAGCATTATTATGAAGAATCAGCCCATGGTGAACTTAAGTACAGGTGGTCCCAGGGTTACAGATGAGATATGTTCTGAGAACGTCTTTAGGTCAGATTTGTATGTAATTCGGATCCCTGATGAACAGCTCGTATATGGTTCAATAATAATAATAATAGCAATACTATAATAGCTCATATGTGGTAACAATACAGCGAAATACTGTACTGATAATAATACCCCTGTACTGTAATAATCAGTTACAGAAACTATTGTGCTTTTTTTTTTAATTCAAATAAACAACATGAAAACAAACTCATACAAAAAGTTTAGAGAGGAGATAGAAGAAATTTCAAAAAAGAAAATTAAAGGTTAACACTCACTTAATGTTGCATTAATGCTAGGCTAATAAGAAAGTTACTCTTATTTTGATCTTCTAACCAAATAATAATCTTTCTGTTTCAATAATTAATTCACTATGCTGATTAGTAATAACTGATGCTTTCATTGGAACATGGCCTTTCACATGCTCCATTATTCTCACTTTATCCTTCATAATTGTCCCGACAGTCAAGTGACTAAATCCTAATGCTTTCCCAGTGAATGACAGCGTCTGGCCTCTCTCCCAACGTTTAATTATTTCTACTTCCGTTTCCATTGTAATCACCTTTCTCTACATTGCAGGCTCACCTGGACTTGCAGTGGACTTTTGCTTTGGTGGCATGGTCATAAGGGTAAACACAGACTCACAAATTGAATAAAAAAGTTACTAATAAGACAAAAGTGATGCTGTGCGTAAGCGGCCATATAAACAATGAGACTAGCCACTAGCGCAAAGATGCTGCGCCAATGAACCACTTACGCCACGCAAGTTTGTTTACATGCATGGAAGAAACTAGTTCCCAAATTGTTAATTTTATTATTTAATTATAAATTATCCTATGGGGAGCCTTGGAAGCCCATTCATAAGTACAGAATACCATAAGTCAGGTCGTCTGTAACCCAGGGACTGCCTGTAGTTTGGAATAATAAATAATAAAATTTAATCTGAGAGCTCCAAGGGGCCTTCTCACAATGCCAAGAATGTCTTCTAGAAAGCAGCTGACAGGAGGTACCAAGGCCATGCTTCCACTCTTCTTCTAATGGGGAGGAAGTGCACTATATTTTAGAGCAGATAGCTGGACTTTTCAAAACACATGCATGTTTTTAAGAGTATTTCAAAAGGAAAAAGATGCAAATCGTTAATTTTTAGAGCCAAGAGTATTTCAGGGAATGGAAGTGGAAATTAAAGTCATAATGTGATGCCAAAACATACCCGTCAGAATGGCTAAAATTAAAAGGACCAGCAATCCCAAGTGTTAGGGAGGGTGCAGAGCACCTGGTGTTCCCAACCACCACTGATGGAAGGGTATGCTGGTACAATCGCTTAGGAAAGCTATTTGACAGTATCTACTGCAGTTGAGATACACATACCTTATCACCCAGTAACGCAATAACCCTGCAATTGCATTTCTAGGTATCCACAACAGAAAGCTGTACATGTGCTCCAAAATACACATACAAGAACGGTCACTGCAGCAGATTCATGATAGCCAAAAACTAAAAAACAACCCAAATGTCCAGTACAATAAAATGGGTAAACTGTGGTATACCCACACAATGGAATGTTGTACAGCTATGAAACCTACATGAACTACAAATACATACAATAACATGGAGTACTCTCACAAACTTGATGCTGAGCAAAAGAATATACAATATATGGTTCTACATACAGAGAATTTAAAAACAGACGCTCTATGGCATTAGAAACCAGGACAGTGATTACCTTGGGGAGGGAGGGGAGAGCAGTGACAGAGAGAGAGCACGAGAGGGTTTCTGGGTACTAGAATATTCTATTTCTTTGACCTGGGTGCTGGTTACAAGCATAAGTTCACTTTATGGCAATTCATCAAGGGGTACACTCATGACTTATGTCTTGTCCTGTATGTATATTGTATGTTAGGAAAAAAACCAAACATCTGGGGAAACTCAGTGTTTAACAGTTTATTTTGAGAATGAGAATACACCAGACATTAGGACACTTAGGATCTAACATGCTGGAATGAACATGTGAAACTCTGCTACCCAGAAACCCCACAAAATCATGTAAAGAAGTTTTAAAAAGCATAAAGTTACAAGGACAGAAAGAATAGGTCAGGGATACTAGCAGACTACAGGTGCCAAGAAAACTCTGGAAGCCAGAAAGTAACAAGTAGAACTGCCTGACCCAGCAGCCCAGAGGAAGCAGCTCAAATGTGAGCTCTTCTGGAAGTTAGGCAAGGAGGTATGAAGGTACCAACAAGCTTACTCAAGCCACGGAACTCCAAGAAAGGCTCAGGCTTTAGAGGGTCCACATCTGAAGTAGAGTGACTGTAGGGAGGAAACAGCTGGTTGTCTCACTGCTCCTTGTGCAAACTCCCAATCACTTCACCACGGGCCTCCCTTCCAACCACAGGCAGCCCAGGAAGTGGCCCTTTCTCCTCCATCCCCCACAAAGTCTGACAGGGGTGATCTCAAGAGATGTTTGCATAGCTGAGGATAGACACAAGACACATACAGAAAACAGAAAAATTAAGTAAAAATCCACATTCTGAGCACTGATACTGTTAGTCCCTTTCCATCCTAGGGTTCCAGGACAAATGCAGCCAGTTATGCTTCCAAGTAGGAGAATAAGAATTTTCCTGTAGGGATACTGACTGGCTCAAGAGAAAAAGACTTACAGATAATGAAATTTAGAGATCCAGCAAAAAGCATCCAAAAAGCAGGCTCACCACCCATCACCTCAGGAAGCCTACCAGAGGACAAGCCCTGCCACATATGTGCTTCCAATAATCTTCTTAGTGTCTCTCTCAAATTGACACGGACAGCCTCTAACATAAAAGAGAAAGACCAGAATAAATACAATGGAGGAAGTCAGAACAAACAGATAATGCACAGGTTAAAAGAAGGTGTCAAGAAAACTATCACCAATATCCTCAGAAACATAATATAGTGAGGCCAGGTATGGGGGCAACTGAAGTCCCAGCTACTTGGGAGGCTGAGGCAGGAGGATCGCTGGAGCCCAGGAGTTTGAGGTTGCAGTGAGCTATGATGAGGCCACTGCACTCTAGCCCAGGCAACAGAGCAAGACCCTGTCTCACCAAAAAAAAAAAAGCAAGATAAGACAGTGCATTCATGAAACAAGAAAAGGATGTTATACAACATGATTGTTCTGCACTCAAGGAAGAGCTCTTAGCAATTAAAAGCATAACATTGAATAGAAGGGCTTGAGGTGGAAATCTAGAAAGTATAGAAAGAAGAAAAGAAAAAGATAATAAAAATGTGATTCAATCCAGTAGAACCAAAGTCTAACTATTAATACAAATTTCAGAAAGAGAGAACACAGAAAATAAAGGGTAAGAATTTGTCAAAGAAATGTAGAAAACTTTCCCAGAGTTGAAGGACGTAAGTTTCCAAATTTAAAAGGCCTACTATGTACTCAGCACCCCACCTCCCCCAAAATGCAAAGCTCCTAGAGAAAAACACATTCAAAGCTTAAGCGATCAGGTCATTTAACTTCTCCGTAGCCATGCTAGAGACTGTAAGACAGTGGGGCAAAGACTTTAACATTCCCCAGGGAAAATGATTTCCATCCCAGAGCTCTATACGTAATCACGAATGCAAATCTTAAACAATTTACTTCCCCTTCATCCTTTCTTGAGAAGATACTAGAGGGTATATTCTATCACATGAGGGAATAAACCTAAAAAGATAAAGATATGGCATCTAGGAGCAGGGCATCCAACAGGAGAACAACAAAGGAAATTCCCAGGATGACAGCAAAGAGAAGTCCTGGGACATGGCTGTGCAGTCGCATCTGTGCAAAGAGTAAGCTGACCAGGTTGAAAAAAGGAGCTGAAAACTTCTGAGACAGATGACTCTACTGAAGGAAAATGGGCCAATAAATTAACTGCCATGTCGAATATTGTACTGAGACATATTTTACAACACTATTCAAAGGTGTGAGAAGACATAAATGGCCAAAGAATAATAAGCAAAAAAGAAAATTATTAACTTCAGGAAAACAAAAAGTTGTACAAAGAAATATAATCATAGAAATGTAATACATAACCAGCCATTACTATTTACTTAGGCAAAATAACATACACTGAATACTGATAGAACTATAGTAAAAAGACGGGAGAAGGATTAGAGCTAAATTAATCTCTTCTATAGTAAAAAATGTTTGAAATTGAAAAAACCCCAAAAATAGCAGTATAAGCATGTTATTTAGAAATGTGAAGGTAAATACCAGAAGAGACACTAAGAGTTATGTTTGCTTCTGAGAAACAAGAATTAAGGAGAAGTAGGAAAGGGACCATTATCTTTGTTTATAATTTTTTTGGTGCTATTGAATTTCACCAAAAATACATTTTAATAAACATAAATTCAAATTATGGGGTAGAGGGGTAGAAGAATAAATAGATTTTTTAAATGCCAAAGGTTTAGGAAGTAAGTAATTAGTGTCCACTATGTATAAAAAATACATTAGCATCTTCATATTCAAATGGTGATCTAAATCATGGATCACCACAGAAGTGATGAGAAGAACTAAGACTACAAAAATACTATCATCTGCCTGGTCTTTAAACCCTGACAGCCAGAGACATTGCAGAGTACCCTGCCTTCAACAGACCCCCATGAGCAGACTGGTGCACTGGGGCTGTGGAGCTCTAACGTTCTCTCACCATTCAGGAGCACCTGCCCCCATTCCAAAGAGCTGGTAATAAAGATAACAGCAGAGGCTGTTATTATAGGCACGATGGTCCATGCCTATAATCCCAGCACTTTGGGAGGCCGAGGCAGTAGGATCGCTTGAGGCCAGGAGTTCAAGATCTGCCTGAGCAACATAGCAAGATCCCATCTTGACAAAAAATAGAAAAATTAGCTGGGCATGGTAGCGCAGGCCTATAGTCCCAGCTACTCAGGAGGCTGAGGCAGGAGGATCGCTTTAGCCTGGGAGTTGGAGGCTGCAGCGAGCTATGACACCACTGCACTCCAGCCTGGGTGACAGAGCAAGACCCTGCCTCAAAATAAATAAATAACTAAGTAACAGCAGCAGCTGCTGCCATGTACTAAGCACAATGATTTAGTTATTACAGTAAATTCTCTGGATTCATCATCTCCCTTCACCAGTCCAAAATCCCATGAAATTGGTTTTAAATCTCCTTAGTATTTACAAGAAAACTTTGAAACTCAGAGAAAAAATGTGAGAGAGGCTAAATAGTTTATCCAAGGTCATAAAGCTAATAGAAGTAGCAGCTAACATCTAAGCACTTCCTGAGGGTTGCTATGTTACACTATTAATATGCATTCATTCATTTGACTCTCAGAATAGCCCCACATATCATTAATGTCCCATTTTTCAGAATAGGAAGGATATAAGCTTAGATTCTAATCCACATCCAACTGATTTCCAAAAAGAGTACTTTAACCACTGTACCACACTACCTCAGGCTACTCGGGCTCAAACACAGGCCTGACCCACAAGAAAGGAGAAGGCCAAGAATCCTATCATCTGCAAATCATAAGGCAGAGACACAATTTCTGGACACTGTAAATAAAACACTAAAGTGAATTTGAAGGTAGCAAAACAGGGAGCCATGTGGCCCTTGTGGCTGTGAGACATTCATACCCACAGGGCTGCATCACTGAGCTTTCTCCGATCTGCGGTCCTGATACAGTCGGAACTTAACCCTTCAAGGTTAAGTGGTCAATCTAGTACACCAAAACCAGTCTGCTCTGGAAAAGTGCCTTTGGAATTTGCATAGATAAACCACCTCCCTATTCAACTCTTCACCCCACAGTAAGAAAGCAAAAGTGAAAAGGAGGTCTTAGGGTGCCTCAAAATAACACAAATGATGGTAGTCTAAATTATGACATACAACATAAGCCAAGAAGTACTCTCAAATGACTGACCAAAAGTCGTAACTCTGAACAAGACTCATTCACAGCATCATTCGAATGTTTGTGATTTGAGGCAACAATCATACCTTAATTTCATTGTCATTTGCAAAATTGCCAAAAGAAGCCATAATTTTGGGAACAGCTGCAGCCAAGGTCTCCTGGACTGATTCCTCAGGTCTCTTGCTTGTTCGAGTCAGGCACGGCAGGAGGTTCACCAGGTAAGGCCTGTGTACGCAAAAGGAACATTAGTCATTCTTCCAAGTCTTCTTAAGGAGAAATATAAGCAATTCGTTCCATGTTAGGGAAAAACAGTTTTATATGCAAAATAGTTCTTAATGGACACTGGACAAAGCTCAGCTATTAATAAAAGGAGGACAAAATGCGAATGAAGTTCAAGTGTTGGAAGGCATGTCCTTCATTTCTCTTACGATCACAGAGGACTCTAAAAAGCTGGGTTTAAAAAGCTGTTTGCAGTAAATTATAATAGTTATTTAAATGCTCATTTTTTAATTGGAAAATAATATTTAATATAAGAAAACACCATTTGAAAGACAAAAGTTAAGAAATGAGAATAAAGCTTTCTTTTAAAAGGAGCATGATACAACAAACGGAAAAAAGCATGCAAACTAAATGAGGCCTTAGAGATAAGACTTGGTCCCCTGAAGAGAAAAAGCAGAATGTGTAGGACATGAGAGAACTTAGTCACAGGACAGATAAGCTGAGACCACATGAATTCACTGAACAAATCCTTGGTGACTGGCAGGCCACTGCCCAGGTACCTGGAGCAGCAAGACCTCCACCCTCCAGTGGCAGAGACAGGTGACAAGCAGAGCCACAGATGGAAACACTGACACTTTCTTTTTTTTTTTTTTTTTTTTTTTTTGAGACAGAGTCTCACTCTGTTGCCTGGGCTAAGGGGCCGTGGCGTCAGCCTAGCTCACAGCAACCTCAAACTCCTGGGCTCAAGCAACCCTTCTGCCTCAGCCTCCCAAGTAGCTAGGACTACAGGCATGCGCCACCATGCCCGGCTAATTTTTTTCTATATATATTTTTAGCTGTCCAGATCATTTCTTTCTATTTTTAGTAGAGACAGAGTCTTGCTCTTGCTCAGGCTGGTCTCAAACTCCTGACCTCGAGCAATCCTCCCACCTTGGCCTCCCAGAGTGCTAGGATTACAGGCGTGAGCCACCGCGCCCAGCCCACAGTGACACTTTCACAGAGGCACCTAGGGCAGATTAGGTAGGGAGCCATGGGGGGGCCTCTCTAAGGAGGTAACTTTTTTGCTGAGACTTGAGGGAAAAAAACAAACCAGCCATTAGGAGGAAGAAAAACTTAGCTTGTTTAAAGAACTAAAATCAGGCCAATGAGTCAACACAGCGTATCTGAGGTGACAGGGCCAGTGGGGTGATGACCTAGGCCTTAGTGAACAGTCTGGATTCTATCTGGACAGCACTGGGGAGTAAGAGTTTAAGTCAGGGAATGACAGGACCCAATTATATTCTTCAAGGTCACTTTGGCTGCTATGTGGAAAATGTGGGATGTGTTGCTTCAGAAATGTAACAAATTTTTCCAAATAAGAATAGTAAAATAAAAAAGTTATATAAAAGAGAAATTTGCCTAGTAATTGTAGCTGTGCAGCCATGTAAGATTCTTATTGAAACTCAACCTCAATGGAATAAATCATTGTTTCATACTAACAGTGAAGGTTTAGGCCATTCTACCAGTTCCTCAGGGATGGAGCCAAGGGTCCACGGGGCATCAGCACGTTTTGCTGGTTAAGGAAAGAAGGAAGGAACTGATGAAAAGTGGTCCTGCTTTTGTTTCTCAATCCATTAAGATAGAACTGTTTCAACTAGTCAAAACTTTATTCACAGTTCAACACTCATATTTTTAACCCATTTTTTTCTATAACTCCTATAGTCAACAATAATGAGGTTGATACCTCAATATTTAACAATTTGACAAGTATCTCTTTAGCAAGTACTATGTGCAGACACTGCTACTGGTGCTGGCCAGCAAAGAACAAGACAAGACCCCCGTTGTCCTGGGCCAGGTGGGACAGAGAATGAACCAGCACACCGAGAAAGTGTACAAGACAGTTTCTGACAAGGATTAGTGCTACAACAGAAATACAAACAGGGCAAGGTCCATGCAATTTAGAGTGGACAGAGCAGATCTCTGAAGTGACTTTTATTTTTTGAAGTGACATTTGAGCTGAGACGTAAAGGACTGGTAGTAGCTGGCCCCCCATACAATCATCACCCAGAGTGTACTCCTTACCTGCATTTCTGAGGCCGAACGAGGTGAGACAGCTCAGCAAACCTCCACAGGGCGGCACGGAGACTTCGAGGGGCACCATTCTGAGTGGTGAAGTGAGCGATGTGTTACATTTAAGAGTCACATGCACTAGTCATGAAGACGGTTGCATATAAACAAAAGCATTTTCTTTCATGGTTAATTTCTATTTTTAGAAAAAAGGCCAACTAAAAGTGTAAAACATGTGGTAACTACTTTAGAAATTTTAAGGTCTAGTGGGCTTCAAATTTAAATTTAAGTGACCGTATCAAATTCCCATCTCATCTAATAAAAATGAAGAATAATCTTTTGAAGTAAAGGAATAGTCTACTTTACCAAATAGCATTTCCTTCTAACATTTTTACTTAATGAATAAAAGATAATTCCACACATGCTATTTAATACAGTGAAACTTTTTCAACAATGGAAAATGAAGGCCCACCTTTTTAATTTCCTTATAGAGCTCAAGCTGCAACCTTGGAAGATTGGAATCCATCAAAGCCTACAACAAAATATAACAAATTTGTTTATGGAAGACACATTCCGTCAACAGTTCTAAAGAAAGCTAAAAGGCAACTAACATTTCGATTTGGGGGCAAAGTAAAATACAATAGCAATTAAATTCAGAACCTATTCATTAAGAAAGAAAGAAGTGGTCGGGCACGGTGGCTCATGCCTGTAATCCTAGCTCTCTGGGAGGCCAAGGCGGGTGGATTGTTCAAGCTCAGGAGTTCGAGACCAGCCTGAGCAAGAGCGAGACCTCATCTCTACTAAAAATAGAAAGAAATTACCTGGCCAACTAAAAAATATATATAGAAAAAATCAGCCGGGCATGGTGGTGCATGCCTGTAGTCCCAGCTACTTGGGAGGCTGAGGCAGTAGGATCGCTTAAGCCCAGGAGTTTGAGGTTGCTGTGAGCTAGGCTGATGCCACGGCACACACTCTAGCCCAGGCAACAGAGTGAGACTCTGTCTCAGAAAAAAAAAAAAGAAAGAAAGAAGCAAATACATGAAGGAAGTTACTGAATAAATTAGATACAGGTCATTCACCTGAACAAAAAAATGGAAAGTAAAAGAATTTAACTTTCATTATAACAAATACTACATAACATCAAAATTAAAATAGTAGATAGTTCAAATAAATTCCAAAGCCCCAGCGTAAACTTTTTTTTTTTTTTGAGACAGAGTCTCCCTTTGTTGCCCGGGCTAGAGTGAGTGCAATGGCGTCAGCCTGGCTCACAGCAACCTCAAACTCCTGGGCTCAAGTGATCCTACTGCCTCACCCTCCCGAGTAGCCAGCACTACAGGCATGCACCACCATGCCCAGCTAATTTTTTCTATATATATTTTTAGTTGGCCAGATAATTTCTTTCTATTTTTAGTAGAGACGGGGTCCCGCTCTTGCTCAGGCTGGTCTAAAACTCCTGACCTCGAGCGATCCACCCACCTCGGCCTCCCAGAGTGCTAGGATTACAGGCGTGAGCCACCGCGCCCGGCCAGCATAAACTTTTAATTTCAAGGGGGACATTCTGTTGGATGACACTGGCTTACACGATGCCCTGGGAGCCTGCAGGGTGCAGGGGCTGTGACAGCACTACAAGATCAGAGCCCCTCACTCTGGCTAGGAACACTTCTTGGGGCAGAGTCCCACATCCTTTCTACAGGTCTGGTCCCTCTTCACTGGCAGGGGTGCCCATAGCCCCACACTCCTGTGACCTAGAGCCCATGGCCGGCTAGGAGCCCCATATTCCTCACAGCACACGTCTTGCCCCTCCCTGCCCACCTGGCAGAGCTAAACCAGAAATAACAGCCATGTGACCAACTTCAACCTGGTAACAAGGGCTAATGGCACAAAGTCCACAATAGAGAACGGCTTCTCAAGTTGGAAGAAAGGGAGAGGGAAGACTCTGGTGCCACTCTTGCCCATGGGAACCTTCTTTTCCAAAATGGTACTGCAAATGTTTGTGTACCCAGAAGAGAGGACGCTGTGACCATGCCTCAGTCAGAAAGCCAATTTCACTGTGACATGTGGCAGCTCATGTCCATGGACCGAGCTGGTCTTAGTAAAACTCATGTGGGTTCACCTACCTGGTCAGTGAGCTTGAAAATCAAAAGAGGAATCACATTTTGTGAGATTCTGAAGTATAGTATCTCAGAAATTTTTAAATCCTGATTCTGCTGTTGTAGTCTGTACTTTGTAAGTCGTTAAATGAGCAAACCAAACTGGACAAACATATATTAAAACGCTACTTTTTGAATAAGACCAGAAGCCTTATCAAAGTTTGATTCAGCTTTATAAATGTTTTATAAACGAACATCTAACTTATTTTATAAAAAGAGAAAACTAAAACTCAACCCCTCAGAAGAGCAGGCAATCCACTCTCACAATAAGCCAGTCACTGGGTGACGGCCACACACCAACTGCCTGCTCCAGAGACATGACACACCACCAAATCTACCACACAGCCTACCACTGCACTCGCTCACAGCCCAGTGCCACTGTCCTGGCCCAAGACCCCACTCTATCCCCTGAGCCACTCAGGCTCCCAGCAGGATTCCCCACCGTGGGTCCTTCTCCACTCTAAGTCGCCTACGTGTCCTCACCAGGTCATTCTTCCTCGTAAAGCACTCCTCCGACCATGTCAAAAATCTCCAAGAGCTCCTCATTCTCTACCAAATAAAGCACAAACCCCCTGAGCTGACCCTCAAGGTGCCCCATTCTCCGGCTGCCTAAGATGGCCCTACCTCCCCTCTGAGCCTCCACAGACTTCCTGGTGCCCCTCAAAACAGGAGGCTGTGGTAGTTACCAAGGTCTCCAATCTCTATTTTCACCCACAGCTACCACCTCCAGGAAGTTTCTCTGCCTCTCCACCTCAGCCTCCTGACTGCCAAGGTGATCTGCCAATACCTTGCATAACTTAAGACTTTATATCACATACTGAATTATTTCTGTATATACCTGCCACCTAAGACTAACTACTTGAGGGCAGGCGCATGTTGCCAGGCTATGTTGGGTCCCCAGTGCATTTTTCTACATAAGTGACAAGCAAAATGTGCCCCGCTGTCCTGGGTTATATAGATAGAGTCTGAGCCTCATGATACACATATTGCTATGCTCATGAGAAGACAAAGTCCAGGTCTGACTGCTAGGTGACCATTCCTGCATTCCTGCCTATCACTTACACCTGACCTGGGGCCACCCCCATCCTCCCAAGCCTGCCCTTCTCTGCCACGGTGAGAGCAAATCTAGCCCGATCCTGGGCCCACTCCCAGCCTGCTGAACCTGATGACAACAGCATCTGAGGACGCAGGAATCTGAGAACAGCCAAATCCCATCATGCCCAACTGTAACCAGAAGGAAGAGATTGTGAGACACTGACTTCATCTTATGTTCAGGGACATAACATGAAAATTTAGAATCGCCACGTTTGGAGACTAGAAACAAAGAGGAAATAGGAAAGAAGTAAGGAGACAGCCAGGAAGAGAACCTGGAACTTAAAGCTACAAACTAGGGCCCGTGGCCTACATCTCTCAAACACACACCAAGCCACTGTGTCCAGCAATGCTTGGAAAGAGGACTCTGAAAAGGACAGGCTTGGCCGGGCATGGTGGCTCATGCCTATAATCCTAGCACTCTGGGAGGCCAACATGGGAGGATTGTCTCAGGGCAGGAGTTCAATACCAGCCTGAGCAAGAGTGAGACCCCGTCTCTACTAAAGATAGAAAAAATTAGCTGGTCAACTAAAAATAGAAGACAAAAAATTAGCCAGGTGTGGTAGCAAGTGCCTGTAGTCCCAGCTAATTGAGAGGCTAAGGCAGAAGGGTCGCTTGAGCCTAGGAGTTTGACGTTGCTATGAGCTAGGCTGGCACCACGGCACTCTAGCATGGACAACAGAGTGAGACTCTGTCTCAAAAAAAAAAAAAAAAAAAAAAAGAAGACAGGCTTAAAAATGGAATGATACTCTCATGTAAAATGACCAAGAGCAGAACTGTTTTGGTCATATTATTCTCTCTGCCCTTCTTAATCTTCCACTTGCCAGGAACCAAGGCAGCTGCGGCAGCCCTCTTTACAGGTTCTCTGACTCTGAAGATCAAAGATCAAGAATTAAAATATCAGAAAAAGCCCAGCCTGGGCCTGCCAGTGGGAATAACAGAAGCAAGCAAAGATATTTAAGAAGCAAGCTTAACTAAAGCAGGCCTCTGCAAATACACTAGGGATGCCATCCACATGCAAGTGTCACCAATGACCACCAGGCACCAAGAACAAGGGGAAACTGACACTGGCCGTTACATCATCATGGGAGGCGACATGCAATCACAAGCATGAGGTGCAAGCATAGGGAGAAGATGTGGTGACTACTATAGAGATGACAGAGGGAGTCCCAAAGGCTGCTCCCAATGGAGATCGCTAGAATCCTGTGGCACCAGAGAAGCCAGCATCCTGACCACAGAAAGCATGGCTAGCCAAGAAACAATGTGCTAGCTAGATGGGAAAGATTACCTGGGCAACAGGATACCACAGAATCTATATGACAGAAAATGGGAAGCAGCTGGTGCTTTCCTGTGCCATGTCATCAATCTTGCCGGGTAAGAGTATAAGAAGAATTTCATTATTAATAAGAATACTGGCCAGACATGGTGGCTCATGCTGTAATCCCAGCACTTGGGGAGGCCGAGGCAGGAGTTCCAGACCAGCCTGGGCAACATAGTGAGACCCTGTCTCTACAAAAAAATTAAAAAATTTTAAAAAGCCAGGTATGGTGGCACATGCCTTGTAGTCCTCCTAGTTATCTGGGAGGCTAAGGCAAGAGGATCACTAGAGCCCAAGAGTCCAAGAGTCGGAGGACAGAGGAGAGCTATGATCTCACCACTGTACTCCAGCATTGGTAACAGAGCCAGACCCTGTCTCTTTAAAAAAAAAAAAAAAAAAGAATACCTCTTACCACTTTGAGGATCCAGTATATGGCGATTAGTGCATTTAATCCTCACACAGACACATGCTCATATACACAACACAAAAATTCTGATCTCATTTTATAGTTAAGGAAACCAAGGCTCATAGAAATTAAATACATTTCCCAAAGTTAATCAGTTAGTAAGTGGCAGAGGCAAGATACCAACACAGATCTCTCACTCTAAAACCTGTGCCTGCTCTATGTGCCTGGCAATGATGCCTTGATCTCCTGAAACACAGGAATGAATGGAGTGACCACCTTCCTGAGGGAGGTTGGACCCATGGAGGAAAAGAAAGGGTAATTTCTTGGCCAATGTAAAATGTGACCACTGTGCAAAAGAAAGATCTTGGGAAGAGACTAAAGGATAGTTTTGATCTTCAAGATACTAAGGACGGGCTGGGCGCGGTAGCTCACACCTGTAGTCCCTGCACTTTGGGAGGCTGATGGGGGAAGATTGCCTGAGGCCAGGAGTTGGAAGCTGCCGGGAGCTATGATCATGTCACTGCACTCCAGCCTCGGTTACAGATCAAGACCCTGTCTCTAAAAAAAAAAAAAAGACATTGTTTTTGGAGAAAGTGTCAAGAACTGTATCAGAAAAACTTCTTCAGTCTGGTCAGCCTGCAGTAGGAACAATATTTAACTGTGAATACCCAATTCAAAAGGCCCACTCACAAACTCAAAGGTGGTCTAAAAGAAGGTGACCAGGATGGATTGGGGACTCACACTAGGAAAAGGGCAAAATGATTAAAATAAAAACAGTTCTATAATATATTAAGAATTAGTGAATAGAAGAAGGACTTTCTTCTTCTATGGCAGCAGAACAGTAAAGCGCTATGGTGATCTTGGCACAAACTGCATCAAGAAGCAAGAACAAGGCCAGGCGCGGTGGCTCATGTCTGTGATCCTAGCAATCTGGGAAGCTGAGGCAGGAGGATCACTTGAGCTCAGGAGTTCAAGACCAGCATGAGCAAGAGTGAGACCCCATCTCTAATAAAAATAGGTAAAAATAGAAAAATTAGTCAGGCGTGGTGGCACACACCTGTAGTCCCAGCTACTTGGGAGGCAGAGGTAGGAGGATTGCGTAAGCCCAGGAGTTTGATGTTGCTGTGAGCTATGATGATGCCTCAGCACTCTAGCTGGGGCAATGGAGCTAGACTCCATCTCAAAAAAAAAGAAGCAAGAACAAAACAGAACAGTTGTCCCTATCTCTCTCCTCATCTCACCTATCACTGCTACCCAAGTGCCTGTGGCTTTCTGATTTCATTATCCTTTTCTGGGATCTCTTTTTTCCACATTCATGTGACACGAGCTCAGGCTAACCAACTAACTCTAGGAGTCACATCTTTACCTCCAAGTAGCACTGCCTGACCCAGATCTTGGGAGGGGCAGGGAAAGGAGCCAAAGAAAGCCCTAGACACCACAGCCAGACCTGTCTACCCATCCCCCTTTCCCAGGGCTTCCAGGTTTCTTTGTGCTATGCTCAAACAAAAGTTAGTGCCTGTGACATTTTTCCCAGGAGCACCCAGTGGTCACCATCATGCCTTTCACTGACCTATGTATGCACCGTGTAAGTGCAAAGGTAAGCACAGTTCCTCCGGCAGCAGGTGTGGCAAGCACGGGGCAGACACCAGAGTACCTCCAAACACCACACACCAGAAATGAAAGAAGTGTAGACATTCTAAAAAACTCTGCTGCTCAAAATAGAAGGCTGCTAAATGATGGCTTCTTCTCTTAGCCTACAACGATTACAGCTCCGAAGAGAACATCCACAGGGTTCTTACTTTTATAACTTTGTTGAGGCACTCATCAGCCACCATCCTGACATCTGACTCCGCATCATCACTGCACAGCAGAAACAGTTCCATAGCGATGCCCAGAAGTTTCTGAAATTCTGGAGAATTTCTAAGTGAAAAAAGAAGAGAAACTGTCAAAAGGAGCCTAAGGTGACATGACGACAAAATGTAATGAGGCATCATGGTATTCTGGATGGGGTTCTAGAACAGAAAAAGGACTTATATAAAATTAAGAAAATCTGAGTGAAGTGTAGACTTTAGTTAATGGTGTATTAATATGGATTTGTTACTTGTAAGAATTTAGTGCACTAATGTAAGATGCTCATGATTGTGGTAACTGGATGAGGGGTATATGAGAACTCTCTATACTACCTTTGCATGTATTCTATAAATCTAAAACTATTCCAAAACAAAGTTTATTAACCAAAAAGAAAAGATTGTACTGGCAAGACAAATCTCATTTTTTCAAGTTTTAGTTTAGAAACTTTTAAAAAGATGCTGCTTCAGATACTTCAATCCCAAACAGGCAACTACTTTCTGCCAAAAGGTTACTTTTATCTAACAATATTCTTAGAACCTTGAAAACTACTGTAACAACATATCTCTTATTCCTTTTTAATCTTGCTTACAATATGTCTTAAATATGAAATAACCATATTTCACCCTAAAATGCTACATGATCATGGTCAGATTGCTTTTGTTGCCCTAGATAGACTACCACAGTGTCATAAAAACTGGAGTCTGTGTACTGTTTGTAAATTATTTAAAAATGTTTAATGAGAGAGCTTGTTTAGGCTGTCGTGATCCCACTGGCTAAACACAGCCAAGGAAGAGATAAGCTGATGGGCCAGGGACGTGAAACTGATTCCACAGTATTCTAAGGGTCACAAAGCAGTAATACAAGGGATGTTCTTGAGGTAATCCCAAGAATAGCAAACCCCAGTAATACAGGGGATGTGCTATTTTTGAAACATCAAAATCAGATTGCTGTTTCATGATCTCAATCTAAAGCAATCTGAAACGGAGTCCCCATTCCTCTTTGTCTCTAGGAAATAATTCCTATCAATAGTCAGAAGACAGCCATGAGCCTAAGAGACAGCAAAAGACAAACTGATAAAAGCAAGAAACAAAACTTGCCACTTAGCAACATTTCAGATCCGTAGAATACAGCCAGGAATAAAGAACTAAGGAGGAAAAGCCTCTGAAATGCTAGAACAGCACACAAACACTGCTTCAAAGCAGTACCATTCAACAAAAGCTAATGTGAGCTAATGTGTGATTTTATATTTCCTATGTGTGGTCAACACATCAAAATTAAAAAGAAACATGTAAGATTTTAATATCATTTAACCCAATATTTCAAAAATATTATTTCAACATATAATTAACATGAAGAAATCACTGAGATATATAAAAATATTTGTCATAGCACATCTCAATTCACACACAAAACTTTCATCAGAAATACTTTACCTATTAGACCTCATAAAATTCAGTTGAAAAAGTAAGTTTATATACCATTTCCAACCATACTTAAAAATTCTCCAGTAACTAAATCAAATAGACTTTTAAATTTAAATTTAATTAAATAGATACAGGGCTAATCAGGTCATCCATTTCTTCTTGAGAGAGCTCTGGTAGTTTGTATCTTTCAGGGAACTTATCCATTTCATCTAAGTTGTCAAATTTACTGGCATAAAGTTGTTCATACTATTCCCATATAACCCTTTTAATATCTATAAAATCCATACCAATGTCATCACCCTCATTCCTGATATTGATAATCTGTGACTTCATTCGTTTTTTTCCTATCAGTCTTACCAATTTATTAATGTTCTCAAAGAACCATCTTTAGGTTTTATTGATTTTTCTCCATATTTTTCTATTTTCTATTTTACTGACTTCTGCTCTTTATTATATCCATTCTTCTGATAACTTTGGATTCCACTTGCTTGCCAAGTTTCCTAAGGTTTAAGCTGAGGTCATGGATTTGAGATCTTTCTTTTCTAAAATAAGCATTTAATGCTATAAATTTCCATTTAATATGCTATAGCAGCACCCTGCTCATTTAGAAATGTATTGTTTTTATCCTCGATCAATTCAAAATATTTTCAAATTTCCCTTTTGACTTCTTTGACCTAGGGGCCATGCAGAAATGTGTTTTTCCATGTATTCAGAGATTTTCCAAATAATTTTCCTGTAACAGATTCCAATTTATTGATATTGAGGTCAGGGCCAGACGCCACGCCTCACACCTGTAATCCTAGCATTCTGGGAGGCCGAGGTGGGAGGATCACTTGAGCTCAGCAGTTCGAGACCAGCCTGAGCAAGAGTAAGACCCTGTCTCTACTAAAAATAGAAAAATTAGCCCGGCAGCATCGTGGTGCACACCGGCAGTCCTAGCTACTTGGGCGGCTGAGGCAGGAGGATCTCTTGAGCCCAGGAGTTTGAGGTTGCAGTGAATTATGATGACACCACTGCACTCTAGACGGGCGACAGAATGAGACTCTGTCTCCAAAAAAAAAAAAAAAGATATTGAGATCAGAAAACATACTCCATATGATTTAAATCCTTTTAGAGACTTGTTTTATGGCCCAGCATCTGATCTACCTTGGCAGACATTCTCTGAGCACTCGAGAAGAGTGTGTGTTCTGACGGTGCTGGGTGGAGTGTTCCATAAATGTGAATCAGATCACACTGGTGGATGGCATTGTTTGACTTCTATATCCAGATATTACACGTACGTGTTGTTCTACAAGTCAGAGAGGGTCTTTTGAAATCTTGGACTATAGCTGTCTCTTTCTATTTGCAGTTCTGTCAGGTTTTACTTCGTGTATTTTAGAAGCTCTGCAGTCAGGTGCATAAATATTTAAGGATGCTATGCCCACCTGAGGAGCTGATCTCCTTCACTGTTATGAAATTACCTTCTTATCCCTGGTAATAGCCTTTGCGTTGAAATTCACCTTCTCTGATATTTATACAGCCAGTCTAACTTACATCTGACTCTTGTTACCATGATGAACCTTCTTTCATTCTTTCTCTTTTAACCTATTTTTGCCTCTTTATATTTAAAATGAATTTCTTCTGGGCAGCATATACCAGGTCTTACTTTTCCATTCAACATGAAAACTCCCTGCCTTTTACATCGAATGTTGCTCTTGACATACGTAAGTTTGAATCTGCCATTAGGCTCTTCCTTTCTCTTTCTCTTTTGTCCCATATGCTCCTCATTTGCCTTTCCCCCTATTTCTGGCTTCTTTTAGATTGGGTATTTTTATGATTCCACTTTATCTCCTTTTTTGGTGCATTAGCTATAACTCCTCGTTGTGCTTTTAGTTGTTGCTTTATCGTTTATAGTCTATATCTTTATCCCAATCTACCTTAGTGATATTATGCCACTGCACACAGAGCATAAGAAACTAAGGGCAGTATTGTATTACTTCCTTGTGGCTCCTGTAACAAATTGCTACAAACTGGGTTGTTTAAAACAGAAATTGGCGGGGTGTGGTGGGGTGTGGTGGCTCACGCCTGTAATCCTAGCACTGGGAGGCCAAGGTGGGAGGATCCCTAGAGCTCAGGAGTTCAAGATGAGCCTGAGCAAGAGCAAGACCCTGTCTCTACTAAAATAGAAAAATGAGCCAGGCATCATGGCACTCGCCTGTAGTCCCAGCTACTTGTGAGGCTGAGGGCAGAAGGATAGCTTGAGCCCAGAAGTTTGAGGTTGCAGTGAGCTATGATGACGCCATGGCACTCTAGCCAGGGCAACAGAGACTCTGTCTCAAAAAAAAATTTTTTTTTAATAATAACAACAGATACTTATTTATCCATCATTGTGGAGGCCAGAGTCCAAAATTAGTACCACTGAGCCAAAACCAAGGTTCTGGCAGCACCACATTCCCTCTTCCGGAGGCTCCAGAATCGTTCCTTGCCTCTTCCAGCTTTGGTGGCTGCCTCATTTAGTGGCTTGTGGCCACATCACTCCAATCTTCAAAGCCAGCATCTTCAAATCTCTGTTCCATCTTCAGATGGCCTTCTCTGGTGTGTAAATCTCCTCTGCCTCCATTTCTTAAGGATCCACATGATTGCCCTTAGGGCCCACCCTGATAATCCAGGATAACCTCCCCATCTCAAGACCCTGTTCCTCATAAGGTAACATTTACAGGTTCCAGGGATTAGGACCTGGTATCTTTTTGGTAGGGAGGAATTATTCTGCCTAACACAAGTATATTTTAATTTCTGCTCTTCTAGACTTTATGCTATTATTGTCATATATTTTACTTCTACCCCAAAATATATTATTTTTGCTGTAATCAATTAAATTAATCTTTTAAAATTTAAATAACTAAATTATTTAAAATTTAATAAGATTTTTAAAATTAACCCCCTAAAATTTAATTAGATTAAAATAATCTCTTTTTTAGCTTAAAAAAAAATTTTTTTTTTTTTGAGACAGGGTCTCACTCTGTTGTCTGGGCTGGAGTGCAGTGGTGTCATCATAGCTTTCCGCAACCTCAAACTCCTAAGCTCAAGCAACCCTTTCAACTCAGCCTCCTGAGTAGCTGGGACTACAGGCTTGTGCCACCATACCTGGCTAATTTTTTAAAAATTGTTTGTAGAGATGGGGGGGGGGGGTGTCTCGCTATGTTGCTCAGGGTGGTCTTGAACTCCTGGCCTCAAGCCATCCTCCACCTTGGCCTACCAAAGTGCTGGGATTACAGGCATGAGCCACTGCACCTGGCTTAAATTAGCCTCTTTTAAAGAGATTAAAAGATAAAAAGCGGAATCCTTTATATTTACCACTATAGTCACCATTTCTGTTGCTCTTCAACCTTTTGTGTAGATCCAGATTTCCGCTTGGTATCATTTTCCTTCTGCCTGAAATACTTTCTCTAAAGTTCCTTACAGTAGTCACGTGCTGGACATAAATTATTTCTGCTTTTGTATGTCAGAAAAAGTCTGTATTTCACCTTTGTATTTGAGAGAGATTTTACCGGGTATAGAATTCTAGGGGATTTTTTCCTCTCAGTATCTTACAGATGATGCTCCACTGACTTCTGACAGACACTGTCTCCGATGAGAAGTCTGCTGTCACTCTTACTTGGGTCTTTATGTTTTGTCTCTACTCAAAATATTCAATGTTTTCTCTACCTCCTTAAATACATGAAATACAGCTATAGTAACTGTTTTAATGTTTTTGTGTAATACTTTACCATCTGTGTGATTTGTGAGTCAGTTCCAATTGACTGATTTTTCTCATTATATTTTCCCATTTTTTTGCATTCCTAGTAATTTTTAACTGCATGCCAGACCTTGTGACTTTTATTTGTTGGATGCTATATACTTCTGTATTCCTAAAAAATATTCTTGAACTCTGCTATGGGATGTAATTAAGTTACTTTGAAAAAGTTTGATCACACTACGTTTTGCTTTTAAGCTTTGTTAGGCAGGATCAGAGTAACAACCTAGTAACCACTCCATGAGAGTTGTTGAGGTTTTCATTCTGAGTGGTGTGATTAGAAACTCTCCCTGGCTCTTTGTGAGTTTCAGCAATTGTTCCGTCTAATCCTTTCAGGTGATTCTACCTCCAGCCATGGGTCATTTCCTCACAAGCATGTGCTCATCAACACTCAGCTCAACACTTCAGGGGACCCTGTGTGGCTCTCTCCCCTGTGGTATTCTTCTGTATGGGCTCTAGCCACCTTGGCCTCTCTGGACCACCAGCTCTGTCTTCTTAGCCCAGCAAACCACCAGCATGGCCTCAGTTTCCCCTCAGTTCTTCCTCATGTTATGGCCTGGAAACTCCTTCCAGGCAGTAATTTGAGGAAACTGTAGAGTTCACCACATTCATTTTCCATCTGCCCCAGGACCAATATTCTTCCTTCCCTGATGCCCAATGCTTTGAAAACCATTGTGACATATATTTCAGCCACTTTCAACTGTTTTAGGCAAGAAGATAAACGCAATCCTTGTTACTCTTATCTTAGGCAGAAGCAAAAATCTTCCATGATTTTTTTTAACTTAATGTTTTAACACATTGTTAATATCTTTTCCAGTCAGTCACAAACATAAATATCTATTAATGTTATAATAACTAACATTCCCTTGTATAAATGTATCTTAATTTTTCAATTCTTCTATTGGTCATAAAGGTCATTAAGATTATTTTTAATTTTCTAATGGGATGAGTAACACTCTACCAACATCATTACACACTTTACTAAGGGTAAATGCCTAGAAATGAAATTGCTAAATCAAACACAGATGATAGCCTAAAGTTTATATTTTGTCAAATTGTCCTTTAAAAAGGTTGTATCACCTCTGATAAAAATCTGAGTATTTATAATGTTTGCCAATTTGACAGGCAAAAAATGTTCTTAGTTTTGTTTTAGTCTCGTTCTACGGATTACTAGTGTCTTAATCAGCTTGGGTTGCTATAACAAAATACCCTAAACTGGGTGGCTTAAATAACATATATTTACTTCTCACAGTTCTGAAGGCTGGAAGTCTGAGAACAAAGTGCTGGCAGATCTGCCTGCTGGTGAGGGCCCTTAAACAAGATGTGATGACTACCGAGGTTGGTGTACACACTGAGGGCCTGGGAGGGTGGCACACCCAAAGAGGGCATGGAAGCTTCAAGCTCCCTTCCCCCATATCTTGCCCTATGCATCCCTGTATTTGGCTGTTCCTGAGTTAGATTCTTCATATTAATAATAAACCAGTAAACCTAAGCAAACTATTTTCCTGAGTTCCGTGAGCCATTCTAGTAAGTTATCAAACCTAAGAAGGGCAGTCATACAAACCCCTGATTTACAGCTGATTGGTCAGAAGTCCAGTGGCCTCCTGGGACTTGTGACTGGTGTCTGAAGTGAGGGTGGTCTTGTGGGGCTGAGCCCTTTAGCTTGTGGGATCTGACATTAACTCCAGGAAGACAGAGTCAAAATTGAATTGACTTGTTGGATACTCAGTTGGTGTCAGAGAGTTGAGGAACTGGTTGGTATCAGAGAAAAAACCCAACCTCCAAAAGTCCCCACCTCCAAATATCATCATTTTGGCAGTCAGGGTTTCAACATATGAATTATAGAGGAGACACAAACATTCAGTCCATAACTAGTAAATCTGAACAGTTTTCCAAAGGAAGCACAAGTATTAGTTAGCTATTAGGGTTATTGGCCCAGTCATATTTCTTCTCTTCTGAACTACCTATTTGTTTTTTTGTCTATTTTCCTATTAGGATGATAATCTTCTTCTTATTGATTTGTAATTGCTGTTTACACAGGCTATGAAACCTTTGATACACATGCTGTCAATACTTCATCCAAGTAGAATGTACTTTTGATTTAGTTTAAGGTGGATTTTGACATATTGACATACATACCAGTCAAAACAATTGTTTCCTTTATAGTGTTAGCCTTCCTCAGTCTAAATTTTCTTTTTGAAGAAATTATTTCATTTTTTCACATTTAGGTAATTAATCTGAAGTTTACATTTGTTTGCAATGTGAGGTAGAGACATAATTTTCTCCCAAATTATGCATTTCTCTAACACAAATATGTTATCTTTATCATAAATTCAAACAGATACATATACTTTTCTAACTTTCTATTCTATACCTGCTTTAATGTCCAACCACTATTTTAATGTCACACATACCAGGTCTAACCATATTACTGATGATTTCAAGATTTTCTTTGCAACATTTATGTATTTGTTCTTGCAGGTGAGTAAGTTCAAAAACACCCCTACTAGGCCAGGTGCAGTGGCCCACACCTGTAATCCCGGCACTTTGGGAGGCCAAGGTGGGAGGATCACTTGAGGCCAAGAGTTTGAGACCAGCCTGGGCAACATGGTGAGACTCTGTCTCTATAAAAAAACATTTAAGAAAAAATATTAGCCAAATATGGTGGCACATGCCTGTAGTCCTAGCTACTTGGGAGGCTAAGGCAGAAGGATCACTTAAGCCCAAGAGTTCAAAGCTGCAATGAGCTATGACGACACCACTGCTGGGGTGACAAAGCAAGACCTTGTCTCAAAAAAAAAAAAAAAAAACCTACTAGAATTTTGATAAAGATAATTTTAAATTTATGATTAATTTGAGAAAATTCAACTTTATGATATAAAACCTTCCCATTTAGAAAGTAAAATAGTCATCTGTATCTTTAAGGAACATTAATAGCAATCTTTATATAGTTTCTCCATATTTCTTGTCAATTCCTTGGAATTTTTTTTTTTTTTTTTGAGACAGAGTCTCGCTGTGTTGCCCAGGCTCGAGTGCCATGGCATCAGCCTAGCTCACAGCAACCTCAAACTCCTGGGCTCAAGCGATCCCCCTGCCTCAGCCTCCCGAGTAGCTGGGACTACAGGCACATGGCACTGCGCCCAGCTAATTTTTTCTATTTTTAGTAGAGATGGGGTCTCACTCTTGCTAAGGCTGATCTCGAACTCCTGAGCTCAAGCGATCCTCCCACCTCAGCCTCCCAGAGTGCTAGGATTACAGGCATGAAACACTGAGTCCAGCCAATTCCTTGGAATTTCATACTTTGGTGCTACTATGAATTAGATATTTAACCATTATATTTTCTGATTTACAATAATATATGGGAAATCTATGGATTTTTGTGTATTTATTTTTACCTAGTCACCTTATCAAGGTACATTATATTTCTAAGAGGTTGCTTAAATGAGGGTTCCTAAGTATTCTGAGAGGATATTTATTAAAATCCAATGCCTAGGCCCCACCCAAACAGAAAATATAAGTGTGTTTGGGAAAAAGGGTAGTGAGGTATCTTCATTACTATATTTTTAACAAATTTTCCTGATGATTTTAATACTCATCCATGTTCAGGAACCAATACCTTAGACCACCCAATTGACAGCTGTAGAATACATACTCATAATATGATTTTAGATGACTTTCCACATTAAAAATTTCAGAAGGCACTAAATAACCTCATGAAAGACAAAATCAGTATATTACACAAGCATTATAAAAAAGTTCCAAAGATTTAGTTATATTCAAACAGAGATAATAGGAAATACCAGACATCAATATATTTCCATAAAAAATATTTATATAAAATATCCACTTCAGCTATATACTCTGGAATACTGGCAAAGTATGGAGATCATCCTAAAACAAACTTGTTCTTGATCTGATAAGACCAAGGACAACCTCTTGGGCTCCAAAACACATTCTATTAACATGCCTCTTTGTAGAACAAGAAGTACAATGAACTCTCAGCATTACTCCATAAAAACAGAAGAGACAAATGGGAAAACTATTAACAGCTATTATTTTGATTTAATATGGCAAACAGAACCACAAATAAATCTTAGGTATCTCAACATACTTTACTAATATGTGAATCTGAGCCACAATTCCATAAAGTTCATTGAGAATTCTCAAAAAACAAAATGATAAGAATAAAGCATGAAGCACTGAGATTGGAAGCAACCTAGTTTTCTGGATCAATAAACTTTCAGAGAGACCTGGATGGTGGAGATCAGATGAACAAAGCTGTGCTATAGCCATAGGGCACCAAATATTTGCCAAGTATTTAAAGTGATTTCACACAAAAGTAATGATAATTTATAGCTTTAGACAATGTGCATCACAATGGAATGTACTCCCCACCCTGCGTAACTAATGAACACATCTATGCAGTTACTGTTTCACAATGTATTACATGTATCATCTGATCCCCGTGAGAACTCCACACCATAAATGAGGCAACACAGGCTAAAAGATGTTAAAATTTACCTAAAGTCAGGCCAGTTCGGGAGGATAGCTTGAGCTCAGGAGTTTGAGACCAGCCTGAGCAAGATCAAGACCCCGTATAGTAAAAATTAGCCAGGCATGATGGGGTGCACCTGTAGTCCCAACTACTTGGGAGGCTGAGGCAGGAGGATCGCTTGAGCCCAATAGTTGGAGGTTGCAGTGCGCTACAATGATGCCACTGCATTCTACCCCAGGCAACAGGAGACTCTGTCTCCAAAAACAAACAAACAAACAAAACTTACCTAAGTCACCCAGCTTATATAGATAGTGGAAATGGAACTCACTCTTTTTTCTACTTTTCTACTGTTATGATAGTGTTGCTTTCTACAACAGCACACTAACTTGGAAATGTTGTATTTTTATTTTCAAGACATATTCTCATTTGTTATTTCATTTTCTTCCCACTTTTTTTTTTGTTGTTGTTTGTTTTGAGACAGGGCCTTGCTCCATCGCCCGGACTACAGTTCAGTGGTCTCATCATAGCTCACTGCAACCTCAAACTCCTGGGATCAAACGATCCTCCTGCCTTAGCCTCCCAAGTAGCTGGGACTATAGGTGCACATCACCATGCCCAGCTAATTTTTCTACTTTTAGTAGAGACAGGGTCTCAACTCGTGCTTAGTCTGGTCTCAAACTCCTGGCCTCAAGCAATCTTCCCACCTTGGCCTCCCAAAGTGCAACATTTCCACGAATTAGATAAAAATAGAATCATCTACCATATTTCACAAATTACGGAAATGAGTTAAACTAAAATGAAATGATATTTGTGAAATCACTTTGAAAGTACAAAATACAAATGCAATGTAGCATTAAAAATACGCAGATCGCCAAAAAGACATTATGGTGTAGGATTCCACTTATATGAGGTCCCTAGAGTAGTCAAACTCACAGAGACAAAAAGTAGAATGGTGGGTGCCAGTGCCAGGGAGAGACAGGAATGGAGAGTTATTGTTTAATGGGGACAGAGTTTCAGTTTAGACAGATAACAAGAGTTCTGAGGATGGATGGCAGTGATGGTTGCACATCATGAAGGTACTTAATTAAACACTTAAGATTATTTTTCTCAAAGTTTCCTCTAATAGATTTATAGAGAGCTCTTTCCAGCTTCCAGCAGGAAAATAACATGAATTATTCATTCCAAGGGAAAGAAAAGCAAGGAAAGTATTTCACACATGCCCATGTAGGTAAGAGAATGCAGAAATCATAGAATGCATATTTCTCCTAGTCAGCCATGGGAAACAGGCCTAAAACATTTACCATCTACAGCTACTAGGAACAATCGTCAGAAAGACAGTCAAAAGTAAAGAGAATAAGAATAGCAAAGAGGCTACAAAAGAAGGTGCTGGCCCAGTGCAGTGGCTCAGGCCCATAATCTCAGCACTTTGGGAGGCTGAAGCAGGAGAATTGCTTAAACCCAGAAGTTTGAAACCAGCCTGGGCAACATAGTGAGACCCCATCTCTAAAAAAAAAAAAAAAAAAAATTTCTTAAAGTTAGCCAGGTGTGGTGGTGCGTTGCCTGTAGTCCCAGCTACTTGGGAGGCTGAGGTAGGAGGATTGTTTGAGTCCAGGAGTTCAAGGCTGTAGTGAGCTATAATCGTGCCTGGGTGACAGAACAAGACCCGGTCACTAAAAAACAAAAAAAAAATGCTACTAGTTCACCCCACTAAGAAAGATCAAGCAAAGGAAACCGACCTAAAGCCAGCTGCCCATCACCCCACTAATCCCAAAGCACAGATGAGCAGGCAGCAGCCATCGCTGGGAGCTCAGGCCCCAAGACAGGGGCAAACCAACAGCAGCAAACTGCCAAAGAAAAGCAAATAAAAGAGAAGATAAATTGGACAGTCTCAAGCTGTTCCAACTATTGCAGTAAATGCAAAAATATCAAACCAAAGATGATTTTTAAATAATTATAGTTATCAAGGGTGCTAATTAAATATAAACATGCTGTTCAATTATCCTAATGGTAACAATAATTGTATAAAAGTTTATAAAAAGGAAACATTATTCATTATAGTGTCTAGATATCCTTGGTCCCAGAAATATGGGAAAAGGGTCCTTATTTCAAATGGATTTCTTAAAGGTTTTCAGTCAACTGGGACACAAAGACTAGTCCAGCCCATTAAGATTGAAAATACAAAGTTTTTATTTTTTCTAGAAAGTTCAAAATGCAATTACCTGAGAGACTGTGCCACTATGTTTTCACATATTGTCAGACAATGATTCACACGGTCTTTCTTGGTGGCTGAAAGTTCTTTCTTTCTAAAAATAAAAAAGGAGGAGGAAAGGAAATGAGCATGTGTTGAATTATCCAACTTCTACACATCATTAATTCATTCAATTAGTACTTCCTGAGTACTCTGAATAAACCATTGCACTCATGCTGGGGACAGGGCTGGGATCAGGACAGGGACGCAGAGAGGAGCTCAACCACAGGCTTTCTGACTACACTGCGCCACAGAAGAATCAGGCGATGTCACTAAAGCAGCTTATCTTCTCCCTTTTAGAGAAAAGAAACTAAAGTGCCAACAGGGACTTGCCCAAGATCTCACAGGCAAAAAGTAACATAGCCAGCATTTAAACCCAGGTCCTCTGGCTTTAAATCTACCTGATATTTCAACAATTCACATTCAATTTCCCATTTTTTTCACATGTTAACATCACCGAAACCGGAATGCATCTTACAACCAATGGCATGTTATAGTTTAATTAGCAACTTTTTTTTTTCTCAGCAGTACAGAATGATAGCATGGATTACAATGGATGGGAAATCCAATTCAATACAACACAATAATATAATACCTACTCTAAATACCAAGCTGCCACTATTTCTCAAAATCACATTGTTAATTGACTGCAGTCAACATACCATATTGACCTCAATAAGGCATAAACAAAAATAAACAAACCGCTTTTATGTCCCCAAACAGCTGGAAATAAACCTCCTATTAAGATTTCTCTGCCAGGCACAGTGGTTCCCACCTTTAATCCCAGCACTTTGGGAGGCCCAGGCAGGAGGATTGCTTGAGCCCAAGAGTTCAAGACCAGCCTGGGCAATATAGTGAGACCCCGGCTCTAAAAAAATTTTAAAATTTGCAGGGCATGGTGGCACACACCTGTAGTCCTAGCTACTCAGGAGTCTGAGGCAAAAGGATCACTTGAGCGCAGGTGTTCAAGGCTGCAATGAGCTATGATCACACCACTGCACTCCAGCCTGGGCAACAGAGAGAGACCCTATCTCACAAAAAGAAGAAGATGATGATGATGAAGACAAAGAAGACAGAGAAGAAGATGGAGACGGAGACAGAGACGACGGAGACAACGACGACGACGACCATCAAGAAGATGACGAAGAAGACGAAGACAAAGATGAAGAAGATATCCCAGCCAAGCAGAAGGACATGAACAGCCTGGTGAAAAAGATCAGACTAAAGGTGCCTCCTTCCCACCCAAACCTGTGGCTTCAGATGTCTTCAAGCTTGGCCCTATCAAAATAAGGTAGAGAAGGATGATCTAAAACACGGCACTGACTAGAAACAACTAAACCAAAAGACTAAAGTTTTCGAGGGAATTCTATTACCAGAGAAATAAAAAATCTAAACTACAAATACCTGTGACTATATAATCCCTAATGCAATCCTCGGGCTCCTAAAAGTCCACCTGAAGGCGTAGGCTATTAAAATTGTGCAAATCCACTGAGGGCATACCCTCCCCAAAAGGCACTTCAGTTGTGGCCAGGAAGAAAACAGGCAAGATGACCCTCCAAAGGGTGGAGTCAAGAGCTGAGAAGAATAGACAGGGGTTCCAATCAGAGAAAAGAACCAGCCCTGAATGAGAAACCTATACCATGGCAAGTAGGGGGGAGGAGGTTTCCCAAATGCTGCCCAGTAAAGAGTCTGTTATTACTATGGACCACTGAATGTTTCCCATTCATTTGTTTCCTAAAAGAGACTTGTTTTGACATGTTCTATTTCATACTGCTAATCATTCACCAAAAACTCCATTCTTCCCTTCTTGGATGCCTGGCCTCCCAGTTAGAAGTTACAGTACCTAGCCTCCTTGTAGCTAGCTATAGACACACATGGCTTAGTTCTCACAGATGACATGGGAACAGAAGTGATATATGGAACTTCTGCCTCACTTGCTTGCCCTGGGTATCTCCCCTTTTACTTCCCTCCAATTGGAATAAACACGCCTAACACCCAGTTTTTGATTATACAGATGAAAAAAATAAGAAGACTGCAGAGCAACAAGATAGAAGGATCAGGGGTCCCTAAATGACCTAAGAAGCACCGACCCCCAGACCTCCCATTCTCAAGAGCCACTCATTTCAAAAGTGCTATGATGGAAACAACCCAATGGACCTTCACCTGACTGATGATAAAGTACTAAAGCTAGACAACAAAGTACCACGTGGCAGTGAAGAAGAAACAAGCCACCAACAACACACACAAGGATGATCCCAATGCACTGTGTTTGGGGAAGTAAGACTCAAAAGACTACCCTGGATAATGCCATTTATACAACACTCTGGAACAGACAAAACTGCAAGAATGGAAAACTAGCAAGTAATTTCCAGAGGCAGGAAGTGGGGGCAGTTGACAGCAAAAAGTCATGGGAAATTTTGGGGGATGATAGAACTGTTCTAAATCTTGATTTATGTATTTATTAGAACTCACAGAACTGTACATTAACAAGGGTACATTTTGCTATGTATAAATTATATCTCAATTTAAAAACAGGAAGTCCAATGAGAATGAAAATGCTCTCCTCTTTAAACCACTATATTAAAGTCTCTGTTACAGCAGTGTAAATTTTATCAAGTTTAAGATAACCATTAAGGAATTAAAGAACACTGACCATTTTAGGAAGCAAATTAATTCACCTGCCCACTACCCTTTGATTTCCAAAGTGAAAATCTGTTCAAGTCCTTAAATGAACTGAATTCACACATGCAGTCTCCTAGCCATACAGGTAATGGCCCCTTAATGTGACAGTCTGTTACACTCGTGTCTAAAAAGGCTCCTTAGCAGGAGTGCTAAACAAAAACAAGTTGACAAACACTCAGCTAAGTGGACCTCACGACTTAATGATGATCGGAATAGAAATATTCATGATCTGAGATTTTCAGCAATGTCAGAATCTAAGCAGAACCTTTGTGACTGTGGACTCTCTGTCTCCAGACGATTCCCAAGGTCCTTCAGACTGTTGTAAGAGTTTATGGGTGGGGCGTGGTGGCTCATGCCTATAATCTCAGCACTTTGGGAGGCCTTGAGGCCAGGAGTTCGAGACCAGCCTGGACAACATAGTAAGACCCCCGTCTCTACAAAAAATTAAAACTAAAAAAATTAGCCAGGGGTTGTGACACACACCTGTAGTCCCAGCTACTCAAGAGGCTGAGGCAGGAGGATCGCTTGAACCCAGGAGTTCAAGGCTGCAGTGAGCCGTGACTGCACCACTGCACTCTAGCATGGGTGACAGAGCAAGACCCTGTCTCTTAAAATAAAATAAAAAAGTTTATGAGGCATAAAATGCTCCCTGGATAACAAGATAGCCTCGATAGCCTCTTGCATTGATAAAAGTAGCACATCAATCTACCAATGATCTCTGTGGTTAAAAATTAAAATGTAGAATTCCAATGGGCATATCACTCGGTAGAGCCATCAGGGGTACCAAGAAAGAGTCAAAAAAAAAAAAAAAAAATCAACAGCTTCACAGTAATCACCCACATGCCTAACAAAGAACTGGCTAGACCCATGGAACATTTATCTATCTTTTCATGAGTTTTAAAAACATTTGTCTCTCTCCTCATATATGAGATAAACCAAAAGAATACAGTTAGCAATAAATAATATGGCATCAGTTCTCAAGGCCTGCCACCTTGGACTTATTTCACAAGACTTACTTGGTCAAAGTTAATCCAACTATAACTGTTAAAGACAGTATATCGATCTCATCCAACAAAGTAAAAAGTTATTCTATTGTCTGTTTCAGTCTAGCTTCTACTCTGAGCACCTTGGGGGAGGCCCGCCTTATTCACCAATGGCCCTTCTCTGGGCCTGCCAGCATCTCCATTGCACACACCCTTTGGCAACAGCTGCTTCAGTTACCTCCCCAGGGATAACAGGCAACCTAGAGGAAGGACCACATCACGTCTCTGGCACCAGAATTTAACACAACACCCACACTTCACAGGTGTTCCACCAAGAGCTCAGCAAAGAGAACAGGCTAAATACACAAACTGACTCAAAAGTTCTTGAATCAGTCTTGTAGGATTCAGAAGATTAACAATAAGATTCCTTACTTTAAACTTGAGTTTCTAAAACCAAGAGAGATAAAAGAAAAGTAGAAACAGTAAAGCTTATAAAACAAAACAACTGTGGAGCAACCCAAACGTACTTAAACTCAAATTCTAAGGACTGAGTAGTCCCTCTGACTGTGGTTAAGACAATCAGTCCCAAATCCTGTGTTTCAAACCTTCAATGACTCTTACTATCAAGACTGTACTATCATGGCTGGGCGCGGTGGCTCACGCCTGTAATCCTGGCAATCTGGGAGGCCGGGGCGAGAGGATCACTTGAGCTCAGGCGTTCAAGACCAGCCTGGGCAAGAACGAGACCCTATCTCTACTAAATATAGAAAAATTAGCCAGGCATCGTGGCACGCATCTGTAGTCCCAGCTACTCGGGAGGCTGAGGCAGGAGGAACCCTTGAGCCCAGGAGTTTGAGGTTGCAGTGAGCTATGATGACACCACTGCACTCTACCCAGGGCGACAGAGTGAGACCCTGTCTCAAAAAAAAAAAGAAAAAAAAAACTGTACTATCAAAAGAAGACAGCATACTTCCATTACGGTCAGCTACAAAGAAAGCACATATTTTAAGTTTCTCCTCTTCCCTCAAGCAGAATCATTTCCCAGCAATCCAAATCCTATTGAGAGAAACAAAATTTCTGGCATAATGTATTTAAATCTAATCTTTTCGACACTCAATTGATAGCCCTATAATCATAAAATTCTGCTGGTAGATAAAGTCGCCTATGGTTGCTATTGTTAGTCTTATTATTAAAATTCAAACAATTAGTAAGTACCTATTTTGTGTGAGAAGCATAAAAATAAACCACCTACTTGCTACCAAAATACTTTGATTTTGTTCCATTTTTCCAAAACCCACTGTTATTTCTAACATGGCTAAATGTGTGTAACCTGACACGTTACACATTGTAAGAACTATACAGTTTTCCTATTTAGAATCAAACTCTCAAAATACCGGCTTAAAAAATGTAAGCAAGTATAACCAAAATCTGTAAAAAGTATCTCTTATCACACTAAAGAATACCCTCATTTTAAAGTATAAGGATTGGACTTTACTCTCAGACACCCCAACAAAAAGAACATTAACCAAAAGTATTGGACAATCCAAAACAAAATCCTTCAGTACTACCCACTGAAAGATACAGGGCAGAAAGGCAATAGGTAAATACAGTAAGCCACTACCCCACAGCAAAAACTTTCTAGTCCGGTTTCACAAGGCCCATTACAATTTGGCCCCAGGCTACCTTTCCAACCTCAGTCCTCACTCTATAATTGCTAACCTTCAGGGAAATAGGGCCACTCAAAAAACTCGCAGTGGTTTTGGTAACCCATCTTCACTACTCAGTTCTCGTACATTCTGCGGTCCTTGTCTGAAACACCACCTACTATCTCATTTTGTCTAATAAGCAAACTTGGAAGATTAATAGAACTGTAACTATTTCATTCTTCCGTGGAATTTAATTAGGTGATGAACTGATAATTCAAACTGACTTGTTCTACCCGAAAAGCATGGAAATTAAGGCAAAAAAGGAACCGCCTTGCCTTGAGCAAGAAATGGATAAACAGGGTAAGAACAGTTCTAGCTTTTCAACTACTTCTGGTAAATATAGTCATTTTAACTTCACCTTCAAATTTAAAACAAAGGCCAGTCAGCCTCCTCTAATTGTGTAATGAGGCAATCTGCAGAGGCACACAATTGTAAAGAGAGACATGTAAAGAACAAGGACTCTGTAGCTGCAGTCCCCAGTCCCCAATCCCTGGGCCACCCACCAGTACCAGTCTGTGGCCAGTCGGGAACCAGGCCACACAGCAGGAGATGAGCAGTGGGTGAGCAAGCGAAGCTTCATCTATATTTACAGCCACTCCCCATCATTGCATAAGCTCTGCCTTCTGTCAGATCAGCAGCAGCACTAGGTTCTCATAGGAGCACCAACTCTACTATCAACTGCGCATGACTGCGCATGTGAGTGCTCTAGGTTCTGTGCTCCTTATGAGAACGTAATGCCTGGTAATCTAAGGTGGAGCTGAGGTGGTGATGCACTGGGGAGCAGCTGCAAATACAGATTATCATTAACAGAGAGGTTTGACTGCACAATAAATGTAATGCATTTGAATCATCCCAAAACCATTCCCCCTCACCACCACTCCCCGCCCGCCCCCACTCCCCGTCCCTGGAAAATCTGTCTTCCATGAAACCAGTCCCTGGTGCCAAAAAGGTTGGGGACCACTGCTCAATACCATACTAGGATCACATTTTATAAATTGTTAAAGAATTAATTCTAAAAATGTGATTCAAGCCCTCTCATCTGAATTCTTATCTCTAGAATTATTTTAAGATTATGCATCAAAAATGGGATTCCAGGTTGGGGTGTGGCCTGGACTGCCCACGGAATTTGAAAACACTCCCTTGTCTTGTCTTGCTATCCGTACTCACAAGTATTCACACACCCCTCGAGTGGAGGCCTACACATCCTAGGAAGCAAGCAGAACCAAGGTCTGGAGGATGCATCCCCTGCAGGAGCAGGGCTGATGGGCAGGGCAGGGGTCCAGAGCTCTGACTCATCAGCTGCTCTCTAACTTCTGCCAAGTACTGTACTCACATGAGAGCATTCCTAGACAATTAGGACTTTCAGAAAGATTGTTTTAAGAAGAAAGGACACACCAACTCATTTGGAATTATGTTTCGTACTTTTTCTCGAAGTAGCAATGGTTTAGAAAAACACGCATAGTTTAACGCTGAGCACATATATATATATATATATATATACACACACACACATTATAATGATTTAACACTTTGTCAAAATTTATGGTCTTTTTCAGCAGCAACACCCTACACCACCACTTATCAGGTAGCGACAAGAAAAGATCTATGAACACACTGAAAAATCAGTGATGCGGTGTTAAATTTAAATACAAAGGTTGAGGCATTATATAATACCATACAATGAGAACTTTATTAGTAAAAGAGGTTCTCCTTACCAAAAGTCTACTTAAATGGAGTCACTTAAAAACAGGGACCGAATTTTGTGGTTAATAGTGGACAAATAACGTCGGGCATGGTGGTACGCATCTGTAATCCCAGCTATTTGGGAGGCTCAAGTGGGAGGATTGCTTGAGCCTGGGAGTTTGAGGTTGCAATGAGCTATGATGATGCCACTGCACTCTACCCCGGGCGACAGAGTGAGACTCTGTCTCAAAAAAAAGGATCAGGACCAGGGCTTGCAAGCTAAGTGTAAGAAAGATCCTGTGTCCTTGATCTTATTGTTGAACTTCTTCAAACAGACTTATTTTTGTCCTCTGATAAACTCTCACCTATTTAAGTTATTTAGCAGCATTTTCTGTTATTTGCAGCTGAATACAATCCTAACTGATAACACCAACTACTGCTAAATTACATTATGCTTAGCAGAGATCAACAAGAACTGCTGGTTCTACCTTCAAAATCCAGTCATTCTTCACCTTGCCCATTGCCAACAACACCCTGACAGAATCCACCATCTTCCCATCTGAGCACTGCAATGGCTTCCTAACTGGTTTCCTGGTTCTGCCATGTTCCACTTCACTATTTTCAGCCAAAGTTATTTTTCAGATTTTTTTTCTTAACATGGGATCTTGCTCTGTCACCCAGGCTGGAGTGCAGTGGCGGGATCACAGCTCATGGCAGCTTTGAACTCCTGGGCTCACTCCTAGGCTCAAGTCATCCTCTTGCCTCAGCCTCCCAGATAGCTGGGACTACAGGCACGTGCCATGACACTCAGCCAAAATTCATTTTAAAATGGAATTTGCATCATGCTACTCCTCTTCTTTAACCCTCCAATGATTTTCCATCTCACTCAAATAAATGCCAATGTCTTTATTCTACCTTCAAGGCAAGTGGTATTGATCGGATATAGCACTCCCTTGACCTCGCTGACCTTACCTCCTACTCAAGTGTTCCCCGCAATTCACCCAACCAAAATGACATCCTTGCAAACAGGGGGACTTTGCTCCTGTTCTCCCTCCCTCGAGACTCCTCCTCTATACACCCTTATGCTAGACCCTTAACTCTCTTCAGGTCTTTACTCAAAAGCCATCATCTCAGAGGCCCTTCCCTGGACACCTATCTCAAATGTCAACATTTTATTAACCCTGACATTTCCTAGTCCCCTCCTTGCTTTGCTGCTCCTCCTTCACTTATTTTCAAGATTCCACGCACAGCACTGACCTCCTTTACTTCTTAACATACTGTATATTTTGTTTATCTATCTTGCTTATTGTCTATGTCCCTCATTAAGATGAAAGCTTCATGAGGACATAGCTTTGTCTGTTCATTGCTGAGCCCTGGACCTAGAACAGTGTCAGGCACATAGTAGATGTTCAGTAAATATTTACTGATGAATGGTTAAAAGTCAGACGATGACGCCACTGCACTCTAGCCCCAGGTGACAGAACAAAACTCTATCTCAAAAAAAAAAAAAAAAAAAAAAAGAGCGAAGAAGTCAGGGAAAAACTAGGTAGAAATCTGAAGGAGAATGAGAAAGTGCCAAAGGCAAATATCCACTGCCTCATAATTACTGTTGGGACTCTCCCAAACACACCAGGTTTGTGTAGCCAGCCCCACACAGAACTACATCCTATATGCTGAGCAAAATGCCAGCACTCCCACTTAAACTGAACCCCATGCATGGTTGCAACACCACAGTTCTACACAACAGAGCAATAGCCACAAAAATAGAACAGATACTTTGGAAATTGCCTTGGCCAATCTTACTTTGGGAAAAGCACTTTTCAGCTGAAGCATGTGAACAAAAATGCCAAGATCCAAACTTGTGAGCAGTGAGTTTGTTACTCAAAATTAATGAATACCTGCTTTCTCAACAGCAAAACAGACACGTATGTATGCATTTTATTAAAAATAACAATTAAGCCTCATGCAGTTGATTTTAGAGCATGCTAAGAATATTTTTAAAAATAATCTTTTAAAAGTAACTTTTAAGTTACTAAACTACTTTTGTTTTTAAATAATTTTAGATCTATCTTAACATAGGCATAGATTATATCTGGGAGAATACATGAGGAAGTATAATAGTACTTGCTCCTGGAGACAAACTTAGGTGCTCAGAAGAAAGGGGTGGAAGGGAGATATTTTAATTATCACCCTTTTGAAATTTTACGATTTGCATCATGTTAATATATTTCTTTTCTTTTTTTGAGACAGTCTCACTCTGTTGCCCGGGCTAGAGTGCCATGGCGTCAGCCTAGCTCACAGCAACCTCAAACTCCTGGGCTCAAGCAATCCTGCCTCAACCTCCCGAGTAGCTGGGACTACAGGCATGGGCCACCATGCCCGGCTAATTTTTTCTATATATATTGTTAGTTGTCCATATAATTTCTTTCTATTTTTTTTTTAGTAGAGACGGGGTCTCGCTCTTGCTCAGGCTGGTCTCAAACTCCTGAGCTCAAATGATCCACCCGCCTCGGCCTCCCAGAGTGCTAGGATTACAGGCGTGAGCCACCGCGTGCGGCCCGCATCATGTTAATATATTTCTTATGCAAAAATAATAGGTTAAATTTTTAAAATAAGGCAATCATTCATTACCTTAATGAAACAAAACCTATTTACTTTGTCAAGATGGCAAAGGAAATCTCTTGATACCCATATTCTGAAGATAAGTGAATTCAAATTCTGTCAAATCAACATAAGAAAGAGAAGGCATATTGTTTAGAATGATCAAGTGTCTGAAGCAGCCCAGCAGTAAGGTCTTCCTTCTCACCCAGAGCCCTGCTTGGTGTTTTCACAAGATACAAGCAATGCGTGAACTTCCATGACACCTACCTCCTAGAGTAGCACTACAATAAAACTCTGGAATGATGAGAAAGTACCTGCTGCAGAAATATGTCAAATTGCTTAAAAATTCCTCTAAGTATCCAAACAGGTTTTTCACCTTTTAGAAGAAAAATTTATTCTAAGTTTTATTCTAACAAATAAGCCATTATTCCCCAAATCCTTATTTCCTAATTAAACGCTCAGGATAAGGCAAGGATCACAATAGAAATATAAAGACCAAGAAACATTACTAAAAAACAAATCAGTCTTAATAGAATAAGATTCTTTTAGGGGCTGCTTCCTGAAAACTGCCCTTATCAAATGCCATCTTATACACATCCAGATCAGGGAGAGAAAGGGCTGAGCTGCAGCAGAGCACTTCCTAACCTCTGCTGAAGGCTCAGCAAAGAGTTCCAGGGAAGCCGCCCCCGGGGTCTGTTAGATGTTATTAATGGTCTCTCTTTTTGTTTCAAAAACTGCCCCCATCCAAAAGCTGCAGAGACCCCAGCTTCCAAAAAGTAACAGGATGTCTGCAATGAAGCAAACAGAATCTTACTGGGTATACCTGAGATGTCCATGGAGCCTGGAGACATCCCATGTTCTACCAAGCTTGACTGCAATACAGGTGAAAAGTACACTCTCCTCCAGCCCCACCCCAGCCCGCAATTAACCTCCCTCTCAACAATACATCGTTTTATTTCCAAAAGAAAATAGGTGATAAACTCTAGCCAACTCCGCCTAATATTTAAGTCAACTTTATTATTTCTCACTTGTTAATAATCTCCATCTAAGCAGTTCACCACTTACTTGGCAACCACAACTCAAATTCCTGCAGACCAACTTGGGCTTAGTTGAGCAGGTCTCTTAGGTGATGTTTAAAATCTTGTTACTACCACTGCGATCATTAACTAAATGAAATGCCTTGAGAATGTAGGAAGATTCTCAAGTCACAGGCTGTTTAAAGTGCCACTTGGAAAGGAATCTGCCATTGGACGCGTCCTCACTCCCCCGCCCCGCCAACCACTCCTGCCCAGACGTCCTAAAAGCATTATGTCATCCACTAGCCCACATCTCTCCAGCCCTAATCCAGGGCTCCTCTCGAGGTGCCCTGCGCCCCCAGCCCTCCTCCCTCTCAGACTAGGAGAGGGAAGGGAAGTGGCCTTGCAACAGCCAAATGGGACGCGGTCTCGGCTCTTCCAAGTTCTCTTCCTAACAGTTAAGAGCACCTTCTGCCTCAGTTTCTCGCAAATAAAAAAAAAAAAAGTTCTCTCCCTAACTCTCCGCATCGTGGGAAGGGCGAGAAGACGGGCTGTGCCTCCCCTCGATGAATTCGGGACAGGCACGAGCGAGGCTCAGCCTCCCTCGCGGAAGGACAGAGGAGACCCGAGCGAGCGGACCGGGGTTGGTAGGGGATCTCGCCGCAGGAAGGGGCGGGTGTCCCCTTCCGGGCTAGACTGCGGGGTCACCCCTGTGGCCGCGGGACCCGGGGCTCGCGTCGCCGCCGCCCGCGCCGTCGCTGGGGCCCGCCAGGGCAGGGAGCTGCAGCGAGCCCGAACTCACGGTCGGTGCAACGGCTCCTCAGCCACCGCCGGGCCGGGCGGCGGCGGGGGCGGCTGCGGCTGAGGCGGCGGCGGCGGCGGCGGCTGTGCCTGCGGCGAGGGCTGAGGAGGCTGAGGCGGCGGTGGCGGCGGCGGCGGCGGCTGCGGCTGCTGCTGCTGCTGCTGTTGCTGGAAGGACTTGAGAGACTCGAAAGCCTTCATCAGCTTTTCCAGGGTCGCCATGGCGGTCTCCTGCCCCGGAGGGCAGCCCCCAGAGTCTTTGGGCCGGCTTGCGGCGCCGCTCAGCAGCGGGGCAATGAATGGGGCTCGCGGCCGCGGGCAGACGCCGAACCGAGGCGCCCGGCCATCTTGGACACGGCCCGGCAGCCCCCGCGGCTCCCTGCGCCCCGCGTCGCTGCGGCGGCGGAGGCGGGGCCACGCCGGGCCGGCGGAATTGACAGCCCGAGGCGGGGGCCTCTGCCAATGGCCGGCCGAGGCGCGGGCCCGCCCCCCCGTACCCGCAGGTTTGTCCCACGGAGCCACTGGGGCGGCTGAGATCGCAGCGCCCCTCCCGGGTGAAGGCGCGGGGCTCGGCGGGAGGAGGCGGGGCAGGAGACGAGACCAGGAAGGGGCGGGTGTGGAAGGGGCGGGTGTGGAAGGGGCGGGTGTGGAAGGGGCGGGTGTGGAAGGGGCGGGGCAAGACGGCTGAGGTTGGGGAAGGGGCCGGGCAGCGAGGGGCGGGTCACGGGGCAAGCCGGGGACGGAGAAGGGGTGAGCGCTGACTGGGAGAGGTGCAGGAGCGGGACAGGGAGGGAGTGAGGGGGACAGGGAGGGGTGCAGGAACGGGGACAGGGAGAGGGTGAGGGGGGACTGGGAGAAGATGAGCGGGGACAGGAAGCGGTGCAGGAGCAGGGACATGAAGGAGTGCAGGAGCCGGGAGAAGACCGACGCAAAGAGCGACGGGGAAGGCCCAGGACGCCGGGAGTCGCAGCAGAGCGGCCTCGGGCTTGGAGCTGGAGATCCCCGCGGGGCTCGCTCGTCCACCAGGCTGGCTGGGCCTTGGGGGGAGCATGGCCCCGCGGGGAGCATGTTGGGGGTTTTGCTGGAGCAGAGAGGACATGAGTGAACCCCTGCACAGAACACAGAGAATGCATGATTGGTGACGACTCCCAGCGAGCAGAGGCCCCTGCAGGGCAACCCTGCTGCGAAGGAGGGAGGAAGGTCTGGGGCGGGCTCGGGTGGTCAGAGCCTGTGGGGGGTGGTCAGTGCCTGCCACCTTAGGCCATGGCTAGAGCCACGAAAACCAGCTTTGCTCAGAGACATTCCCCACGGGAATGATTACCCCTCCTAAGGAGAGCACCATCCTCTGGCCTCTGTGGGGGGACCCCCACAGGGCACCGTTCAGCAACAGCTCAACAAAGGTCTGTGGGGACCTCCTCATGGCCAGGAGTGCAGGCTGGCACTGGGATGAGCAGCAGAGGGGTCAGGGATGGTGGGGGCATCACCTGCCATCACCTCCAGCCCACAGGGAGTGGGGTGAGCCTCAGAGAGAGCTGCCCAGGGGGGTGATGCATGGGATGACAAACCTATTAAAGCCCACTCAGGGCAGGTCACACCTGCCACTCAGAGTCCCCGGTTCTGTGGTCACAAGCAATGTCTCCACTTTCTCTCAGAGCCTGTCCCTTGCGCCAAAGAGGTCAGGTAGAGGGAGGCCCAGCATTGTTCCCAAGGGGATGGCAGCTGTCTCCCCTTCTCACAAGAAGGACAGCAGAGGAACAGCCTTCAGTTCCTATTCCCTGTTGTTAATAAAGGCCCTTGTCCACTGGGCTGGGCAAGTGCAGGGTCTCGCACAGGGCAGGCGTGATGGCAGGCCCAAGGCTGTCAATTGCTGTGGTCCACACACTTGTAAGATGGCCCCAGTAACTCCCTCCTCCTGGCATCTATGCCCTGGTATGATCCCTCCCCTGAGTGTGGGCTGCACCTAGTGGCTTGCCTCTGACCAATATAATGCAGCAAACGTGACAGAATGTCACTCTGTGATCAGGTCACAAAAGGGTGTGACTTTAGTCGTGCTGGCACTCTCTCTATTGCCTTCTTGGCTTGCACACTTTGATGAAGCAAGCTGCCATGCTGGAGAGACCCAAGCCTGGGTGTAGACCCTTCCCTGGTCAGCTTTCAGGTGGGAGGTAGCTGGTATTTGATTGCACCCTAGTCAGAGGCAGGGAGCAGAGGACCCAGTTAAGCTGTGCCCAGATTCTTGACCCATGGAAACAGTCATAAATGTGGGTTAAGCCATCATGTGTTGTGGTGATTTGTAACACATCAACAGATAACTGTATTAGTTTGCTTGAGCTGCTGTAACTAAGTACCACAGACTGGGTGGCTTAAACAATAGAAATTGATCTTCTTGTGGGCCTGGAGGCTAGAAGTCCCAGATTAAGTTGTTGGCAGGGTTGGTCTCTTCTGAGGCCTCTCTCCTTGGGTTACAGTTGGCCATCTTCTCCCTGTGTCTGCACATGGTCGACCCTCTGTGTGGGTCTGTCCTAATCTCTTCTTCTAAGGACACCAGTCATGCTGGATTAAGGCCCACTCTAGTGACTTCGTTTTACCTTAATTACCTCTTTAAAGAACCTCTCTCCAAATATAGATACATTCTGAGGTCCTGGGGATTAGAGCTCAACATACGAATTTTGAGCGGACACAATTCATCCCATAACAATAAGTAATAAACAATAAGTAACATGGTTGTATCCTGACAGCCACTCTGACCTTTTTTTTTTTTTTTTGAGACAGGGTCACACTCTGTTGCCCAGGCTGGAGTGCAGTGGCATCATCATAGCTCACTGCAGCCTTAAGCTTGTGGGCTCAAGCCTTTCTCCCGCCTCGCCTCCCAAGTAATTGGGACTACAGGCACATACCACCATGCCCAGCTAATTTTTCTGTTATTTGTAGAGACAGGGTCTCACTATGTTGCCCAGGCTGGTCTCAAACTCCTGGCCTCAAGCAATCCTCCAGCCTCAGCCTCCCAAAGTGCTGGGATTACAGGTGTGAACCATCGCACCTGGCCTGACATTCCTCTTTAATAATAAGACCTTAATTTTTGTTTTTGTTGTTTTCAGGAGGCTCACCAGTAGAAAGACCTCAATTGTTATCTGAGCAATTTGCCACTTAGCTAGGAGACTACATTTCCCATCCTTCCTTTCAGTTAGCTATGGCCATATGACTAAATAAGTTATGGCCAATGAGATACAAGCAGAAGTAATGAGTATTACTTCTAGAAAGGCTCCTTAAAAGGAAGGGGCACCTTTTTCCTGCTACTTGAAATGGGATGTGTTGGTTGGTGTGTGAGCAGCTATTTTGGGTCATGAGTATAAAAGCCACATTCTGAGGTGAGGGAGCTAGAAGGAACAGAGGCCCAGATGACTGGGTAGAGCTGTCATTTCAGCCTGGCCTGTCCATCTCTGGACTTCTTTCATCTGTAAGAGAGAAATGTACTTTTATTTTGTCTGAATCATGGTGACTTTGGGTTATTCTGTTATATGGCCCTAAACCAAATTCTAACCAGACCAGGGAGGGTATGGGTCACTGGGACCATAAATGGTCACAACAGATTATAACTGCTTCAGCCATGGCTAGAAGAAAGTCTATAATCCTGACAGGAAATCTAATTAGAAAGACTTGTAGAAAGGGAATATCAAGAAGCAAATTTTTTAGAATTCACAGAAAACTTTGGCATAGTCCCAAAAGAGTAGTAATTAAAGATGAACACAGGCCGGGCGCGGTGGCTCACGCCTGTAATCCTAACACTCTGGGAGGCCAAGGCGGGCGGATCGCTCGAGGTCAGGAGTTCGAGACCAGCCTGAGCAAGAGTGAGACCCCCGTCTCTACTAAAAATAGAAAGAAATGATTTGGACAGCTAAAAAAAAAAATATATATATATATATATAAAATTAGCCGGGCATGGTGGCACATGCCTGTAGTCCCAGCTACACAGGAGGCTGAGGCAGTAGGATCACTTAAGCCCAGGAGTTTGAGGTTGCTGTGAGCTAGGCTGACGCCACGGCACTCTAGCCAGGGCAAAAGAGTGAGACTCTGTCTCCAAAAAAAAAAAAGATGAACACAGTTGGCAATTTGGCACAGTGTCTCTAAAGCCTTAAAAATGGGTACAGTCCCTGAACAGCAAAGACACCTCCAGTAATTTATCCTCTGAAAACAATCATGTATATGTGATAATCATTTATTACAGCAACATTTAGGACCAAAAAAATGGAAAAAGTATAAATGCTGAGCAGAAGGAGATTAGTTAAATGAATCATGATTGAGCCATACGTGGTCACTAGAATCCTGTCCTAGACGAGCCTGTATGACTCAGGAGAAGGTTTACACTGCATCAGCAGATTATACTGCTGTGTAGAGCATGATCACCCCACTTCCCTTTTTTTAAGAAAAGAAAACACACAAATACATAGAAAAAAGATTATAATGGGATCTAGTCACCAAGTTGTAACACTGACTCTCTCTAGGCAAGGAAATTAAGGGTGATTTGTATCTTACTCTTTGTGCTTTTCTGTATTTTTCAAATTTTCAGCAGTGAACGTGTACTATTCAGGGGGAAATTTTTTAATGAAAGAACAGGTATGGGTGGTGAGCTAAAAATGAAACCCTAGCAACACATTTGTGACTGGTCCTCATGAGGAAGAGGGGAGACATTTAAATCCACTCAACTCTCCTGCCAAATGGGGTGCACACCAAGGCCGGGGGGAGTGTACTCGGGTGGGATAAGGCTGGAAAAAGAAGGAACCATGAAGCAGACCCAGGAGGGAACAAGATAAGCAACCCAACAGCTCCTGAGAGCAGAAAGGGCAATTTGATGGCACCCAGGCCTCCCCCTGAGGGGGCTGAGAGAGGAGCAGGTGTGAAAATGAAATGGGCAGGAACCTTCTGGAGAAGGAATCCATGAAGTAGTGAAGAGTGCAGGGCCCAGCTGCAACAGAAACCTTGTCTAGTGTGATGGCTGAGGCCAGAAGGGCAGGAGGTGGGCATGGCCTCTCCTCCACCTTTCCTGTTTCCTTAGGTTTCAGGTGTCTCTGGTTCTGGTTCAAAGCTTCTTATGTGGACTGTACCTCCACACACGCCTAGCCTGACAATCTTTCTTTTTTCACTTCAATTATATTATCTGTAATTATTGATATATTTGAATTTCTTCCACCTACTAGATGCTTTCTGTATTTCCCACCCGTCCTTTGTTGCCTTTTCACTCCTTTCTTGCCTGTTTTTTGGTTGATTTAAGTCTTATTTTTGAAACTTTATTAGTTTGAAATGTATACACTGTTTGCTTTCAGTGGTCACCCTAGAAATGGCAACATCCATCCTCCAAGTACCAGACTCTAACATCAATCAATAATACATGTGCTGTCTCCCTCATCATGCAGGGATTGTACAACACATAAATGCTGTTCATGGTTCCTCCCAATTTAGAGGGTATTATAAATACACATGCACATATTGCAAAAGACATAGACACAATAATTGTGGAACAGTCAGCTTTTATTTAAATTGACCCCCATATTTACCATTTTTATTACTCTTCATTCTTTCCCGAATCTCTGATCTGCCATCTAGGGTCATTTTCTTCTGCCTGGAAAACACCCTTTAGAATTTCTCTGACAGTGGATGTCCTATTGCTGAAATCTTTCCATTTCAGTTTATCAAAAAAAGCCTCTATTTTGCCTTTATTCTTAATGGATTTTTGGTTGGGCATAGAATTCAAAGTTGGCAGCTATTTTCTTTCACCAGATTGCAGGTCTGGACCGCACTGTTTTCTGCTTTTAATTCTTGCTGTTAAGAAGTCAGCTGTCAATTTCATGGCTGCTCCTTTGAAAGTAACATGTCTTTTTTTAATCTGGCTGCTTTTAAGAATTTGACTTTGATTTTCTGTAGTTTCAGAGTGATTTTTCTGGGTATATAAGGAGAGACAAATCTGCTTGTTAACAGTAATCTAACAGGCTGGCTCAGCAGCAAGAGCTCAAGTCCTGCTGATACCAGTTCTGGAAGCTGGGGAATGCAGATATCCCTTGGTGAGAAATATCTGAGATCAGGATATTTCTTTCACCAGCGAAGCCATTCCCCTCAGCCTGAAATCTCCCTCCATGATTAGCCAGGTGCTCCCTCTTCCCTTCCAATTTCTGTGCAAATATCCAGAATGACAAGGAGCAAGATCCCTCTCCTGGTGCACGACCTATCATGTGACCAGCCAGACGTGGCACTGACAACTCCCATGGGATGACAGGAGCTTCAGAGACAAGGCGCCTCCATCGGATGACTCTCTGCCTTCTAAGTTTCCCCATTAAATCCACTTTATGCCTGTCCCATGTGTTTATAGGGTTTGTCATTACTTGGACTTGGTGTAACAATATGGATTTCCTTTCATTTAATCTGCTAGAAATTCACTGGGTTTTGAATTTGTGCATTGATGGCTTTCATCAGCTTTGAAACCTCTCACTGTCCCTTGAAACACTGCTTCTGTTCCATTCTCCCTCTCTCTCTTCCTGGTACTCCAAATAAATGTATATTAGGTCCTCTCACCATGTCCTTTCTTCTGTATTTGCCATTCTTTTTGCCTCTTAGTGCTTTATTCTGGATAGTTTTATATGATTTATTTTACTAGTTCTCTCTTTGGCTGTTTCTATTCTGCTGTTAAACCCTTACTTTACCATTAAGTTCTGGAATTTCACAATTCTCATGACTAGAATTTATAGTGACTCCTTCTAACGTATGCTGTCACTTTTTATAGTTTCTAGTTTCCTGCCAAAACTTTCAAGTTTTGCAAATTTTCTCCTTAAACATAGTAGCATAGTTGTTTAAGAGTCTGTATCTCACTATCTAGAGCTCTGGGAGTATGTTTCTCATGTTTGAAGTTTCTGCTAATTCCCATTCATATGACCTCATCTCATGTTCCTGGTTATCTTTGCATACTGACATTGTATTTGAAAATTATTATAGACATAATTTGAAGCTTAAGGTATTACCTTCTTCCAGAGATGATTTTTCTTTGTGATGCTAGGCTCCTGGGGATACTGGAAGTCCGAGGCCATCTTAATCCAAGTTCCAGTTTTGGGGAACTCGATGTGGTGATACGGAGGAACTTCCTATGTTTCCAGAGAGCCATTCATATTTGAGAGCTGTTTTACTTCCAAGTCACCCTTATTCTCGGGTGCGTTGGACCCCAAAGTGGAGAGTGAATTGTCTGGACTCCAATCATGGCATGCTCTGGATTTTTTATTCTCCTATTCTCAAGAGGCTTAGCTCAGCCTTTCCGGTTTCTTGTCCAAATGAGCAAATATCCTCAGAGCAGAACCAGCACTGGTGTTTGGCTCGTCTAAGTTCCTACCCTCCCCTTGCTTTCAGCCCTGAAAGCTACTTACTCTGTCGATGTTTATATTTGTGTAGCTTTATTAATTATTTTCATTAGGATGGCAGATCTGTGTTCTATAGCCCATCATTAATGTACATGGAAATTCTTCCTATACATTCAGACAGTCCCCAACTTGTAATGGTTCGATTTAAGATCTTTAGACTATGTGATGGTGCAAAAGTGATATGCATTGAGTAGAAACAGTACTTCGAATTTTGCATTTTGATCTTTTCCCAGGTTAGCCATATGTGGTACAATACTTTTGCAATGCTGGGCAGTGGCAGCTCCCAGTCAACCACTGGATCATGGGGGTAAACAACTGATACTCCTAGAGTGTACTGTACTGTTAGATAATTTTGCCCAACTATAGGCTAATGTAAGGGTTCTGAGCATCTCTATGACAGGTGAGGCTCAACTATGATGTTTGGTAGGTTAGGTGTATTAAATGCATTTTCCACTTAGGATATCTTCAGTGTTCATCAGGATGTAACCCCATAATAAATCGAGGAGCATCTTTAGTAAATATAATGTTGAGAATGGCCATCCACCTATTCCTGATTTTACATGAATGCCTCCAGGCTATACCCTCATCAGGTAAAATATTGCCTTCTGGGCTGATAAATATATTTTATCATGCTAAAGAAGTAGTAATTGATTTATTTTATTGACTATATAAAAAACGTGTGTTGAATTAGGTACAATGCCTTTTTTACAGCATCTGTGAAAATGATCTTTTATTTTTTTCTTGGATCTATTCACATGATTTATGTTACTAAATTTCCAAGTATTGAACCATTCATACATTAATGAAATAAACCCCACTGCATTATGATGTAATATTTTTAATGTGTTGTTGGATTCTGTTTCGTAATATTTTCTTAAGGGTTTTTGCATTAGTATTCATAAAAGAGATTAGTAAGACTGTCTCCAAAAAAAGGAGGTTGATGTGAAGTTTTTGTATAAGATCTTTATAAGATTTTGGTATCAAAGCAATTTATACTTGCTTTATAAAAAGCATTGGGAAGTTTTCTTTTTCTAGGCTCTAGAACATTTAAATCCCATTCAAATTATTTGCTCTTCAAGGTGTGCGAACATTCTCATGTCAAATTGTCTGAGCCTGGTGTTTTTTTTTGAAGAGTAGCTCTTTGACAACTTTTTCTCTTGAAATTAGTCTGTTTAGGCTTTCTGTTTTACTTGTGGTTAATTTTGATAAATCATATTTTCCTAGAAATGAATTTTATCCAGGTTTTATGTTTATTTTCATGAAGTTGTACAAAGTAATCTTTATCTTTAATTCCTTCTTCATGTGATTTTTCTCTTATAATTAATTTTTGTGTATTTGTATTTTTTCCCTTTTGCTTAATTAGGGTAGATATTTATTTTGATTTTAAGAACAAACTTCTTTATTATTTGTTATAGTTTTTGTTTT
>CM052436.1:168235408-168265443 GCA_028533085.1 Varecia variegata | reverse complement strand
TGCACATACAATCTTTTTTTTTTTTTTTTTTTTTTGAGACAGAGTCTCACTGTGTTGCCCAGTCTAGAGTGAGTGCCGTGGCATCAGCTTAGCTCACAGCAACCTCAAACTCCTGGGCTCAAGCGATCCTTCTGCCTCAGCCTCCCAAGTAGCTGGGACTACAGGCATGCACCACCATGCCCGGCTAATTTTTTCTATATATATTTTTAGCTGTCCATAATTTCTTTCTATTTTTAGTAGAGACGGGGGTCTCGCTCTTGCTCAGGCTGGTCTCGAACTCCTGAGCTCAGACAATCCACCCGCCTCGGCCTCCCAGAGTGCTAGGATTACAGGCGTGAGCCACCGCGCCCGGCCCACATACAATCTTTTCTTTCGTCATTGTTGGAACATAAACCTGCTATGCTGGAAACGGCAGTACCTCGTTCTGCCAGGGGATGGGGACAAACCCCATAACAAATTGAGCGTAGAAGTTGTCATCTGTGGTGTCCAGGTAGACTCCTTTCAGCACGAGAACTGCTCAATATTCCAGACATCCTTGCAGTAAAGTGTATGAGGCTGTGCAGCAAGAACAAAGAGAGAACAATCCATGAGATGACAGAGTAATCTGCAGTTCCCACAGTTACAAAGAATAAAATGCATATGATGTGAGTGCATAAACACTGGTCCATTTCTTTGCCAAGCCCCTCATTTGAAGAATTTTCATAGAGTATGTCCTCTAAAGAGGCAATTCCCGGAGCTCCTCCTCTATGAAAACTTTAGTGTCACAGATCCTGTGGATCTTGTGTGCTCCAGCTCCCTTGTGTGCACACACACTCTCTTTCTCTGTCACTCACACACACACACACACACACACACACACACCCTCTGAGGACCACACCCTTCTCTTTTCTATAGTGGAAAGTGGATTACAAACAAGGCCAGGATGAAGGAGGATGAGATGGATGCTTTTATCAGAAGATGCAGCACAGACTGAACAGCTGTGGAGCGGGAGGGAGACCACACCAATGGGATCCGTTAGTGACCACGCCACCAACCCCTGGCGTCCTCCTCGTAAAGCACCTGCTGAAAATTTGAGTAGCAGTTCCACGTCTCGCCCTCCCTGCCAGCTCATTGAGTGGTCTCGAGCTGATGGAGGCATCTGAGGGAGCAAGGGCCCTACCCCTCCCGTTCTGCTCCACTCCATGGGTCAGCAGGCCCCTCCTCTGGGTCAGAAGCCCAGGTCTGTGGCCCCTGCCCTGGCCTTGTGGTCCTCAGATGCAAGAGGTCAGGCAAGCAGGTGGGGGGTGCCGAGGCTGGGCCTCCCCCTCTTGTCAGTGCTTGCACTTTGGGGGCTAAGGAACAAAAAGCACAGAACTTCGCAATCGCAGGGTCCTCATCTGCTCATACAAGAGGCACCCTGCAGTTCTGAGAAACTACCTTACCCACAGCCAGAACTTGCACACCAGTGAGTGCTATAATCAATGCAGTGATGTTCTGCAGGTCACTGGTCACCAGTGCTCTGAGAGTAGCTGCTGGTCATTCATGCATCCCCACAAGGTGGGGAGTGGAAGTCGGCTGGCAGGCCCTGCCTTCAGGGGACAGTCCAGAGGAAGGCATCCCAATATTTCGGTATAGGTCAAAGGCCCAAACCCCGTACTGCCCCACAACCAATGGAGTCTTAATTCCACAAAGGAAACTCCCCGCTGCGTTGTCATGAGAGCCCCCTGAGGACTGGCTCCCTGTGGACCCATGTGATTACTCCGAGGGCACGCAGACATGTCTGAGATAGCCTACACCCCTGTCCCACCTGCTCCCCCACCCTTCTCAGGGCTGGGTCAGTGTCAGTCAAGCTCAGCTGGAACATCCCTCCTCAGAGACTGCCCTGGGCCTGCCTGCTCCTGACCCAAGCAGCCCCAGGGCCTGGCAGAAGGGAGGTTCTCAGGACCAGATGGCCCTCGTGGAGGCCTTGTCACGCACTCACCACTGTTACGCAGTTTTCTCAGTTGGCTAGTTAGTTTTACTGCCTATCTCTGCAGGCTAAGACAGGCTGCCCCGGAGCAGAGACCTTGCTTGTCTTGTTGTCCCTGTGCCCTTAATACCTAGAGCTGTGTCTGGCAGGTAGCAGGCATTCAATAAATATGTACCATGTGAATTAATTCCAACAAAGGAGTTACTACTATAACATATAATACAAATATAAAATAAACCTAACAGATCCTGAACAAGTCCCACATCTAAAAATATTTTAATTGTACTATCTTAATTCCATCCTATTCTTCAAAATTACCTATCCTCATGTGTGTGTTGATATAATACGTCTGAAGCAGACTTCCCAAGACACAGCCCAGAGTACTGTTTGTGTTCACTTACCCTTTTTTTGGCAAGAGTGTCCTGATTGTCTGCGGGCATCCCCACCAGGCACTGACACGTGCCAGGCCCTGTACCAAGCACTCTGGAGACATAACCTCATCTGGTCCCCACAGCACACTCAGGAGGAGGCATAGTGACTGCACCATAGTCCTCAGCGTGGGGCCCGGCCACAGTCCCAGGACCTTATAAATGGTGGAGTAGGGATGCGCATTCCAGGCGAAGGAAGCAGGTGTGCACTGTGGTGTGAGAAGGTGAGAATGAGAGGTGAGGCCAGTACTGATACCAGGAAGGGAACGCTGGACATGCAGGGCCCTGAAGGGCATGCGGAGGAAGTCTTGAGGTAGTGCTGTGGCTCCTGAGGAGGGCAGCGGCTCCGTGCCACCAGCAGTGAGGGCAGACAGTGGAGCCAGAGCACTGCTGGGAAGGTCTAGGGGGTGGCTGTGGGGAGCTGGAGGTGATGGGGGAGGGAGGAAGAACCAGCTATGACAGGTACCACAGAGCAGAAGCCACACCCTGGCTGTTCCAGGTGATTCTGTATCTGCTTAAAAAAAAACTATGCTGCATGGATCACTGTTTCTGGGGACCCTGATACTCTTGGCAGCACACTCACATCAGGACAGAAAGGAGGGTCCAGCATGTTTGCTTCCAGCCTCCTGAAGTTGATGCCCTTGAACACAGGGTGCTGCTTCACTCCGGCTGCTCCGTCGCCCTCTCAGCCCAGCCGTTCCCTTGGGTTATTGGTAGGTAACTGTACAAGAGGTGGAAATGGGATCACGGTAAGCTCCTAGCATAAAAATGAAACTCAAAAATCCCCTCCATGGCCTGGGCGCAGTGGCTCACACCTGTAATCCTAGCACTCTGGGAGGCCCAGGCGGGAGGATTGTTTGAGCTCAGGAGTTCGAGATCAGCCTGAGCAAGAGCGAGACCCCGTCTCTACTAAAAATAGAAAGAAATTAGCTGGACAACTAAAAATATATAAAAAAAAATTAACCAGGCGTGGTGGCGAACGCCTGTAGTCCCAGCTACTCAGGAGGCTGAGGCAGAAGGATTTCTTAAGCCCAGGAGTTTGAGGTTGCTGTGAGCTAGGCTGATGCCACAACACTCTAGCCTGGGCAACAGAGTGAGACTCTGTCTAAAAAAAAAAAAAAAAATCCCCTCCATAATAATAACCAAGAATTAGGGGTGGCAGAGAGCATGTACATCTAGAAAAATACTCACATTTCAAAGCATCAACCCCACCACATTAGTTCAGATTTGATTACTTATGTGGTACTTCACAAAGGAGTTGGGCTAATGTTTTGCCTTTGAGCTATCAATACTATATAAGGGGTTGGCTAAGTTAATCCTCAAGTAAAAAAATTTTAATCATGTAAAAATTAGGCAATTTTTTTAAGGAAATAGAAACTGTTGAGAATTTCAGAAATATCATTTTAATATAAATTATATTTATAATCAGAAACCATTTTAATCTGTTCATTAAATAGATCAGTAAGGACCTCAGATGAAGCAAAAACTTAACAAACCTGCTTGTAGAAACTGTATATTCTTAAAACAGAGTATCTTATTCAAAAGTATTCCTTATACACATACTTACAACTGTCACAAATTCAATAAACCTTCCTCCACAATTGTTATTGATCAAAAAAGGTTAGGCTGTGCTCAAAAGCAGCATATTAAAGATCTGTGCCTCTAAAATATAGCCTAAACCAGAGGTTGAGAAGCTACAGACCCTGGTCTACAATAGCTGCCTAATTTTGTAAATAATAAAGTTTTATTGGCAGAACCATTAGTTTGCTATTGCTATTGCTAAGGCTGCTTTTGCACTACAGTGGCAGAGCTGAATAGTTGTAACAGAGATCTGCAAAGTCTAAATAATACTTACTATCTGGCCCCTTACCAAAAAGTTTGCTGATTCCTGGCCAAATCAACATCCCAAAGACCAGAAAGCATTCTGGACCCAGCTTCTCCACAGTGCTCTAGCTCCCAACCTTGCTGAGCTGTGCCTACCAAGGCCTGAGTCTAGAAAGCTCTTTGCCTCACTTACTCCTGCTAAATTCCCCGCGTTCCAGCTTCTCTGGTCCCAGCCCTGCTCTAGATTAGGCTCCGCTCCTCCAGCCCCACAGCCTCAAAGCATCCCCTGCTTCTTCCTTATGACACTTATCACAACTGAGGTGAACAAACCATCTGGGCAATCCTTTTTTGCCAGCCTTTCCTGTTAGGCGTGAAGCTTGCTGAGGGAGGAGCTGTGTACCCCTAGCACCTAGCCAGAGCAGGTGCTTAATGAGATTTGCTCAATGCATTTATTCTTTGCATGCTTTTGTTAATTTAAAACACATCTGAAAAAAATTTTCTTTTTCTCTTTTTTGAGACAGAGTCTCACTCTGTCACCCAGGCTGGAGTGCAGTGGCATCATTGTAGCTCACTGCAACCTCAAACTCATGGGCTCAAGTGATCCTCCTGCCTCAGCCTCCCCAATAGCTGGGACTACAGGCAAGTGCCACCTTGCCCGGCTTATTTTTTCTATTTTTGGTAGAGAAGGGGTCTCGGTCTTGCTCAGGCTGGTCTCAAACTCCTGAGCTCAAGTGATCCCCCTGCCTCTGCCTCCCAAAGTGCCAGGATTACAGGTGTGAGCCATGGCACCTGGCCCTGAAAATTAATTGTAATGCCAAATACAATTTCTATATCTCGGGGATTCCATGCCTCTATTATTAGGCTTGCTGCCAACACACATCCATTGAAGGGTATGGATATTCTGAATGTTTGTATCACACTCCCCAGCCCCAAATTCATAGGAGGAAACTTAATCCCCAATGCAATGAAACTAACAGGTGGGACCTTTATGAGGTAAATAGGTTATGAGGGCTCTTCCCTCCTGTATGAGATGAGGGCCCTAATAAAAGACCCCCAGGGTGCACGCTGCTCCTTCCACCATATGAGGACACAGTAAGAAGGTTCCATATTTGAAGCAGAGAGCAGCCCTCACCAGATACTGAATCTCCTGGTGCCTTTATCTTGGACTTCTCAGCCTCCAGAACTGTGAGAAGTAAATGTCTGCTGTTTATAAGTTACCCAGTCTAAGGGATTTTTTTACAGCAGCCTGAGTGGACTAAGACAGATGACCTGACCAAGCAGCACAGGGCACAGGAAAGAACCTTGGTCCACAAGCTGGGCTCAAGTCCTGCTGCTGCTGTTTGCTGTGTGACATCACAGAAACCAAACTCTTAATTTTTTTAACTGTGAGGCTATGAGACTATCTTAGGAATCCACTGTGAGGATGAAATGAGACGATGTGTCAAAGAAATCTGGAAATTATAAAACGGTATACAAATGTCAGTCAGTCTGACCTCCCATTTGGATTACTGTAAAAACCCAACTGTTCTCTTCCCTTCCCCCTCTTCTCTCCATGCCACATAAGCCTAACACCCGAACTTTAAACCAGACCTGGTTCATTCTTTCAGTAAACTTGCAGAGCACTGGGTGCAGGTGGGGCTCAGGCCTGGGTGACAGGCAGGGAGGAGGGCGCAGAGGCCAAGGGCTCTCGCAGCACCTCACAGGCCTCCCTGGATTTACACACCTGAGTGGTCCTGGTGCAGATTCCTCGCAGCACCTGGGGCCACCGGCTGTCCCTGCAGGTGATCCACAGCCCCTCCTCTGTCTTGTTCAGGTTAACTTTGCATCTTGAGAAGCCTCTCCTCCGATCCCTGTTTGTTGGAATTTAGTCCATTCTTTAAGAACTAACTGCTTCTCCTCTCAGTAATTATTGAGGATTATGTGTTACTAAACACTTTCCATGAGTTATTTCATTTTATCTTCCCAACAGTCCTGTAAGGGAGAAGTTACTCTCATCCATGTTTTATAAATGAGAAACTGAGGCTCAGAGAGATCAGCTCACAATGGGGAGCTGGCCCCCTGGGCCCCAACTTCAAAGCCGGTGCTCCTACTCACAACACAGGCCCTCACTCAGACACTGCCTTCTTCCCTGATGCCTCCAACACCCAACGGGATTTCTTCATCCTGAAAACCCTCAGGCCCTCGTTTCTGTCCGTTTATGACACCTTCACATTCTGCTTTTTTCTTTTTTTTTTTTTACTACAGGCATTTGTATGTTTATTTTAGTCCTAACATTAATTGCTGCTTAGGGCAGCCACTGTTTCTAGTATACGTTTTTACATTCCTATAGCTCTGTCACACTGTCCTGTGTGTGGCAACACTCAGGCAATAGCTATCAAAGTGAAAATAACTAGTAGTTGGTCCAAATGTTATTAAACACTGTCCACTCCAAGCAGAATGAGCCAGCTGGGAGAAAGCCAGGCGGATGCCACAGCTCAATGACAAGCCCGTGACAATCATTGCTTCATATATGGAAACACATGAAAGGGAAAGCAAACTAATGACTCTCCAGCCACCACCAACTCACATGAGTTACTGGTATGCTTCAGCCCTAGGTATATCTGCTGGTGACTCCAGTACCCAGATAGGGACCTCTGCCCATCCGCTGGCTCCCATGGCCTCCTCTTCTCCAATGGTCTCATCCTCCCCACCCAGCCACACTCTCCCCAGGTCACACCCTAGACTCTTCCCTCAGCTCCACTGCCCGCAGCTTCCTCTGGGCAATGCCTCTAATCTTTCTGCTTCCACCAGGAGGTGCCCTGACTCCGTGGAATCTGCCCTTTCCCAAGTCCTCCTCCGGAGCCAGCTTCAATTCCACAGTCCATTACTTAATTTCTCCTCTGCAGACACCCCAGCTCCTGGCCGATCTATTGCCACATCACCCCTGCTGGGTCGGCAGCTCCCTGCCTGCTCCATCCTGGGTGTGGGGGGCACAACACACAACCACAGCCGCCCACCTCCCTTCAAATCCTCGGGAGCCCTAGATGCTGCTGAGGAGCCCCCGCTACTTCACAGCGCTCCACCCCTCCTCTGTTCCACCTCTTCCCCTCGAGGAAACAGAAGTCCCACAAGACAGTCTCTCCCGCCCGCCTCCTCCCCACTGCACTGGCCGCAGGCGCTGGCTCCCATCCTCCCCACCGGCGGACTTTGTCCCAGCCAGTCCCGCTTCCTTCTGGGGTTCCTGCTCAGGCCCCGTCCTGGAGTCAGCCCGGACTCCTCCCCACCACGCTGGCAAATCCTGTAGGCCCTGCCTTCAGGATCCACCTGGAGCCTGATAGTCGTTGTCTTCCGACACTTCCCACACCTGCGCTGCCACCACCAAGGTCTAAGCCACCCCCATCCTCACCTGAATCGCTGCAAAGCCCTGGATGGCCTCCCTGTGTCCCGTCTACCCATTCCCTTCCCAGCATTCTCCTCAGAACCCCGTGATGGCTTCATGGCCATCAGAGTGAAAGGAACACTCAAGGCCTGACAACGATGATGGCATGGCCCAGGTCTTCCTGCCCTCCGTTCTACCCCCTTTAAGCCCCACTACTGTCAGCTCCCACTGACAGTAAACACAACTTTTGTTTTGCTCACTGCTGTATCCCCAGTTCATGGGACAGTGCCTGGCACGTACAAGATGCTCAATAAATCCCTGTTCAATGAAAATAAATGAAAAAAATGCACTCAAAAATAATAAATAGTGGTTTAAGATAAATAACAGAGTCTCTCTCAGTGATTTAGTGTCTGGGCAGCAAGGGATAGTGAAAACACTCCAGGCCCAACGGCGGATGGAACCTGACTGCTCCTCGCTCTTCCCCTGACTGCGTACCAGGTCTCCATGCTGCGACACACGATGCCAGTGTCAGCCTTGCAGGGCCCTTAGCAGAATCAAGGAAAGTGTCTATGCAGCACCTGGCACAGAGCCAGGTGCACAGCAGACCTTCAAGTCAGAGTGTCTGCGGGGCTACAATCCCTGGGCAGCTGTGGTTGAAGAAAGAAGAAACCCTTGCTATTTCAAAACACATTAAAGATTAGTTTTATGTTTCATTTCATATAAAGTTGGTCAATGAAACAAGGCTCAGTTGTTTTCTGAAAAGTGAATGACAGCCTTGGTACCACTCTTCCCTTTCAAGAGCATCTTTCCAGAAAGCAAACAATGAATTTTACTCTGCTTTGCCCTAATTGATCAGATCAGAACCCCAATTAAGTCATCTCCTAGATCACTTCTGGACACTTTTCTCCACTGCCCTCTTTGAACTTCGATGAGAAGCCAAGGCAGGGCCGTCACCTGGAGGCAGGCTCACCTCGAGCTCTGAGTGATGACCACAGCCCAAGCACCTGCTGCAAAGCTGCAGTGGCTGGCACCGAGCCTGGGCAGCAGGCCACACTTGCAGGAGACCGACAGCCCGCATACTGGAGGGGGCCGTTCAACCTCCCAGCCTCCACACAGCCTGACCTACCATTCTGCAAATAGATTTGGTGTCCTCTGAAAACTTCTTGGAATACTCCTCAGTATCCTCCTTGACTCTTCACTCTACCTCCTCCCGTCTGACTTTCCCTTTGAATTTTCTGAATGGAGAATGTCCCTGAATCATTTTATATATAAGACAGCCAAGTCCCTACCAATCAGGACTAAATCTATAATTTTCATTATTGATAATTTCAGGAGCTATGTAAAAAACACAGGGAATTTAAATTAAATTACATTTTGGTTTTAAATTTTCTTGTAATTAATTCCAATAAATTATAAATTCAATGTTTGTTACAACATGGATGAATCTTAAAAACATTATGTTAAGTGAAAGATGCCAGATACAAGCAGCCAAATATTGTGGTTCTATTTATATGAAACAGAACAGACACATCCATAGAGACAGGAAGTCAATTAGTGGTTGCCAGGGCTGGGGGTGGGTGGTGAGGAATGGGAAGTGACTGTGAATAGGCACAGGGTTTCTTTTTTGAGGTGATAAAAATGCTCTGAAATTAGATAGTGGCGATGGTTGTGCAACTCTGTAAATACACAAAAATCCACTGAATTAAATACTTCAAATTGGTGGCTTTTATGCTATGTGAATTATATCCCAAAAAAGGTGTTATGTTTAAAATGTTTGTATTCTTCATACAGGATGAACTGAATTGCCGCAGAGTAACATTAACATGGGAAAATGATGCTCTTGGGAAGACCCTGCCTCTGGAAGGTTCTCCCTCCAAACATGCAGAGCCATGCCCACGGTCACCGCCAGTGCACTGCCACCTGTACCTAAGTCAGTCAAAATCCCCAGAAGCTGGTGACAGCAGAAATGGCCGGGACTCGGCGAGGCCCTCAGAGGCCACCCCTGGGGGTTGGGCTGGCACTGCCCACGGACCTTTGGAACAACCCCCTTTGGAATAAACCAAGTAGGATGATTTCTCGAGGGGTCTCGTCCTGGTTCTACCCTCGCTTAGCCGTGTGACTCAGGACCCAGAGCCCTCTCTAGGCCTCACTCCTCATCCATAAGAAGAGGGGGCCAGACTAGAGGATTCCTCAGCAGTTTCAAAACTCCAACTGGTTAAAGACTTCAAAACACCACTGTACCCTCTACCAGTGTGCTCAAACTAAGCTTCAGGTCCATTTGTGTTGGGCTTTCTCTACGTTCTGAGACACTCAGGCATCCAGACAGAGAGGACAAGGACCGCTGCTGACATGCTCTCTCACATACCCATGTAGCCAACTGTTCCAGCTCTTCATTGAACCATCTGCCCTTCTGGGATCTCCACAGCTAAACCAGGGTCTGAAATCCAGATATGTCCTGTATGTGTTCAAATACATTACACAAGTCACAGGAGGAAGAGGTAATGACACTTTAACAACAATAAAATTGGGAAAAAATAATCTTAACTACCATGGATGGAAATAATAGGATTTTATACTCTGGAACATTTAAATGTAAAACTGCACTTAACTTTTTCACATTTAGTAAAATTCTAAACAGTGCATTCAGTTTCACTAATAGCAGGAAATTAGATTTATGCATGGCTGTTGATCAGGAAGTCTTTTAATCATAGACAACCACATGATAAGACAGAGGTATTGTATTTATTATTTTTTTCCATATAACTACCAGCTACATAAATGAAAAATATAATGAACATTTTATCAACTACAAAATAGTAAATAAATAGATTCTGTCAGAGTACAAGTAGGCTTATCTACAAGGACAGGTATACATGAATGATATGGAGTTTTTCTCTAGAGAACAAATGATAATCGAGTCAGGGAAATAACAAAATTAAGGTATTTCACTTAAAGAACTATATTATGTTTTAATGCCTTCTATATGGGAGTATTTAAATATTTGTTGAACTATAGGCTGGGCAAGGTGGCTCACACCTGTAATCCGAGTACCCTGGGAAGCAGAGGTGGGAAGATTGCTTGAGCTCAGGGGTTTAAGACCAGCCTGAGCAAGAGTAAGACCCTATCTCTACTAAAAACAGAAAAATTAGCCGGGCATAGTGGTGTGCATCTGTAGTTCCGGCTTTTCAGGAGGCTGAGGCAGGAGAATTGCTTGAGCCCAGGAGTTTGAGGTTGTGGTGAGCTCTGATAATGCCACTGCACTCTACCCAGGGTGACGGAGACTGTCTCAAAAAAAAAATTTTGTTGAACTACTATAAAAATAACAAATTACAGAAAAGTTTCTTTTGAGAGTATAGAAAGATAAGCCAGCCCTGGAAGCAGATGCCCTCTTCAACATATTCACCACCTGTCCCCCCAGCTTCTAAAATATACCTGGTATATATAGTATAGTGGATGCTCAATAAATATTTATTGAAGAAAGGAATTAACAACCAATAAATATTTACTGAACACTAAAAATATGCAACACGCCCTTCAAGGCACTGAGATCATTTTAAAACAGTCTACATTATACTTCAGACAGGAAAATCAACCTGTGACTCGGCTTGCGTGCATGAGATGAACCACGCCATGCCCTTGCTGCAGGCTCGCTCTGGGGAGGCAGGAGCAGAGAGGGTTCTGCACGGATTCTGGAGCCATATGGCCTGCGTTTGAGTCCCAGCTCTGCCATTTACTACCACGTCTCAGTTTCCTCCCTCTATACAGATACAGATACAGGCTTTCAACAATGCAGCTCTCATGTATTTTATGTTTAAGCGGAATACTGGCATGTTGTGACTTATTTTTTAAGTATTATAGTCTTATTTTTCTTTTAAAAAGTGATTTTTAAACTGAAAAATGCAAATTAAAAGCTACACTGAAATACCAATTCCCACCTAACAAACTAACAAAAATCCCAAAGTTTGAGGACGTAGTCTGCTGGCAAGGCTGTGGGGAAATAGGCAGGAATGCAGACCAAGATAATATCCTGGAGTGGAATTTGGCAATATTTGGCAAAATTGCATATGAATTTACCCACTTCTAGGAATCTATCAGAAGGACACACTGATATCCTAGGAAATGACATGTGCACAGGGCTACTAATTGCTACACTAACTGAAATAGCAAAAGAGTGGAAACAACCCAATATCAGCGAGGAATGGGCAAATAAAGCAGGTTCATCTGCAGCAGGAATAAGGGAGAGCTCCACTGAGTGTGGTAGAGAAATTCCTGTTATATATTAAGTGGAAAAGCAAAGTGGAGGCTGAGCATGGAGGCTCACACCTGTAATCCCAACACTGATGCAGGAGGATCACTTGAGACTAGAAGTTTGAGATTAGCCTGGCAACATAGTGAGACCCCCATCTCTACAAAAATGTTTTAAAACCTAGCCAGGCATAGTGATGCGCTCCTATAGTCTCAGTAACTTGGAAGATTGAGGCGGGAGGATCGCTTGACCCCAGGAGTTCAAGGCCAACCTGGGCAACATAGCGAGACCCCACCTCAAAAAAAATAGAAAGGAATGGGGAACAAATATTACATCTACACATATACTGTATGTAAGTGAAAAAATTTTAAAAATGAGCTAAAATGATTACTTGAGGGGGAAGACAGAGACGGAATCTAGATGTCTCTGAATATGCTTGGTTTTTCGGTTTTGTCTTTGGAACCACATAAATGTTTTACATAATTATAAAATTTTAAAAATTAGATCACTAAAAATTAAAAACAAAATGAAGAAAACAAACCTATGGTATATCAAGCTGGTGGTTTAACCACAAAGGATATTGAGTGACTATACAATAACTTAACTGAACAATCCTAGAACCAAAGACCTTTTGCTAATAATCAAAAGAACTGCAAAGAAATCTTTCTTTTTTTTTTTGAGACAGAATCTCGCTCTGTTGCCCGGGCTAGAGTGCCCTGGTGTCAGCCTAGTTCACAGCAACCTCAAACTCCTGGGTTCCAGCAATCCTTCCACCTCAGCCTCCCAAGTAGCTGGGACTACAGGCATGCACCACCATGCCCAGCTAATTTTTTCTATATATATATTTTTTTAGCTGTCCAAATCATTTCTTTCTTTTTTTTTTTTTTTTTTAGTAGAGACGGGGTCTCGCTCTTGCTCAGGCTGGTCTCGAACTCCTGAGCTCAAACAATCCTCCTGCCTCGGCCTCCCAGAGTGCTAGGATTACAGGTGTGAGCTACCGCGCCCAGCCCAGAGAAATCTTATATTGTTTTCAATAATCTTACTGATGTAATAATATTAATATTGTTATTCTAAAACTTTCACATATATAGTGGATAAAATAAGTAAGTAATTATGTTCATGTTATCAGGAACTAATACTTTTAGCATTAGGCAAAAAGCACAAATATGAAATGAAGAATTTAAATAAGAATTAGAAATAACAATATGAGTCCATGATAAATATTTTCTTTTGGTCTCAAGATACCACTTTCCACACAGAGGACCAGGGCTTTGGAGAAATGGTGGGTTCCAGGTCTCATTCAGCATGCGTGCAGGACAATCCTTACACAGAAGAGAAGAAAAGTTATTGAGGACTCCTGGGTGCCCACTAGCCAAAGTTGGGATGATCTGAATAGCAAAAAGAATAATGATGCCAATAGATTAAAACCTTTCAAATGTGTTAAAAGCCACAAGTTTATAATGATACCAAGACAAAACAAAAACTTCATTGGTTGTCCTGAAGGATGGTAGAGAACTAAGGCAATATCCTTATAAGTGGAGATAAAGAGAAGTACTCATCTGCTTTTCCTGAAACAGGCAAATAAATGTGGACGAGATAAAGTTTTTTTAACAGATGAATCCCAACAAATAAGTGCAAAAGGAATGATAGCATTAGAATATCATTATTTTATAATCTCAATAAAGCAATGTATCTGAATATTGATCATTAAGCCATTAAGTGAGACTAGCGGGGAAATGAATAATGTATGGTTGAGGCCGATCAACATGCAAAAGCACTGATCAATCTTAACACTATAAAAAGAGACACTTGGCCATCACATGCCTCTTGATGTAACATAACAAGAAGTGCTCAAGGATGCTTACTGAAAATCAAACCTGGATCTCTTCCAGCCTCCACATCTAACTACTGGCTTATAGGAAAACAGGGGGATGGGGCACACATTAAATCCAGCCCAATCCAGAACACAGGAAATTCCACAGGACAAATGACCTGTGTATTAGTTTGCTAGGGCTGCCATGATGAAGTACCAGAGACTAGGGGCTTCAACAACAGAAATTTATTTTCTCACATTCTGGAGGCTAGAAGTCCAAGATCAAGTGTTGGCAGGGTTGGTTTTATTCTGAGGACTCTCTCGTTGGCTTGGGGGAGGCCACTTTCTTCCTCTGTCTTCACGTGGTCATCTTTCTGCGAGTGTCTGAGTCCTAATCTCTTCTTATAGGACACCTGTCATATTGGATTTAGGCCCACCCTAAATGACCTCATTTTAACTTCATTACCTCTATAAGACTCCATCTCCAAATACAGTCACATTCTGAGGTGGTGGGGGTTAGGACTTCAGCATATAAATTTTGGGGGACACAATTTGGCCTATAATACCTAGTTTCACGAGCAAATAAATGACAAAAAGAAGCAGGGAGGAGGAACCTATGAGGTTAAAAAATAAGAATATTATCAACCAACTATTAATATAATGTGGACTTCATTGACTACTCAATATACAACTCTAAAAACACTTATGAAACAGAGAAAATTTAAAGCTGATGGGGTATTATGTCATCTTAAGAAATCTCACTCTGTTGCTCTGGCTAGAGTGCTGTGGCGTCAGCATAGCTCACAGCAACCTCAAACTCCTGGGATTCAAGCAATCCTTCTGCCTCAGCCTCCCAAGTAGCTGGGACTACAGGCATGCACCACCATGCCCGGCTAATTTTTTTTTCTATATATATTTTTAGCTGTCCAGATCATTTCTTTCTACTGTTAGTAGAGACGGGGTCTCGCTCTTGCTCAGGCTGGTCTCGAACTCCTGACCTCTAGCGATCCGCCCACCTCGGCCTCCCAGAGTGCTAGGATTACAGGCGTGAGCCACTGCACCCGGCCTCATTCATCATTTTTTAACTGAAAGATTTTAAATCTGATAAAGAATTGCTACAAAAGTACTACAGCAAATTCATGCTTAATGGTGACATATTGGAAGGTTGCCCCTAAGATCAGGAACAAGAAAAGAATTCCTGCTCACCACTTCTATTCAACGATTGAACTGAAAGTCCTACCCACTATCATATGTAAGAGAAAGAAATAAAAGTCACAAGAATTGGAACGGGCCAGGCGCGATGGCTCACGCCTTGTAATCCTAGCACTTTGGGAGGCCAAGGTGGGAGGATCGAGTGAGGCCAGGCATTCAAGACTAACCTGGGAGACATAGCAAGATCTTGTCTCTACAAAAAAATTAAAAAATTAGCTGGGCATGCTGGCATACACCTGTAGTCCCAGCTACTCGTGAGGCCGAGGCAGGAGGATCCCTTGAGCCTGGGAGCGTGAGGTTGCAGTGAGCTATGATGATGCACTGCTGGGGCAACAGGGGGAGAACCTGTCTCCAAAAGAACAAAAACAAAAAAGAATTGTAGTGGTAGACATAAAACAGTCATCTGCTCATGGTATAATGGTGTATGTAGAAAAATCCAAAAGAATCCACAAGCTTTTAGAATTAAGTGACTTTAGCAAGGTCAGTGGACTTAAAGTCAATTGTAATTATAACTAAAAACACAATCCATGAAAGAAAAAAATTGATAAACGGGATTTCGTTACAGTTAAAAACTTCCGCTCTGTGAAAGAAACTATTAAGAAAATGAAAAGACAAGCCACAGACTGGGAGAAAATCTTTGCAAAACACCTATCTGATAAAGGACTAGTATCAAAATATGCAAAGTGTTCTTAAAATTCACAATAAGAAAATAGACAATCCAATTAAAAATGGGCAAAAGATCTGAACAGTCAGTCACCTCCCCAAAGAAAATATACAAATGGAAAATCAGCATATGAAAAGATGCTTAACATAACATGTCATCATAGAATTATAAATTAAAACAATCATGAGATACCACTACACATCCATTAGAATGGCTAAAATTCAAAATGCTGACAACACCAAATACTGGTGAGGATGTGGAGCAACAGGAACTCTCATTCATTGCTGGTGGGAATGCAAAATGGTACAGCCACTTTGGAAGACAGTTTCGCAGTTTCTTACAAAACTAAACATACTATTACCATTCGATCCAGCAGTTGTGCTCCTTGGTATTTTCCCGAATGAACTGAAAACTTAAGTCCACACAAAAACTTGCATGTGGATATTTATGGCAGCTTTATTCATAACTGCCAAAACCTAGACACAACCACAATGTCCTTCAGTAGGTGAACGGATAAACAAACTGTGGTACATCCAGACCATGGAATATTATTCAGTGCTAAAAAGGAATGAGGTGTTGAGCCACGAAAAGACATGGAGGAACCTTAAATACAATTACTTGAGTGAGAGAAACCAGTCTGAAAAGGCTATACATTGTTTGATTCCAAGTATGTAACATTCTGGAAAAGGCAAATATGGAGAAAGTAAAAAGATCAGTGGTTTCCAGGATAGGGAGGAGGAGGGATGAGCAGGTGGAGCACAGAGGATTTTTAGGGCAATGACACTATTCTGTATGATACAGTCGTGATGAACACATGTCATTATACTTTTGTCAAAACCTGTAGAATGTACAACACACAGTGATCCCTAATGTATACTATGGACTCAAGTTAATAATAATGTACCAATATTGGGTCATCAATTGTAACAAATGTACCACACTAATATAAAATGTAAATAATAGGAGAAATGCTATTTCTAAATACAAGCAATAGGCAAATAGAAAATGAAATTGTAAAAACAATAGCATTAAAAAACACCAAATTGTCTAAAAGTATATCCAGTAAGTAAAAAAATAAAAATAAAAACAAAAAAAGAAAGGAAAAAAGAAATAAAAAACACCCAAAACAAAATATGTAAGACTTTTACAATGAAAACTACAAAACAGTATAAAGACACGTATCTAGAACTACATACTATGTTCATAAATTGAAAGATTCAATATTGTTAGGAGGTCAATTCTCTGGAAATCATTCTATAGATTCAAAACAACTCCAACCAAATTCTCAGCACATTGTTGCTTTTTTCCCCCAGAAGTTGGCAACTATAAAAATTCATATGGAAATGAAAAAGTCCAGGAATTGCTAAGGCAATCTTAAAGAAGGACTGCATTGCTGGAGGACTTCACAGAATCAAAACATGCTAGCATTTCAGTCATTAAGAACTGCGGTATTAGCCCAAGGATAAACAAAAAGACCAAGGAAACAGAACAGAGTCCACACATAGAAACAGATCCACACATAGAAAAACACTTGATTTATGACAAATGTGGCACTCCAGGGTGATGGGGAACACGTCACTTTCAGTGAATGGTGCTGAGTCAACAGTTTATACAAAATATGAAAAAAGTACCTTAACCTGTACTTCCCATCATACACAAAAACCAATTCCAGAAGTAAGTGGGAAAGATAAAACAATAATGTTCTTAGAAGAAAATGTAGACCGGGCACAGTGGCTCACGCCTGCAATCCTAGCACTCTGTGATGCTGAGGCAGGATTGCTTGAGGCCAGGAGTTCGAGACCAGCTTGAGCAAAAGCAAGACCCCATCTCTACAAAAAAACAGAAAAAATTAGCTAGGCATGGTGGTATGTGCCTGTAGTCCCAACTACTTGGGAGGCTGAGGCAGGAGGGTTGCTTGAGCCCAGGAGTTTGAGGCTAAAGCGAGCTATGATGATGCCACTGCACTCTAGCCTGGGACCCTGTCTCAAAAAAAAAAAAAAAAAAAAGAAGAAGAAGAAGACGAAAATGTAGAACATTTTGTGGTGTAGGAGTAGGCAAAGATTTCCTAAGCAAAACTTAAAAAGCACTAAACATAATGGAAAAATAATTCATAAATCGTAATGTACTAAAATTAAGAATGCCTGGGGTTTCTGCTTCCAGCTGAGAAGGAGTAACTGATACAAAACTTGCTTTTCCATCATAATAACTAAAACATGGTGAATTGGCATCAGAGGACTACAGTTCCTAGAGAAGAGAAACAGGGGGCTGAACCTGCACTCACTGTAGGGTCCTGTCCAGGAGTGCCTTTCAGATGGGGGCACAGGAGTGGGAACCTAAGCAGAGCAGGTGGTCTTGCCAAGTTAGGGAGGCAGAGGCAGACATTAGGATTAGGGGAAAATGGCTCAACTCAAATGTGTGGGATAAAGTTCTGGAGAGGGAGCTACACAGAGAAAAATCTACTAAAAGTACATGAAAAGGTGTCAGTCTCAGTGTAAGTTCTGTTCCCCCACCTTGTTTTCACTCCTAATAGTTTCTTTCATTTCTTCCTTTATGTTTCTTTACATATACATAAGAACACACAAATGTACACTACTAATTCCTCTCTTTGTTTACACAAAAGGTAGCATACTACACACACTACTGCACCTAATTTTTTCCCAATTCACAGCATATCCTGGAGACCACTGCATTTCCCATACAGAGCGTGTCCTCCCCTTTTTAAGCCACTTTAATGCCACCTCTGCTTGGCAGCATGGCACCACACGTGAACCACAGGCTGAGAGCAGAAGCTATGGACACAACCTTGGGCAAGTTTACTTCCCAAATCTTGGTATCACCTTCCAATAAGATGAGAATTCCAGTACTCTCCTCCCTTACAGGGTGGGGGTTTCATTCATAAATTAGATAAAAAGTGTGAGGGTACTTGGTAGAGGTATAAAAGGAGCTGGGCATTCAAAGTATCCCCCTCAGGACTCGCCTTACACACCTGTTCTCTTCTCCCTTGCAGAAGTCCCTGTGGCCTTATCTCACACTCTACTAGGCTGTAAGACCCTTCTTAGCCAAGAAGACTCACTTGAAAAAAGCTCCCTCCTGACACTGCCTGTGTAGCTCTGTGTGAGCACAACAGCCGTCTTGGCAGTGGTGCCCACGCTTGTGCTCTAGGTACGATCGTCCCCCAGGGACACCATGGCTGAGCGGGCACCCACGTGCTGCTGACTGGGAGCCAGCCCAACAGGGCCATTCCCTGTCCACAGCCACAGGGTCCCCACGCAGACATCTGGGGCCCTGCTCTGTGACACATGCTCTGTTGCAAGAGGGCAACAGAACCAAGGGCAGCATGACAATGTTTAGGGCACATGGAAATAAAAACCAAAGGAATAAAGCCAGACGAGAGTCAACAGTAAAAAAGAGGGAAAATGGTCTCACTTTGAGTTTACTCTAATATGCTTCTAAAACTCAATCTTAACTGAAAATTATGATCTTCTCTGCTTCTTGCCTAAATATAGAGGAACAACAGTGTTATCTATATATTCTTTTTTTCAAGAACACATTCCAAAGAGTTTCTTTTTTTGTTGTTGTTTCTATTCTGTATTAATTGGCTAAATCCACATTGACTTTCTGTCTCCAAGTCCCTCTATCAGACTCTACGCTTTAGACATGAAAGGCTCGCTCACTTACCACAATCATCGAGGAGGATATTCTCAGGCTTTAAGTCTCTATAAGGATAGAAACAACAACAAAAAGCTCAATTATTCAGAAGCTGACACTGTGATTCCTGAGTACCCAGGAAAAATAACCACAGATGTCTCTGCGGCAATGAGCAATAGCCAGAACGGCAGGAAACAAAACCACCCTTTGTGAGCCACAGGCTGTAGTTGTCACATGGCAGGACAAGACTTCTACAAAATTCATCTCAACACACAATGTGTATATGACGACAGTGTAAAGTGAACTGCTTTGCATAGTCATACAGATTCGAAAACATTGCGGTGATTAAATGTGCAGCCCAGTAGTAAGGAAAGTTCTTAAGTAAATTAGTCCTTAATGAACTTGGCTCGATTTCTCTTATCATTAATATATTTTTAAGAATTTCAACAACTGAAAATTTCCCCTATTAGGAGTTCTCAGTTTGGGGGTCAGACAAAAGTGGATTCAAACCTTGGCTCTGCCACTTATCAGCTGTGTAGCCTTAACCTCTCGAGCCTTAATGTCCTCACCTGTAAAATGGAGTGGTCACTGCCCACCTCCCTGCACAGGTTTGGATGAGATCATGTCTCACAGCAGGAAGTGTATAATAAACAGCAGTTATTCTGATTTGTAGTTCGCTGTAAAGGTCAAGGGATACCACAAACTTCTAATAAATTCAGATCATAAAAACTAAAATATCTTAAAGTAATATCTCAAATCACTGACTTGTTTTTTTCCCTTTGAGAGAAAAAAAATTATTTTCAAAGAATTTATATTTAACTCTGATTTCACGTTTGGCCCTATCATGACAATCCAGCTTCCCTGAGCGTCACCTGTCAACCTGTAGACACATCACTACAACCCAGGAGGAGGGGCTGAAGCCGGCAGAGTGGAACAAGAACCCTGAAAATAATGCAGGAGCAATGGGGAAAGAGGACAGAGGACGATCCAGAGAAAGCTCCGGCAGAACCAAAGTGGGCCCTCCCAGCACTCAGACTGAGTCGCTGTGAAGGCATCCTCAGGCCAGAAACCGCATCCCCAGGACAACAGGACGAATTATCCTAGAAGCCCAGGAGCTCATGGAGATGTGAGTGTACACATGTTGACAGGTGCACCGAGGGGTCGAGGGACCGCACAGAGGGGTGGCAGGGGGACCTGGCAAAGGCGCCTGCCTTCTGTGCTATGTGTGTTTTCTAGCCAGGTGCACAGGCTCCTGCATTAGCTGGGTGGTGGGATGATGAGCATTTTTGTTTTTTCCTTTATTCTTTTCTGTACTAAAACAAATTCTAACAAATATTATTAAAAACTAAGCAACCTTCCTTGACATGGAACTTCCACAGCCTCCTTGATTATCCAGTCTTACACACAACATCAGCAGAACTCACGGGACCATCTGAATCCTCCCTGCTCTAAGTGTGGACTGGCATTGGTTACAACGCAAACCCTGGGCCCACACAAGGAAGGCCTCCTGGCTCCACGCCCACACTGGCACTTGGCCCTTGTGAGTCACAGGCCCATTAGTGAAACCCCGCTTTTGCCACCTACTGCAGTACCCTTGCTCTGAAAGGAAGCATGCTGTACGTATTTCACAAAATAATAGGAACAGTAGTAGTAGAAATATCAGCTAACTTTTATTGAATGCTCACTATATGCCACGACATCGTGCATTTTATATACACTGTCTCCGATAATTCTCACAAAACTTCTGCAGAGTAAGTATAGACGAGGTACTGCTCTTGAGGTGTAGTGAAGCTGATTGGGTCACAGAGATGCTAAATGACAAGCTAGGACAAATCCCAAAGCCACTTTGCTGACACCCACAATCTGACATGCTATACACTGGAGACTTGTTAACAAAGGAGCACCGCAGCTTTGGGCTGCAACGTGCTGTCATTTCTTGAACCTTCCCTCAAAAACTTTATTTCTCCAGGCTTTTAAAAAATTTTTTATTTCCTGCAGCCTTGAACTCCTGAGCTCAAGCGATCCTCCTGCCTCAGCCTTCTGAATAGCTGGGACTACAGGTGCATGCCACCATGCCCAGCTAATTTTTGTATTTTTTGTAGAGACGGGGTGGTCTCCAATAGCTCTTGCTCCAGTTGTAAGGCATCAAGAGCACTGGGGCTGGGGGGAGAGGGAAGCAGATAGCAAGAGGCAGAAATCCCCAGTCTAGAAGAATGTGGTTCATATACTTATTAACAGCTCTTATAAACATTGAAATCTTCCATCCTTTTTTTAATTTCAAAAGTTCCAGAAAAGGTAGAATACAAAAGAGCCTATCCTTCAAAGCACTTTCCATAATTGTAATTGTATCTTCATTTATGTGTTCACTTGCACACTGTCCTTCACCACTAGATTATAAGCTTCCTGAGGGCAGGGATTATGTCTGCTTTGTTTCCCAGAGTGTGTTCCTGGTATGCAGCTCGAGACTGGTATACATCTGGGACTCAGTATGTTTGAATGAGAGAATGAACCTTTTGGCTACTGATAACTCTAACGTGGTGGCAGTCATCCGTAGTGTCTAACTGCCCATATGACCCAAGTCACTACAGAAAAATGGACAGTTCCAAATCGTCCCCTTCTCCCCATTATTCTCCCGAACACCAATCTCCCTTCTTACAGCGGGGAAGATGCCATCTGTTTTTCAATCCACAATTCATTCACTAGAGAAAGAGATCCAATGCACAGCTCAACATCCATTTCCCTTCATGATATTTCTAGTATTTTCTCTTAATTATCTCCAACGGTTGCATTCCAGATGGGTGAAAATTTCATGGTTTCCAGCATATTTAATAAACGAAGAGCCGGGTTTCTTTGGAAATAAAACACTCCAATAAAACTGTCAATGAAAAGTTGAAGTGCCCCCATTTGTTAAGAAAAGGACAAGACAATAGAATTCCTTTGGGTACTCTGCGTACCACTATCTCTCTTGTCTGTAAATGGATGTGATCCTTACCTCACAAGACTATTGGAAGGATAAAATGACAATGCATTTGAAAGTGCCCTGAAAATGTTACATGTTCTACAAATGGATGTTATTAACATACGCTTTGACCATCTCTAGCAGCATTTTTGTTATTCACATCATAGTCGGTAGTCTTCTTTAATATAGTGATACATGGATACAAAGTACAGGCTATCTCATTGCATAAAGTCACTCTCTCAGGACAAAACGCTTACTCTTTTTTTTTTTTTTTTTTTTTGAGACAGAGTCTTGCTTTGTTGCCCGGGCTAGAGTGAGTGCCGTGGCGTCAGCCTAGCTCACAGCAACCTCAAACTCCTGGGCTTAAACGATCCTACTGCCTCAGCCTCCCGAGTAGCTGGGACTACAGGCATGCGCCACCATGCCCGGCTGATTTTTTTTTTGTGTATATATATATATATGTATATATATATATATTTTAGTTGGCCAGATAATTTCTTTCTATTTTTAGTAGAGACGGGGGTCTCACTCTTGCTCAGGCTGGTCTCGAACTCCTGACCTCGAGCGATCCACCCGCCTCGGCCTCCCAGAGTGCTAGGATTACAGGCGTGAGCCACCGCGCCCGGCCCAAAACGCTCACTCTTGATCCTTCAGAAAACTGTCAGCTCACTCCTCACTTCTGTGAGTAGTGCAAAGTATCCACATTCATTTATAAATAATGGAAAATGTCATAATTTTTAAGTATAGTGTCAGAAAACTCCTGACCTACACATTGTAAGAGACCATCTAAAGTTACTTTTTGGACAAATGAAATATCTTTCAGCATTTAATAAATCCACAAATAATTATACTGGATTCCACACTCATGTTAAGTTTGTGGATTTATTTGCAAACAGGTACACGAATAAAGCTGACACTGCAGAGATATGTCTTTATAAGGTTCTGGATGAGAAATTTTATTTCCCACAAAAATAAAGCAAAATAATTGATTTAATAGTTAAGGAACAAAATTTAACTCCCAAATTGAGAACTGAACTTGTAATTGATACAATCTACACAAAGAGAAAATGCAAAGCAATACCAAACTTAAGCAGGAGAATAATAACTGAAGTCCTTATTAGCTACTGAATATCTGAAATTGGCATCAGTTAGAAATTATGTATGAACTCCATTTTCTTTTCTTTTCTTTTTTTTTTTTGAGACAGAGTCTCGCTCTGTTGCCTGGGCTAGAGTGAGTGCTGTGGTGTCAGCCTAGCTCAAAGCAACCTCAAACTCCTGGGCTTAAGCGATCCTACTGCCTCAGCCTCCCGAATAGCAGGGACTACAGGCATGTGCCACCATGCCCGGCTAATTTTTTCTATATATATTTTTAGTTGGCCAGATAATTTCTTTCTATTTTTAGTAGAGATGGGGTCTCGCTCTTGCTCAGGCTGGTCTCGAACTCCTGACCTCGAGTGATCCACCCGCCTCGGCCTCCCAGAGTGCTAGGATTACAGGCGTGAGCCACCTCGCCCGGCCTCCATTTTCTTAAAGAGAAAAGAATCATAGAAATAGCCTGATCCCCTATTATACAAACTCCAGATTTTGCTTCTGACAGTGACATCAAGGACAACTAATGGGGGAGGTGGGCTGGCCTCCATGACATCAATCTCAAATTGCTTCTTCTCCGTATTCACGTATTCACTGTGCATGTCTATAATATACATCTACAAACAGCATTTATCAGGCTGATTTTTAACTGTTGGTTTTTCTAATGTGTTTCCAGATTCAAGACGGTGCAGTGATTAAAGCTTTTTGTACATCCATTCAAAATACCCTCTCATTAAGTACCAATGGAAGTAGCATGATTCTAGTTGGGGAAGAAAAATAAACAAATATGAGACACCTACTGTGTTTACTCAAAGACATGATTCTATATATAGAAATCCTAAGGAATGAACAACAAAACTTCTAAAGCTAAGCAAGAATACAAGATCTGTATCTCAGCAAGAATACAAGATCATTATACAAAAATCAACTGTATTTCTACATACCAGCGATGAACCATCCAAAAATGAAATTAAGAAAACTTCATTTGAAATAGCATCAAACGAATAAAACACTTAGGGATATATTTAGCCAAAAAAGTACAAGACTTGTACACTGAAAACTGTAAGACAATGCTGAGAGGAATGAAAGAAAATCTAAAATAAATGGAGAGATCCTATGTTCACAGGTCAAAAGAGTCAATATCCTTAAGATGTCCATTACACCCAAACAAATCTGTAGATTCAAAACAATCCTTAGGAGGCACTTTTTTTTTTTCTTTCTTAGAAATTGACAAGCTGATCCTAACATTTGTATGGGAATGCAAAGGATTCAGAATATCTAAGATGATCTTTAAAAAGAAGAACAAAGTTGGAGGACTCACACTTCCAGATTTCAAAACTTACAAAGCTACAGTAATCAACTCAATATGATATTGGCATAAGGATAGACATATAGGACAAGGGAATAAAATTGAATCTAGAAATAATACACACACACACACACACACACATACACACACACCCATACAAGGCTTTGACAAGGCTTCTGAAGCAATTCAATGGGTGAAATGATTATATTTTCAACAAATGGTGCTGGGATACAGACCCTTACCCCACCACATACTATATTAAAAGTTAACTAAACAGTGGATCATAAATCTAAATGTAAGACTTAAAATTATAAAACTATTAGAAGAAAACATGGGAGAGAATCTTCATGACCTTTGCTTAGGGAAAGATTTCTTAGATGTAATATCAAAAATGTGATGGATTAAAAACATTATTAATATAAGTGTAATTTGGTTAAAATTAAAACTTTCACACTTCAAAAGACACTATTAAGGGCCAGGTGAGGTCACTCATGCCTATAATTCCAGCACTTTGGAAGGCCAAGGAGGAAGGATCACTTGAGGCCAAGAGGTAGAGACCAGCCTGGGCAGTATGCCATCTCTACAAAAAATTTAAAAAATTAGCCAGGTGAGGTGGTCCACACCTGTAGTCCTAGCTACTCAGGAGGCTAAGGCAGGAGGATTGCCTGAGCCCAGGAGTGAGGCTGTAGTGAGCTATGATCACGCTACTGCACTCTAGCCTGGATGACAGGCTAAGAGAAAAAGAAAACCTAAGGAGAGATCACAAAAGCCTAGATAAGAGAATTTCAAGAAGGAGCTAGTTAACAATGTCAACAGACATAGAAACTTAAGCATAAAGAAGCCTCAAAGTCTCTTTTGCAAGTAGGGGGCCTTAGAAGAGCAGATGGTAGTTGGAGAGAGAAGTGAGGGAAGCTAATATACTCTGTATCCTACACGGGCCCGGCACAGGTTCACGACTATCAGGCTGACACGGTCAGAATGAGCTTCTCCTTCTATGTTCAAGGGCACTGTATTCACCATGGCAAATAACTAGCATACTCTATACTTAAAGGACCATTAGACTTAAGTTCTGGATACTGTGTGGAATGCACTTAATGGAAAAGAAAGCAGTTGGATGCTTTGACAGTCTTTTGATATGCCAACTTGGCAGGCAATGATCCACAGTTACCCAAACACTAGTCCAGCTGTTGCTGTGATGGCATCTTTACATGGGATTAAAGTGTATAATGAGTTGACTTGAAGTAAGGTAGATTATCCTAGATAATCTGGGTAGGTCTGGAAGACAGCTGAGTCTTCCAGAAGAAGAAATTTCACCTGAGAAGAGCAGTGTCAGCCTATTTCTGGAGAGTTCTACCATGCTCTTCCTGAGGGTCTATCCTACGAATTGCAGACTTTCCTAGACAGACAGCACAATTATGTAAGCCAATTTCTTGCAATGACTCTCTCCTACTGGTTCTGGTTCTCTGGTTGAACCCTGAACCAGAGAATAAATATATAATGTAATATAAATATATTTTATATTTAAAATATATTTTAAAAGTTAAAAAAAATCCATATCAGAGAAAAAAATGAATACAAACTCAATGATTTAAGACAGTCCTTTACATTTAATAAGTGCTCAATACATATTTGCTGATAGAACTAGGACAGGCCAACGCAGAGAGAGGAAGGGTCATAACCTTGTTCTGACAGTACAAATAACTAAAAGTAAGAGAGCTTTTCTGCTAAATTCCAATTTCTTATTGGTCACTTGCTTCTGAATTTCACAGTTTTGGAATTCTAGGCTTGCCAGTGGCATCTGCAAAAATTTAGAAATGTAAATTTACCTATAGGGCTTAAACCATTCAGTAAACCATGCTGTAAATAGATGGGCTTTCATCTAGGCTTTGTTATTCCATTTATAGAACACAAGCAAAGCAGATTTAGCAAAATTCTTAAGAGCTTAGGATTTTTGGAATGGCAAATGAGCATTGGCTTCAATTTAAAGTCACCAGCTACATTAGTGCCTAACAAGAGAGTCAGCCTGTTTTTGAAACTTTGAAGCTAGGTATTGACTTCTCCTCTCTAGCTATGAAGTCCTAGATGGCATCTTCCTCTCATATAAGGCTGTTTCATCTACATTGAAAGATCTGTTGTTTAGTGTAGCCACCTTTATCAATGATCCTAGGTAGATATTTTGGATAACTTTCTGCAGCTTCTACATTAGCACTTGCTGCTTCACCTTGCCCTTTTATGCTGTGGAGATGACTTCTTTCCCTTAAACCTCATGAATCAACCTCTTCTAGTTTCAAACTTTTCTTCTGCAGCTTCTTCACCTTTCTCATCCTTTGCAGAATTGAAGAGAGTTAGGGCCTTGCTCCAGATTAGGCTCTGGCTTAAAGGAATGTTGTGGCTGGTTTGATCTTCTATCCAGACCACTAAAACTTTTTTCACATCAGCAATAAGGCTGTTTCACTTTCTCATCATTCATGTGTTCACTGGAGTAGCACTTTTAATTTCCTTCAATAATCTTTCCTTTTCATTCACAAGTTGGCTAACTGTTTGATGCAAGAGGCCTAGCCTTTGGCCTATGGACATGCCTTCCTCCCTAAGCTTAATCATTTCTAGCTTTTGAGTTAAAGTGAGAGACATATGACTCTTCCTTTCACTTGAATACTTAGAGGCCATGGTAGAGTTACTAATTGACCTAATTTCAGTATTGTTACTCAGGGAACTGGGAGGCACAGGAAGAGGGAGAGAGACGGGGAGATGGCTGCTTGGTGACGCAATCAGAACACACACAACATTTACCGATTAAGTTCTCTATTTTATATGGGTGCAGTTTGTGGCGCCCAAAACAACTACAAAGGTCACCATAACAGATATAATAATAATGAAAAAGTTTAAAATATTGCAAGAATTACCAAAATGTGACACAGAGACACAAAGTGAGCACGTGCTTTTGGAAAAATGGCACTAATAGACTTGCACAAGGCAGGGTTACCATAAACCTTCACCTTGTAAAAAACGCAGTGCAATAAAAAGAAGTGTGCCTGTAATTATAATACTGTAACACTGTTGCTGGATTTTAATTTTTAGAACAATCTATGGACAGACATACAAGGAAAGGAGTGAATTACCCAACAAGTAGTTCAGAGGGCCTGAAAAAGGGGTCACGGGAGAGCAAATGTGGAGGCAAACAAAGCTTAAAAAGACCGGGATCAGATTTTCAGAAAGCCCTAATGTTAAACTAAGGAGCTTGTGTCAACCTGAGAAGGAACAGAGATACAAATAATGATTGTAGGTAATATTTCTTCATCTTACAGTGTGCTAGATGCTATTTTATTTAAGTCCTTTCTGTGTATTATTTCATTTAACCTTCACAGTACTTATATATGTTTGGTATTTTAAGAACATCAGAGAACCAGAGACCTGTTGGGAACTGCTCACTTCTGCGGGCCTTCTGATCCTGATCCCGGGGCTACAGAGATGATCCCGGGGGCAGAAGACAGTGACCAACCGGCAAAAGCAGGAGTGAGGCTGAAACCACAGCAGCCCCGCGAGGAAGGAAGCAGTGAGCTCGGTGACAAGATGAATTATTGGAGGCAATTCATCCACAGAGCTGTGGAGTCCCTCCTTTTGTGGTCAGGCTGTTATAATACAAATGACATGAGCCACATACTCGGGGAACCTACTGAGGGGACTGAGGAGGAACGAGGTGACTAAGTGCAACGGCATGGTAAGGTGGTGGAAGGCAGCGCCACTCATTGAGGTGAGCACCCAGGGGCAGGGTGGTCACAGGTTCAGCTGACCGCGTGGGAAGACCAAGTGGGAGACAAGACATGCGCTGTGCAGGCAAGGAGGGTCTGGCTTGGCCACCATGGGTAGGGGAAGGGGCTGCAAAAACAGATGGTCAGGGTCAAACATGTTGAGTGGGAGACAGACACCACTGTGACATCCAGGGTTTAAGCACTGCTTCAGAGCCCAGGGAGAGAACTGGGACGGACACCAGCACAATCCAGGGAGAAGCTATACTGCACTGAGCTGGGACTGAACAGCCTGGCAAGGAAGCAAAGGTAACATTCTAAATCCACCTGGCTTATCTGGTAAAGACAAACATATGTTATTCTTTTTTGTTGTTGTTGTTTGTTTTTTAACACATTGACACACTAGAAAAAAAATTTTTTCCTTGGAGCCACAGTGTTTTATTACGAAAATAGAATAAAAACTTCTAAAACAAAACAATCTTTTCTAATTTAATGAAAAATGAAGTTTATTGACTTCTATTTATTTAATCCATGTTTTTAGAACTAATTTGTAAATATTAATTGTAACAATAAGAACATCAACAGGTAAGATTCTCATGAACCAACTGCAGGGTTTTGCCCAGGTTTTGCTTCATGACGCCCTGAGCTCAAAACTAGCGTGAGTTAAATACAACTCACGTGGCAGTTACTGTGTTAAAATTCTCCATATATTAGTAAGAGCTAAACATCCGAACAGTTTTTGGGTAATATATTTGTTTGTTTTGTATTTTATTTACATTATCATCAGACAATTAAAAATACTTGTCTATTAGGGATAGATTTATTTATGCTTTCCAAATTTCTTTCTTTCTTTCTTTCTTTTTTTTTTTTTTTTGAGACAGAGTCTTGCTTTGTTGCCTGGGCTAGAGTGAGTGCCATGGCGTCAGCCTAGCTCACAGCAACCTCAAACTCCTGGGCTTAAGCAATCCTTCTGCCTCAGCCTCCCGAGTAGCTGGGACTACAGGCATGCGCCACCATGCCCGGCTAATTTTTTCTATATATATTTTATTTGGCCAGATAATTTCTATTTTTAGTAGAGACGGGGTCTCGCTCTTGCTCAGGCTGGTCTCGAACTCCTGACCTTGAGCGATCCGCCTGCCTCGGCCTCCCAGAGTGCTAGGATTACAGGCGTGAGCCACCACGCCCGGCCCAAATTTCTTTCTTTCTTTTTTTTTTTTTTACTGTATCACTACAAATTTTATTCAGAAACCCATCTTTGTGGTGTTTTTTTTTTGTTTGTTTTTTAAAAAAAATTCCCATTATGAACTGGTTTGGTCAATCAACTACAACACTTTCTAGCAGACGTAAGGTAAAAATGGCTCGGCTCAGAATCGCCCCGATCTTTCACGGTCTCGAGATCGCCTCCTGTCCCGCTCGCGTCCCCCACCACCGCCACCGCCGCCACCGCCGCCGCCACCACCACCACGACCACGGTCTCTAGACCGAGAACGACGCTCCCGGGACCGGGACCTCGAGCTATGCTTCTTGCGCCGGCGCCCATACAGCTCACGCCGCAGCTCCCTGGAAATGGGCTTCAAATGCATGAAGTTACAGAAGCCGCCTCGTGTACATTCTCCCATCTCATACTGGCGGCAGCAGGCTTCTCTGAAGTCGGTCACAGGCGAGAGCTCGGCGTGGATCGGCTGTCCGTTAAACCAACGGTTATTCAAGTCGATCACAGCCTTTTCCGCATCTTCTTCACGGCGAAACTTGACGTACACGTTCCCCACCAGGTGGTCTCCCAGGTTATCA
>CM052436.1:168150240-168226396 GCA_028533085.1 Varecia variegata | reverse complement strand
AAGACCATTTGGTTCTTTAGATAGGCTGCTGGGTCCTGACGAGCCTCATCTGGCCCTGATGGAGGAAACAGAGTGTGACCAGTTATTCTAGTCTTTGTAGAGGAATTAAGATGTGTGGGAGGGAAGAAGTTTGTGCATGGATATTTGGTGGGTAGAGGGGCAGACATGGCACAGACAGCCAGGTGTCCTATGATGATTCAAGATACATTCCCATAATGTAGAGTTGGTGCCAGAAGTAGCTGCCCAGCTAGTGACTATGCTGCTCTGCCCCCATAGCAGTTAAAGGTGGCCATGTGACCAAGCAACGTACAAAAGCGATGTACCCACTTACAGGGTTGGACCATGAAGCCCTCCTGCATGATCCGCCACATTACCTTAGCTAAATACTTTCCTCCATGACTGTTAGCTCCATGAAGGGAGAGGATAAGTCTGTTTTTACTCACCCCTGTATCCCTAGAGCCAGTCTTAGTGCCTGGGACACAATAGTTTCAAAAAGTTTCTAAAGTGAAGTTGCACAAAGTCTTACAGAGAGTATAAAGGGAGGGTGTTGAGATATAAAGCCAGTGGCTGACTCCAAAGCCCATGATCTTAACTGCTATTCACACATTCATTCATTCAATAAATATTTACTAGCATCTACTATGTGCCAGGCAGTGTTCTGGGCACTAAAAATACAACAATGAATAAAGCAGACAAAACTTCCTCTCTTCATAAAGCTTACATTTTAGAGGGGAAGTCCAGTGGACAAAACTTAAACAAAACAAAAAATAAGTAAAATAACATATTAGATAATAAGTACTCTGGAGAAAAATAAAGAAATGAAGGAAAATAAAGAGTGAATGAGGCTGGGCGCTGTGGATCATGCCTGTAATTCCAGCACTTTGGGAGGTCAAGGTGGGAGGATCACTTGAGGCCAAGAGTTTGAGACCAGCTTGGGCAACATAACAAGACCCCATCTCTTAAAAAAAAAAAAAGAAGCAGAGAAAATAAAAGGAAAGAAAAGAAAACAAAAAAGAAAAGAAAGATTAGCCAGGTGTGGTGGCATGTACCTGTAGTTCTAGCTAGTCAGGCAGCTTAGGTAGGAGCCCAGGAGTTCCAGGCTGCAATGAGCCATTATCGTGCCACTGCACTCCAGCCTAGGCAACAGAGTGAGACCCTGTCTCTGAAAAATAAATAGATAAATAAATAAATAAATAGTGAATTTTCTAATACATGAACCAGAGAAACTAAACAAGGAGCTACCCATGCACAGACATGTGTCTGAGAAGATACTTCCTGGGAGATGCTCTAAAGTAAATAAACATACAGTTATCAATTTGGGAAAACAGCCCCAAAATATAACCAACAGTCAGCATATATCCATATATTTCTGATAATTTCATATCCAACTTCTCTGAACATTAATGAAATTGTACATAATGACTCTCAAACACAGGAGTAAACACTCCAGCTCATTGTGGGTAGACCTAATAAGAATCAACACCATGGAGTTAACATGAGATACTTAAAGGAACAAAAGTTAAAACTCTCATTTTTGAAACTATCACTGTGGTCCTAGGATTTATGGCAGAAAATACTGGTTTTACATTATTTAGCATTTACAGGGCACTTATATTTACCACATTATCTAATGTCTGCAGCATTTTCTTTATTATACTAATCTTCTCTGTATGGTTCCAATTTTAGTATATGTGCTGCAAGCACTAATCTCTGCCCGCTGTAAGGAAGTCTGCCTGGTATAATATTCCCTTTTTGTACATTATACCCACATATGAAGGTAGAGTGAAAACTAGTTTAGCCTCAACCTGACATCCACTGAGGATAATTCACTTCCATGACCAATTTGGAGTTTAGAGTGAGGAACAAGAGGCACAGTCACATGCTCCAATGAAAGAGGTGAAGAGAGTTCATACCGCTCTGGGATGCCCTGTCTTAAGGGAAAACCAAACTCTTCCCACCCATCCTCAGTTCTTCTAATCAAAATGTGAATTAGTGCACAAAAATATTGAAAGGGTGGACTCTCTGTTTTCAACTATTTTTTTTCTCCCTCTGTCCCCATGCTAGAGTGCAGTGGCTCGAACATAGCTAAATGTAACCTCCAACTGTTGGGCTCAAAGGATCCTCCCACCTCAGCCTCCCGAGTAGCTGGGACTACAGGCATGTGCCACCATGCCCAGCTAATTTTTTCTATATATATTTTTAGCTGTCCAGATCATTTCTTTCTATTTTTAGTAGAGATGGGGTCTCGCTCTTGCTCAGGCTGGTCTCGAACTCCTGACCTTGAGCGATCCTCCCGCCTTGGCCTCCCACAGATTGTATTTTAAATATGCAGTGCTGGCCGGTGTGGTACCTTCAGCCGGTATTGATCCTTTCCGGGAGCACAAAGATCACACAGGGGCTCCATCACGCAACGAAATGGAGGAATAGCCACCTTGGTATGAGTCAAGGGACGTGAAGAACTACCGAGGCTGGCATGGGAACTTCTAGAGAAACAGGAAAGGGAGACACGCGGTCCGAGACAGAGGACTCCGGGGGTCTCCCCGCAGAAGATGCTTTCTTATTGATAAAAGGGTGAGTTCTTACCAACTGGTCCATCTGTCACCGCGCCGTGCTAAAGCGCACTTTACACACCATAAGCCTCAGATCAAACCTCAAAACCGAGAAGCTATGTTAAGATAACAGAGTCTAAAGTCACTACTGGAAGGTTCTTGCCAGGGGTAGTTTCTAGCCTACTCTTGTTAGCCTTTTAAACACCATAAAGGGACGAGTCTTTTTTTCGGGCCTCCCTCCCTCCCCGGGCATGTTGGTTACCCAACACCAACGGGACACTGCCTGCCCCGTGCGGAATCAACATTATGACCGAGGTCGCTCCGAGCAGGCAGCACTCAGAAACTGGGCCACGCTAAGAGGAGCAGAGGACAGGCTACCTTCACCCGGGCCGGGAGGTGCGGGATGGGGTGGATGGGATGGCCTGAGCAGCCCGGGCCAGAGGGCGGCCCAAGCTGACCACTCGTTGAGAAACCTCTGCGGGGATCTAGGTTCTCCTGAGAAAGTCAGGGCTTCCAGTGGGGTCGGGGTTCTCTGTGGGTGTCGGGACTCCCTGCGGATCCGGGTTCTTCAGGGGCGTCGGTGTTCCGGGCGTTGGCGGCGCCTGCCGCGCGCTCACCTAGGCGCGCTTTCAGCAGCCGTGTGTTGGCCAAGACATTCTCCAACTCCATGCACCGCCACCATTGCCGCGGCTGCCGCGGGACTCGAGGAGGCGGGGGCGGCGGAAGAAGAAGCCGCCGCCGCCACCGCCTCACAGCATCGCTCTCCGGGCGCCACCCGCTCGTCGGGCCCGGGATCGGGCCCTTTGAGGTTGCCCCGCCGCAGCCGCCGCCGCCGCTACCGGCTACTAGCACACCGGCCGGCTCCGCGATAACGGCTTTCCAGAAGAGGGCGCCGGAGCTCTCCCCTCGCTGCCACTCCCGAAGGTGGCTGTGGCGCCTCGCGGGGCACTACAGTTCCCAGAAGGCTCCGCGCCAGGAAGACGCGGCGGGCGGCGGGGGCATAGCCTGCTGGGAGTTGTAGTCGCTCAGCCTACCCCTGAGCGGAAGCCTGGCAATACCGCAATTCCCAGACCTCTCTACTCGCGATCTCCGGGAGCTTGCGCAGCTACCGCGAGAGGAGGCTGGGGACTGCCCCGCGGTTCGGCACGTGTTGCCGAGGAGACGTGCTTCGCAGTCGGCAGTCTTCTGCGGCTGGAGTAGCTATACAGGGTTGTCTCCAGTGCGTCTCGGAAGCCTGGGAGGCGCCGGCGCCTTAGGGGTGCGACGGCGTGTGCGCCATGGGGAAGGCGAAGGCGGCCGGGGCGCGAAGGAAGGCCTCGGGGGCGCCGTCGGGGGCGCGGCGAGGCCCGGCGAAGGCCTGTCCTAACCCGTTCGAAGTGAAAGTCAACAGGCAGAAGTTTCAGATCCTGGGAAGGAAGACGCGCCACGACGTGGGGCTGCCCGGCGCGTCCCGCGCGCGGGCCATCAGGAAGGTAAGCGGCCGCGTCCCCTGCTCGCCGTGGGCCTCCCTCTCCGCCCCGGCCGCCGCCCCTGTGCTTTGAACTTGCTCCGGGTATCGCGGACTGCTGGGTTCGGGACCCCACGCTGGCTGGCTGCAGCTTTTGGCCGGCTGCGTACTTCTCGTGCCTCAGTTTCCTCGTCTGTAAGATGGAGACCGTAGTAGTTACATAGTACTGACTTTTTAAACTTCGTACCTCAACTTTTCTACGGTCTGGAATGACTTTCTCTTGGAAAACTCTTGTCCCTTCTTGAGACCCTCCACACGTGGTTTTTGGTGACTCCTCCAGCTGCCTCAGGCAGAGTTAATCACTTCTCAGTTGCTGTGGGGTCCTGTACTTGTTCTAACCCTTCCTCACTTAGACTGTGAGCACTGGCGACCTAAGGACCATGGATGAGGGCTTACATAGGATGCTTTTGAGATGTTGGAGAATGAGTATCTCCCTGAGGCACATGACCGTGTCCCTTGGGAGGTAACTGAAATGGTACATTCTGTGGAAGGTCTCATTGCTTCCTTCTTTCCTGTACTTATGGTCCAGTCCCTTAGTATTATTTACCTTCATTTCAAACTCAGCTCAGCAACTGCCATCCTGTATGCAACTTAGGAGACGTGTTTATTTATTTATTTTTTTTAATTTATTGTTACTGGTAAAGATACATTAATAGGTTAGTGAAAAATTTAGACGCAGAAAGGAGAGATAAATTCCTAAGGTCACACAACTGGTAAGGGCTTGGGCATGCATTCAGGTCTTTAATGTCTGCAGAGCCTTTGTGCTACACTGTGTGCTTCTATTTAAGCTCAGTTCTAGCTGCTGGGAGATAAAGGTAAATGAGACCTGGCCCCTGCCTTCAAGAGCTGATGTCACACAGTGTGCAGTCCATATCTTTGCATCAAATCACATATCATCCTTATTGCAAGGAGATGACAGCGTGTGTAATAGGCAAGACAAACTTAAAACTGACTTCAGTAAGAGTCCTTCATTACCTACCCCAGGGCTGGGTGAAGGGTAGGCATAGTGTGGCCTGTAGAATAGACACGTGTGCCTTCACCACTTATGCTTCAGTTTTCTCGTTTCTTTTTTTTTTTTAATTTTTTATTTGTTTTATTTCAGCATATTACAGGGATACAAATGTTTAGGTTACATATATTGCCTTTGCCTCACCTGAGTCAGAGCTTCAAGCATGTCCATCCCCCAGATGGTGTGCACTACACCCATTAGGTGTGACTATACCTATCTCCTCCTCCCCTGCTCCCACCTGCCTGACACCCGATGAATGTTACTACTATTTGTGCACATAGTGTTGGTCAGTTAAGTCAGTTAATGCCAATTTGATGGTGAGTACATATGGTGCTTGTTTGTCCATTCTTGTGATACTTCACTTAGTAGACGGGGCTCCAGCTCTATCCACAATAACACAAGAGGTACTAGATCACCATTGTTTTTTGTGGCTAAGTAGAACTCCGTGGTATACATATACCACATTTTACTAATCTACTCATGTATTCATGGGCACTTGGATTGTTTTCTCTCTTTTCTTTCTTCTTTTTTATATAAAACTGCATCTTCTTTATTTTGCATACTTTAATTTCAGAAAGTTTTCTCATTTCTGAAGTAGAGAGAATATATATCGTACCTTTCACGGTAGTTTATAAGAATGAATGAATCCGCATTTAGCACACATTAAGTGTTCTCTAAATACTAGCTATTCTTTTGTTTGTTTGTGTGTTTGACAGAGTTTCGCTCTGTCACTCCGGATAGGTGCAGTGGTGTCATCATAGCCTGCTGCAACCTCAAACTCCTGGGCTCAAGTAGTCCTCTTGCCTCAGCCTCCCTAGTAGCTGGGACTGCAGGCACGTGCCACCACACCTGGCTAATTTTGTACTTTTTGCTCTTGCTCAGGCTGGTCTCAAACTCCTGAGTTCAAGGGATCCTCTCACCTCAGCCTCCCAGAGTGCTAGGATTAGAGGCGTGAGCAATACTAGCTATTAAACTTAAAATTCTTGGCTTGTTATTCTCAGACTCCTTGACAACCTGGATGTTGTCCTTGCTTCACCTCTTGCATACTCTTGCTTTGTCCAAAAAGGCCTGCTTTACCTCCCAAAGTCTGTAACGGGCCAGCCAGGTCACCACTTCTGTTACTTTCCCAGGCTTCATAGCCGAGATAGAACAGGTTGCCAAACCTCTAGGATCTGGCATGTCCACCTCCCTGCTTTGTGCTGAAGGCCTGAGGGGGACATTGCTGCTGCTCTTTGAATGCCTGGTGCTTGGCTCATGGTAGAAACGCACATCAAAAGTAGAACCTGAGTGCCTTAAGATATCACAGACAGGAGAAAGTGTAATAGAAAGTGAGAAAATTCTTCATAGACAAAATCACGTTCATGTTCTGCAGGGTGAGTGAGCTTTGTGCCCCTCAGGTGCTGGTCTAAGGCCTTTGGAGATGTATGTTCAGCAGGCAAGGATTCTCTTCTGCCAGCTGTGGTGCCTCTGTGTTGTAGACTTGAAGAGCCTCTGGACAGTGGGTGTGTGACTTGTTTGTAGAGCTGTGTAAGCAGGATCTGCCATAAATATGGGCCTCCTTTATGTTTTGCTGTCTGCCCTGACTCCTTCCTCTTGAGTTAAATATAGCCTGAAAATGTTTATACCATTTCTTGTCAACTATCAGGTCGTTAAATATGAAATGCCTGATTTGGAATCAAAAGTGTAGTTTATTATATCTCAAGCAAGAAGCAGTACAATTAATCAAAGTATGCGCCTGAACTATCAACACAGTTTTGCCATCTTAACGGTAACTTGTTTATGCCAGCAGTAAAGAAGCCTGGAGAGCGAGTGGCGAAGAAATCACAATAAGTGTTTTCCACAGCTTGTTGAGAATGGAATATTTTTCCTTGGAAGAAGTGGTCCAAAGCCTGGAAGAAGTGATAGTCAGTTGGTGCAAGGACTGATGAATATGGTGGATGACAGAGAGTTTCCAAGTCCAGCCTCTGTAATTTGAGCAGCGTTGTTTGTGCAACATGTGGTCGAGCATTGTCTTGCTAGAGGATTGGCCTGTCTCTGTTGGCCAGTCTCGGCTGCTTAATCACAAGCATCCTCATCATTTCGACCAATTGGTTGCAGCGGACATCTGCTACAATCGATTGACCAAGTTTCCCAAAGCTGTAGTGGATAATACCAGCAGCTGACCACCAAGCTTTTTTGGATAAATATTTGGTTTTGGACTGTGTTTCATTCAGCACTTCATCTTTATTCAGCCATTGTACCAAACACTTTCAGTTGTCAAAAATAATCCATTTTCATCACACATAACAATATTCTGTAGAAATGGTTTGCTTTTATGTCATGACAGCAAAGAAAGGCAAGCTTCGAGACGATTTCTCTTCTGACACTCGTTTAATTCACACGATACCCATCTATCCTGCTTTTTTACCTTGTCCATTTGTTTCAAATGGTCCAATATTGTTGGAATAGTAACATCAAACCTTGTTGCTAATTCACGGGTATGTTGAGATGAATTCACTCCAGTACAACTTTCAGCTTATCATTATCCACCTTGGTCTCAGGTCATGCATGTGGCTTATTTTCAAGATTAAAATCACCAGAACAGAACTTCTCAAACCATCCACGTACTGTGCGTTCATTAGCCACATCCTTCCCAAACACTTCGTTGATATTTCAAGCTGTCTGCACATTGGTTATGTGACAGAACTCATATTTGAAGATAACACAAATTTTTGACTTATCCATGGTTTCACAAAAATTGCTTTAAAAAACATCTGAAAGATAATCAGAAGCCAAAATGTGCATTTGAAAGACTCAGGATGTAGCTTCACAATAAAAATAAAAAAATGTCAGATATCAACTGTCAAATTTAGTACCTAAGGAAATTGGACATTTTATACTTAATAACCTAATATTTTTTTTACTTGCTTCTGCCCCATTGAAGGTCACCTGATGGTCTGAGGTGTGCACATGCGAGTCCTGCCTCTTACACATGGGCAGGGCTTGCCTAGCCTGGCAGATGTTTAAAAGCAATATTTATTATTTTTGCCTAATTATAAAAAAATTACAGGTTTAGTAATATATCACATTTATAAAACATACACAGTAGTCCCCCTTATCCATAGGGGATATGTTCCAAGACCCCCAGTGGATGCCGGAAACCACAGATGGTACGGAGCTGCGTATATACTGTTTCTTCCTATGTGTACATACCTATGATAAAGTTTGTAAATTAGGCACAGTAAAGTTACCAACAATATCTAATAATAAAATAGAATAATTAGAACAGTATAGTGTAATAAAAGTTATGTGAATGTGGTCTTTATCTCAAAATATTTCATTCTACTTATTACCCTTAATATCCCACTGATGTTTGCCTAATGAGGGAAGAGATGTTGTCTGGCTCTCACTGTGTCTCAAAAACCGGGGCTTTTCCCTCTACCCTGTGTGAAGAACAAGAAGCTCATTAGAAGAGGCCTTTTTCCCCTTACTTACTTCTTCTGGGAGAAGAGAGTGGAACTGAGATTGCTTTCTTCTGGTCTGGAACTCCAGAATGTGTACCCTTCAGTGCCACCTCTGCCTTTTGGTATTTTATCGGCTTACTGGCAGGAAAGACCAGGTGGTATACCCATCAGTTTATGCGAGATCACCGGAGCACATTGCTTTGGGAGTGTCCCCATCTGTGTGGGGCAACTCAAAATCCGTTACAGACAGAATTGCATTCTGAGTATCTCCAAATGTCTGTGAGCCTAGGTTAAATGTTCTATTTAGCATGCATAAATCTGGCATACTTATTCATGTTAATTAAAGGCAAATAAGTCTTGGTCGCTGGCCCTGAGGCTGATCCTAACCAGAATGGCAAAGGAGAGTTTCCATTAAACTTTGTGTCACTTTGTGTTTGTTAAAATGTAAAAGAGCCTACCGTGGAAATCAATAGGAAGAATCAGTAAGACTTACAAACGGTTAAATTAAAAAGGAAAGAAAAGGATATTATGATGAAAACATGCAGAGTTGTTGAGACTTCCCTCAGAAGTCTCTTCCCCTGCCTGGGAGGGTCAGTGGACCTAGGGAAGCTGCTTTAACCCATTTCCCATACACAACTTTGTTTTCTGTCCTAAAACTCAGACCTGATAATACCAGGTGGTTTATTATTTCAGTTTATTTCGTCAAAAGTATTAACCTGACTGTTAGGAAGGAGAGTGGTTAAGAAATAATCATTTGAAAGCGAGTTTACCTATATGAGTATTAGACTTACTTAGTAGTTGTAAACACAATTAGTTCCTAGGATATCCTGCATTATCCTATTTCTTTTCTTTCCTAAACTATAATAGGTACTGTGAAATCATACTGAATTTACGTATTTATGACCTAAGCCTGCAGTCCCCAACAAACCAGTCCCTGGCCTGTTAGGACCTGGGCTGCAGAGCTCCACCCTCCTCAATCCGTGGAAAAATTGTCTTCTATGAAATCATTCCCTGGTGCCAAAAAGGTTGGATTCTGCTTGCCTAAGGGATGTTCTTCACTAAAATTTACCCATAGAATCAAATCCCAGATAATGAGAACTAATGTTTTTACAGGCACAGAGATGGCTGATGCCTGCCCCACCCACCTCCTTCCTGGTGGAAGTGTCTGTCACTATCATTAGCAGCTCCCTCTCTTTGCAGGGACAGGCTGAGGAAGTCTTCCCCTGTAGCATCTAAGCAGCCTTTGTTTATACAGGGTGTTCATCTAGCAGTATAGGCCAACACATGTGATGTTTTCAAGTTCATCTCCAATCTGTGAACAATGAATAGATTCCAGATCTTGTGGTCACTGTAGGTCTAGACTAGAGTCTGTCCACTGTCCTGGTGTTGGGGGGGTGTGTGTGTGTGCTCATGTTCGTGTTCATGTGTGTTCTCCCATTTGATTGCCAGTCAGACCTTGTGATTTAAATAATCAGTTATCGCTTTAATTTTTATTCTGCAAATGAGGAACTGCGTAGGTTTCAGAGAGCTTAGCCTGATACAGTACTGTGTGTGGCAAATGAAACCTTTATTGCTGGCACCCAACACAATCTTGTTCTTCCTTATTCCTTCCCCACCCCTTACTGAGCTGTACTGCTCATAACAAAAGAAGTGGTAAGAACAGAGTGGCAGCAGTGGAACCCTCTGGTCCACTTTGGGCTCTGGTCCAAAAAGCATCAGGAAGCTGTACCCAGGGTGTTTTTAACAAATTTTGTTTAGCACCTGAACTAAATACCACAGTAGAAGTTACAAGGGTTTAATAACCCAGGTCGTTTGCAGAGAAACTGGTTCATGAAACATGATTCAAAAAATGATGGAAATTGCCTTGGAAGTGTTTATTGAACTAATTGATGGCTTCCTACTCTTTAGGCAGCAGAGGGGTTTTTGATGCATTTTAATTGAAATACCGTGTTCACATTTTGAAGTGAAATAAGAAAGCTGTTCTCTTCCTATCACTCTCCCCTTCCATATTGTTAATACTTTGGTGACCTCCCCAAATGGAATGTGGTCTAAATCTAAATCAACAGGTGGCAGCCAGTGCTTGCTTTGTCCTTCACTTAGTGTCTTCTGCTCCTGCCTGGCTGCTGCTTAACCCCTTCCACTCCCACTCTCCTTTCCTCTCCTCTTCTAGCTCTTGTTTTTGACCTTAAATGTGGGTTCCTTAACCTCTAGTTCATCTCTGACCCCGGCAGAGTAACCTATGGCTGCAGCAAAATCTGGCCTGCCTTCTCCTGAAACAACTTGAACCAGAATGGTGATGAGCGAGTCATCACTTTCTCCCTCCCACCACACGTGTGCATTCTATCAAAGTGGCTTTTCACAAGTTAGAGGAATCCTGAAGAATGCAAGAGACATTCAATTCTGAGGTTAGATCAGAGGTTTCAGATATCTGCCTGTCTACTTTGTGGTGGGTTTGTAAAACTTTGGAATTAGATCATTCCAAGTGATCCAGTTGTGTCATGATTGGTACCGATTCCTTTTGTCCCTGGTTGCCCTATAAACTCTGGTGAAATAGCAGGCAGTCCCTTAGCAAATATAAGGATTTCTGCAATGGGGAAAAGTTCCTAATATAGCCAACTCAAGTCACTGAGGCCGCACTCATTCCTCACCTTCCTCTATCCTCTCCCTATTTTAGGGAATTCAACCTCAAGGGCAGCCAACTTTGGATAATATTGAACTTGTTTGTTATTGCTACTGGGAAAATACCAAATTATTTGATACTTGCTATTAGTTGTTGAATTCTCTATTTAAAATATTGCTGCTTTTGATATTCTGAAGCATAATGTCTAGAGAGACTGTGACCCCACATGATCAACTTGTTTATGGTCTTGTACATCACACAAGAAGGCACAACTGTACATTTTCTAGGAGTACCTTTGATGGGAAATAACTGCCCTCCTCCATGATAGAAGGGATCTAAACCTCCTACTCCACTTTTCCAAATGAATTCAGTCTAAAATACACACTTGCTTAAACCATAAGGCAGCTGGAAGAACAGTTCGTGTCTTTAGCTTGGCTAGCGTGCTTTTTGCTCTTCCTTTCAGCACTGACAGACAAATTCTAAAGGGAAAAGTAAAGTGATTACCCCATTATCATTAAGAATGAGTTGGTTTTCTCTTCTCAAAATTCTGTTCCTAGTAGGGAAGGTTTACCGTGGATGAAAGCAGATTCTGTATGAACTTTGACATCACAGTGCATAGCTCTGAACTTTAAAACATGCACCATTCTGGCCAGGCACAGTGGCTCACACCTGTAATCCTAGCACCCTGGGAGGCTGAGGCTGGAGGATCACTAGAGCTCAGCAGTTCGAGACCAGCCTGAGTGAGAGTGAGACCCCATCTCTACAAAAAATAGAAAAATTAGCCAGGCATCATGGCGTGCGACTACAGTCCCAGCTACTCAGGAGGTTGAGGCAGGAGGATCGCTTGAGCCCAGGAATTTGAGTTTGCTGTAAGCTATGATCATGCCACTGCAGTCCAGCCCCAGTGGTAGAGTAAGACCCTGTCTCCCTCCACCCCCCAAAAATGTCCCTTTTGGAGGAAATCACAAGAATTTTTTTGTGAGATTGTTTTATGATCTGTTTTTCAGCGTACACAAACGTTACTAAAGGAGTACAAAGAAAGAGATAAATCCAATGTATTTAGAGATAAACGCTTTGGGGAGTACAATAGCAACATAAGTGCAGAGGAAAAGATGATGAAGAGGTTTGCTCTGGAGCAACAGGTATGGAAAAAAAATTGGAGGAGGGTGTTTGCTATACGTTTTACACAGAAGTCAAGCCCAGGGTGAAATCTGTTTCTCCCCTTTGTTCATTTACATGTCCATGGGCACTCAACCTCTAGGTACAGGGGATAGCCCTTGAATTGTATACCTTTTCTGGCTAGGCTAAAGGAGAAGCAACCTTCTGCAAATGTTAGTTGAATGGATAAATATCTTAACCGTAGTAAATGGCAGCAGTGTGTACTGGAGTTGAGTGGAGAGCCAGTGGACTGAGGAGCATGGCTGGGGGGTAAGACTGCATGATTTACCAGTGACTTACCTGGCCTGTTGACATATTTAAGAATTCCCTTCTGTGAGCTCTGTTTATGTCTGACTCATTGCTCAGACGACTTAGAATACTCCGTAAGGCTGCTTAGGCTGCATTGTCATATTCCCATATAATGGAAAAATAATTGTTTTCTGCTATGAAATGAATGTGGTAATTTAGAAACTGATTTTTTTTCTCTTCTGTCAGCGACATCATGAGAAAAAAAGCATCTACAACCTAAATGAAGATGAAGAATTGACTCATTATGGCCAGTCTTTGGCAGACATTGAGAAACATAATGACATTGTGGACAGCGACAGCGATGTTGAGGAACGAGGAACACTTTCTGGTGAGGCCGGGGTGCCACACGGGCCTGGGGTCTTAGAGCCAGGGACAGTCTGCTTATTGTGTGACTTTCTCCTCTAGAAAAAGTCATTGCAAGAAAGTTCACTGATCATTAACTTCTCAATAAATTCCACATGTGACCGTCTTTGGTTTTTTTGTTTTCTTTTTTTTTGTTTGTTTTTTTTAAATTTCAGAACTTTTAGGTGCTTTTATGGGCTGAGAAAGCACATTAATATCCATTATCTTACTTGAACCTCACAATAGCTTGTATTACTTATGAGCAGAGAGAGAGGTAAGGTGATTTGCCCAACCCAGGAATCAGATAAAACCCACCTAACTGACTCCTAAGAAGAGTCTTCTGCACTAAACTGCACTGCTTTGCTGCCTGCTATTTTATAGATTGTGACCTAATAACTGTACCAGTGGTGGTTTTGTAGTTCTTTAGTCTTTATTTACTGTGGAACCAGTTATGGCAGTTTTGTGAGGGAGATAATATTGAGCTTCTTATCAGTAAATAATAACATGAAACATTAAGTTTTGGCTTTAAATAGCATGAATATACAACTGAACTGAGTTTAGGACTCAGTTCAAGTCTGACCGTCTTGGGCCCTGTTTATAATGTTGCTGTCATGTCATTAATTAGTTTGCATTCCTTATAAGTTAGAGTAGGTCCCATTTTTCAAAACAAAGCTACACAAAACTGAAACTGATCCTCAACCTTTTGTCTTTTTAGTGTGTGGAAAGCTAAGGAATTAAAGCCTGCGCTTACCTTTGGATATTTGGATAATCCAGGGGCAGAAGGTTTAGGAGTTAAGGCAGCCTGTGGTGCAGAACCCATTGTTCCACGTAGCAGCACCAGGAGTAGGCCTGCAGCTCCGCCAGAAATTCATGGTTGCAAAGGGAATGGCCAGTAGTTTCATCCTCTGTGCCTTTCTCTTTGCACTTTTCGTTGTTCAGGAGTTTTTGTATACCCTTAACTGTAAAATGCATTGACTTGGGGATCATAATTCACTGTGACCAAAGGTGACTGCCTTGGTTCGTGTTTGGTGAGCAGAGCAGCATCCTCACCACCAGGAGGACCATGATGCTACATGACTAGAGGGAAGTAGGGTTCTGTTTCTTCCAATAACAGAATCCTGGGAATCCAGTGATTTATTTGAGATTTCCTATCCTTTGATTTTGATTATGAGCTCACCAAAACCCAGGTAATTTATAAAAGAAAAGCCTCTTACATTTGAAAATATATATATTTCCTGTAATTTTTAAAAATGAGTCATGAGGAAACAAAATCTATTTTTTGTTCAACTATATGACATGTTATGTTCTCTTAGACTAGGAGCGTTTAATCCCTAAAACAGCCCTGTGAGGTAGATGTTACCCCACTTTACCACTGTGGAAGCTGAGGCTGAGGATGAGTTGGTGACTTGCTCGGGCCTCACAGTCAAGTAGAGCTGGGCTTCCAGTCCCAGGTGGCCTGACTCCCAAACTGCAGCTGCTGTGTGCTGTTCACACTTGGAATACAGATATTTAGAAAAACACTTAATGGAGAATGTTTTTTAAGAATCCTTTTCTGAATTTTTTATATAATTAATACAACCTTATTAGTTGGTGCTTTGTAAATTTTCCTTTTCAATAATAATTGTGAACAACTTTGAATTACTAGAACACTAAATGAGTAATGTTTTCTGATATGCTAAATTTTCCAGGAAGTATAGGAATCATTCATTCATCCATCTATCCAGCCAGCCAGCCATAAAATACTGGTTTATGTGTTAGGTACCATTCTCAGTTCTGGGGAAATGGCAGTGAACAAAACACAAAAATCCTTGCCTTCCTGCAGCTCATGTTTACTGGGGAGACCCAGACGGCAGGCACAATGCTACAACATGATGCTGTCCAGTTGAAGGCAAAAGTGCTGTAGAGTAAAAATAAAGCCAGGAGGGGCATGCCAGTGTGTGGCCTCGGCTTCACTGAGCAGTGGTGTTTGCAGATCCCTGAGGACCATGTGGCGAAGAGTGTCCGGTAGAGGGAACAGCATGTTCAAAGAGCTTGAGATTGGAGTAGTGGAAGGTGGGGGGTGGGGGAAGGGGAGGGTTAGCAAGAGGAAGGCCCTGGGGGAAGAAGGGCCCTGGGGCAAGAGAAATACCCAAGAGGGAAGAGAAGGGAGAAGAGGGGTCGCAGGTGGAATAGAGGCAACCCTGGGGGGCTCTTTGTAAGGGGGCCCGAGAAATGCGAGGTGGGGAATGAAAGAATAGTCTAAGAGAATGAGAAAACTTGATGCAGGGAATGAGGGTAGATTTGCTTGGGCCAGGGGTGGGATTGGGTATGCCGGACAGAGTTGGCCCTGGATGGTACAGAGCAGCTGGGGAGGGCCCAGAGCACTCTGTGGTTCAGCAGTTTCTCTTCTGAGGGCTTCCGTTTTCTCTGTGGCCTAGACAGCGTTGAGTGAGGGGGAGGCAGGACCTGCGGGGGGTATGAAGGGACAGGAGGTGGACAGCCTGGGATGCACGAGAGTGTGGACTGGAACATGGGCCAGGACTGGCCGGTGGTGACCAGAGCCCACCTGAAGTTTGCAGTTTTGAAGATAATGTGTGTTCTGTCCACCACTTGTCTCCCTGCTCAGGTATGGACAGGGAGCAGGTGGTGTTTGAGTTAGCCAGACAGCAGCGTTGGCAAGGGAGCACGACAGGAGCAGGGGGGACAGGGACAGACTAGCCTGGTGGGCCAGGCTCTACTGGTCGGGGGCCTGAGCAGTTTCGTTTCTATTCTGGTGTGAGACTTCAGGTAAATCACTTCACATCCAAGCCGCTGGTTTTTCATAGGAGAATTTGGATTTTTTAAGGTTTCTTTCCGCTCTAAATTTGATGATTCCTACAATGTTTATTTCTCTCCTGCTCTGGCAAATAGGGCAGGATGAAGGTCAGTGACTCTTGGTGATTCCTGCTCCTGCCATCAGCTCAGGGTGCTAGGTCCCCTGTCCTGCCTGTGGAGGTGGGAGGATCAGGTGGAACCACGTCACTAATCCTGACCCTGCTCCCTTGCAAGACTCTGGGGCCAGCTTTTCTCCTGGGTTTGCCAATCTTTCTCAAGAACGAACACAATTAGAAAATAGGTGCTTGGTGTTTCCAGTCACTTGGATTATGGCCACTTGGTAATTTAATGGGTCTTGGTTTTCTTGGAGTGGCTCCTCTTGGGTATTTCTTAAGTGCCAGTCAATGTGCCTGTGGCCTCAGGCCAGCTGTGTGTGAGAACTTTATTCTTGGATGTGGAATTCTCAAAACTGCTCTTGGGGAAATGTTGGCAGAGTACTAAAAAAAGTGCTTCCCAGACAGGGCCTGGGCGTCACCGTGGTGTTTTCTACTTTTTATCTCCAGCTGAGCTAACTGCTACGCACTTTGGAGGAGGCAGCAGGCTCCTACATCCGAAGACCTTTCAACAGGAATGTGAGGAGGGGGAACAACCAAAGTCACGGAAGGAACTGATCGAAGAGCTCATTGCGAAGTCAAAACAGGAGAAGGTGGGTTAGTTAGTATTCTTCATGTGGGATAGCTCCACCATAAGGGCATGCTCACCAAAATACGCTTGAGCTTTTTGAGCCTGTATTTATTTATTTATTTATTTATTTTATTTTTTGAGACCTAGTCTTGTTCTGTCGCACTGGGTAGAGTGCAGTGGTGTCATCATAGCTCACTGCAACCTCAAACTCTTGGGCTCAAGAAATCCTCCTGCCTCAGCCTCCCGAGTAGCTGGGAGTACAGGCACACACCACTGCGCCTGGCTAGTTTTTCTATTTTTAGTAGAGGCAGGGTCTCACTCTTGCTCAAGTTGGTCTTGAACTCCTGAGCTCAAGCGATCCTTCTGCCTTGGCTTTCCAGAGTGCTAGGACACAGGTGTGAGCCACTGCACTCGGCCCCTGTATTTAATATTTCATATGAGTTTAATAAAAGTATTCATTTTGAATAGGAATATTTTAAATCTCATCAAGAATATACCTCTGATGTGTTTTTTCTTATTCTGGCTGGTTTTAGTATTTGATGTGTATCAGGGTTTACAAAATATCACTGTTTCTTACTGACTTGTAATGAACTGCTCAGAGTATCTAACAGTTTATAGCAAGAAGTTATTTCTGTCTGATGAAATTGTGTAGCTTTGCCTTTAATTATTCATTTCTCCTGGTCTCTTTTTGCTGTTGAAACGTGGTGTTGGCCAAGTGGTCATTGTGTGTGTCCTTGGCATTGACACCGGTCGTAATGGTGTGTGGTGTGTCTGTTGTGTTTTCTCCAGAGGGAGAGACAAGCTCAGCGAGAAGATGCCCTTGAGCTCACAGAGAAGCTGGACCAAGACTGGAAAGAAATCCAGATTCTGCTGTCACACAAAACTCCCAAGTCGGAGAACAGAGATAAAAAGGAAAAACCCAAGGTGGGAGGCAGGCGTTTGAAACAAACTTGACTTTGCTGTGGAGAAAAGGCTAAGGCCGGAACATCTCTTCTGACCTACTTCCTGTTAGGACAAGGTTTCTCTTGGACATTTCTGTGTAATTGCCTGATGATGTATTATGTCAGGGTGGAAGTAGACTCAAAGTTACTTCAGTTTCTACCCCAGGTGATTTAAGTTAAAGTGGTATTTCTCGGTATAGGTAGTACTTTGGGATGGAGACCATGGGTGTTTGAACTTCCTTGTAACATATTTATATATTGATGTATGTACATTTAATATACATATTTTTACCTCTACACTCTAGTTTTTTCCTACTGTATTCTTTTTAATCTAAATTGTTGGGAAGTGCTGCATTTGCTTAAGTAGCTGGATTCTAGGTCTTCACCAGATTACATTGTCTTGTGGCCATCTGTACGTCTTTGTGAGTCACCCTTACTATTGCTGTTGCTGTACCTAACTTCCCACGTCTAGGGTTTGGAGCCTAGGTGAGCAATGTTTATTTTCGTTAAAGCAGATATATTCTGAGGAGAATTTTCTAGGAGTAAAAAGTTCTGTGTGACCAAAGTGTCCACTGATTTCTCAGTCGTTTCTCTCCAGAAGAAAAGACGCAGGTGTGGTTTAGCTTCTATAACAGTGTCTAGCCATTATAAAAGTGGAAAATGTCCTCTTTTCACTTTAGCCCGACGCATATGACATGATGGTTCGAGAGCTTGGCTTTGAAATGAAAGCACAGCCCTCTAACAGGATGAAAACAGAGGAGGAGCTGGCGCACGAGGAGCAGGAGCGGCTCAGGAAACTGGAGGTACGGGTGGCTGGCACCTGCGCAGGAGGCTCGGCAGCCACAGCCGGAAACAGCCGGGAGATGGCCGGGAGGACAGCCGGGAAGCTGTTTTAACACAACCGCATCCCAGGCCTCTTCCCATCTCTTGTGTTTTCCAATAGTAGAAAGAGTTGAGCTGGCTGCTTGCTTAGGGTGCCCTCGTGCCTGTTCTAAAGGAGTGGGTGATGAATTATGGTCAGGGTTGGCCAGCAGAATTTTACCACAAACACTCAGTAACAGATTTTCCATCCTTGTGAATGAGAGTATTTCTGCCACAAAGTGTTTTACAGTTGATTTTGTTACATAGTCATCCATGTAATGTTACCAAGTGTTTGCATGCCTGAAGACCGCAAGCAGAAAGCAAGCCAGATGGCGTCAGCGCTGAGAGGCTGGGGGGCTGGGCTGTCACGCGTCCGAGGAGCACACAGTATGACATCCTTTTCCTTCCTGCGCAGGCTGAAAGACTTCGAAGAATGCTTGGAAAGGATGAGGATGAAAATTTTAAGAAACCAAAACATATGTCAGCAGATGATTTAAATGATGGCTTTGTACTGGATAAAGATGATAGACGTTTGCTTTCTTACAAAGTAAGATGTTTTGGCTTCATTTTCTTTCCTTTTTTTTAAATTTAAAAACACATTTTCTGATGTGCATTTAAAGGACCTAATCACTTTCTCTACAGTTCTTCATCTAGCTGTTGATGGGATCTCGGGTATCAGACTTCATAGAGCAGACTGTGGCAGGGGTGCTTCCCCCCCCAGGAGAAGGGACACAGCTAGCACAGCCGCGTCAACTACACGCCTTGCTGTTTACTCAGTTGTCGGCATCCCCTGCTTTTGTTTATGTCTGCATGACCTCAGCATGATATGGAGGGAGTTAACTGAAGGTTAAAATTCTGAATATTTTTGACTGACATAATTGAGTTTCTCAGGACTGGTACAATTTTTGTTTTGTTTTGGGAGTACAATAGCACAATCACAGCTCACTGTAATCTCCAACTCCTGGGCTCTAGCGATCCTCCCACCATAGCCTCCCGAGTAGCTGGGACTACAGGTGCATGCCACCACCACACCCAGCTAATTTTTTAAAAATTGGTTTTTCTTAGAGATGGAGTCTTGCTATGTTGTCTGGGCTGGTCTCAACCTCCTGGCCTCAAGCAGTCATCTCGCCTCAGCCTCTCAAAGTGCTGGGATTATAGCCGTGAGCCACCATGCCCAATTCTGGTGTAGTTTTTCATTCGTGAATCTTATAAGGTCTCTACCTTCTCCTTTTAAAGTGTATTAGTCAGGGTTCAGGGAAGAAAAACAGGCAGGCCAGGGAGTTCAAGCAGAAAGGTTCCATACCAGGAAACTGGGTATGGCGAAAACACTAGGTTATCTGCACCCCCCCCCCCGCCCCCGGTGCATCCCCCAAACCACTGGTGGGATGCTGTGGACACTCTACTGCTGAAACCCACACACCTTCCAAATCTTAGTCCTGTGCTGCTTGCTTGCAAAACCTAAACTTGCCCAGTGTTCTGGTGCAGGGCTCTCTGGGAGCCTCTAGCTCCTGTGGCTCTGGGAATGGCCTAGAAGGGGTGGGTGAGGAGGCCCCACGGACAAAGGGAGTACACAGCCTGTGGGCAGCACTGACGCTTTGTGCGTGCAGGATCCTGGTGCAGTTGTAGGACATCATGACCACTGTCTCTGCCCTATGTCTTTGCTCTCTTCCCAGGACGGAAAGATGAACATTGAGGAAGACGTCCAGGAAGAGCAAAGGCAAAGGCAGGAAGCCAGCAGGGATAAAAGTGAGGAGGACGAGAGCGAAGGTTCCAGTGGGGAGGACCCAGAGGAGAGTGATGACCCAGAGAGCCACTCGGACCTGGCATCTGATGTAGAGAGTGAGGAAGAAAATGAGAAGCCAGAGAAAGAGCATCAGAGTCCTGGGAAAGGATCTATAACTCAGGGCCAAAAGGCTCGAAACGCTGCCAGCACCGAGCTGCCCTATACATTTGCAGGTAGACGAGCAGTCGGGCTTTCTTATGTTTCAGGGTAACTCTCGTGACCTGGCCATACTGTGTGCATGTTTGTCTCCCTTCCTGGGGTGGCATTTGTGGAGTGGGGACCAAGGGTGCATTTGTGAGTACGTGGACACATTCCTGTGAATGTGTCTTTGCTGTGTGGGCGGGTGCTGTCATCCTTCTCCTCAGTGTTTGCTGATTCAAGTCTCAGTGCGTGACCGTGGCGAGTTCTGTGGGTCAGCTCCCAGATGAGGCAGGCACACCTTTCCATGGCAGTGTCTTTACACCTCTTTTTGTGTGCTATGAGCCTTGCATAGTGGGCCAGCAGGGCCGTGAAGCTTGGTAACTGTCTGTGGGAAGGCTCCCTACGTCGGACCTGGGCATTCTGGTTTGGCCACATAACATCTCAGACGGAATGTAGTGTGGTATGTAGAGAAAAACTGTCCAGCTCTAGTAAGTCACCTGAAGTGTCCTGTGACTGAAGGTTGTTTCCGGAGAGGATAAACTGGCGGTGAGGCAGGCCTCTAGGACGTGGCCTCTGATCAGTGAGAATCTCACAAGGTGATGTTGCTTAGCTCATTCTAAAGCAGTCTGGGCACAAAAACCAGCACCGTGTCCTCAAGGCTCACCGATGTGGCTATTTAAGTGGATTCCTAACGGAGGGAAGATGGGGATCATGTCTTCCTGGGGTTTTCTGGGCATGGTCCTCCTGAATGGCCCAGTTCAGTGAAGTCACAGGCTTCTCGACCAATTGGATGCTATTGTGGTGATTGGGAGGTAAAATAAATAACTCTATAAAATGTGTGTTAATGTCTCTATTTTGTTAAAGTAAAAGAACTAATCTTACGTTGTGTTTAGTTATTACCTGTGTGAGCAGAAATGTGAATAATTCGCATTTTGGATGTTACATGTGGAGTGTGTTTTGTGTTTTTGATAGCTCCCGAATCCTATGAGGAACTGAGATCTTTATTGTCAGGAAGATCGATGGAAGAACAGCTTTTGGTGGTGGAAAGAATTCAGAAATGCAACCATCCAAGTCTCGCAGTAGGAAACAAAGCAAAATTAGAAGTATGCTGGAATAAATATTGAATATATGTGCTGAGTATTAGGAGTGTTAGCATAACCCCCTAGTCTCTGTGAATGTCGGACTTGCTTAAAGTTGTATGGTGACAAAGTGTGCCTCGGGGCCAGCCTGTCAGTTGGTTGTCTGTGATGACAGCTGGGGGCACTCAGTGGGAACAGGCAGAGCCATGTTTGGCATCCCACCCCTCCCCTCGGCCTTGCAGCAGGCCCGGGCCTTCTTTTCACAGGTGAGGAAACCAAGGCTTGCATATTCAGCAGGCAGCAAAGCCAGACTTTTAGGTAAATTGGTAGCTTTGAACATGCTTTTTTCTCTTTCAGTAAATGTTGCATATTTACTGTAAACAGGGTGCAGTCCTGGCTGTGTTCCTGATTATGATTTCATAGTCATGTGTTGTCTGTCATTCTGTAGAGGGCACACCTCGTCCTCGGCTTTCTTTTCTCTACACCGTCTAGTGTTGAGCAGGTTCTAGCAGTGGCTTTGCTTACGTTTTAGAGTTCTGTTCATGCCTGTGGCCCTGAGGTCCCCCACCCCACCTGGTTGTCACCAGAGTGTGGGTGACCTAAGAGTTAGATGCTTGTGGTTTTGTTCTTGGTGCCGAGCACCAAGCTCTATTTCCTACTTCATGTTCCTGCAGAAACTGTTCGGCTTCCTTTTGGAGTACGTTGGAGATTTGGCTACAGATGATCCTCCAAACCTCAGAGTAATTGATAAGTTGGTTGTGTAAGTAAAAATGGTGTGTTATCTGGGGTGTGGGGCTGAGCTGAACAATTTTTGTCCTGTTTAGAATCATAAAAATACATTCTAAGGTTATTAATAAGGTAGACAAAATGGTGACATCAACATGCCAGGTGGACAGATGACCTGCAGGCCTTGTAAACAGGCCTCAGCACGAACCCAGTGTGGGAATTTGATGACTTCTTGCTCTAGCATTTGCTGCTCTGGTCACTTTCAGCCACAGACAAGTTGACTTCAAAACAATCGAACCTGTTCACACTTATTTATACTACAGTATGGCTAATTTTTTTGTTTCATTCACCAACGAAGTTTGAAGCCCTGTATGGATAGAGAGGTATTTGGAATGTGTGGTAGACGCGCCCCCTTGTCACTCTGGGGACCTGCCCTCTCAAGTCCACACCCCAGTGGAACCCAGTGGGGCTGGCTGGGCACGCATCTGGGAGCTCCTGCTAGGGAAGCATGTCCGTCATGTCCTGTATAGAGGTGGTGAGGGTGGGCTCTGGCCCTCACTGTACAGAAGTATGTGACTTGCATGGTGACTGCTGGCCTGGGTGCTGGTGGCTGGAAGAGCACTGGAGGGACGGAGGTCTCAGTCGGGAGGCAAGTGCTGGTGTCCAGCATTAGGGTGGTCACCTAGAGGTGCCCCTGGGGCTGGCCTCCTGGCCTGCACTGCGCGACCAGCCTCTTCTGCATACATGGAGATGCTGCCACAAAAGTACTTGCCGTGGGGAATAAATGAGTTAATGTGGAGAGCCCCTTTGAACCGTCAGCCACAGCTGGGGCACGCACAGTGTTCTCCCAACGGTAGTGGTATTACGAATGGAGCTATTTCTACCATCACCTCCAATACTACTAAAAGGGCCAGATTTTTAGGAAATGGCAAAAACGAGTGTAAACTATTACAGACACTTTTAGGAAAATTATCTGAGCCCCCAGGAAGGCCAGCCAGATGTCAGTAAGAGGGAAAGTGGATCCATCCAGGGGCTTCTAGTTCTGACTTACTCAGCAGGCGACATCACAGGAAAATGGTTTGGGAGGTTTTTTCCTTGTTTTTGTTATCTGGAATCATTCTCTACTCACTTAACGTTTCTGCTTAACAGGCAGTTGTATAGTCTTTGCCAGATGTTTCCTGAATCTGCAAGTGACTCTGTGAAATTTGTCCTCCGCGATGCCATGCACGAGATGGAAGAAATGATTGAGACCAAAGGCCGGGCGGCATTGCCAGGGTTGGACGTGGTAAGCAGAGGCAGGTTCAGTCCAGCCATTCCCACAGCCACCATGGCTCAGCATCTGCTCAGTGTTGCTTGGAGGGCTGATGATGGGAGCTGTGCACGTGGCTATGAGAAGTTCGTGATGCCCAGAGTGTCCATGGTGATCTGGAGAGAGAACTACAGCGACATGGTCCTGCCCTTATCAACTCAATGAAGTGTGTATAGTAACGAGGTTCTGGCTCGATTCCACGCAAATGGTGTTTGTGTTTGGTCTTGAAGGCGGAGTCGTTGGAAGGTAGCAGAAGCACAGTATTGTCCCTCAGGCCCCAAGCCTGTGGGCTGGTTTTGCTTGGTCTTGGTTTTTCTGTTTGTTCAAAGGTTGAGAGACATTTGGACTGCTGAAATTTTTAAGTTTTTTTTTTTTAATTCACTGTATTATTTCCCATCCAAGAAAATTCTACTTTATTTTGTATATTCTCATGTTCCTCTTCTCATTTTTAAGTCATTTCATCGCTTAGTTTCATCCTGAAATTAAGGAGTTAAACTAAACAGGAGCTGGGGGAAAAACCCCTGGTAGCCATGGTGATGGTGGCAGGAGCGAGACCTGTTAGACCCCAGGCCTACCTGCCTACCCTGGGCTGCCAGCCCCTTTAACAGTTTTATAAAAGCCTCGTGCTATGTTTTCAACTTAAGTAACTTAAGAAATACTTGCTTAGAAATGCTGTTCATTCCATTTTCTAGTGTTTGTGCTGAAATGGATTAGTAATAATTAGTAGAGGTTTAAAAATACAGAATTTGTTAGTGGTTTTAACAGACTGCTCAAATACGATGTGAGCTGGTGTCCATCGACCGTTGCTGGCTCCTGTGATTAGGTCTTTGTGAGCTTCAGCCCAGCGTCCTCGCTGCACATTGGCCTGTCTAACCAGTGATTGCTGGGTGATTGTGACACTGAGGTGAGAGCCTTGGGCCGAGGAGACAGAATCTCTGCCTCCCCGGAGCCCACTTTCCACTGAGGACTGTTAGTCGTGCATCTTGTCAGGCGTCGGGCTTAAACCCACGTCCTCTCGAGCTCTAGTCCTGGGTGGGTTCTTAAGCCTCTCTGAGCCACGTTCCCTGGCTGTATGAGGGTGCTGATTCTAATCTGTAACCTACGAGGTGAGGCTGACATGAGTATGCGCGAGTGAACGCATGTCACATGGTCATGTCACTGCCTCAACACTGCTGTCAGTAAATGACAGTTGTCACCACCAGGATTCTTCCTGTAGGTCACACTGTGGGGTTGTCACTGCCATGGCAAGGGCTTCCTCTCGGCCCTGCCTCCCTGAGCCCCATTTTCCTTAGAGCCCCACATTGGCCTGGGGCCTGGGGGCCCTTTAGAAGGCCCTCCCAGTAGCTCTGTGGTGATCCTAAGAGTCCCTCCCAGGACCAGAAAGAACATGGGGCCTACTGGGTGGTGCCTAGCGTCTCTTAAGTTCATGTGGCTATCACAGCGGCAGGTTCCGGGTGCCCTGGAGGATGCATCGGTGCCTGTGGTGAGACCCTGCAGCCAGGTGGTGGGAAAGCCTTGCTGTGCTAACCCCGCAGCCCCTCTGGTACAGCCTGTGGGCTCTGCCTTACCCGCACCGGGTCTCCTCAAAGCATAGCTTGCTACTGTCATCATCTAAAACAAAACAGTCACGTGTGTGTGTTCAGACGTGATCTTGGGAAGATGTAGTCGGCTCAGCTTTGTGTTATGGGGTTGGCACTGTCTCCTGCCTCCTCAGGGACGTGGCCTTCCTGGACCTCTGCTTTCTTGTTTCTAAACTAATAATGGTAACTGCTAATGTTGAGGTTTTGCCTGGACTGGCCCTGGTCCGAGAGTTTCCATGTCCCATCCTGTTGACTCCTCTCAGCACCCCGAGGTAGGCCACAGAGGAGGCCGCCTGTTGGAGTCACAGCCTGGCAAGGCAGGCTGGGCAGTGCCGATGTCTGTTCCTCTGAGCCTTGTTCTGAGCCCCCTTCAGGGTGGTGTTGCAGTCCCTGGTTTGGAGGTGTTCCCAGTCTCTTTGTACCTGCATTGAAAAGTGATGGGAAATTGGACCCTGGCAGCTTGTGAGGGGTGCTGGCTTTGGAGGTTGGATGATCAGAACCGAGGCCTGTTGAGAGACCAGAATGGAAACCCAGAGCTCTGGTCCACATGTCCTGTGAGGAGGAGATGTACGCAGCCAAGCAGTGAGACCTCCTGCCCTGGCCCCGTCAGCTCAGCTCCGCACCCCTGGCGCCCAGCTGCACCCCTCCCCTCCCCTCCCACGGGTCTCTGTGCTAACTGACCTTTTCTGACGCCGTTTAAAGTTGCAGCCCTGTCAGCCCCAGCACCCTCATCTCTCCCCTCCTTTTTCCAAGTCACTTGTCACCGTCCTCTTGATGATTTATTGTTCACCTCACCTCTGCTGGAGTCCAGCGTAGCTGTGCACACTCAGCGCGTGCCGTAGAGGGATGGGGTCCGTCCTCTCCTCTTCCTCTTAATGCTGTTGGGCCATGTCCCCGCAGCCTTGCCAGTTCAGTCTGTCTTTTCTTCACCAATATGAAACATAAGTGATGTACCTTGACATAGTTTTATTTTACATTTCTCTTACTATGAATCAAGCTAAGAACGTTTTTACGTGTTTAAGACAAGTTAATTTCTGTGTGCAGGCTTTTTGTGTTTTTTTGCAGGTTCTTCCATTAGGTTGTTCGTCTTTCGTAGTGATTTTTGTGGGAGTTCTGTACAGTAGAAACTAACCGTTTGTTTAGTGAGTTGCGAACTTTTCCCAAAGTCTGTTGACTTTGCTTATAGTGATTTTTGCCATTGTATGTTTTTGTAATAAAAACAAACCAATGAAACATCGTTACTTGTGGGGTGGGGAGGACTCCTGTTTGCCAATACAAGCAAAAAAAGTCTTTCCTCCTGCTGAGTGTGAGGCCATTCCCGAGGCTTCCCTCATCCCTGATAATAAGGGTTTCTCTCCAGCTCGGTACCTGAACACTCCCTGGCTCTGGCTTTGGAAACCAGTCTTGCAGGGACAAGGGCTGCATTCGACAGGCTGCTGCTCAGCTGACCCTAGCGTGACAGCTGACAGACAGACAGAACTAGAAGCTATTGAAAACAATTTGTCTCTTATTATTTGTCCTTTGTGAAAAATTCAACTCTGGTTTGCTAAGGCAGTCTGTAAGATATTTCTGGGTAAATATTTTTTTTAAAGGTCTAGGTGAAAAAGGAACAGTGATAAGTAGCATGTTTTGCTCACTACGGCTGCAGGCTGGGCACACGTGACATCTTTTCCCATCCTTACCACGACTCCGCAGGCATGAGCTCAGCATACCCATCGCACAGAGAAGGAGGTTGAGGGCTCAGGCAGTGTGCCCAGGGTCACTGACTGGTGGGTTGCTGTGCCAGGATTTCACCACCGAGCAGGCTCTTGGGTACTCTGCTGTGCTGCACACAGTCACTGATGTTTTCCTGTAGTTGAGAAAGTTGCTATTTCTATATCCATCCTCGCCTTGATTTCAGCTTCTAGTGGAGAAAAAATTGTACTTTGTTATATGGGAAGATAAAGTTTCTAGCCCAAGATATGAGAGGCTGCTTCCTGCCAAGACAAAGATGGATTCTTGTGGAAATAGCTGTTGTGGCTGCTCCGAGGCTGGCACCGTGTCATGTTCACAGTGTCAGGATGTGGTGCAGAGCCTTTGTCTGTGCCCAGGGCCAAAGTAAACTGAAACGTTTGCCATTCTTCCTCGTGTGCTTTGTGAAGTGGAATTACAAAGGCAGGGATTTTTCTTCCCTTTGAACTTATGACCTTAGAGCAGAACTGATGGCGTTGGATGCTGAGACCTCCCAGCTGCCTCCTTCCGAGCTGAGGCAGGAAGGCACTGAGCACCCCGTTGGAGGACGCCCTCCCTGGCCTTGTGAGCGTGAAGCGCCAAGACTTGAGGCTGGGCCCCTGCAAATCTCATGGGAGAGGGCAGCCCCATCCTATTTCTAGTTACGAACGAAAAACAAAAAATGTCGCACCTTCCAGAAGAGTCTCGCTGTGTGTGTGGGGTGTAAGGCAGAGTGTGAGCTGGTGCGTGTCGGGGTGGTGAGGGAGCCTTGCCCTGCAGGGAGGCGGACGCTGCGGTCACCATGAAGACCCAGTGTCTATAGCTGCTCTGCTCTGTATCACCAGGAGCTTTAGTACTAGTTTTGCTACTGAGCCATTTTGAAAGGCATTATTTTAAACTTCATTTTACTTTCTTTAATCTGCATGATATCACTTTCTTTCCAGCTCATTTATTTGAAGATTGTGGGACTGCTGTTTCCGACCTCTGACTTCTGGCACCCAGTCGTCACTCCCGCCCTGGTGTGCATGAGCCAGCTGCTCACCAAGGTGTGTCCTCTCCTCCATTTGCAGTGGGCCAGCCTCACTTCACCAAAAGGCCATCAGACCCACATCTCCTCGGGGCCTTGCTGAATAAGAGCATGGCAGTTTAAGGGTCATGGAAATTGACCCCTGAGGTCAGGCGTCAGAAAGTTTGTCTGCAGGGGCCTATTCTGGAGGGAGAAGTTCTGGATCAGAACTGGCCCTAGCCTCCCTCCAGAGCACCCAGCTCCGGCAGCCCCAGGTGGGGTTTGGGAGGACTGTTTAGCAACTCAAGAGTTACAGAGGGTGTGACCCAGAAAACAGCCTTTCAAGTTAGTGGTGAAGGTATCAAGTGAGATAAGGGCTTTTGTTCCCCTTTTGGCTTAAGAAAGTTCGAGTTTTTTTTCATTCATAGGCATGTGATTGGTGCGTGCTTACTGCACTGATTGTATGGTAGAACTTGATAATACAGCAGTAAGGAACTTTGTAATCAATACAGCAATAGAGAACTTTACAATCAATACAGCAATAGAGAACTTTATAATCAGTACAGCAGTGAGGACCTTTATAATCAATACAGCAGTGAGGAACTTTATAATCAGTACAGCAATAGAGAACTTTATAATCAATACAGCAGTGAGGAACTTTATAATCAGTACAGCAATAGAGAACTTTATAATCAATACAGCAGTGAGGAACTTTATAATCAGTACAGCAATAGAGAACTTTATAATCAATATAGCAGTGAGGAACTTTATAATCAGTACAGCAATAGAGAACTTTATAATCAATATAGCAGTGAGGAACTTTATAATCAGTACAGCAGTAAAGCTCTTTGTCTTGTCTTCACCTGATGCCCTCAGCACCTCTGTGAGGTGCAGCGGTTCCCTCTACACAGATGACCTCCCTGTGTGTGCACTTCATCTGGGAATATTCTAGAATGTCATTCCTGAGCAGTGACTGTCCACTGTGTTCCTTTGCAGTGCCCTGTCCTGTCCCTCCAGGACGTGGTGAAGGGCCTGTTTGTGTGCTGCTTGTTCCTGGAGTACGTGTCTTTGTCTCGGAGGTTTATACCTGAGCTCGTGAATTATATTCTTGGGATTCTTTATATGGCAACGCCAAACAAACAAAGCCAAGGTGAGTTGATCTGAGGAGCTCTTTTTAAATATTTTGTACTTCAGAATTTTTTTTAAGTGATTCGTATTCATCATAGGAAGTTTAGAACATGGAAAAGTAGAGAAAAGACCAGAAACCCCTTTGTCCTACCATCCCGGGGAGCAGCCTCTTTCTCCCTGTGTGAACACGTGTGCACACCACATGTTGGTGCCCCAGCAGCGTGGCTTACCTGTCTAGCTGATGTCTGGTAGCCACAAGTGGCAGGTCTGAACTGAGATGTGCCCCGAATGTGAACTACACCCAGACAGCCAAGACTCAGTGCCACACGTATATATAATATCTTAGTAATTTTTTATATTATGTGTTGAAATAGTTTGATATTTTGGGTTAAATGAAATGTTTTATTAAAATTAATCTTACCTTTTTACTTTTTCTTATGTGACAGTAAGAAAATTTTAAATCACTTATGTGGCTCACATGGACAGCTCTGCTCTACACAGTTTGTGTAATGCTCAGAATTTAGGAAGGAGGGAGTCGAAAGCAACGGTCTAATTCTAATGAGTTTCCCCATTTGTTGATCTTCTGTTTGGCGTCCTCACTTTGGTGCTCCTTCCTTCCAAGGGCTTCCCATCATGCCCACCGCCCCTTCTGGACACGTCCCCAGCACTCGCTGCTTCCTCCTGGGAGTGCTGGGGTAAGGCTGAGGACCCCGAGCCCCTAGTTCCAGCGCACGGTGCGGTGCTGAGCACTGTGATCCAGGTTGCTCACTTAGGAGCGATGCTGGGGTGTTGCTTCCCACCTTCGGTTGTGTCCTTTGGAGAGGTGTCTAGGTTGTCCCTCCAGTGCTCCAAGTCTGCTGCCTGTCCTTTGGCTTCCCCTTTCTGGCATGACTTCTCCTGCGTGGCTGTCCCTAGCTCTGACTTACACTGATTCCCAGGACACCACTTGCTCCTCTGTCTGGCTCAGCGTTGGGCATGAGAGGAGCCCAGTCCTCCAGCCTGCTCCCCGCCTGGGGAGACCCAGGCTCGGGTCACTGACATTCAGCATGCGGGTGCCGCAGTGGGAAGGGGTGGTCATCTGGGCCTGGTGGGAAGGGTGGGACAGGCCAACCCACCTCCTTCCCCTCCCGCTTTGCTCTGCAGTCTGCCCCGCAGGGCATTCCCTCTGCCTTGAGTGCCCTCGTAGGAGAAGATGGGTTAACTCCTGCACATCCTCCGGGTCTCTGCTGATGTCCATGCCTCGGAGAGGCTGTCTCTGACCTTTACAGTGAACTCCAGCCTCCTGCTCACCGAGCACTCCCACCTCACCCTTGTCCTGCGCCTGCCTTCTGTCTGTCCGTTTGCTTTCTCACGTTCTGTCTAGTTCGTTTATTTCCATGGGTGCAGTTTCCTGCCTTGTCGCCCACAAGGGTAGGAACTTTGGTCGGTTCTTGGTCGTGGCCTAAGCACCGCGGGGGGGGGGGGGGGGATATTGATATGCAGTTGGCCCACAGGAAGTCGTGTAGCAAGCGGGCCTCCCAGGTGGGGTCAGGCCTGCCTCTGCCAAAGCTTTCACCACCCCAGTATGCGGCGTCTGTGTCCATGGTGAAACTCTCAGTGTCTGGCACGACCCAGGGAATGTGGTAAAAAATCAGTACATGTCTGTTAACACGTGAGCTGGCTACAGGCTTGGCACCGCAGAGCCTGCCCTGTAAGCACAGGTAACATTCAGGCCATCTTTGTCCTGTCGCATTTGGAATTCAGGTTACGCTCTGGTGCACCCTTTCAGAGCACGTGGGAAGAACTCCGAATTGCTCCTGGTCTCTGATAGAGAAGATGTGGCCACGTGGCAGAGGAACAGCCTCTCCCTGCGCTGGGCGAGTGGACTGAGAACCCAGACAGCCACTGAGGCCAATCACATCAGGTAAGGGCGGGGAGCAGGCTCCTGGGGCACTTGGTGGCCCAGCAGCCCAAAAGGCAGAAGAAACCACTGACGCTTTTTGTTTTGCCAGAAATGTTCTTATTTTTAGCTAATTTGCCACCCTGGTTGTTTGCATTTATGTTGGGTTAAGAGGCTTTCTGAGGCTTGCTGGTACAATGGCCACTTTTCCCTATGGAAGCAAACCTTTTCCTACACTACTTTCAAAATATATCTGTTTGATTTCCCAAATTTGGAAACTAAAATGGAGCCGCCCACTTCAAGTTGTTACTGTTTCCCACAGCCTTCCCTCCTGTTTAGGGAAGCGTGGTGACAGGTCTGTCCAGCGCCCAGCACTGCGCCCCGTAGGCGTAGATGCTGAACCCTGACCTGAGATGGCCCGTGCTTTTCAGCTTGGGGGTAGGGGGTCATTTTTGCCAAGGTCATTGGTTTTATTGGTGACTGAAGTAAGCTGAGCTAGGCCCCTTCTTGCCTCCTGCCCTCCCAGACTTTCCTGTGTGGCCGTGGGTCTGTCCCTGCTGAAGCACTGTGTGCTCATGTACAGCACCCTGCCGTCCTTCCACGCCATCACCAGTCCTCTCCGAGCCCTCCTGACAGAGCACCTGGTGGACTGCAGCCACCCCCACGAGCTCCAGGTGAGGCTTCCTGGCCACCAGGGTGCTCTGCCCAGCTTAGACATGTCCCTGAGCTCGGACCAGGCTAGTTGGCCTTTCTGTCATTGAGGTTGCAGCTCTAAAAGTCAGGGACATCATCTCTGCAAAATCATAGGCACGAAGGGGAAATAAAATCGTAACAGTGAGCAGCAGAGTCTGGATGGATCCTGGCGTTACCTGGGAATCATCACGTTGTCGGATGCCACCTCCCGGAGGCTGCACGCAAAGTCCATCAACGCCCAGCTGTTGAGGGTCCCTTCGGCCCCCACCAGGGTCTGGACAGTTGGCTCCAGGCCACGCGGAGCACCTGAGCTCTGCAGTCACCTGCTGAGTTTCCTGAGGATGGTCCCATGGTCCCACACAAGGTGACGGAATGCCCTGAGAGGCCTCCTCAGCTGGACTTAGGCACTCCTGTGTGTACACAAAAATGAGTTCTGTCTTCCAGGCACGTCCATTCCAAGTCTGCTTGCTTCCCACCTGCCCCCAGGTGCACGCCAGCCCCCAGGTGCCTTAGAGCAGGAGGTACCAGTGCTGCGCACGCATCCTGCATCTCCAGTGGCATCCCTGAATCATCTAGAAAGTCCAGACTGCTGTGCACAAAGCCAGTGGGACCTGGCTTCAAGGCCTTGGCGACTTTCCTTGTGCTGCCCCTCAATCAGGGTCTTCACAGTTGCTCTTCTCCTGCCTGGAGCTGTCCTGGGCTGTGTGGCTTGTCCCCTGCCCTTGGGAAGCCAGGCCTTCCCTGGCTGCAGTGCTTTTTGATGCCTGGGCTGCTTTTCCAAGTGCTGACCACTGTCGGGCACATTGTGCTGTCGTTGTCTCTGCCCCACTAGGATGTGAGCTCCATGAGGACAGCAACTCAGCTGTTCCACTCCTGGCGTGTCCCTAGAGCATAGAGCAGACCAGCCCATTGCCCGTGGAGTCACCTCGCCTGATCTGAGGATGAGGATGAGACAGTAGCATCTGTATCCACTCCTCACAGACGTGGCTGTGGCTTGTCTTTCATTTGAAGGACAGAGTGGCTCTCTGGTCCTACAAAATTTGGGCTGGCCAAAGGGACACAATGGGTTTATGGTCTTGGGGTAGACAGAGTTGGCCGTGCCCTTGCACTGAGTCCCCGTGGAGATTAGGCAATTGGGCGCTTGGAGGTTACATCCCAACAGGCTGAGGGGTGGCTGTGCCTGCGGGTACAGGCGGCCAGGTAGCCTGAGTTCCGGGACACACCTGTGCACAGGGAAAGGATAGGACCAACATTAGTGAACTAGTTTCTGGACAATTCTTCAGAAGCCACCAGCCAACTGTTCTGAAAGCTAAGGCCTTAAGTGAGCGCCTTACACACCTGGTTCTGGGAGAATGAAAATAAGGTCAAATCACCAAGACTGGTCAAGACCCCATTCTGCTTGGTCCCATCATGCTGCTCTGCACACCTGGACTCTGGTGTATACATGTCACCATCACAGGGGAAGGTGGTTCTCCTGTGTGCTTCCACAAAAAGTGGCTCGCGTGTGCCCTGTCTTGCCAAGTTCCTTTGCTAAAGGGGGTTCTGTTTGTGTTTTCTGGATGCAAGCAGCACAGACTGTTGTGACTACCTGCATAAACCCTCCGGCCCCTCACTTAATGGCTTGGGCGGGGAGCAGTGGAGCCATGGCTGCGGGAGGTGTGACAAGATGCCATCCCACTGCGGGGGCCACAGGCTCTGTGTCCTCTTGTCCTGACATGGAGGGGCCCAGAGGAGAAGCCCGTGGAGGCACAGGGGGGACGGATCATCACAGGGTCAGCGTGTTCCATGTTTTTAGGAACTGTATCAGAGCGTATTGACAGAAATGGAAAACCAAAAGCAACTCTACCGGCCACTGACCTGTGAGAAGAGCAAGCCTGTCCCGCTGAAGTTGTTCACCCCCCGTCTGGTCAAAGTGTGGGTGTTGGCAGCATCTCCCCAGGAGGCCAGGCCTGGGTTCAGTGGGAGCTGGGGGGTGTCTGCCTGTTCCGCAGTTGAGTGAAGGGGCGGGGGGTGGGGTGGGGGCACACTTCCGGGCAGGGTCTCGCTGACTCCTGCCTCCTTACTTTGCTTTCTGGTTTTAGCCTCGAGTTCGGAAAGAAACAAGGCAGCAGTAAGGAGGAGCAAGAAAGGAAGAAGCTGATCCACAAACACAAGCGGGAATTTAAGGGTGCCGTCCGGGAAATCCGCAAGGACAATCAGTTCCTGGCTAGGATGCAGCTCTCAGAGATCATGGAGCGGTAAGGGGGCGTGTGGGCACAGCCGTGGTGGGACCGCAGCATTCGCGCCTCGTGCACAGCCTGGGCAGTGGCTGAGTCTGAGGCGGGCAGACTCGCTTCCCCTCCATTTGTCCTGGACGTGGTAGCTTCAGGCTATTGTGGTTCTTGTGTGAAAAGGGGCAAGACACCTTCCAAAAACTAACCTAAAATGGCATTTGTTTTTGTTTCTTTTAGGGATGCAGAAAGGAAGCGAAAAGTAAGGCAGCTTTTTAACAGCCTGGCCACTCAGGAGGGTGAATGGAAGGCTCTGAAGAGGAAGAAGTTCAAAAAATGAAATTGTTTTGTAAATTAGGCAAGAAACTATTGTACATTAAAAGTAATAATAAAATATAAACAGGCCAGGAGCCTGTGTCACTTTGGGAGGCTGAGGCAGGAGGATCACTTGAGGCCAGGAGTTTCAGACCAGCCTGGGCAACATAGCAAGACCCTGTCTGTACAAAAAATAAAAACATTAAGCTGGGCGTGGTGGCACCTGTAGTCCCAGCTACTTGGGTGGCTGAGGCAGGAGGATCACTTAGCACCTTAGGCAGATAGGGTGTTCAGACTAAGTTCAATATCATTGTGGTGACAGCTTGGGAGTTGGGGCCACCGGGTTGCCTGAGGGAGGGGTGAGCTGGCCCAGGCTCTAAATGGAGCAGATCAGACTCCTGTGCTCATTGGTAGTGGGGTTGCACTGTGGACAGCCACTGTACTCCAGCCTGGGCAATGTGGAGAGACCTATCTTCAGAAAAAATGAAAATTTAAAAAAATTTTAAAAGCAATAAAGGATGCTGTAACGTCAGTGCGATTCCGGCCCCCCCCCCTCCCTCGTGCTTTAGTTCCTATTAAAACATCTCTTCCTGAAACAGGATGAATTCTGAGATGTGCTTTTGGAACTGGAAACAGCGCTGTGGTAATAAGTTACCAATAACTGGCTTGTGTCCAGAGGAGCCTCCGGTCATCACCACCAGGTTTTGGGACTGGGGGTTCTGGCTAATGGAATTTTTGGTCAAGCACAGACACTTGCTTTCGTGTATAGGATGTAGTGTTGTTTAATATTGTTACCCCAAAGATGGGGGTTCGTTCTGGCAAGTGACAAATGACTCTCCACAAGAACACAAGTCTCGACTGGTAGGAGTTTCAATCGCAGCAAGTGAGGAGAGCGCCAGGAATATCTTCCAAAGCAGCATATCCCCGAGGGAAAGGGGCCTGGGGTTTTACGGGGTAGGAGAGAAAAAGATGTGTCACCACATGGAGGGGCATGGTGTCCTTTATACGTGTGTGGCTGTGTCACACAGAAGTTGCGTGCTATGGTAACGAAGCTGCAGTTCCTCCTGGGCTGGAGACTTGGTCTGGGAATGCAAAGTTCACCCGAGCGCACCTGCAGGCTGCCAGGGTCTGCTGGGGACTAGTTCGCACCAGCTGAGGAGCCACGGGCTTCTAAACAAAGACTGCAAACAGGCTGATGGCTCAAGTTGGTTGAATTCCTATATTCTCCGGAGACACTCTTCTTACGTATGTTGTGTAAATTGTATTTTCAATTATAAATGAAACAAGTTTGCAGATAGGAAATCAAAAAAATCCAGAATCCTCCCCAACCTAACAGCCACACTTGGCCTCCTAATTCAGTCTGTTGATGCTTCTGGGTGCTGGGGCCCCCATTCAGGACACACCATGGCAGAGGTAGGATGAAATTGGGCCACTTCAGCACTGACCTGGCCTGCGGTCAGAATAAATGGGAAGTTATGGATAAGGCCACCAGCTTGTATGTTAGGCAGCAGTGTTCTCACCCTGCACTAGCCAGGAGGGCAGCACCTGGGTTTGGGCTGTGAGCTCGGGGAAGTAAAGGCACCCCTCGAACTTGACAGTGCTCAGCCTGTCCTCAGAGCCAGCAGGGAAGGTGCCCAATGTCATCAAGTTCACACCACACGTGATCATGCTGTGACCAGCCCTGTTTGCATGAAGAGGCCCATCCCAGAGGTCACACATCCAGCCACAGCAGTGACCATAGATTAACCAGACTGGGCCTGGGGGAGGTGAGGAAGTGATAACAACCCAAGGGCCCACTTTGGCTTCTCTAATGGAGTATAGGATCTTGCACCAAAGAAGAGGCTGGGGGGAGAATCGAGAGTTTGATCTCAGACATGTTGGGAGGTATTGAGACCATGGCTGGGGCAGAATGAGTGATCATGGATGTGAGAGGCAGAGTCAAGGCCACAGTTGGACCAGCAGGTCTGAATGAGTTTGTCTCCATTTGGAGGGTGGAAGACAGGGACAGAGCACCCCCGGGGCTGAAGCCCAGGCCACACTAGACTAGATAACCTTTTTTTTTTTTATAGATACTGGGTCTGGCTATATTGCCCAGGCTGACCTCAAACTCCTCTCTACCTCAGCCTCCCCAGTAGCTGGGACTATAGCTGCACACTGCTTAGATACAGGCGTCTTACCCAGCCTCCCCCAGGATGGTTCCAAGAGGGTTGCCATTTTAATTGACCTAGCAGACACTGGCCCAACTGTCCCAGGAAAGGAGAGAGAACCAGACAGGAGGAAAGTGGGACCACGTCTGGCGCTGGGCTCAGCCGAGGCCTGGCCATTCAATCCAGAAGGATGGGCTGGATAAGCCCCGGCTGTGGGCCAGGTGTCATTGAAGGGGAAGCGTAATCTGGCTAGAAAAGAATGAAGACCATCCCAGCGTGGATAAAGGGACACATGTCTTTGGGGAAAGAGCTTACACAGACTGTCTTTTTGGCTGTGGATGGAATAACCATCTATTAGAAGTGTGACTTTACTATCACCTGTATTTGCAAGTTCTGTATGGTTTAACAAGGGTGTATGAGTGCCACGTTATTCCCTTCCCTGTGTGTTTCTGGTTAGGGTTGGCTACAAAAAAGATTAGCACAAATTTTAGAAGGTGGAAGGGAAGAGAGAGGTGGCTGAAGGCAGGCGTTGGCGCACAGTTCTGTGGGTCTGCTAGCCCACCTGGGCTCGGGCAGCAGCCAGGCCCAGAACAACTCCAGCCCCGGGCCTGGTTTAAGTGCGCCCCAGTAAGGGCACCAGGCTCATCCTCTGGGTCTGGGTGGCCCGGGGCAGCGAGGCTGGAGGCCGGGTCACAGGAGACCGGCGAGGTGCCAACTTCATCCCGTGGCCTTCAGTGGTCTCTGCCCACCCAACTCCCGTTCCCTTTCCTCCTCAGCCCTGCCTGAGACTCCAGGCCCAGCAGCAGAAGCAGAAAAGCAGTTGAACAGAGACCGTGCGGCCAACCCCGGGGGCCCACGGGCACCGCATGCCGTCCGGCTGAATCTGTGCGTGACGGCGGGCGGGAGGTGCCCGCGGCAGGAGTGGGGCAAGGGGCAGCCCGGGGCACAGAGGCTGGGGCGCGTGAGGCCGTGGCTTGTCGCTCACGCCAGGCTCCTAGCCCCCAGGGCCGGGATCTGCGTGGGTCCCGGCTCCGGCCCGCAGCCTCGGGCTCTGCGCGGCGACGCTCACGACCGCCCAGACCCCGGAAGAGCTGCCGTCACCAGCCCACGGTCACCCAACCGAGGCGTGAGTCCAGGCGCGGCCTCCCAACAGCCGCTCTGTCCGCCAGTAGAGGACGCGCTGGTGATGTCACTTCCGGGGCGGGCGGTGATGTCACTTCCGGGGCGGGCATAGCGGGCCCCGCCCCGCAGCGCGCCCGGGTGCGTCCGTCCGTCAGTCCGTCCATCCGTCCATCCGGAGCACGCGGCTGCGGCAGGTGCGGGGCAGGGGGAGCGGTCCCGATGGGGGCGCGGCGTAGGGTGAGCGCCCCCGGTCCGGTGCGTGCCCCGCGACCCAGCCAAGGAGGCTGACCCAGGGGCGGGGTCCGGCTCCCCGTGGCGCAGGGTCGGCGCGGGCGCCCGCGCAGGTCCCGCCCCCCGCCTCAGTTTCCCTGCTCTGCTGGTTACAAGGACTTGGGCCGCGATGCCCTCGCCCCGGCCCCTGGGTGGGCGGCCTTTGTAGCTGCGGTTTCTTTGCGCAACCCCGGAAGCATGAGTGTCCTACTGGCCGGGGCGGGGCGGGGGGAGTTGGGGAGATGGGCGCCCCCCAGCAGGGCTGGGCAGGTATCCCCTTTAGGGCGCTCGCCGGCTGTTGGCGGGTCGGGGACATGGCGGGAGCTGGGTGCTGGAGTATCCAGACGTGTGTCCTCACTGGACCTGCCACACCCATGGCCAGACCGGGTCGGAGCAGCGCACCATGGGATGGGGAGGCGGTGGAAGCTGCACCCCGCGCCCACCCATCCACCAGCAGCCAGCGCCAGAACGCCGCGTGGTCACCGTGGTCTTCCTGGGTCTCCTGCTGGACCTCCTGGCCTTCACCCTGCTGCTGCCCCTGCTGCCCGGGCTGTTGGAGAGCCACGGCCGTGCCAACGTGAGCCTCCCGTCCTCGGCTGGAGTTCCCCCCTCCCCAAGCCCGACACGGACCTGCCCAGCTCCTGTTGCCTCATTTCCCAGGACCCCCTCTATGGCTCCTGGCAGCGTGGGGTGGACTGGTTTGCCACAGCCATTGGAATGCCAGTGGAGAAGAGATACAACAGCGTCCTGTTTGGAGGTATGGCCTCTGACCCAAGCTGGGGGCTCTCTAGGGTCCTATTTGTGGTGGATGTTGTCCTTCCCTCACTCCCTGGGCTCCCATCAATCTGGTGACTTTGCCCACACATTCTGGCTCCGGGGCATAATCTGCCACTTCCTTGTGTCTTTTTTTGTTTCTCCATTGGGTCCACTGTGGTTCAAGGTCTGTGGCCTGTGAAGGCAGGGCCCAGTGTGATCGGACCCTCAGGGACTGAGCTGGAAGCTAGCCCTGGGGGCCCCATGACTGTAACCTCTGTCTCTCAGGTCTCATTGGCTCGGTCTTCTCCATCCTGCAGTTCCTCTCGGCACCAATCACTGGGGCCATCTCTGACTCCCTAGGGAGGCGTCCGGTGATGCTGCTGTCCCTGGTACATCTCGGGAGCTGGGTGCCCAAAGGGTGGGAGCATGTAGCCTCCCCATACCCAGCATCCCTGTGGGGCTGAGCAGGGGAAAGGGGTGACTGTGGGCTGCTCATGGCCACTGGTTGGCCCTTGTCACTTCCCAGAGGGGGTACTTGAGCGAGCAGTGGCTCCTGTTGCTGTGCGAGGCTGTCTAGGAGCTGATCCTGGCCACCTAGGGGGGCATCAGGAACACAAGTGGCCCTTGGATGCTTCAGAACAGGGCAGGGTTCAAGAGGGATTGCCTGGGTTTGCCAAGCCCCACTCTGGGCCCCTCCTGGCCTCAAGTGACCTGCCCCTTGGCCCCTGTCCCTGGGCAGACGGGTCTGGCCGCCTCGTATGCTGTGTGGGCCACCTCTCGGAGCTTCGCGGCCTTCCTGGCCTCTAGGGTGATCGGGGGCATCAGCAAGGGGAACGTGAGCCTCTCCACAGCCATCATCGCTGACCTGGGCTCCCCTCCAGCCCGCAGCCAAGGCATGGTGAGTATAGGCTGGGGCACAAGGGGTCTGGGTGGGGACTTCTGGGCCTGTTCTGCCTGCCCAACTCAGACAGCCTTCTCCCCAGGCAGTCATCGGGGTGGCCTTCTCACTGGGCTTCACACTGGGCCCCATGCTCGGTGCCTCCGTGTCCGTGGAGGCAGCACCCTGGTTCGCCCTGCTCTTTGCAGTCTCAGACCTGCTGTTCATCTTCTGCTTCCTGCCGGAGACGCTGCCCCCAGAGAAGCGGGTAGGGCCGGGGCCTAGAACTGACAGGCCCAGGGGATGGGAATTGGTCCATGGGTCTGTAGAATGTCACCACGTGCCAATCCCAGGTGCCAGGGGAGGCTGGGCTGGGCTGCCCTTTCCTGGGGCTACACTGTGTCTTGGGGGCCCTGCAGGGTGCAGAGGTCTTGCCTACTCATAGGCTGCCAGGCCAGAAGCCGTCCCCGCCTCCTGGTAGGCCTCTCCAATTGGTCCCCGCAGGCACCTTCCGTCGCCCTGGGATTCCGAGATGCCGCTGATCTGCTCAGCCCTGTGGCCCTACTTCGTTTCTCAGCTGTTGCCCGTGGCCAGGACCCACCCACTGGAGACAGTAAGGAGCTGGTGCCCTCCCCAGTGTGCAGGTTTCGCTCCCGTGGGCTGTCTGGCTCCCTTCCCCGTGGCGGTCGCCCTCACAGCGCCCTCCCACCTGCTCCCCAGGGCTCAGCAGCCTGCGCCAACTGGGCCTGGTTTATTTCCTCTACCTCTTCCTGTTCTCGGGCCTGGAGTACTCACTGAGCTTCCTTGCACACCAGCGCTTCCAGTTCAGCAGGTGGGTCCCCCTCTGGGGATGCCCTGTCGTCTCCCAATTCTAACGCCCCACCCCAGGAAGCCTCTGGGCCACTCTTGTCCTGGCCCTGCCTCTGGGCTGCCCCACCCTGCTGTGGGGGCATCCGTCAGCCCACAGCGCTGGGGCACTGACACCCCCGCTCCCAGCCTGCAGCAGGGGAAGATGTTTTTCTTCATCGGCCTCACCATGGCCACCATCCAGGGCATCTACACCCGGCGGATCAGCCCTGGCAGGGAAGTTGCAGCCGTGAAGCGGGTAGGGAAGCTCCCCCTGACGTGGGTGGCAGGTGGTACTCTGCGCTTTCGGAAGCAGGGGTGGTCCTGAGGCCTCTGTGCCCCGCCCTGCAGGCCATCCTGCTGCTGGTGCCTGCCTTCCTCCTCATCGGCTGGGGGCACACGCTACCCGTGCTGGGCCTGGGGCTGCTGCTCTACTCCTTCGGTGAGTGGGGGAGAACCCGATGGGGGGGTGGGTCACACACCCCTTCTCTGGGCTGACAGGTGCCTCCCCAATGTCCCCCTTGCCCCTAGCCGCCGCTGTCGTCGTGCCCTGCCTGTCCTCTGTGGTCGCTGGCTATGGTGAGAACCCTTCCCTTACCCAGGGATGCCCATGGTGGGAGGACCAGGCAGACACCTGACAGCCTCTCCCCACAGGCTCGCCAGCGCAGAAGGGCACTGTCATGGGCACGCTGCGGAGCCTGGGCGCTCTGGCCAGGGCTGTGGGTCCCGTGGTGGCAGCCTCAGGTGAGGGTGTGGGACGGCACTCAGGGGCATGCTCTGTCCCCCAGGGACCCACGCCCCTGGCTCCCCTCAAGCCCCTCAGCTCCCAGTGCCGCCCTCACCTCCCCAGTTCCAGCCCCGCTAAGGCCACTGCTCAGTCCTGCCATCTGCGGGCCGGCCGGGCCGTGCGTGAGCGCCCCTTGTCTCTCCACAGCGTACTGGCTGGCCGGGGCCCAGGTCTGCTTCTCAGTGTGCTCGGGGCTCTTCCTGCTCCCCTTCCTCCTCCTGTGGAAGCTGGGGTGTCCAGCGCCGATGCCCAAGGCCGAATAGCTGAGCTGCTGCGTGCGGGCTGTGGGGCGCAGAAGTGGGAGCCCAGGCCAGGCCCCTGCCTGCCCTCGCCCCGCAGCGCCCCAGGTGGCCGCTCCCCTACCTTGTCACTCCAAGCACTGACTCCAAGGCCTTCAAGGTTTCTGTCCGTTTGTTTTTTATTCAGCAGCATGGGCTGTCCAGGTTTCTTAACGACAAAATAAAGCAGCTATTTTATATCAAGTGCCTTTCTCCAGTGTAGGCTCTGCCTCGCCACCCACCCCCAGGAGAGGCAGCCACAGCTGCGGCCTCTATTCCACCGGCCAGAAGAGTTTCCCCTCTGCACAGTGAGAACCAGGGGACCAGACGCAGGGCCCCCCCCAGGCTGGGGTCAGCCCCTGCAAGTGATGTTTGGGCATGTGTCCCGCACCTGGGCAGGCCGGGAGGAGGGACCCTGTCAGACATGGGTACCCTGCTGTCTGCTGAGCCACAGTGAGGATGAGATCTGGGGCGTGCTCAAGTTGTGGGGAACGAGGAGTGTCAGCACAGCGTTCTGTGCTCTTCAGGCCCAGCCCAGCAGCTCCTGGACACCCTCGGGAGGACAAGAGGAGCGCTGGGCTAGACCGTCCTCCCACCCACATTGACAAACCACGTTACATTCGATCTCTAAGCATTTTGGGGATCTCTTTTTGGAATATGAGACAAACTTCTAGAAAGCCTATTAAAAGTGAGCAAAGAAATTAAAACTGCTTCCCAGATTTAGACAAGGAAATTGTTTAAAGAATTTTATTTGTGAGTAAAACATGTTACAATGAAGAAAGGACATTTAGGACCTGCCCTCCTAAGTCTGTGTCCATATATGCAACTATATTTCATGTGGTAATACAAAGAATTAAACTACAAAAGTGAAAATTAAAAGTCATTGCATATGTGGGATACAAGGAAGGGGTGAGAGGAGAGGATGAGGGAAGAGCCCACGACTAAGTGAAGTATGTTAATACCACCTTGGCAACGAACAGCACGCAGAGGACAGCAGCTCGCTTGCCGTGCCTGAGCTTCCTGCGGGCTCAGGAAGCTCAAAGCAACGGTCAGTGCCACACAGCCAGCCCCAGCTCCTGCTTGGGGGCCAAGTCAGTGGGACCCAAAGTGGCTCAGCCCACCATGCCTAAGACTAGAGCCCATGTCTGGCACCAGCTCCACCAGGGACCCCTCGCTAGGGGGGGCCTGTCTGGGACCCCAACAAACTTGCCCACACCCAGCTAGGCTGGCCCCGGGCAGCTCCTGGGATGGGTCACCCTTGAGGACTCCATCTGGCCACCTGTCAGTTCCCACTAAGCTCCAAGCCCTTTTCCAGGGAGATAAGTGAAAACTCAAGGAGCGCGAGTTACAGGCTCCACACCTGATGCAAAGTGCTACTAGGCAGGACCATCAAGCTCCTGCCTTGACTCACTTTTTATCAAAAACAGGGTACCTTTCAGGCTAAGGAGAAAATAGATCCCCTGAAACTTCCCCCATAATGTGACCAGTGCTCTGCTGCAGACTGCCGCAGGCTCTAGGAAGAAAACAAAAGCAAAAAGCGGCCTGTTCATGTTCACAGTCAAAAATGTAGGCTGAATTGTAAATCTGCTGAAAGAAAATTCTAGAAAGGACTCTTCCCCCTCCTGATACACCTTCCCACTAGGACAGGAATCCAGAGACCCGAGTGAATAGGAAACCATGAGCTCCTGAATCCGTTTTTGGTCGAGGGGTAATCAGTCAGACCATGCATAGCGTCGCGTTAGGTGTACACAGGCCCGCGTGCCGCTGCGGTTTCTGCCCAGCATCAGCCCAAACCCACCTCTCAAGGCAGCCACGGTGCCCTGGGCCAATGGCAGGCACACACGAGTGTTTTCACGGGACCAAGGCTTTGTGTATAGGAATAAAGTGAGACCACTGAGCAGATGATGCCAGCAGGAAGCCATGAGTCTGATTCAGTCACCTGAGACACTGCGGGGTGGACGGGGAGCTGAGCGGAGACGGAATGTGTCGTTTCACGGCAGAAAGGGGAGGAGAGAAGGTCGAGGCTCAGGAGGGTGAAGCCCACAACCAGAGCTGGCAGAAGCCTCCACTACCTTCCGGCCAGGACCACGATTTAGCGCCCCCCGCCCACGGGGAGAGCACGTCTCAGAGAAGCAGGCCGAGGCCCACGGCGGCAGGCCGGGGCTGCTGGGCACAGTCGGCTGGCACGGTCCCTACGGGGCTGCCACGTGAGAGGGGAGCTCGAGCTAGGCGGAAGGCTTGGCTTTTTGCATTCCATGACACAAGAGGACAGAGCACGAGACGCAATCAGGGACTCTGGCGGAGCCAGGGTCACTTCAGACACGACAGTGCAGGGCAGGCCTTCAGGAGTCACTCTTCTTCTTGCTCTTCTTCAAAAAGGAAGGGGTGCGGAACTTCTTCTTCTTCTTGGATGGGGACTTGCCGGGAGACCCATCACTGCCAGGGTCTACGGCAGCCCCCTCCTCAGCAGCCGGGGAGGCAGCCTCTTCAGCCGCTGGCGCTGGGGCTGGGGAGGCCACAGTGGGGGGCTTGGTGGGGCTTGGGAGTCCACAGGCTTCCTCCTCCTCCTCCTCCTCCTCCTCCTCTAATGTTGGGAAGCCAAGCACTTCTGAAGGCTCATCAGGGGACAGGTCAGGGAGAGTCGGCTTGAAGGTGGCAGCATCACTGTCATCTCCAGAAGTCGGCTCCTGTGGCAGGTCTGGTGGGTGGGGTGAGAGAGACAGGGTTAAGGGCTCCTGCCCAGATCGCAAGGGGCATCGTGAGATAGGATTGCCCAGCACAGGGAACTGCCATTTTATCTTACGTTACGGATTTTTACCATGACGAGAAACTAAAGATGGTCTACTCTACTTTAAGGCTGGATGGAGCTAATGTTACACAATGTAGGTACAGTCTCAGGGCGGCTTTTAGCTTCTCAGGGATAGCATGCTGACAAAACCAGACTCAGTCACAGGGCCTTGTCCCCCAGCCATAAAGACAGATGGCATTGAAGCAAGCAGTGTTAGGGAGTTCAGTGTTCTGCACTGAACACTTGAAATGGGGTATAAGAGTTTGCTCTATACCCCTAAGGGCATGTATTAGTAGCCCTGAAATTAAGCGTAAATTTGGGTCCACAATACCTGGTCTCCCCCAAAACAGCAAGTAGAAAACCATGAGTTTTCTCCAGACCCCACGTGTGACATCAACATCCAAGAAAATAAAGCAATTTAGGCAGGACAGTTAATTAAGAGAAAAGAGATGGACTCTAAGGCAAGGACTGGGGCAAAAGAATCAAGCCGTCTTACATCTGGAATAGCTAAGGGTGCGGAGCAAAATGTCACGTCTTTTAAAGAAACCACCTGGGGGCTGGTGCCACTGTGTGCTTTCTACACTGACCCAAGGGACACCAGTTTTGTGGAGTCTGTAATAGCCTACGAAGTTATAAGCGACTGGCGTGTTAGGCAGCACCAAACCATTTAGTACTTAAACTTCCAACCAAACATCAGGACAGCAGGGAGGAGCCCAGCCGAGCTCAGGTTAGGAGTGGCGCAGAAGGCTCTGGGAGCACCCCAGCCCCCACCCACCAGCTGCCTTCTGCCCCAGAATTCAAGGCCACACTCCACCGGGGCAGGAGGGGGGCTGCGGCACACAGCAGTGGGCTTGCTCTGCCGAGCGTGCTGCAGTTAATGCTCCAAGAAAGACGCTTCCTGGGGGGTACTCAGGAGAACTTTCATCATTTGACCAAATGTCACATTTTTTAAAAAGTTCTAAATACCACTCTTCTGTCCCAGCTTAAGCAAAGGTCCATCCAAACCCGACTCCATGCACCAGGTGGCAGAATCCCACCCTGTGTGAACCTACTCTGGATTTATGTCTGATGCAAAATCTCCCCACTAAGCAATCAAAAGAGATTCTCAAAGGCTGAACAGAAGACTCCCTGAGGCCCGGACTTCTCAGAGTGGCAGGGTGCAGAAGCTCCGTAGGAGCCCATCCCGATGCCCAGGCAGGCTGTCCAGCACAGTGCTCAGGTGACCAAGCCACTTCTAGGAAGGCCACTGAGGGACTAGATACAAAAAACGGGGCCTCTGTTTTTATTTTGAATAAACAGAAAACAAAATTTAATAAACAACAAAGAAGCAAGAGAATGAGGTGAAGCACAGGGCATCCTGGTTGAAGAGCAGGGCCAGGCGCGGGTACTTACTACGGCAACAGGTACTCTTTAGCACATCCATCTCCTGTGTGTGAGGCAGCCACGAGAAGAGAAAAGCACAAGTAGAGAATCTCTGCATTCAGTCACAGCCATTGGGTTACACAAGAAGAAAGGCGGAGCCATTCTTACAGAACACAGGACGGGGACAGGGGTGAGCCACAGGCTTCACGGGAGACATGATGTACGAGACTGAGGGACAAACGTCTGGGATCACACCACAGACATGCGGGGGCCTGAAAGGTGACTGCAGTAGAGCACTCTCAGTGGACTGATTGATACAGCGAAGTCCTGTAGCTCAAACACAACGTAAGGCATTTCCAGAGGTGTTATCTAAACACAATACAGTATGAGAAGTGTGCAAGCAATGGGCAAAATTGACATCAGAAATGACAGTGGCCTCAATCCCTGCAAGTTTGCCTTCCTACCTGGTCATAACAGCTCACTAATGAATCTGTTTTTGCCTCAAGTTACTCAGGACATAACCAACACAGGAGGAGAAAAGGCCAGGGGACTTCAGAACCATGTCATGTACTGGTTTCAATGCAAATGCACACTTCTTCGTTAGTGTGGGCAGAACTACTGCCACACTCAGTCACAGAGCACATGAGGCCATGCACCCTCCCGCAGCAGGGCAGCCCGGCGCCTGCCTCCACCCCAGCACTCACCTTCTTCAAGCTTGATGGGCGTGCTGGGAGGGGTGTGGGGGGCGGCAGGCTGGTCTGGAGGACTCTTCTCTTTCTCTGCTCTAGTCTCGTCCAGGTTCTCTGCAGACGGACATGACACAAGAAGAACGCGGTACAGAGCTTCCGACGCCATGAGCCTTCCCTTCCTGGATGGCAGCCTGGTCAGCCTTCCCGCCGGCTCGGCTGCCCCAAAAAGGATGCTGGGGCTTCTCAGGGCACTCTCCAAGGAAGCAGGAAGGGCTCATGGCCCACGTGTCTTCATCCTTGTCCACAATCCTCTCCAAAAGAGGATGAAGGGAGGTGACTATGACCGGGGCTGATCACAGGCCCAGGGTTAACATGTTTGAATTTCAGAATAATTTAACCAATTTTGGATGCAAAATTAATTTCTATTCTTATTCCAAAGAGAATCTGCCAGAGCTGACCCTGCAACAGACTGTGACTGGTGAGCCCAGGCCTGTCCTGTCCTCTGCCAGGGAGCAGTGCCTCCTTCACTGCCTGGCCTCTCCCTGCTGAGCAAGCGCCAGCGTCCTGAGGCCCTTGTCCTACTCACACCTTAGGGGACGTGACCTTACTGTTACGCTGGTTTTAATCTCTGAGGTAGGGAATTTTCTACTAATAATTTAAACTTAGCAACTCTAACATTTATTTTCATTTTCTAAAATGAAATATGCTGATAAGGACCAGAGGAAAAAAGGAAAAAATGCAGGAACTAGGACCTTGGATCCAGAAAATTCCAAATCTACTTCTTTTTTTCCCCCCCCCACAGAATAAGCCTTTTAATTTTTATTACTCAAAAAACCTTCATTTCTTTTTTTTTTTTTTTTTGAGACAGAGTCTCGCTCTGTTGCCCGGGCTAGAGTGAGTGCCGTGGCATCAGCCTAGCTCACAGCAACCTCACACTCCTGGGGTTAAGCGATCCTCCTGCCTCAGCCTCCCGGGTAGCTGGGACTACAGGCATGTGCCACCATGCCCAGCTATTTTTTTTTCTATATATATTTTAGTTGGCCAGATAATTTCTTTCTTAGTAGAGACGGGGTCTCGCTCAGGCTGGTCTTGAACTCCTGACCTCGAGCGATCCGCCCGCCTCGGCCTCCCAGAGTGCTAGGATTACAGGCGTGAGCCACCGCGCCCGGCCAAGCTTCATTTCTTATTTAGCTTTCTGACTCTGTGCTTGTGCCTTCAACACCTTCACAATGATTTTCTGCTCCTCGATAAGGAAAGCACACTTGATCCTGTCACGAACACATTTAGCACACATGGAACCCCCAGAGGCCCTGCTGACATGTCCCTTTGTTTTAGACAACCTCGTAAGAACTTTAGGTCTCACAGCGCGAACCCCTGGAAGTCTGCCTGGGCACACGCCACGTGCAGATTTTGGTGCTTTCCCAAACTTCTTGGTATAAAGGTACACAATGCTATTACCAGGGGTTCGGGACAGCCTAGTTTTGTTAGAAGTAGTATTGTAGGAAAGCCTACGATGATATGTCAAATGCTGGACCATTCTAGAGAGTGCCTGCAGACAGTGTCCCCAGAAGAGGCCAAATCTACTTCTCATTTAGGAAAAAATATGGATCAATATTATCCCAATTCCTTAAACACCCTTCTTTCATTTAAAACTTTTATATTAATAGCTTAGGATCACTAGATCCCATATTTTGAACAACGAGCTATAATTAAACTCACCACAGCCTCTCATCTCCCAGAGATTCAATTCTAATAGGTGACCTGCCTTCTGAACACCCCTGAGTTGGATGGTACCTGCCTGAAGCCAAGTGTCTACAAAAAAAGGTTGTCATGTCTACCTGGATAAACAAATGGCCTCAACCAGGAAAAGGTGCTGACCTTAAACAGACAGCCTGAAATTTACCTATGACATCCCCCTGCCCCAACATCAAGGGCCAGATCAGTGACAGGAAGGAGTCTGACCACAGAGCACGGTCAGAGCAGTCCCATCCACGCACATGCCATAACAACCCTGTTATGTAGGGGAAACATTATGTGACTTGCTTGACTTTTAAAAAATAATCCAGGTTACCAAGATCCTGGAAGAATCCAAAACCTAGATACCTGTCCGTGTACATGTGCACAGGGACTGGGATTGGACCACATGATCAACAGCTCAGGCTGACACACTACCTCCAGTTCTGACACAGCTCTCTGCAGACACAGCTGCCTGTGCCATATAACCACAGACAAGAGAATCAGAGCTCCAGCTGAGGTGAAAACTGGAATAGAAGTGACAGTGTAACTCATACTGAAAAACAATTGAGCAACAGTTTTTTGCACAACTCAAATTTCAACAGTAGGTATATAATACAGTAGAGTCTGGCCTAAGACGAGACTAAAAAAGAGTTGAATTGGGGTGAATTAGAGGTTGTCTTAAAAGCAGTGCATAGTTCCCAGGATGACCCCTCTGACCAGGAGGGTGACAATCAGTTCTCCACACTGAGACCACCCCAGCAAGGTGACCCCAGAGGACACACTGAGGAGCAAATGGAGGTTCCAGTAAAAGGCCTGGGCTGGAGTGTAAGGCCCTGATGATGCTGGTGTGAAGTCCTGGTGGGGGCCTCTGTGCCCCACGGTCTTCCTGGTGCCAGTGCCCAGTGGACAAGAGGGCTGGCGGCAGGGAGGGGAGATACCAGCTCCACCCCGTGAGAGCCTTCACAGTAGAGGAACTGGGCGGCCTGGTTCTCTTGTTGGTTCTCAAAGTGTCTGGATTTATATCTCAAAACCTAAAGTTTGAAACCACTTGCTCCCTGAGGTTCTGACACATAGAGCTATTTATTTCATTTGTTGTAAAATTGTCTCATCACCTTTTGCAAAAGCATGACCACCTTCAGTAAGCCATCAAGAGAAATACAGGCTGTGCCAACATTCGGCCATTCCCAACATGGCCTGGGAATGTGCCAGAGTGGTCAACACATCGACCCTAGAGCCTGTGATCACCACTGCATGGCAGACCCTTGGGGTTTATGGAAAAAGTGAATTTCTATGTCAGGAACTCCTGCCATAAACACAATTGTCATACGACATTCAAAGCAGCCGGCTGCTGACTGAGAGACTGACACTCAGTGGGGAAGGTAACATGCTCTTGTCCAAGCTGGGGCTCTGCCATGCACAATCTCGTTCCTGGGAAGCCGCTTAGTCTCTGAGCCCTGTCCAACTGGTGGGTGCAGGCCTGTCCCTCAGGGTTACTTTGAGAACTGGATGAGATGTGTGCACACACAGCCTGCACCATGCAACCTAACAGCTCAGCAATGATTAGTGAGTGTTAATGAACTGCATGAATCAATGGAGGTCTCTTCTCAGTGAAACTTTAACAGAAATACTGAATATGTAAGAGAGATAAATGCCTCTTAAAAATAATACAGCCAGGTGCGGTGGACTCAATGCCTGTAATCCCAACACTCTGGGAGGCCGAGGCAGGAGGATCGCTTAAGGCCAGGAGTTTGAGACCAGCCTGAGCAAGAGCAAGACCCCCATCTCTACCAAAAATAGAAAAATTATCTGGGCATGGTAGCAAGTGCCTGTAGTCCTAGCTACTCAGGAGGCTGAGGCAGAAAGATCACTTGAGCCCAGGAATTTGAGTTTGCTGTAAACTATGATCATGCCACTGCACTCCAGCCCAGGCAACAGAGTGAGACTGTCTCAAAAAATAAACACCCCTCCCCACCCCTGCCACCAAATTCAGGCTAGGTTTCCCAGTTACTAATCCAGATTTGTGAATTCTTCTGTGAATGTTCTGATCACTCCATGTAGACAGAAGGTCCGGCAGAAGTACCAGTGCCCTCACAGCCCAAACCCTGTGGGCACCACCACAGTCCCACACGTTGCCTTCTCTCCTCTCACCCCCTCCTGCATCGCAGCTGCTGGGTGGGATACCTGCAGGGCATCTTCAAGTTCAGCCTCAACTGGGCAGAGGGTTCCTGTCCCCTCCCAATCTTAATACAGTACACAGATGCCTGGGAGCCCTGATGTTGTCTCTTACACGTGTGTCCCTCCTAACTGGGACCATTCACAAGTGTGTTCAACTTTTCAATTCCTGCAGCTCTTGCCCGCATTACTAGGTTGGAATTGTGTACTGAGTAATGCTCTGGTTTGTCTCTGATGCATGTGACTATTCTCATCACCACCCACAGCCAGAGCCTGGACCACAGAGAAGTTTCCAGACCATTTTCTCTCACTTTCTAGAGTTGTCCCATGCCCAGGACCCTGGAGCACTCACCTTCGGAGCCCTTCTGCTTCCGTTCCACCTCCCTGCGGTACTCCTCCAGCTCACGGTCTGTGAGCGTGTTGAAGGGGTTGGGGCCCGTGGTGCTCACAATGGCGTGGGGCTGGTACTCCTTCTCAATGATGGCCTTGGAGGCCGTCACCAGCTCCCCCTGTGGACGAAAGTGATGCACAGTCCACAGGAGTCCCGCCCAGCGGGGACTCTCCCTCCTCCCAGGCAGGCTGCAGGAAGGGGGGTGGGAGGCTTTCCAGGAGCGCACAGACACCGCTGAGACTGCACCACCATGGGCCAAGGCCTGGGCTGAGCAGCAGCCGTCAGAGGTAGATGTGGAAACATGGCTAGATGCTACAAAACAAATGTAACAAAAGTCCTACAAACATTCTTCAGGTTTCAGAAACAAAGGCCCCAAGCGCAGATTCAGAAGCACAGAGCACCTCAGGGGGGTTCCCTCTCCGCATTGCCAGACAGGGACAGAAGAGGCCCTTCATGTTAGTGCTGAAAAGTCACTTTCCCTCATGACATGAGTAAATGTCACAAGTCACAACATTCACAGTAAAGCATGCTTGGAGATTTACTTATATTCTAAGGGCACAGGTAAGTTCTGTTCTTTTGACTATGCATTTAGTTTATAACTAGCTCCTGGAACTTATACCAAAACATTCGGAGATGATACAATGTCCCAAGACACCAGTATGTGTCTGAGGAATTTGGAAAACGGTGAGAATTTATATCAAAGGAAAAAGAGGAAGGAAAGACAGCAAAGCAAAAGCACACAGGTGGCTCCCAGTCCACATCCAATCTTACAGGAGGCGGCAGGGCAGCAGGCACTATGGCAGCGGGCACAGCAGCTGGGCTGGCCTCAGAGAGAACAAGGTGGACAGGCAGCCCTGGGGTGCAGGTCACACACGCTCACCTGTCCCAGCACAGCTCTATGCCCCATAGCTTGGCCAGGTTGGGGCTGGGGGCAGGAAAAGTCCCCCAAATGTTCTAGGGTCCACTTCTGAGGAAGTTAACCAGAACTCACGCACATGCACGTTACTTAATTACAGCTTCCAAAAACAAACGAAAGCAGGAGAATCCAAAATCACTGATGCCTAGGCCTGGTCCTTCAGTGCTCACTTCAGTAAGGGGCAAACACCAGAGGTGGCGAGTGTCCCAGATGGGCTGATTCCTGGGGAATCAGCTCACATAGGCGATGCTCCTCAGGCAGAGGTGGGGAAGCCTGGGCTAGCTGCCTGGGCTGAGAGGTCACTGCCCAGCACACTGGATAAGGGGTGTCTGGTGCACTCCATGACTGACCAGTGACACAAAACCCCAGACAGGAAGCAAGTACCTATGTACTTGCCTCATTGGGAAGAGGAATTTTTAGGACACAGACCTTGGTCAAGGAGAAATTCAACTTGCCAACAAGGAGCACCATGTTTCAAAAGGAGCACCACTGTCTGCATTCTGAGGTCCACATAAAAGGAAGTAGAATAACAGCCCCAGTAAAGGACATCCCTAAAGTCAAAGCACATTCTCACCATGAAAATGAAATATGCATAGTCAGGGTGGGATAAAGATGAAGAGTGTAAATATGAACTTCAGAAATAGAAAGGCAGAGAAAAATAAAAGGCTGGAACAAGAATTTATGTACTGGGGGGGAAGGAGGCCAACATCTCTTCATCTATGGTCAGAATATAGTGGTTACTCAGCTAACTATACCTGCATGTGTCACTCACAGAGAATAAAGTGTTGACCATGGGGGCCTACATCTGTCCCTCATGAAGCACCTCAGGTGACTGTGACATACATCCATGTCTGAACACCATGGGGACAGAGCACGCAAAGGTGTAACTGGATGATTTAACACAGCTAACCAGGCTGCTTTCTGGATAGCCCTTTAAAAAATACAAATAAAATCCATTAAATGTACTACAACCCCAGAGACAGCACGGCAATGACTCTGTCTGTGACTCTGCTCCAGCCCCACAAAGCTAGAGGGCTGCACCCGCTCTGGCTTGCATGACCAGCCAGCAGCGGGTCATGGACTGCACATGCCTTCGCACACCTGAGATAGTGAGTGATTAACTAACAGGTCTCCATGGCCTATGGCCCAAAGCACCAAAAGATGAAAAACAAGCTGACAGGGAAAGGAGCACATCTTTCTCCTTTGGTCTGAGAAGTTCCTCCAAGAATGGTAGTTGGAAGTAAATTCTAAGTACAGGTAAAAAGGGACCTGTAGAATTAATACATAAATATGCAAAACAATGTTATTAGTAGGGATTCCAGACAATATAGAATTTTTGGTAGAGATCTGCTTCTGTCAATTGGAACAACACTAAAGTGATACTTGCATCTCACTGAAGGTGTATTAAGTGAAAAAGCCAGCCCCTAGAATTTTCCTTTGAACAGAGGAACATCACGGCTAAGACTCTAAATGCGGTCTGCCACTTTCTACCCTGGGCACCAAGTTCTGCACACTAGCAGCCTAAATGCTCAGGGAGGGTTTCCTTCTAGTTGGGCTAGTTAGACCAGACAGATAATCCACCTACTGTGCATGATATGTATGAATGCCCAAAAAGAAAGCCTTTCTCTTCTGCAACATTAAAAAAAATTATCTAGGGTCCTTTTGTAAGCCCTTTATCAACAAGGGCTGAAAAAAACTGTCTTACTTCTCATTCCTCTGAAATGACATCTTTCAATGACATGACCTCCGATGGCTACATTCATTACATTTTCAGTCAAAGCTGCACAAGCGGGGGTAGCAGGGCACGCTGGGAAAGGCCGCTGCCTGCAGCCTGCATTGTATAAAAGGCAAATGCCAAAACTCAAAACATGCACCAATCAGAGCCACGTGCAAAACTGCAGAAATGCACCACATTGTTCAGATTGGCCATTTCTCAGCAACTAAGGATGCTGAAAATCATTAAAATACCTCACACCAAATTTTTAATTAAAGAATAGAGTAGGCAGAACAGAACCTTCTGTACAATCTTACAAACAATTTAAAGATCCATTTCAAGCTACTTCAGTAACTAAGACAATGCCTGAAGAGAGGAGACAGGGGAGGGGCAGGGAGGGGGGAGAGTGACGCGGACCGACAGGGAGTCAAGGACAAGGCAGTGAGTACCTTTCTAAAAGAGAGAGATCTAGCGGGACTAAAGGTCTGCTCTGTAAGCTCGAGCCCTTCGATAGTTTCCGTACAGTCAGAGAGGGGTGCGTCCTGCAACAGTAAACTGAGTCATCAGAGCAACCAGGCCTAGAGCACAGAATGGAGCCGGCTAAGAGCATGCAGCGGGGACAGTGGTGAATGCAACGGTGATGACAGTGGTACATGCAGACACTGAACACAAAACCAGGACCACAGCTGGCCAAATTCAGAAAATGCAACAAAAATCACCTACCCTGCAGTCAGGTTGTGAAGCATTAGGTGGCATATTAACCTTCAGAGATAACTACTTACACAATTATCCTCAATGTGCCACGAGGTACGGTATTTTATACAAATGCATGTAAATGTGCACCACATTTACAGCATCTACCCCTCTGCAACCCAAGCAGCACTTTGATGCAGACAGCAATATGTTCCAGAACAAAAGTCCCTCAAGCCCACCCTCTTCCAGCACCTCGCACAGTACACTACCAAACCCAGGCGAATCCAGGTCCCCAAGCTGGTGGCGTGTGTGCCACCCTCACATATGCATGCACTACAGGGAGCGGGGACTGGAGGGATGGACACGGCTCTCGGCATGCTTATGTTTGGTCTAGAACTCAAGGAAAAATGCCCGGGTTGTTTCTTATCATGAAGATTTTAACAAAGATAACTAGTTGCCTAGAATACTTACCTCATAAAGTCACTCTCTCTCTATTTAAGAATAACTTGGGAGTAGACAGCCATACAGCCACCACCCACTCATGTCAGAGACACTCTGAGCTCTCACCTGGACGAGGCTCCTGTCCATCACTACACCACACAGAACCTGGGACTGAGGGCCAGCCGTCTTAATGTCCTGTAAGTTCTGCTCTCGGATCTGAGGACGGGAAGGACAAACACCCATCAGCATCCTGAGAAGCCACACTGTGTCTGAGAGCTGTGCCGTCTGTGCACCTGGCCCGCCACGCAGAAGCCACATTGCTGCTCTGCCCGGCCCCGTGTAGGCAGGACAGCCCAGCACACCCGAGTGACCATGCCTACTTGATGGCACTGCCCAGTCTGCTTAGGAGGGCATAGGTCTGAGGGACGAAGGGGACTATTCCCGACTTCCCACACCTTCCAGACGGCTGTGGCAGGGCACAGATCTCTCTCACTGCACTCATTAACGTGGGAGGTTCCCTATGTGCCTGTCTTCTAGTGACACTGTGAACGCTGATGGATCTCATGTTCTGATATACCAAACACTGTCCACAACTCTTTGAATGAACCCTGAAAGGCAGGGCCAGTTGTCTACTCTTGCTAGGAACAGGCTTTGCAGCTTCCAGTTCTGACCTGTAAGCCAACATTAGTTCAAGAATCAATGGAGCCAAAAAAATGTCTGCTGCTCACACTTTCACTATTAGTGGAACAGCAGCAGTGCAACAGTGGTGATGGCACATGTCCTCTGCTAGAAACAAGCACACCCTCTGCCCCTGAAGCAGCTAGCATCCCCTTCCCACCCCACACCCAAGCTCCCACCGAGTGATGATGGCAAGACGCACCTTGTTCCTCATCTCCTGGACCTCTTTGGGGTTAGTGTTCAATGGAACAAACAGGTTAGGGACAGCAGAGGTGGAAGTTCTATGTCCATCCTCTTTAGTCCACTGTAATATCAAGAACAGTTGAAAAGTCAGGATTATGACAACAATAAATGATACCATAGCATCCAATCTGTCCAATTTATCTCACATCTGGTCATGCACTGAACATCACAGAGAGGACTGAACCAATGCCCCTATCTCCTGGGTCACTCAGCAGAGTCGCCATGGGAGCAGGATGTGGCCATATAAAAACCAGTTAATGGTGTAAGTCAGAGTCATGAGTGGTGAAAAAGGACCATCCAGAAAGCCCAGTTGAAATATGAGCCACAGTGTGGGCTGACGACAGAGCTGAGCCCATAACCCCTCAGACCAGCAGGGAGGTCCTCAGAGACCATTGGTTCACTGCTCTGAGAGTCGTCCAACACCAAAGCCAACTGGAAGCATGAGATGACAGGGTCATGAAAAGCAATGTGATGCTGCTACCCAGGGGTAAGGAAGAGTCTGTACTTGGAGGCAAGAGTGGGCATCACCAAAGTTCTGCATTAAAATAAATGACAGCATCAGAATGCACTGCTTGCATAACTATTTCAACCCAAAAGAAAATTACTGTATGAACACTTACACAGTAGCTACCTGGAAGAAGAGTTTGGTGATGTCGAATATTTTATATAACTTAATATTTTTGAGTGTTACAAAAATATCTCAAACAAACTTGAAGCGCTTCATGAGTCCTTAATTAAGGGCTGTTTTAGGTATCAGTGCATATTGCCAACATACTTGTGCCTTCCACTTATAAATTTTTTGGGATCTCCAATCAAATATGAGATTTTTAATCAAATTCTAATTCTTAGGCATGAGTAGGCACTGAACATTAAAACAAGTCCAACTATGAGAGCAAATGTTAAGCCTTTCAGAATATTTTTGAGAGGCAATAAGATAGTTATAAACCATACAACTTCAAAGAAAGCAACGAAAGCGTCAAATGCTTAGCCGCTGTGAACAGGAGGTTGTGGGATGAGCGTGGAGCTGTGGGGTACTCACTGGGGGTATCTTCTCAGATAAAAACAATTCCAGCATCTTATTAAAAATAATTTTTAGTCAAAACATGAAAACAACAACCTCAGAAGCTTAAACACATTTGACAATTTAACAATCATTATAAATTAAAACATACCAACCTGGGAACACTGCATGGAAATTTGTATTACTCCAGAACAATACGAAACAAACTTAAATGTTGAACAAGTTCTCCCCTTCAATATACACGTTATCAAAAATGCCTAAAGTGATTTAGTTATTTTTCCAGCTATTAGTAAATAAAGCTCAAAGTTGCCATTGCATAGGCATTTTGGAAAAATTCATCACAGCAATTCAGCACTATGGATTAACATCATCAGCAGAAAGGTGTTTTTTTGTTTTAAGGCCCACTCCCTTTAACAAGTAAAACAAATAAAAAATAAACAAATGGAATAGGAAAAAAAAAAAGGGACATAGAGAGGGGGAAAAGGAGACAGGGAGGGCAGGAGGAGGGAAGAGGAGAGATACACTCCAACCCTCTGAGCCCCACAGCCACGCAGGGTCCCCGCCCACGTGACACAGCTGCTCAGGAGCACGGAGGCTTCCCACCAACTGTGCCTCAGGAAAACACCAGGACCACCTGGGGAAGACAAAACTTTTTTTAAAAAAAATAAATCTAAAAAGTAAAAGCACTGCTATAAGGGGAAAAGAAAGCTCTACTTTGTTTATTTAGCTGCCCATGGTTTTAGGAATATCTAACCTAATTTCCAATGAACTCATACAGAACTAGCCATGCATAGATGAGTGTGGCCCAGCCAGTCTCCTCATAAAAGACTCCAATTCAAGGGCTTTTCAAAATGGACTTCTCCTACATCTTAAAGCAGGATCTGGGCAGATGGTCAAAGGCTAGGTTCCAGAAGCAGTAAAGACCAATCTTCAGAGGAATGTTTCAGCACCAGGACCTTGGAGCAGTTTTCAGGTCAAATGGTAACTCTGAGCAGCGTTAAAACTGAAAGGAAGCACCCCTTGCAGCGTCTGTCGCTGGTGCCTGCAGATGGCCTGCGCTGCACTTGGGTCATGCCGCACCCAGCAGGAGTCAGAAGACTCACCACTATGGCCGTCTACTCACATGCAACAGTCCATGCAGAGGGCAGCTGGCTGTATGCATTCGGAGGCTTTGGGATAGAAAGCAGGGAACAAGGCTAAAAAGAGGGGACAAGGGTCAGTGGAGAACACACTAGTGAGCAAACAGGGAAAACTGCTTAAGAAAACACTACAGACTTAAAGAAGAGACTTTAGTGACTTGATGTTAAACCACTGGAGTTTATGACACTAAAACATCAGGTTTACGACAGAGCTATCTTTTGGTGCACCCAGCATTAAGAGTCGTTGAATACAATTTGAATTAAAGGAGATCTCCTATTTTTAGGTTAATACATGTAAATTATTTAGTATTTTGCTATGCATGGAGTCAGGTTACATTGGAATTACCACGGAGGTACGTTATATCTTAAGCAGTTTCAAGCAGACAGTATTACTCGAATTTTAGCTAGTACATGAAGTGGATTTTGGTCCCAACTAAAAGACAGTGAATGAGGAAGGTTCGCTTTATGTATAGGTTAGAAGAGCTGGATTCCCAAAGCCTCCGAAGCCCCAGCTACCCAACTTGCTCTACATCATCTAACTATGAACAGTAAGGTAGGCACAGACCAAGCAGTTGGTAATACAGCTTGGCACGCAGACACCGGACGAGAGAGACTGCAGCAAGGGTTTCACGTGATCGTGTGTAATGCTCGTCCACACCTTAGTCTTCGACTTGGGACTGCTTCCATCCTGCCCTTCCTCGGAAGCTTCGTCGCCCCGGCCAGAGTTCAGCCATCTTGTCTTCTCTCGCTGCTGCTTCTGAAAACTGTGTCTGAGAGGGGAGCAAGTGCCCGAATCACCGTCACTAGCAAAGGAGTAACCTGTGACACTAGCAGGAACCTCCACATCGCTGTATTTTTTAGATTTCTCTCTCAGAGCAGGATATCGATAAGGGTAGCCAGTTCTGTAGCCCTAGGGTCCAAGGAGAGTGAAAGACAATCAATATTCCAGATCTCAAAATAGGGTTTCACTTGGGAAGTATCTACAAAAGCTGAATATACACATACCCTATGACCCAGCGATTCCACTCCTAATTTTATGCCCAAGAGAAACACACATGTTCACCAAAAAACAGGTACTAAAATGTTAACAGCAGCACTAGTCCTAATAGACCAAAACTGGATACAACCAAAAGTCCTTCAATAATAGAATGAATAAACTGTGGCATATGAATATAATGGCCTATGATCCAACAATAAGAATAAATACTCTACTATTAAATCCAACAATGTGGATGACTTTCACAAATATGATGTCAACTGTAATAAGCCAAAGAGAAAAGAATACACACTATAATTCCATGTATAAAAAGGAAGAGGTAAAGCCATTCTTTGTTGTTAGAGGCAGGGTTGTGGTCACCCTTGGGATGGGGTAAGTGACCGAAGGGCTCCTGGGGGCATTCTGAGGTGCTGCTATGGTTGTTCTCTGAGTACTGGTTATATAGAAGGTTCGGTTTTAAAAATTTAACAAACTGAACACCTACAATATGTGCACACTCCTGTTTATATACCGTATTTCAACAGAAAGTTAAAATTGAAAACACAAACAGTGCTTACTTGCTGCTGGCTACTGTGCAGGTTATATTCATCAACCTACTTAATATTTTCTTACCTTTTAAACCAGTTTAAATACTGTGATAATCTTCAGGCAAACAAGTATACCTCATGGCAACTGGTTCTCAGCAAAATTACTTTACATTTGAATGTAACAACATTCAACTTCAAGCTTCAACTCTGCCTCCCGACCATCTGCTATGCTTTAAAAGATGGGCCCCACTTAATTCACACCTTTGCGGGACCGACTCATGGGATCGACTCATTCGCTGAGTCCCCCCCAGACAGTATCTCCAAGGGCAAGGATGGTGTCTTACTCACCTCTCCTATCTAGTGCTTGGTGTTTGGTAGGTGTGACAGATAAAGACTTTATAGTGGCCCCAGGTCCCCACTTCCTGGAATCCCCTCCCCCTTGAGCACAGGTGGGACCTCTGACTTGCTTCTAACCAGTGGAATTCACAAACGGTGATGGGCTGTGTTACATAAGAGTATATGTATTACTCTTGTATATGTATATGTATATGTGTTACATAAGAGTATATATGTTACATAAGAGCAGCTGGCTCTGAAGAAGCAAGCTGCCATGGATGCCACAGCCATAAAAAATTTCTGTCCCCCGCCTAAGTGAGCTTGGAAGTGGGTCCTTCCTCCCCAAGTCAAGCCTTCTGATGAGAACCCAGCCCTGGCCAACACCCTGATTGCAGCTTTGATGACACCCTAAGGCCTAAACTGAGTTCAGCTGTGCCTCAACTTCTGACCCACAGAAACTATGAAACAATAAATGTGTGTTGTTTTAAGTCGCTAAGTTTGTGGTAATTTGTGACACAGCACAGAGAGGTACTACAGTGGATGTCAGACAGGTGTCTGCTAAATTATCTAACAGATTCACGCCTGGACCAAGTCACTCACAGCACCTTCACAATAAATGACAAGAGAACTAAGACTTGAAAGGACTGTGCAGAGCTAGACTTGTAAGATGATCAGTGGCCTGCCCCCTGCCTGCCAGTGTCCTAGAAACATTCCTCTCAATTCAGGAATTCTGACTTCTAGGTTCTGCTCCTCTTTGGAGGCTACCTTCATTACCAACCATGCCTTTAAATGTGTTTGGTTTTTTTTTTTAAAGGTAACAACAATCACTAATAGGTCATTTTCGTTTTTATTTTCCTAAATATCCTCAAAAGATAGGTAAAAGCCTGCACTGGCAATTTTTCCATATACTTTGTTGAAGAATAATAAAAGATAATGTTTCAGCCACAAAAAGACTATCTTCAGAAAAATGTAGTTCTTTTTTTTTTTTTTGAGACAGAGTCTCGCTTTGTTGCTGACTAGAGTGAGTGCTGTGGCATCAGCCTAGCTCACAGCAACCTCAAACTCCCGGGCTTAAGCAATCCTTCTGCCTCAGCCTCCCGAGTAGCTGGGACTATAGGCATGTGCCACCATGCCCGGCTAATTTTTTCTATATATTTTTCGTTGGCCAGATAATTTCTTTCTATTTTTAGTAGAGACGGGGTCTCGCTCTTGCTCAGGCTGGTCTCGATCTCCTGACCTTGAGCGATCCACCCGCCTCGGCCTCCCAGAGTGCTAGGATTACAGGCGTGAGCCACCGCGCCCAGCCAGAAAAATGTAGTTCTTATTATTTTAAGTTTCCTTTAAAAAAAAAAAAAAAGAAGAAGAAGCCTGTTTTAAAGCATGATCAAGTTTCCTCTTGCTGGCCGGGCGCGGTGGCTCACACCTGTAATCCTAGCACTCTGGGAGGCCGAGGTGGGCAGACTGTTTGAGCTCAGGAGTTTGAGACCGGCCTGAACAAAGAGCGAGACCCCCGTCTCTACTAAAAATAGAAAGAAATCGGCTGGACAACTAAAAATATATATAGAAAAAATTAGCCAGGCATAGTGGCGCATGCCTGTAGTCCCAGCTACTTGGGAGGCTGAGACAGAAGGATTGCTTGAGCCTGGGAGTTTGAGGTTGCTGTGAGCTAGGCTGATGCCAGGGCACTCTAGCCTGGGTAACAGAGTGAGACTCTGTCTCAAAAAAAAAAAAAAAAAATGTTTCCTCTTGCTTAGAGAGCTAGGACTCTGAATAATCTCCATGACTTCAGGATAAACCACCTAGGACTCACAAACACCATTTTATCCCAAAAGGGTATGGATTTTTCTTTACTCTTAACCTCTAAGTGCTATCAAACCAAAATTAGAGGTAATACTCAGACCTCAGAACAACTATCTGGCTTATAGTTAAAAATATGGATTTGTTCCTTCTTTGAGAAACTGAAGCTATATCTTCATTTTGGGGGAAATAATTTAGCATTTTTTTCTAACTGTAAATGTTAAAATGAAATATTTCTTACAGTGTGGAAATTGTCAACAATTCCTGACCCTACTCAATTAGTAGCAAACAACATATGTGGCTAATCAGATATTAAATTAAAACATAAACTATGATCAATGATTGTTATCCAGTTATTTCTTATAAACTACATGGCTTTCTAATATCAAAAATGATAAAATATAATATACTTTTTGTAATGAACATTTCACTTACTAATCATTCATCTTTTATCTTCCTCCCCTATCAAATCAGAATTACTGCCTAATTTTGACTTCCCTCTCTCCACCTTCTAAAATGTCCTAAAGGCAGAAGATATGGCAGGATGGTGTGGATTCCTAACTCTTCTCTCCCCTTCTTCACTTGAATTTAGATAGAAGAGCAGTGAAATGACAAGGTGTTTACCAGGAGGAAAGGGCTGTACCACTGGGCCCAGCTCAGCACTCCTTGCCTTGCTGGCCTGGTTGAAGGCTCTGGCTCCTGACACACATGCCTGGGCCACAGTCACCCCACCACCAAAGCTTTTCCAGTTGTGACCTCCTGCAGCTACGCTCTCCTGGCCACCTAACTACAGCTGCTTCTCCCACCTTCTTTGTGACCTTTTCTCCTCTTCCTGCTTCTCTGACCAGTTGGGCCATCTCTGCCCTGACGCTCTCATCATGCCTGTCACCTCACAGACCACAGGGGCAGGGCTGCATTTGGGATGTTTGTCCATTTCCCTTACTAGGTCATGAACTCCTGAGGGCAAAGAACTGTGTCCTGTTCATGACTCAACAGCAGATGGTCAGTTAATGTAATCAATCTTTATTGATTAAATGAACTCAAAAGTTACACAAGACTCTGCTCTGTTGGTTCCTCTGTCACTGATCGAGTATGCTCCTGTGACTACCTATCACTTCCAGAAGAAAACTCCCAGTTCTCTCTTTCCAGCAGCCAGCATTTTCCCGAGTGCGAGGAATTTCAGTGAGAAGAGGATGCTTAGCATATCCCAAATCAGATCCACGAATTCCTTTTGTTCCAAAATCTTCAGGAAAGTTAAAACTTCCTGCCTCCTGAAGTCATCTATCTCCTCTGCAACTGGGCCCAATGGCCGGGACTTTCTTCTATTAAGCTGGCCTGTGCCCCACTCGCTCTAGGACTGGTGTGGCAATACAGGAGGACACTGGTCCTTCGGAAGGCTCTCTTTCCCACACTGACATGGTATTTCCTTGCATCTGCACTTCTTAATGTCATGCAGCATTAAGAGGGACCCTCTTGAACCCCATCTCAGAAGGCTGACTTATAGCACATGGAAGGGGCCCAAGTGCAGAGCTCTGGCTCTGATCCTGTGGCTGCAGGGCTGAGACCCCAAGGACAGTTCTGTAATACAGCTCTGAGAATTGAGTATTTGATTAACCTAGTAAAATCAGATGAACCTGAAAGGTACACATTACAGCGCAGTTCTCATCTCCCCACTGCTCATCTCCCCATTTAGTTATGCTGTAGCCTTATCCACAGATACCTTCCTTCCCTCAACTCAGCCTGTGTGATCCTAACTATTCTTTCAGGTCATTTCCAAGGGTCATCTTCCACATTAAGTTTTCTCTCCAATCCTTGCAAAAGGATGAAATCCCTTACTGAAACCCCCCAACACAGAACACATCCTGTGTGTAGTCTTATCACTGTGTGGCCTCATTCCCTCCCCTGCAATTATGCTGCAAGCCGCACAGTCCCAGCTTCTGGACCATGATGGACTCTGTCCCTGCAGTAAGCAGCGCAGGGTCTCCCACGCATGGACAGGCAGCAGATATACAAGTAACAAGTAATCAGGCCCCAAATAGCTAGAATTTACATTAAAAACCCAAACACGGGACTGACTAATTTAGAAAGTATCTCCCTCCCCTTGCCTGTGAGATGGCAGTTACTGAGCTGGTTCTGCTAGTCATCCAGCAGCCTACTGCAGAGTATTCTCTGCACTCCTGTACCCACTAAGTGCAAACACGGGTTACCATTAAAAAAATACAATAATACAAGAAAGCTCCACCTCAATATTTTCGCATGATTTAGCTCAGAAGTTAAATAACCCTGGTGCTTCTTCATGATTTTTGAGGGTAAAAGCATTTGCATAGCAATTTCATTTTCTATAAAAACAACATTAGTGCTTTTAGAACAAAAGCTTTACCATCGAGTGGTGGCACCATTCTTACCAGATTATCGAGCATCCGCATGAGGGCTTCGAATTCCTGCTCACCAATCTGCCACTTGGGAGGCGATCCAGTGCCTTCCCCTTCCGGAGACCCAGGGGAACGGGATTTGGCTTTGTACTTCCCAGGATCCAGCAGGACTAAGTTGTCAGGTCCTCCAGCGCTGGCCAGAGTTCGAACCTTTTCCAAAACAAGCAAACACCATGGCTTGAGTTCCTTAGTGAGAGAGATCACTTGAACAAAAATGAAGGTTTCAATAGAAACCAAATCACTAGAGTAATAAGAATAAAAAACACAGGATGAACAGTGATAGATTGATCACAAGATTATTTTCAGAAATTTTTCTTTAGCATGACAAAAATACTGGGCACTCACAGTTAGCAGAGAAATGGGAAAACAAAGTACCTTTAGGATCCCATGAAGGACTTGGGATCTCATTATCCCACAGACATAAGCCAGAAAGCAGTGGAGAGAATGAACTTGGGGCTGAACAGACTGACGCAGGGAGTGCTCGCAGCCGTCAGACAGTGGGCGAGTCTACCTGTCTGCATCTGCTTTCAAAAGGAGCACCGTGAGGGTCACATGAAATCATGTATGGGATGACACAGGCAAAGCACCTGATGCCAGGCCTGGCACACACCAGTACTCAGAAATGGTAGGGACTCATATATTTGAAAAATTTTAAGTTAGAAATGAAAAGCCTAGTAATCTTTTGCCAACTTAAACCAGTGAAAAGGCACTTGTCAATCTGATCAATTTCCAAATCCATGAGCTCATCTCTGGCAAAGAGATTGCTCAAAGACTCATTCCTACAAGACCAACATCAAGTGAACCCCAGAAACACTTAAATAAGCTGACAGATTGGAATGGCCATCGCCTACCTGGATCTCACATGCAACCACAAGGTTATGGATGTAATAGAAGGCCTCCTCGACACTCTCTCCCACTGATACAAGCCCATGATTCCGGAGAATAAGAACCTGAGGGGAAAGCAGGAAGGCTCTAAGGAGCGAGAAAAGACTGACACTTTTCCTTTTTCCTTCTCCCCACTATAATTTAAAGACGAGATTAGATGCCTACTGACCTTGCTTTTAGGCCCCAAATTTTTCTGAATCAAAACTTTTTCCTCCTCATCAACCAGAATGCCATGATAGTCATGATAAGCCACTTCTCCAAGGGAAAGCGCCTCTGGGGAGATTGGCAAGAGGCCACATTTCATCGCAGAGACCTGGAAGACCAAGTGGTCACCATGAAAGAAGGAAAAACCAGAGTTACAAAGTGACTGATTACACGGTAAATGCTTTCCTCATAGGAACAGAAAAGGGTTCAGGGAAATGTTTTATTTTGTTCTATTATTGAAAATAAATGAACTCAAGAACTTAAGATAAACTTGACTTCTGGAGCTCATTAATAATCCACATTTAAAAATAAAAGCTATCACTAAGCTGGGAGAGCCTGAAAAGAAAATCCTATCTTTCTGGATTTTTTTTCCCCATTGATTATAAATGCTGTGTAAACTTGGATTTAATGACACAATGAGCACTGGGTCTAGCACAGGACTAGACAACAGGCTCCTCTGAGGAGTCAATGCATTGCACAAGGAGGTTTTCCAGCCCACGCCAGTAGTTCCAGCTACTCAGGAGGCTGAAGTGGGAGGATTGCTTGAGCCCAGGAGTTCTAGGCCAGCCTGGGCAACATAGTGATGAGACCCTGTCTCAAAAACAAAAACAATAACAAAGGTGGTTTTCCAAATGCTGTAAGGTTTTTGTGTACCTTTCATCTTAGGTTGTAGTTAAGATTGAAACACTTGAAAATTAGATAAAAGAAAACTTATGGCCTGGTGCAGTGGCTCACGCCTGTAGTCCCAACTACTTGGGAGGCTGAGAGAGGAAGATTGCTTGAGTCCAGGAGTTTGAGGTTACAGTGAGCTATGATGATGCCACTCACTCTAGCACGAGCAACAGAGCAAGACTCTGTCTCAAAAAACAATTTATAAAAGTTTATAATAATTATACTGTGTAATTTCTCTACATTTAATTAAGTAAAATTGAGTCCCAATGTAAAAAATCTAAGTGTTCATTTAGCCCTTAAATTTCTTAAAATTCCCCAAAGTAGCCTTAGAATATGCTAATTTTGAAGGTCTTCTACAGACAGCAGCATTATAACCCTAGATGAACAGGCTCCAAAGATTCAAATACTATCTACAGGCAGAACAGTTCCATAGGAAAAAAGTTAATCTAAAAAGACAATACCAAATTAACTCCTTTCATAGTCTCAGCACTCAAAGAAGAAGAAACTTCCTTACTAAACAAAGTTATTTGAATCATTTTTAAAACATCTTTCGTGGTAGCTATTCATGACTATATTCTCAAAGGTGACTCTAATGGTTCTTAAAAACCCATGGACATTTTAGTAGTTGGAAGGAACAGCATGCGTTCTTTTAGGAAAAAATTACATCATTCAGAGAATGATACATCTAATAAAAACTCTGATGTTCACATTAAGAACCATATGTTCAAAGTGAAATAAACCAGGGCTATTATTCATCCAAATAGTCCAATATGCATGACATTAAAACATTAAGATAGATTATATACAATATTGCTAAATCAATGAGGTCATTTGTTATACAGTAAGTCCAAAAAGCCCTTAATATAAAATTGGTTATCATAAAACCTAGTTCTAGAGTATCTCGTTTTCACATGACTTTGCACTGACAACTGGAATGTGCATCTTCATACTGAGGGGCTTTGTTTGGGTGCCCCATTCACCCAAGAAGGGACCAGGCTTGGTGAGTGGCCAGGGCGGGCTTCTGGAAAGCTCTGAGCTTGGAGGCCAGGCCTCCGAACAGCCTGCAGTCTGTGCTTCTTCTCCCCAGTCACAATCCAGGCTGGGTCCCAAAGGCTCCAGACAGGACATCTTGGGGAAGCTGGGCAGGTTGGTTTCTAGGCCTCTCCCTCCCCTGGCTCCTTCCCCACAGCCTACCAACATGCTCAAGTCTCTCACATCCTAAGAACCCTTCCCTTCGCACGGTACCCTCCATCACCTACCCTGGCTTGCCCGCCCCCTTTTCCCATTCCTCTTTTCAAAATGAGGCATCTGCTTCCTGCTGTCATCTTGCACGTCCCCCTTAGTCTTCAACACACTGAAACCTGACCTCCCCTCTGCCATGATTTTCTAATTGTTACGTCTAATAGACATTTCCAGGATATTACAGGTTTTCAAAATTAGATAGTATATGGATCCCTTAAAAGGAAAAAAAAAATTCTTTTAAGAAAGTCAAATATAGTTGTAAAACTTTTTTTTAATCCAACAAAATTAGGTTTATTGACTTGTTACAACAAAGGAGGGCAATTCAGAGGAAATGAGAAATGCCTCTTACTAAACAGCTTTAAAAGCTAAGGCACTACCAGGACGGCACACTCACCGCGGCCCCTGCTGGTGTGTGAATGTGCACAATACACTTCACATCTGGTCGTGCAGCATAAATTGCAGAATGTAATGTGAAGCCAGCTTGATTTACTCCAAGATTAGTGCTTCCACGATCTACTATATCTCCTTGTAGATTGATTTTAACCTGAAAATAAAAAAAACAAAAATTTAGAATGTCAAGACTTCAAATTACCCTAACTAGAAACTATTTAAAATCAAGTTTCAAGTGTTTATAACTTATTTCAAAAGTTTTTCTAAAACTGGACTAATCACATAAAACATGGGCTCTTTCCTATTTCTTGGGTATTATATGTTTAGCTGGATTTGAAGGTGTTTAATGACCTAATATGACCCACATGTACATGATGCCAAAGAAGAGGACATTCTTACCAAACTGGATGCAGTCACTTCACTGTAAAGCAGCCCAAAAGGTACAATGAGAAAGTGTTCCAGCTCGGAGCTCACTCTGGACTGTGGGGAAAATGACTGAGTTAGCTCAAAAATCCAACCGAAAGTATCTTCATCTCTTTTAGGCCACAAACTTATGGATTTGTTGAGAGCATTAGGCAAGCTATGTAGGGAAGTACTTAAGCATAGTGCCTGTCACACAACTGGGAGGTACTGGAAGCTTTCTATTATTATGTTGTAATAACTTTATTTATCAAGTACATAAAGTGCTTCTTTGTCACACTCATGATAACTGACTTTACAAAGGAAAAAACAGTTCTACAACTAGCTAACAAGTGAGTAAGTTCCTGCTAGATTACTCTACTGTACCTTCTGGTGGCCACCAAATAGCACCACAGGCAAAAAGGAGTCACTCCTCAGGAGCATAATAATAAAAACCAAAACTTACTTTTAAAAAGTCAGTTTTTTAAGTCTCTACAACCCCATAGCCTCATCCCCCACCCCCATTTGTCTGCTCCTTCCACGATGTATCTTTCCCTGAGCAACAATTCACTCAATACAGACTTGGTATACATTGTGCACCATATGCTCTATGCTAGGAACAGAGCAGTAGAAAAGAGTACTGCCTTCAAAAACGTTCAATCTTGTTTTTATAATGATCTTGGGATAGACTCAAGAGACTTCCCAAAGATTAAGTTGGAATACACATACTACAGGGTTGAGAAACCCAAAATCCTAATTAGGGTCAGGTAGGTACAACTTAGTGTTCATTGGAAAGGACTTAAGGTGTTTAGTACAACCCCCTAAGGACTGTAGTGATTTCTTCTCTGGTGGCCCAAACAGAAACACATCCTGGGTCTGCTTGTTCTAATTTTAGTGATGGGGCATTATTTCTTCATTCAGCCACTACCTGCTGAGAACCTACCATGTCATGGGCACTATGGTACTGTGATAAATAAATAGAAGCTGGAAAGCTAATAATTAAAACATTCTTTTTCATACTGAGCAGAAGTCTGTCTTCCTGTGTTTATTACCACTGCTTCTAGTACACAACACAGAACAAATTCTATCTCTTCTGCGATTCAGTTCTCAGATATCTAAAACTATCCTATCTCCCCTTATGTCACCTTTCTGCTAAACTCACCTGATTCCTTCTGTATTGTATAATGGGGTTAAGAATATAAAATCCAAAGTCAAGTTCAGATCCTAGCTCTGCCAAGAATTCACTGTGCTGCTTTGGGCACCCTGAGCTCCCGTTCTCCTTATCCATTAAGCAAGGGTGACAAGGGCCTGTGCTCACAATAAAGCTCTCAATAAATGGCATCTCCCATTATTACTGTCATTAGTGATGGCCGGAGTAGCAATAGTAAATCACCATTAATGAACTTATCCTCTGTAAATTCATCTCTATAATATCCAGTCTCTATAAACCCCTATTGCCCATTTCTCTACTCTCTTTTAGGTGTTTCCAAAATGTACATGTGGTCTCTACTTTCCCCCAATACATCTTCCCATCAATGCTGACTTAGCTGTGCTTTTTATTCCCTAACGTCGCCTCTTTTATCTTAAAAAGCATGCTGACCTTTTTAACTATCAAAGCAAAACTAGGCAATTGCTCTAATCTCCAAGTTGGGTCAAAACAAAATATAAAAAATAAGGAATTTTTGTATATATTGGTTAGAATGAAGAAAAATAAGGATGGAAATAAGAAAAAATTAAATGTCAGGGTTTTTTTTGCTTATTTTAAAAGTTTTTATTTTGAAAACATACATACAAAAGAGTATTTAGAAGGTATATGACAATAAGTGTAACAAATCACACACCCATGTGCCTATCAATCAGCTTAAGAAATAGAATAATTCTTAATATCTCAGAAGGTCTGTTTCTCTTTCCCCATATCCCAGAAGTAACCACTATCCTGAATTACATATTAAGCATTCACTTTCTTTTGACAATTTTACCTTATATCTTCATCCATAAGCAATATATTGTTTAATTTTTATCTGTTTATAAACTTCATATAATTGGAATTGTACTCTATTTTTTGGGGGGATGGCTCTCACTATGCTGCCCTGGCTGGTCTCAAACTCCTAGGCTCAAACGATCCTGGCCATCAAAGCCTCCCAAGTAGCTGGGACTACAGGCACGGACCACTGTGCCCAGCTCAATCTGTATTTTTCAGTGACTTTTTTTCTCAACATTTTTGTGATTCCTCCAGATTATGACATACATGGTTATAATTTATTTATTATCACTGCTGTACAGTATCCACTGAATGATTATACTACAATTTATGTATCTATTCTCCCATCAATGGACATGGTTTTGTTTTTGCCATTAAAAACTATGCTGCTATGAGTATGTACAACTTTCTCCAGGGTCATAAACTAGGAGGTGAGGCCAAGTTATTTTAAAAAGGGTCTAATTAAATATACGGCCCTGCCAGTAGTATATGATAGTTTTGTGTTTCTACAATCATCTTTTTGTTGTTGTTATTGAGAGAGTCTCGCTGTGGCCCTGGCTAGAGTGCAGTGGCGTGATCACAGCTCACTGCAACCTCAAAATCCTAGACTCAAGCGATCCTCCTTCCCTCAGCCTCTTGAGTAGATGGGACTACAGGCACAGGTCACCAAGCCCAGTTAATTTTTCTATTTTAGTAGAGATGGCGGGTTCACTCTTGCTCAGGCTGGTCTCAAACTCCTGCGCTCAAGTAATCCTCCTGCCTCGGCCTACCAGAGCACTAGGATTATAGGAGTGAGCCACCACACCCAGCCTACAATCATCTTTTTAAAAAATTAAAATCTGATGCCTATGGAATGGTATTTCTTTCATTCTTTTTTTTTTTGATAGGGTCTCCTCTGTCACCCAGGTTAGAGTGCAGTGGCATCATCATAGCTCACTGCAACCTCAGACTCCTGAGCTCAAGTGATCCTCTTGCCTCAGCCTCCTTAGTAGCTGGGACTACAGGCACACACAACCATAGCCAAATGAGTTTTCTACTTTTTGTAGAAAGGGGGTCTCACCCTTATTCAGTCTGGTCTCGAACTCCTGGCCTCAAGAAATCCTCATGCCTCGGCCTCCCAAAGTGCTAGGGTTACAGGCATGAGCCACTACACCCGGCTTTCATTGTGGTTTTAATTTACCATTTCCTGGTTACTAATGAGTTAAACAACTTTTCATATTTTTACAAGGCATTCTTACTTCCCCTTCTGTGAAATTCCTTTCTTGATTTTTGTCCATTTTATACTAGTTTGTCCTTTTCTTATTGATAGTTCTTTATTCTGGATATTAATTTCTGTTGGCTACATTGTGGGGCAACTTATTCCAGGTTACAGCTTTTATTTTTACTGTCCTTATGGTATCTTTTAATTATGAGAAATTTATTCATTTTAAATGTAGTCAAATTTATCCATCTTCTCTTTAATGATAGGTGATTTTTATGTCTTAGGATACCATTCATTAGGTCAAAGGTTAAAGAGATTTCCATCTATATTGGTCCTAACATTTTTAAAGTATTACCTTTCTTTGACCTTTAATCCTTAATTCATTGGAATTGCTTTGCGGGTAAGTGTAGTATGGGATAAAAGTCCAATATAATTTTCAAATTGTGATTTTTCAATCCAAGTGTTCCAGCACCAACCATTGCCTAATCTGCCCCTCCCCTACTGATCTGCAACGTAGACTCTTCTGCATATCTAATTTTGATGCGTGCACAGCTAGTCTTGGGCTTTCTATTCTGTCCCACTGGTCTACCTGTCTCTTCCTTTGATCAAAGCACACTATGTTAATTATCATCACTTTATATTAAATTTGATATCTGATAGGAAAAATCTCCATGCCTAGTTCTTCAGGAGTATCTCAACTATTCTTGGCCTTTTGCTTCTTCATGTAAATTTTAGAAGCATGCTGTCAGGTTCCATGTTAAATTATATAGCCATTTTTAATCAATCATTTCTTTTTTCTTTATATAACATATTTCATACAGCTATAAATAGCTATACATTTCGGGCCAGGCTTGGTGGTTCATGCCTGTAATCCTAGTACTCTGGGTGGGAGGGATTGCTTGAGGCCAGGAGTTCAAGACCAGCCTGGGCAACACAGCAAGATCCCATCTCTTAAAAAAAAACTTTTTAAAGAATTAGCTGGGCTTGTATGCCTATAGTCCCAGCTGCTTGGGAGACTGAAGTGGGAGGATTGCTTGAGACCAGGAGTTCAAGATTACAGTGAGCTATGATCACACCACTGTACTACAGCCCAGGCAACAGAGTGAGACCCATCTCCAAAAAAAAAGAAAAAAACAGTATACATTTAATATTTTGTCATTTCTGAGTTTATTTTTCATTAGTATTTTTAGTTTCTTTTTTATTTAGTTATTAATATTTTCATTCATATTTTTAGTTATTTTAATTGATATTTTAGTTTTTATATTTTTTGCCCCTCCCCCCAGTTTTCATGTTTTACAGGGTCTTCATAATTATTTTTCATAGTATACAACATTCCCTCAAATTAATGTTGAATAACTGAGCCATTTCCTACCTACTACTAGATACTTAGACTCTTAAAATATTTATTATAAATAATGCTGTAATTAATATATTTGTACATAACATTTTCTTCTTTGACTTATTTTCTTAAGATACACTTCAATTGTGAACTTCACAGATCTACACATTTTAATTTTAAAAAGCTTAAAATATTAAATTCTGAGTCAAAAGGAAAAAGTTCAAAAATATGGATATCAAGTTAAAGGAGGGCATTTCAAAGTAAGTTTCCTCAGCAGTGGTGCCTCTCCAGCAGACTAGTACTGCTCTCACTGTGTCTCTTCTCACACTACTGCTGCCCCTTTTCTGTGTACAAGGAATGAGACTCTCCTCTCGCAGATCTTCAGATCACTTACTGAAAACCAAACACATCCCAACTCAGTACCTCCGGCAGATATCAACATCAAGTCCCTGAACACAGCATACTGGTCACAAGGATAGGCTCCAGACACCACCTCAGAGGACTAGCATTCTTTGGAGTCCAAAATGGAGTGGAACCAAGCACCTGCCAGGTTCTGCAGGTGTTAAGCATTGACAGTGGTCTGCTGACATCAGGATGGAAAGGCCCAGCCATCAGCTATGCACCACCAGGAGAGGAAGCCCCGTCCTTTGTGTTAACTGGGCCACCCAGTCTTGTGCCTCCGCCCCACAAAGCCTTCTTTAAATCCAATGCAATCTTAAAGATCTAGTTCAGACAATCATCTGCAATACTCTTAACACCTGTTAGCACTTTTAAATCCCTTTAGCAGAAAATCTCTATGACCCTCCTTCAAAGAAAGGGCAGAATGACCTGTTAGCACTTTTTTGTTGCACTGATACTGTTAACATTTAGTTTTCTGTAAAATGTCTACAGATAACACCTAAATTGTAAACAAAAAATGGATGCCATAATAGTTAAAAAATAAGCAAACAAAACAAAATAAAACAAAACCTTCCTTCGTCAAAGATTCTCTCGTTCCAGCTTATAAGATATAAAAAATATGCTTGGTAACTTGCATTTCTTTTTACTTAATATTAAGCAGATCACTTACAGAAGAGTAAACTATTTTTAATTCTGCCAATTCCTAAACAATTAAAGGGTGAAAAACAAGCATTTCAAACTTATTTAAAAACATTCATAATAGGACTAGTAGTAAATAGCATTTTAAAACCCACAAAGAATGTGAAGCTGTTATTAAAGCCAGGGATTTCATTTCCTATTATAGCTGTAACATTTTCATGGAACCATTTTAGGCAACCATTTAGCATTAAATCTCCACTAGAGCATTCTGTCAAACATAGTTAGCCAAGAAGCCAGCAATTTTCCTGCAGATACCAGGAATAGAGCTGGCACTTGTGCTAGGCTAACTGGACCGACAGATCAAATATCAAAAGGAGACCAGAAGCAGTGGCTCACGCCTGTAATCCCAGCACTTTGGAGGCCAAAGGCACAGGATCACTTAAGGCCAGGAGTTCAAGTCCAACCTGGGTAACATAGTGAGATCTCGTGTTTACAAAAATTTTTTTTAAATGCTGGGCATGGTGGTTCATGCCTGTAGTCCCAGCTACTTGGGAGGCTGAGGCAGGAGGAGCACTTGAGCCCAGAAATTAGAGACTGCATGAGCTATTATTGCCCCACTCCAGCCTGGGTGAGAGAGTGAGGCTCTATTTCAAAAAGAAAAAACAAAAATATCAAAAGGCCCCAGCGAGTTCTTGTACACAATTTTTCTGAGGTAATTTCAGCTCAGCTGGGGATTTCATTCAGCCATTTACCCGACATGAGTTTATTACACGCCTACTATATGCCAGCCACAGTTCCTGGTCCTGGGGCCATAGCAGGGACCACAGTAGAGACTCTCCTCATGGAGCTTATAATCTTGTGGGCAGAGATGGAGTCAAGGTTCAGAATGGATGACCCTAACTGCCACAGGGGAACAAAGCAGGGGTAACATTCTACACAGCATGACAGTGGGCAGCATGCACAAGCATGACCACGGTCAGGCTCACATGTTGAAAAGTGCTTTGATGTGGAAACATGGAGAATGGACAGAGGGAAGGCAACTCAGTATCTCTGACAGAGATATCAATGCCCAGAAGTACAACACACTGATCCAGGGTGGGCTCCGACCATCACCTCAGAAGCTCTAGCATTCCTTTAAGTCCAGAATGCAGCCTAATTAAGCACCGTTGGTTATGACCCCACGTATGGAAAAACTTAAATGTGTGAGTATGGAGAAAGGTTTCAACAATCTAAACACTGCTAATACTGGATGCCTCAACCCAGAGATAGGAGTATTGGTAAGATGATAACTTTTTCTTTAGATATCAGCATAAGGTACACTTCATCCAATAAGCAGGCACTATATTAATAATTTAAAATATCCATGAAGAGAAATTAAATGAAAAAAACAGGAGATTGGAACAAGTTTTAAAACCAAAGAAAGAAGCAGTTCAAAGAAAGAAGCTATCTCTACAAAAGAGTGAATAAAAAAAAGAAACCTGCGATGCATTAGGTTTCCTAAGAAGGCAGGAAGGGATGGAACTCCAAGCCAGGAGAGCAAAGTTCAGCCATAGGTAGGAGGCAGGAAATTGTAATCGGTGGCCAGGAGTACAAAATGGCTACAAGTGTAAGGGTTCCCATCTTTTCTGTGATGTGACAAGGTCATTTGCGGGGAGGAGAGCAGGAGTTCCGAACACACTACAGAGGCTTAAATATTAGTGAGCTTGTTAAGAGAGATGACCACTTAGTGCTGTGGGCCCATCTGAGACTGGGGTTGTAAGTCTATGGGGAAAGCCAAGGGCTCTGTGGTGAGGCTTTCTGCAGCAGGATCTGGCTGCTCAGAAGCAGGGAAGGCTAGTGCAGGAACAGCACAGGATGTTACTGAAACAACAGACCATGAAATACAAGCTGGGCAAAACCAGGAGTGAATAATGGGCTGATGGACTGTAATGAAGAAGAGACCACTCACAAGAGAAGGACTCATGTCATTCACTGATACAACCCCAGAGTTAGAACAATGCTTGATACAGAGAAGGTAGAGACCCAGCAATATTTGTTATCAGAATGAATTGAAGAAAAGAGAGGTCCTGATCATGTTGAAAAATGGTTAAAACTGGAGCAGCTGGACAAACAAGTGGTCAGAGTTGGAGAGAAAACACCTTCATTCTTATGTTTATTTTTATTTATTTATTTTTTTTGAGACAGAGTCTCACTCTGTTGCCCAGGCTAGAGTGCCGTGGCGTCCGCCTAGCTCACAGCAAACTCAAACTCCTGGGCTCAAGCAATCCTTCTGCCTCAGCCTCCCAAGTAGCTGGGATTACAGCCATGTGCCACCATGCCCGGCTAATTTCTCTCTATATATTTTTAGCTGTCCGTATAATTTCTTTCTATTTTTAGTAGAGACAGGATCTTGCTCTTGCTCAGGCTGGTCTCGAACTCCTGAGCTCAAACAATCCGCCCGCCTCGGCCTCCCAGAGTGCCAGGATTACAGGTGTGAGCCACCACACCCAGCCCATTCTTAGGTTTTTAAACCTAAAAGAATTTTAGAAACTGCTTATAATTTGATAAACACTCATTTATTACGTTAGCATGCAAAAAGGAAGTTTTAAAGAACTACTGTTCTCAGAACTTCTAACCCAAACTGGCTAATTCTCAGATTATTATACTCTGTAGACAGGAATCAGTAGAGGTTTCCCAAGGTTTACAGAAGCTCAGCCTGCTAAATGGAAAGAGGTGGTGCCAGACACACAATGTTTCATATCATCCAGCTATCACCTCATTTAATACTTACTGTGATATGATTGTAGATAAGCTGAGACCACCCAAAGAGATCTGCTAGTCTGTAAAATGCTGCCAATTTACATCGCAGTAACTTCTCCCCTTTGTCATATGCAATCGAATCAGATCCTCTAAGGTCGTTCACAGGAGTCACCATACCAAGACCTGAAATAAAGAAAAACAAAACTCAGCTGGGAACAGCGGCGTGTACCTATAGTCCCAGCTACCCAGGACACTAAGGTGGGAGGATCACTTTAAGCCAGGAGTTCAAGGCTGGGTGTGCCATGATTGCACCTGTGAATAACCCCTACACTTCAGCATGGGCAACATAGCAAGATCCCATTCTCTATTTTAAAAAAAAGCCTCAGGTTGGGCACAGTGGCTCTTGCCTGTAATCCTAGCCACTTGGGAGGCTGAGGTTGGAGGACTGCTTCAGCCCAGGAGTTCAGGGTTACAGTGAGTTATGATCGCTCCACTGCACTCCAACCTGGGCAACAGAGCACGATCCTGTCTCAAAAAAAAAAAAAAAAAAAAGCCTCAAATATTAATATTTCTCATCAAATGTAAAACAAATAATAATGGTTCTGAGATATTCATCTTCCACATTAGGCCATAAATTCTTGAAAACTTCAAAGATGATTTCATAAAGACCATGTTCTCCAACATTAATATAATTAACTTAGAAATCAATAATAAAAATGTAGCCAAATTTGTGGGATGCAGTAAAGCATGCTTAAAAGAAAATGTATAATAATAAACATATATATTTGGAAAGGAGAAAAGGTTTCTTAAAGGTTTTTTTTTTTTGAGACAGAGTCTCACTCTGTTGCCCGGGCTAGAGTGAGTGCCATGGCGTCCTCCTAGCTCACAGCAACTTTAAACTCCTGGGCTCAAGCAATCCTTCTGCCTCGGCCTCCCGAGTAGCTGGGACTACAGGCATGCGCCACCATGCCCGGCTAATTTTTTCTATATATATTTTTAGTTGGCCAGATAATTTCTTTCTATTTTTAGTAGAGACGGGGTCTCGCTCTTGCTCAGGCTGGTCTCGAACTCCTGAGCTCAAACGATCCGCCCACCTCGGCCTCCCAAGTGCTAGGATTACAGGCGTGAGCCACCG
>CM052436.1:168115959-168149740 GCA_028533085.1 Varecia variegata | reverse complement strand
GACTACAGGCATGCGCCACCATGCCCGGCTAATTTTTTCTATATATATTTTTAGTTGGCCAGATAATTTCTTTCTATTTTTAGTAGAGACGGGGTCTCGCTCTTGCTCAGGCTGGTCTCGAACTCCTGAGCTCAAACGATCCGCCCACCTCGGCCTCCCAAGTGCTAGGATTACAGGCGTGAGCCACCGCGCCCGGCCTTAAAGGTTTTTTGATTAAAACAAAAGCTGGTTCTCTGAGAAGATTAAAAATAAATAAAAATAATAAAATAAACCTTTATCCAGAGACTTATCAACAAAAGAGAGGAGACAGAAATAACCCATATGAAGAGGTGGAGAGAGGACATCACTACATATCCTACAGACATTATAAAAGAATAATAAAGGGGCTGCTCTCTGTGCCGCCTTTGGCGGTGCAGAGGGTAGTTGCTGAAAAAAAAAATAATAATAAAGGGATAATATGAACAACTATGCCAGCCAATTTTTTTAACTTAGATGAAACATACAAATCTTTTGAAAGATAACAAGCTACCAAAGTTCACTCCACAAGAAATAGATATCCTGAATCGCCCTATTTCTATTAAGCTAAAATTACAGTTAAAAACATTTCCACAAAGAAAACTCTAGGCCCAGATGACTTAACTGTAAAATATTTAAGAAAGAAATAATACCAATTTTATATAAACTCTTCCAGAAAATTCCATATACTCTGTCAGGACACTTTCTAACTCATTCTATGAGGCCTAGGACCACCTTGATACCAAAACCACACAAAGATATTACAGTACAAGACATTACAAGAAAAAACAGACCGATATCTCTCATGAATATAGACTAAAAAGTAATTAATGAAATTTTAGCAAATAATCCAGCAATATATATATTAAAAAAAGACATCATAACAATAGGATTTATCTCAAGAATGAAAGGTTAGTTCAGCGTTGGAAAACCAATCAACATAATTCACCATATCAAACTAAAGAAAAAAAAAGTGATCATTTTAATAGATGGAGAAGCAGCATTTCACAAAATTCAATGTCCATTCAGAAGAAAGCTCTCAACAAATTAGGAATAGAAGAGAACGTCTCAACTTGATAAAGGGTATCTTTAAAAAGCTACCACTGACATCAAGCATAATGATGAAAGACTGAATGTTTTCCTCCTAAGACTGAGAACAATGCAAGGATGTAAATTCTTGCACTCTTACTGAATATTGCACTGAAGGTTCTAGCCAATGCAATAAGGCAAGGAAAAAAACATTGGAAAGGAAGAAAAAGTGTTTAACTGCATGACCCCACTTGATCATGACATATTATCTTCTTTCTATATTGCTATATTTGATTCATTCATTTTAGAAATAGAGTCTCTCTCTGCTGCCCAGCTGGAGTGCAGTGGCATGATCATAGCTCACTGTAACCTTGAACTCCTGGGCTCAGGCGATCCTCCCGAGTAGCTATGACTACAGATGTGTGCTACCATACTCAGCTAATTAAAAAAAAATTTTTTTTGTAGAGACAGAGTCTCACTATGTTGACCAGGCTGGTTTCTAACTCCTGGCTTCAAATGATCCTCCTGTCTCAGCCTCCCAAAGTGGTGGGATTACAGGTGTGAGCCACCATCGTTGGCCCAGATTTTTAATTTTTAAAAATTGTTTTTAGAAGATTTTTTAGAAGACAGTGGAAGTGACAGCATAGTTTTTAGATCTTCCTAAATCCCTCTCCTAACCTTGACAAAAAAGTAACTAGAAGCAGGGCGAGGTGGTTTGTGCCTGTAGTCCCAGCTACTTGGAAGGCTGAGGTGGGCAGATTGCTTGAGTCCAGGAGTTCAAGGTTATAGTATGCTACAATCAGCATGTGAATAGCCAGTGCACTCCAGCCTGAGGGACATAGCGAGACTCCATCTCTTTAAAAAATAATAATAATTTTTTTTACAAAACATTTTTAAAAGTTAACTAGAGTAACTAGGGTCTAGTTGTGGCTTTAGCTAAACCAAAAACCCAAGAATGATATCCACAACACAAACAAGGTGGACCCACAAAACTGAAAATATAAGTGGGTAGGGATAACAAAGGCAGAGTGAGTGGTATCATCATCTGTGTAGGAAGACACTGAGAAAAGCCACAGATCATTTCAGATTTGAGATTCCCCAAAGAACCAACAAGAACTCACTGGAAAGCTCAGAGGGTCAACCTGAGAACAGGAGCTGAAACCAAGAAGAGTTCTGCACACTTTAATCCCTACAAATTTTCCAAACTAACCAACCAAAACTTGCTTCAGGTCAAAGTCTCACACTGAAAAATTTGTGGAAATTAGAATCCAAACAGTAGCACAGGACTAACAAGAAAAGGAAACAAGAGGTTCAGATAACAGCAAAGGAAAAGAATAGAACCAGATTTCATTTAAAAAGCTGCCATATTTGTTAACACTTCGCAAAAACAACAGAAGAGGGGACCCTAAAGCAATTACATTAGAAAAGTTTGCTTCAACTAGCCTCCTTCATGAAAACTAATTTCATATAAAAATGAACAGGAAAATATCATGATCAAATACAAAAATTATTATAAAAAAATAATGAGCAGAATAACATCCCTACAGATAACAAAAGCAGAAAAGACATATCTACAAAATAGATGAAAACTATAACCTATTATTTCACAATTTTTTCCTTTTTTTTTACAAAGTAGCTATGTGTATTATTCATATTGCATGACAATTTAAAAGCATTAACAAAATAAGATATGAAAAAACATTATATAGAATTAGAAAAATTCAGAAATGAGGTATTAGAACATAAAAGTAATTAGAGGCTGGGTGTGGTGCACACCTGTATTCCCAGCACTTTGAGAAGCTGAGGCAGGAAGATTGCTTGAGGCCAGGAGTTCAAGGTTACAGTGAGCTGTGATCAGGCCACTGTACCCCAGCCTGGGTTGACAGAGTGAGACCCTGTCTCTAAAAAAAATTAAAAATACTAAACTAGAAGTTATATAAGAAGATAAAAAACACACACATAACATCTAAGAGAAAAGAAAGTGAAAAGAAAATTTTTTTAAATCATAAAGAAATGAAGAGAAATTAAAAAAAAGACGAGAAAAAGTGACAGCTATAGAAGACAGGCAAAGAAAATCCAATGTGCGTATAACAGGAATCCCCGAAGAAAAAAACAAAAGCAAAGAAAGAAAAAAATACCAAAAATCAAATCAAGAAAATATTGCTGAAATTTAAAAACATGGAAGGGCACACCATCTAAAATTAACCTAGAATGACCAAAACTAAGCCATATTCTGGTAAAATTGCTAGATTCTAAAGAAAAAGAAAAATATTTTTGAGTATCCAGGAAAACAGACCAAGTCACTTATATGGGAAGATTGTCTACAAATTTTAATAACAATGCTTTGGGCCAGAGAGAAATGAATTATATATTTAAGATACATAAAAAAGGAAAATATGAGCCAAGGATTTTATACTCAAACTAACCAAACCAAATTAACTGACATACAAAAGCCACAGCATGCAAGAACTCAGAGAATACCATTCCCACAAGTGTTTTCTGAGAAAGCTACTATAAAAAACTTCAAACAGGCTGGGCACAGTGGCTCACGCCTGTAATCCTAGCACTCTGGGAGGCCCAGGCGAGAGGACTGCTTGATCTCAGCAGTTCGAGACCAGCCTGAGCAAGAGCGAGATCCCATCTCTACTAAAAATAGAAAGAAATTAGTGGAAAAAAAAAATTAATTAGGCCGGGCGCGGTGGCTCACGCCTGTAATCGTAGCACTTGGGAGGCCGAGGCAGGCGGATCGTTTGAGCTCAGGAGTTCGAGACCAGCCTGAGCAAAAGCGAGACCCCGTCTCTACTAAAAATAGAAAGAAATTATCTGGCCAACTAAAAATATATATACAAAAAATTAGCCAGGCATGGTGGCGCATTCCTGTAGTCCCAGCTACTCGGGAGGCTGAGGCAGTAGGATCGCTTAAGCCCAGGAGTTTGAGGTTGCTGTGAGCTAGGCTGACGCCATGGCACTCACTCTAGCCCAGGCAACAGAGCGAGACTCTGTCTCAAAAAAAAAAAAAAAAAAAAAAAATTAAAAAAAAAAAAACTTCAGACAACTAAAATGACTTGGAAAACATTGACATAAGGACTGGTGGTAAGCATTAAGTATATATTAAAGAATTAAGCTACTAATGATAGCACTAAATGAGTGTTGTAAGGGGGGAAATAATACCATGTGACAGTATGTGCTCTGGTGACATAAGAGCACAACGATTTTAAAACAGGACAAAATGGAGAAATAATATAGTATTGGTAAATTATTAGTATTGTGTGTAGTAATTTGGGAAAAAACAAATGAGTAACTATGTACTATTATGGTTTTGTCATTGAGTGTCCTTGAGAAACAGAATTTGGTGTGAAAGGAAGGAGAACAAACAGACAGATGTGGTTTAGTAAAAAACCCTTAGTACAAAATTTTAATTGGAAGTATCAGTATAAACTCATGAGGTAATATATATTTCCTAATTCCATCCACAAAAAAGATCCAGAAAGAATGACCAACCCAGCAGCAATGAGCATTCCTGAACCCAAACTAAAATTACATTTCCCACAAAAAGAAATCAAGGTTTCTTAGAGAAATGGCTGATTCCAGATCTGAAGGAGGAAATGTACAAAATGAGTCTAGAACATTTCTCCATGGGAGATAGCAAGGAGGCTACAAAAACTACTAGGCTCAGGAGTCAACCTCAAGAGGCTCCCATTTGTCAAAAACGGAACAATCTGAGCATCAGAAAGGATAGTAACTGCAATGATTTGAAACATATTAACTGTATTTAAATCTATGAAATCAAATGATACTAAAAAATACAAACTAATTGGTCACCTTTGAAGAATAATTGGAAACCAATTTATTATTTTGAAAAAGGATCCTGCCTTTCCTGTACCACTGGGTAACCAAAGGAGTTGAGGGGAAGTTTCCCCTTATGGAAATATTTTAGCTAATAAATATAGAAGGAATGACAGAATTAAAGTATCATCATCTTGGAATCCTTATTAGGTTACTAGATCTAGGCATTGAGCATCAGTGGCTCCTAACACCACAAAGCGAAGCAACCAGCTTATGTGCCTCCTGACAGAACACAGTATTGCCTATGAAGCAGTCTTGCCAAAAAACTGAACCAAAGGATGGTCAAGTTTCTAGATCCAAATGCCAACTTACTGTAAATACAGAAGACAAAAGAACATGCTAGCAGCACCATGCAAATGGAATCAGCAAAATTCAGACTGTAGGAAACTCTGTAAGTCAACAAACCCATTTTCTTCAAATTTAAAATGTAAGAGGAAAAAAGAACAATGGGGGGTAACTTCTGGTTTAGAAAAAGTTTAAGAGATGTTAAGTAAAAATAGACAAAAACTAAGCCATAATATTTAGGGATGATTACTTTGGTAATAAAACTATAAAGAAAAGCAGGGCATGAATACTATACAAGTCAAGACAGTGGTTCTCAGCCTGAGCAGGGGTGAGAGCCTGTCTGAACTAAAAATGGAAAAATTAGCTGGGTGTCATCGTACACGCCTGTAGTCCCAGCTTCTTGGGAGGCCAAGGAGGGAAGACAGCTTGAGCCCAGGCCTTTGAGGTTGCAGTGAGCTACTATGATGCCCCTGCACTCTACCCAGGACCACAGAGCAAGACCCTGTCTCCAAAAAAAAAAAAAAAAAAAAAAGGCAATGGCGGCAGCAGCCAGCGGGGGACAGGACAATGGACTGATAATCCTTTTCTTTTTTTTTTTTTTTTTTGAGACAGGGTCTCACTCTGTCGCCCCGGCTAGAGTGCAGCGGCATCATCAGAGCTCACTGCAACCTCAAACTTCTGGGTTCAAGTGACGCTCCTGCCTCAGACTCCTCAGTAGGGACTACAGGCACATACCACCATGCCCAGCTAATTTTTCTCTTTTTTGTAGTAGAGACAGGTAAAACCTTTATTTCTTGACGTGGGTGGTGATTATAATTGTATTCATTGTAAAATTATTCATAAGATATACATCATTTGTTCCATGCCATTTTCTGTAAGTTATATTTTACAAAAAAGGTTAAAAATTCATTTTTAAATTCTTACTTTTAGGAAATAAACTATTAGATACAACTAAAACTAATTATATTCCTTCCTTCCATCTCTTCTTTCTTCCTTTTTTTGTGTGTGGCATTACTGAAATAAAATTACCTTATTTCTGATTAGAAGACAATGTACAAGTAAAATGCATTCTTTTATTATCTAACTCCTATCAAATGTCACTGAAATCCATTAAGAATCCACATGAAAACCTTACTGGCAGCCATTTGATTTCAGGATGGAGCTTTGAGTTAGTAAATTAAACGTGATTCTTAATACTCTATAGACATTAATTATATATCACATCTGGTGAATGTCAGTTAATGTCTAAGGAAGAGAGAGGAAAATAGCAAATGTCAAGTGATCTAATGGAAACCAACTCTGACTATCCAACCAGATCCAACAGAGACTGGTCCAGGACACAACACAACAGGTCAGACTAGATGATGCTCAAGTCATCTTGGGCTCCATCTTGTCATGTTAACACAAATTCAACAGACACAGCAAACCTCCACCCTTGCACAGCTAAGCGTTCTTTGCTCACATTCACCCATCCAACATTTTTCCTCTGGCTTTTCTTGCAGAATGTTTCTTTTTCTCACTAGTTTTCAAGCAGCTGTGAGGATGGTAGGTAAGAAATGCTGGTGGGGGCCGGGCGCGGTAGCTCACGCATGTAATCCTAGCACTCTGGGAGGCCGAGGTGGGTGGATCGCTTGAGGTCAGGAGTTCGAGACCAGCCTGAGCAAGAGTGAGACCCCATCTCTACTAAAAATAGAAAGAAATTAGCTGGACAACTAAAAATATATAGAAAAAAAATTAGCCGGGCATGGTGGCGCATGCCTGTAGTCCCAGCTACCCGGGAGGCTGAGGCAGGAGGATTGCTTGAGCCCAGGAGTTTGAGGTTGCTGTGAGCTAGGCTGACGCCATGGCACTCTAGCCTGCAACAGAGCAAGACTCTGTCTCAAAAAAAAAAAACAAAAAAAAAAACCGAAATGCTGGTGGGTATGAAACATTGGCTTGGCTGAAATGAATTCAGGCAAAATTGATGTGCTACTCCCAAGCATTATTTCTGATTAGTTTATTTTAATTCACAAAAGGTCTGAGAAGCCACATAAAAAGTCATCTGACAGGCCGGGCATGGTGGCTCACGCCTGTAATCTTAGCACTCTGGGAGGCTGAGGCGGGTGGCTCATTTGAGCTCAGGAGTTCGAGACCAACCTGAGCAAGAGTCTGTCTCTACTAAAAATAGAAAGAAATTACATGGACAACTAAAAATATATATAGAAAAATTAGTCGGGCATGGTGGTACATGCCTGTAGTCCCAGCTACTCGGGAGGCTGAGGCAGGAGGATTGCTTGAGTCCAGGAGTTTGAGGTTGCGGTGAGCTAGGCTGATGCCATGGTACTCTAGCCCAGGCAACAGAGTGACACTCTGTCTTAAAAAAAAAAAAAAAAAAAGAAGAAGAAGTCATCTGCCTTGGAAATAACAGAGTCTCACTGACTTATAAAAAAGGAGCCCTCTACATTCAAGACACTTTTAGATTTACAGCCTATCTTTTACTATAACTAAAACACATTAACTTTCAAAATACTCAACTCTTGTGTATTAGACAGTTGCATGCCTATCTATTTCACATGAGCATTTTTCAAGAAATTCTACCTGGGAAATGGCAGAGCATATATAAAAAGTCAAGAACTACTCACTCATGTTTAAGGCAGCCATCCCTCCTTGTGGAGCTGCTGGGTAGACATTCGGTACATTCGTGGTCATAAAATCTGCAATCTGCTGTAATGCCAATAGGCCTGTGGGATTCTTCCCCTTCTTAAATTGTTCCTGTATCATTGATTCCAGTTCTTCACAGAAAGCCTAATAAAAGGCATATTAAAACAGTGAGAAACCATTTCTTTTCTATTCCTTGGGGTGTTGGGAGATAGAAGAAGCTATTGCAAAGACCAATTTTTTGTTTTCATTCAGTGCTGAACAGGCAAGTGGATATTCTCATATATTAGTTTTGGGAGTATAAACTCATACATTCTTTTCTGGAAAGTAATTTAACAATATAAACACTTAAAACTGTTAAGAGGAATTCTATTCCTAGGAATTTATTTTAAGGAAATAACCAGAATGTGCTAAAAGATTTATTCATTAGGATGTTCATTCCAGAATTACTGATAAAAGGAAAAAACATCCTAAGTTTCACACAACAGAGGATTGATTAAATACACTGGGCATTCTATGCATGCATTCAACATGAAAACCCCCCAAAAATTAAATGGCATAAAATTGCTCTTGATATATTCTTGAGCAAAAAATGTTATAAAGTAATATAAACAGTTTTTTATAAGAGTGAATAGATATCTAAGAATAGAAAAAGATTAAAAGTAAATACATCAAGATATTAATTATAATTCTCTTAGTGACAGAAATATTAATAACTTTCATATTCGAATTTGTGCTTTTCCATATTTCTTCAAAATGTTTCAAATTACTTTTTAAAAGTGAAAAAAGGAACCCTAAAACATCCATCTTTTATCAAATGATCCTAAATTAGGCAAAAGAAGTCCAATTAGATTGATAGAGATTTTAATATAAAGTCACTACTGCAACAATAAAGATAATTTATAGTTTCCCCAAACTGTCCTAAAATAATTTTTCACATATCCAACAAAGAAATATGTATCTCCTTGTCAAATAGTTATGAGTGATCTCTAATATGAAAATATGGGTTCACTGGATGATGATCCATGTCTGATTATACGTGCTCCAGGACTCTGGATGATTCCATATTAAACTTATTCCTAGTTTTCCATTGCTTGAGTTGAAAAGATATTGCAGGATATTGCCAAGGGACAGTCTAAGTATACCTATCACTTGGGAGAGGCATACAACAAACAAATATATTGCTGTTAACTCAATTGTAGAAAAGAATGTCAGTCAAGAGCCCTCTGAGGAGCCTATATCTACCAAATCATGATAAATAATGTCACAGATCATATTCTGTGGTAGTCTATGAGGAAAGGAAAAGCTGGGAGATGCTTTGACTGTAAGCCAGAAATAAAAAAAATTACCAAAACATGATTATTTAGCCATCTTTGTTATCAATGCACAATGCACTGATACATAGATTTGTTGTTTTTCTATTTTTCTATTTTACTTTTTTGAGACAGGGTCTTGCCACGTAACCCAGGCTAGAATGCGGTGGCCCAGTCATATCTCACTGCAACTTCAAACTCCTGGGCTCAAGTGATCCTCCTAGCTCAGCCTCCTGAGTAGCTGGGACTACAGGTGTGCACCACCACACCCAGCTGTATATATAAATATATATGCACAGATAAAGATAGATATAGATAAAGAGACAGATGGTGTCTACTAAACATCACAGACAATGCTGGTCACAGGGGATGCAAAAGCTGAATTAAACAAGCTTCCTGCCCTCACCCGCTCTCAGTCTGAAAATTCAAGCACTCTATTTCAATGGTTTTCAAATCCACATACATATCTATGGAAAGCCTAATTCAACATACACTACTAAGTACCAGGGACTGTTTTAGGCACTAAGAACGTGCAAATGATAAGATGGAACTTAAAGCTTAGCAAGGAAATCACTAAAAGAAACCACAGTACAGGAGCCTTATGCATCAACAGCATTCCAGATGACCTCTATATGCAGTAAGGATGCACAGCACAGAGCTGAGCTCAGCAGTGATGAGTGAGAGCCTAGGGCCATCCATCTGGACCCCAGCATCTGGCTCTAGCCACCAGCCTAACGACCAGGCATGCTACTTTGATCATAACTCCTGATGGTTCAACATCCACATCCTCACCTCTCAGCTTCCAGACTTTCTCTCCTCTGATGACTCTGCTGTCTATCCAACTTACCTCAGTCTCCCACTTCTATGGCCAAGCCCTAGACCTGTTCGTTCCTAGTAACTGTGCCTCTCTTCAATCTCAAAGCCAAGTATGTGCTCTCCAACCACCCTAACCTGGCGTCCAGCTCACTCTGTTTGCTGTCTATTCGTGATCCTTTAAAAACTGACCACTCCCCTTACCTGCTCTGTCCTGACCTCTTTCATCTGGCTTAGATCCACTGCAATGATAACACTGTAATCATTCCCTTGCTTATACCTTCAACTCTACCACTTCACGTGGCAAAACCCTGGTTAAATTCAACTCTTCCTCCCTTCTACTCAAGCTATACCAAGTGGCTGGAAGGGAAAAACAAAGACCAGCCCACATAACACGCTGCCTGCCTCACTGTAACTTCATGAGCACAGACCTCAAGTGTACCCTTCACCTGAACCCAGAGACCATACTAGACTTTCTTTGCCCATTCCCTCTCCTACTTTTCACACCTCTCTCTCCTCCAACCTGCTATACTACTCCCTGTGCCCATTCTCAATGGATGACTCCCCTTGCCATTTCACTGTGAATAGAGAACCTGTCAGAAAAAAACTTTCCCAAGTTTGAGTGTCTTCTACACTCCACCTTCTATTGGGTCTCCAAAATGAGAACATGAGCTAAATCAAGTTTCACAAGGCCCTCTCTGCTCTCCCCAGAGTAGGCTGGCCAGCAGGAGAGAAGGCAGCCGTTGGAACGTGGCCCTGAGCAAGGCTTTAAGTCAGGCTATGTCGAAGTCAAAGGCTGTGCGCCCTCACCAGCAGAAGGGAGGAATCCACTCCCAGTCACGCCACCTTGTTTTCTTTCATTCAGCCTTGTCACACCATTCTTGAAACTGCTCGTGTCCTTAGATCAAACTGAGGAGCCTTCAGGACTCAAACCTTTCAGTCCGCAACACATTCCAATCAACGCCCAGTGCTAGGTCCTGAGGTGGATGCAAGGGACACAGAGATAGATGACATGCTAGCTAGCCTGGAAGGTCCGCTCAGACCAGATGGTAGGTGGCAGGTTTACGTGAAACTAATGGATCTTAAGCTTCAGGGCCCCTCGCTTGCATGGGCTCCTGGGAGAGCAGGGAGCTGCTGAGAGGTATGGAGTGTTCCAGGTGGAGAGGGGAAGCCACCTTGAGATAAGGAAATAATTCTGTGTGTTTCTAACAAATTGCCTTAAAAAAAAAAAAAGAAGAAGAAGAAGAGAACTTTCCCAAGTTCCCTCTCAAATCTACCCAACTATTGGCATCTGTGCCCACAGAGTCTGCCTTCCTATCCCCAAAATCAACCCCTCCACCTGTGTGCTGGATCCTACCCCATCCCCACCCCCTTGCCTACTCAGGGACCTGGTGCCATCTCCTGGGTCATCAGATTTTCTCTCTCTATTGGATATTCCCATCAGCATACAAATACACTATCATTTCATCCATCTTACAGGAAAAATTCTTTTCAATCTTACATCCCCCTCCAACTACTGCCTCTTTGCACAGAAATAAGCAAAAGTCCTCAAAAGAACAGCCTATCTTTGCTGTCTCTGATTCCTCTCCTCATATTTTCTTTTGAGTCCACTGAATCTGCCTTTTACCCCCATCTGCCATGTTCCTCAAGATCACCAAAGACCCACACACTGTTAAATCCAACAACTAGTCTTCACTTTCCTGGCCTGTCGTTACCACTTGACACAGCTGGCCTCTTCCTCCTGTGGAATGACTTTCTTTACTTGGCTTCTCCTGATTTTCTTCTGACGTCATTATCTGCTCCTTCTCACGCTTTTGCTAGTTCTTCCTCCTCTCTCAAAATATAAATGTCTCATTGTCCAAGAGTACAGTCCTCTTCTATACCAACACTCACTCCCTTGCTGAGCTCATCTACACACACTGATGTACTGAGGATTCCCAAGTTGGGATCTTTGCCTAGAGAGATCTCTCCCTAAATTCCAAACAAAGAAATCCAACTTCTGTTGGAGACTGCTAAAACTGGAACTCCTGAGTTTTCCTCCCACCACACCTGCTCCTCCCCTAGTCTTCCACATCTCCTCAGTTAATGCTAACTTGTTTCCAATAGCTCAGGCCTAAAACTTTGCAGTCTTCTCTAAGAACCCTCTCTTTCTGCACTCCACCACTAACCTAAAGTAAAAATAATTAAAGTTAACACTGCATTGTACTATGCTCCAGATGCTATTCTTTTTTCTTTCTTTCTTTTTTATTGTTTGTTTGTTTGTATAGATAGGGTCTCCATCTGTCACTGAGGCTGGAGTGCAGTGCCATGATCATAGCTCACTAACCTCAAACTCCAGGCCTCAAGAAATCCTCCTACCTTGGTCTCCCAATGTGCTGCAATTATAGGTGTAAGCCGCTGTGCCCAGCCCAGACGCTATGCAAAGAGCTTTACATATATTCATTCACTTGATCTTCATAACAATGCTGAGGTAAGCAGTACTATTACCATTCCTATGTTTTAGATGGAAAAACTGAGGTATGGAGAAGTTTGGAAACTTGACCAAAGTCACAAAGCTATTAAATGATGGAGCCAAGACTGAAACCCAGGCAGTCTGGCTCTAGGCACTAAAAACTATGCCATCTATCTTTCTCCTGATCTATCAACAAAATCAGATGGCAGAAAATCCAACACCTGTGTTTTAAAAATGTTTCTCTGTCTTGTTTAATGCTTTATCTCTAGTGTTTAGGACAGGGCTTGATATGTATAAGAAACTTAACTATTTGATAAGTGAATGGATAAAGGTTACATTCACCTCTCTGAGCCTCACATTCTTTATCTATAAAATAGTGTCACACCACCTATGTATAGAGTGAAATAAAATAAAGAAGGTCAATAAATCACTTAGCAAATGTTTGGTATACAGCAAGTCCTGCAATCGTCCCATTATGTACAAATGATATACACAGTGCACAGAAGGAAGGATTACTTCCTCTCAGGGATGACTTCAAGGAAATGTTGAAGGGCTCTGAGGGATGAACAAGAATGTACCCGGGGATGGGGACAGGACTGAAGGTTAGTGAGACAGAGGCAAAGGAAGGGCACTGTGAGGGGAGATGCTACAAACTACAGTGCAGGCAAGTGAGCTAAAAATACTTGGTATTACTAGCAGTGAAGTACAAGGAGGAAACAGAAGGATTCATTATAGAGGCAAACAAAACACATTTTTAGTATACTCCATTCTGCTGCCAATTTTATGCTGTTAAAATTGATGTTCAAAAATAGATTCTGGTAAGCATAAAATATTTTTGTATGTATGAATTTGTTTTTAAAGAGACGGGGTCTCACTCTGTCGCCTAGGCTGGAGCACAATAACGTGCTCATAGCTCATATCCCTGAACCCCTGGGCTCAAGTGATCCTCCTGCTCAGCCTGCCAAGTAGCTGGGACTACAGACGCAACATAACCGCACCTGGCTGGCTAATCTTTAGTTCTCAAAACAGAATTGTCTTTAAGGCAAAACTTTAATTTACAATTTAAGGATGGTAATGGAAATAGTGGACTTGACATTTAGGAGCTGGGTAAATACTTACTCTGAGCACTGTTTCCCCATTTGAAAACCAAGTAAATAACAATCCTCCCTAACTTCTCTAATGATTACCTAAGCATCACCTGCTCCATGACGTTGCTATGGAACCACTCTGGGTCCTGAACTGACACACATGATGTTGGTACATACTTCCTTTGCAGCACCAGCAACTTTTTTCAAATAAACTTTGTATTTTGGAATAATTTTAGATGTACAGAAAAGCTGCATTTGAACAGAGACTACCCAGTTTCCTTCACTGTTAACACCTTACATTACCACGGTATATTTGCCAAGTGGTACATTACTATTAACGAAATCCCAGCCATTACTTGGATTGTGTCAGTCTATGTCCTTTCTCTGTTCCAGGATCCCATGCTGCACTTAGACCAGTAACATTTAGGTGTTCATTTGCTTATTGTGTTCTAAACAACATGTAGGTAGAGGCTTTACTCACTCTTTGTATCCTCAGTGCCCAGCACAGTGCTTGGCACACACTAGGTGCTGTAAGTTTAGTTTCTTAACTCTATCCCTAGTCATTTTTACTTAGTTTCTTGTTGCTTTTATGTAGGAAAACTGCTCAAGCCAAAAGTATGGATGTCAGCCTGATTCTTTTTTTTCTCTCATTTCTTCCATCCCATGCATCAGCAAGTCCTATTCACATGACCTACAAAATGAAAATCAAGGGAGCACCTCTCCCCTCTCAACTCCCACCACCCTGGCCAAGCTGCCACTATCTCATGTTTGGAAGACAGTTTTCCCTCTTGCTCCAGCCAATGCTCTCTCTATATCAAACCAGAGCGATTTCCTTAAAACTCTATCATGTCCTTCCCCTGTCTGCAATGACTCTATTACTTGCAGAATGCAATACAAACTCCTGATCTCGGCTTACGCAGCCTTCAGGGTTTACTCCTTCCTCCCTCTCCGACCTCCCTGCACCCCTCTCTCTGCCACCTCCGAGGCTCAACCACACTGGCTGCTTTTTGACTCTTCAGGCCCATCAATCTCATCTCTACCCTTGGAATTTCATATTAGCTGGTCCCTACACCTGGAATGCTTTTCTTCTTGATCCCCGCATGGCTGGCTCCTTCCTATCATTCAGAGTTCAGATTAAATCTTCCTTCCTCAGAGAGGCCTTTTCTGACCACTGTTAAACTCCATCATCCCGCTGCTTTCTGCGTTGCACTTCTGTTGGTTGTTTATTGTTTATCTCCTTCAACTTGAATGTAATGAGACTTGATCTGGGTGGTTACAGAGGTGTCACATATATGTCAAAATTCATCCACCTATACACTTCAGATGTGTGTACTTTACAGCATATGATAAGCTATACCTTAAAAATAATAACAAAACAACATTATTAGAGTTAGGGCCTTATATATCTTGTTTACTGCTAAATCCCCAGTTCCTTGAACAGCACATAAGAGGCAGTCAACATCACTTTAAAAAAAAAAAATCAATAAATACCTCCCAAGTGACACCCCCAAAAAATATAAAGGAGAAAAGCAAGAACAGATTAGGAGAAAAAAAAAAACAGTCAAGAACATACAAGAGGCCGGGCGCGGTGGCTCACGCCTATAATCCTAGCACTCTGGGAGGCCGATGCAGGAGGATCGCTCAAGGTCAGGAGTTCAAGACCAGCCTGAGCAAGAGCGAGACCCCCATCTCTACTAAAAATAGAAAGAAATTATATGGACAGCTAAAAATATATATGGAAAAAAATTAGCCGGGCATGGTGGTGCATGCTTGTAGTCCCAGGTACTCGGGAGGCTGAGGCAGGAGGATTGCTTGAACCCAGGAGTTTGAGGTTGCTATGAGCTAGGCTGAAGCCATGGCACTCTAGCCTGGGCAACAGAGCGGGAGACTCTGTCTCAAAAAAAAAAAAAAAAGAACATACAAGGGCAACAGCATCAATAGGAGAAAACTGCACAGACAGAACGATTCTACCTAAAGATGTGATTCAAAAGGCACTCAGTTGGACATGACCATAGCTCAAAATGCTGACTGTAACTAAAGGTAGCAATCAATAATCAGCTCCTGTTAAGGCCTACTATATGCCCAGGACTGAGCTAAGTATTTTGGAGGAAAATAGTAATTTTTAAATTGTCCCAATATATAAAGACCCTCTGGAGAAGTAGTAAGTGTAAAAAGGAAAAATAAACACCTCCTAACTTTTATAACATTGAAGATTTTCCATGTATTATGTCTGATGCCTAATAACATGAACTAAACTGAATTCTTTCAACAACCGTATACATATATACAAGGCATCGATTTTCTGTGTTAAGATAAACTGACTATGCCACTCATGCAACAGGGCATAAGACCTCAAGTATCAGAAAGGGGATGATGACAGTTGGTCAGAAAAAACGCATCTCTTCTTACAGGACTTTGCAGAATCATGGATACCCTCTTCTTCTGCTCCATCATATTGAAGTCCTGACGAAGGTCTGGTGCCATGTTCCTCTCTCGCAAGTATTCTGGATTGTTCTCATCCACCCTGTCGAAGTACCTCTCCTTATGAGGGGCTGTGGTCGGGGGTGGTGAGGTCACCACTGCAGCCCGAGTATCACCATTCATTGTACAATCTTTCTAAGTACCTATAGATACAAAATAAAAGAAATTACTGTTTTCAAATCAATGTCCAATAGTGTTTCATAATGAGCGCATCCCCCTGGCAAATACCATCTTCACCAGGAGGACAGTCTGATAGACAGTAGGAGCCATGACCTGTAAGGCTTCTGTGTGGCCTCGGAAGCACATGGCTAATAAGCTATCTCCTGCCCTTCCACCAACCAATGGCATATTTTGTCCTGGCCATTGTTCTTCAGAACACACCAAGAGAACAATCTAACAAAGCAATTATGTCCTCTGCTAACTTCAAGAACTAAATATTAAACTTGTAACCACATGATACTTGAAAGTCACGATTTGTTCCACACAGGATCTGCTAACAGCAGCACAGTTTGTTTTGGAAGAAATTTGATTTCTGATATTTTTCCCAAAAAGTATCAGCAGTGGTCTTACAAAGGATTCCCCAAACAGATCAATAGAAGAGAAGCTGTTCACACATTTGTACTCATACAAATGGGAAATACCCCATTAACATCGCCTTTTGGGTTCAAAGAACAATAGTAGGTACCAGAAATGTTAAAATGCCCCAGTTCACAAATAACCTAAAAAGATGCCAAGATGGCTCAAATTTAAAAGTCTGCTAATATGGCAACTGACTTTACATTCTTTTTTTTTTTTTTGAGACAGAGTCTTGCTCTGTTACCCGGGCTAGAGTGAGTGCCATGGCGTCAGCCTAGCTCACAGCAACCTCAAACTCCTGGGCTTAAGCGATCCTACTGCCTCAGCCTCCCGAGTAGCTGGGACTACAGGCATGCGCCACCATGCCCGGCTAATTTTTTCTATGTATATATTTTTAGTTGGCCAGATAATTTCTTTCTATTTTTTTTTTTTAGTAGAGACGGGGTCTCGCTCTTGCTCAGGCTGGTCTCGAACTCCTGAGCTCAAACAATCCACCCGCCTCGGCCTCCCAAGTGCTAGGATTACAGGCGTGAGCCACCGCGCCCAGCCCGACTTTACATTCTAATCCCAGTCTTTTATACAAAACAATGTTCAAACGCACTAAATTATGTTCATCTTTAACTACTAAATCTCCAGGCAGCACCTTTACTAACCACACAAACAGTTTGAATTTCTAATCTGGTTCCATAAAGCATGACAGCAGTGTTTACTGAGAATCTATTATGTTCAGGTATTTTGTGCTGGGCACAAAAATTAATTGGACATGGTCTATACTTCAAGATAACCTTGCTGTGAAAGGCAGAGGTGTTCATTTGGGAGTAATCAGCATACAGAGAAGAAAATGGCCAAGAGAAGATTATAAATTGAGAAGAGGGGGCAGAACCAATACCTACAACAGTTTCCTGCATATTGTGGGTTTCTAAATAAAAAATGTTCTAATATATGAAGAATAAGAAGGAAAGGATGAAGAGTCAAGATGAGAAATAGCCCCAGAAGCCGCAGGCAGAGTTTCAATGGTGTGTGAGTGACAGTTCCTCAAGCAACAGAGATAAACAAGGCAGGGATTTTGAAGGGTTGATTAAATTAGCAACTAAAAAAGTGACTGGTGCCCCTTCCTTACACCATACACAAAAATTAATTCCAAATGGATCACAGCAAAAACTATACAATACTGTAAAATGGGAATCAAAGTCTCAGGGCCACCCCAACTAGACTCCCTCATGCAAAAGAGAAGGTAAAGGCCTCAGGCACCTGTGGAAAAACCGGCCCTAGATCATTCATTAAGAAAATTTCTTGCTGGCCTCTCATAAGGACATGCAAATTTTAACTATGTCTAGCACCTAAAACTAAAGCATGTTCAATTTACACACTAATAATGAATTACAAGTTTATCTTTACAGGGAACAGAAGGGAAACAAGACAGAATCAGACATTCTTCCACCTACCTGGGGACATCTACATAATTGATGCTTCCTTCACCCCCTTTTTCTCTTTTGTCCTCATTTTATGTAAAATGTAGATTTCCTGGGCCTCACAAGAATATAACCACTTTGCCTCATCAGCCCCACGCCCTGTCTATTTTCCTTCTCTTTGTATCCCTTCAAAATGGTAAAGGTTCCAACTTCTTAGGAAAGACAGCCACAGCTTGTCTGCAGTTCACGTTTTTCCAGGGTGCGTCCTCAACACTGGCTTAATAAACCTCCATTGACTGAGATTTTTTGCCTCAGTCATTTACTTGGGTCGACAAATGGCAACCACAAAGGGACCTCTGAGAAGAGTTTGGCCTTCTTAACCTGTAGCAATTTTCCAATTGGTCCCTTGGTACCAGCTAGAGCTCCTTACCGCTCTGACCCATTGGGCAATTCACTGAGGTTTTGAGGTTTTGGGCTCCTCCCTCCAGAGATCCAGGGATCTCTGAGCTTTGCAGTTGAGATCTGAGATTTACTCTGCCATGCAACTCCTTTAGGAGTTTTGCTCGCTTCTGATAAGGAAGGCAAGTTTCCTGCTTCCATGACAATGGAGAGCAGGCTCAGCTTGGGCCCCATCTCCAGGGAAGGAGCTGGTCTGGGATTTCATTTTCGAATTTGATAGCTGAGAATTACGGCTTATTGTCAGGTGGCTATTAACTTTACACCAGCCAGTAAAAAAAAAAAAAAAAATCAAAATAGCCTACCACAAAACATATTTCTTTGACATATTTTAAGATGCCTGCTACAAGCTGTCTTGTACAGCTGACATCTGTACACATCTCTACAGATGTCTTTTCACACTTATAGAGAATATCCATTAATATCAAGACTTTCCTTTACCTAAACTAAAAAAGATTAACTGACAGTCCCATACCATTAAAGTTTTAAAAGGAAACATTTACTTTACTCTTCCTGAGGACTATTAACTATGTGACTTTATCTGCATAACAAGACTCCCTTTGCTAACCTCTTTCTCTTCTCCCTCCCAATCCTGTTTTGCTAGGTTTTCATTCTAAAGGCTCCCTCCCAATCCTATTTTGCTAGGTTTTCATTCTAAAGGCTCCCATGTATACACGTTAAAAATTGATTCAAATGTCTTTTTCTCCAAGCTTACAGAAATCTTACCTTTATGGTCAGACCGATTAATATTAAACAGATTTGTCTGTAAGGTTTTTTACTAAAATTAAGTTTAACATTTAATACACTAATGCAAAGATTTAAAAATTGGTTTACTCTTTTAAACAAAATTTTCATGTAATATTAATAAAAACAAATTTTTTTCCACTTTTTGAGTAAACTACAAAAAAAAAGAGGGGGGAGGCCAGGCGCGGTGGCTCACGCCTGTAATCCTAGCACTCTGGGAGGCCAAGGCAGGCGGATTGTTTGAGCTCAGGAGTTCGAGACCAGCCTGAGCAAGAGCAAGACCCTGTCTCTACTAAAATTAGAAAGAAATTATATGGACAGCTAAAAATATATATAGAAAAATTAGCCAGGCATGGTGGCGCATGCCTGTAGTCCCAGCCACTCGGGAGGCTGAGGCAGAAGGATCGCTTGAGCCCAGGAGTTTGAGGTTGCTGTGAGCTAGGCTGACGCCACGGTACTCACTCTAGCATGGGCAACAGAGCGAGACTCTGTCTCAAAAAAAAAAAAGAGTAAAGTTTTGCCTTTAAAATCTTTGAATTATCACTTTGGCTGAACACATGACTATTATCTTATAGGAATCTGTAATTCTGCTTTATGATAAGTGTTTTAATCTTTTGATATTTGACAAACTTGTCAAAATCAAAATTTTAAATTCAATCTTTTTGACCTCAAACTAGAGTTTTTGAATAACATCTAAGAGAGACACATTTGGCTTATTTGGTATGCCAAAACTACACAGAAAGCATTGTCAAACATAAAATAGTATTTAACTTTTTTGGGGTTATATTTGTATAAACATGTTATTAATATGTGTTCCAAAACTGTAGAGATTCCTAAAATTCTGATATGTCTTGGTATATGAGAAATAATTGAAAGGTGGCCTTGTTAAGTAGCTAACAAGGGAAAATAAACTATCAAACAGAAAGAGAAATAAACTAACAGCACAAAATTGCCCCTTTGAAGAGAAAACTCATGGCACAACTGCCCTTTGTTTTCTTTGATTAAACACCTGGGGCTCAACTTATTATCTCCAAGAGTTTCGTTTTTTCACAGCCTTGAGGAGCTCTAAACCGGTAACAGGGGTGTGAGCTCCCACTCCAGCCCTTTATCTCAGTTCCTGCCAAAACCAGATGTCAAGGACTTTGATAAAGTTCAGCCTTACAGAGAAAAGAAAAAAAAAAAATTAAAAAGCACATGCAGCAGTTTCACAGCCATTTTGCCATCAGTTGACTGCAATCACTTTTTTTCTTTCTCTTTGCCCCCAAATAAAACCCCCAAACCTCCTATCCTCTGTGCTGACACTTTCTTTTCCTTCTTTCCTGTCGTGCCCTTCCCACCTTTGGGGAATAAAATAAACTTTCTTTTTATTTCTTTAAAATATGTTTCTTCAAAATTATTCTACTCCTGGTGTGAGAATTCTTTCTCCAACCTGTACCCCACGAGCTCCTAGTGAGTCCCCACTCTAGTAATTATCATTATTATGTGAAACTGTTATGTGCCAAAGAAATAGCCAAATTTCCCTGTCAATTGTCTCTTTAACCATGGCTATTCTAAGACTTTTTGTTACAATTACTTTAATTCTTCTCTAAAAATAGTTTTTAACTGACTACAGTCCAGAATTTTCTTCTTCAAGAAAATTCATAAGGACTCTGACAAGTGCTCTTACATACAGGTTTCTGATAACATTAAAGATCATACAAATTAGACTAAATCCTGAATTCTTTCCTGGCTACAAGTCTCCAAATGTTTTCAAACTCTTCTTCCATTTTTCTGACTGGAACTCAATGAAATTTGCTACCACCTTTTTCCTGAGGCCCTGCAAGCACACCTTGTGATATACAAACTCCAGCATAAACTATTCCAAATACTAACATTTGTTTTTTGTTTAAAAGCTACTTCCACTTTAACTGAAGATGCTTCGAGTTTAATATCTAGACACCTCATCTAGATACCCTAAGGACGCTAAAGAAATTGGCTTAATTAAAAAAAAAAAAATACTGGTATGTTGGTGAGGATTGCTAGCCCAACCTCAAACAGAACAAAAATTAATTACATAAAACTGAACTAAATTTTTTGTCTTTGCTCAAAACACTGTTGTTTCTTTTGTGTGTGTGTGTGCTTTGTTTTCCAGAAATTAAGAAAACCTTTTCCTTCTTTGAGCTATTTATAGCTTACAACAAATTGATAAAGTACTTTTGTAAACAATTTTAAACATTATTTTCTACTTGATTTCTCCAAATTTTAAAACTATTTATAAATGTTCACATTTATTGGCAATATAGTTATTTGCAAAAGTTCAATAAGAATCTGTTTTCTTTTATAACAGCAGAGAATTAGAAATTCTGGTTACTTTACCAAGGCTTTGACTGCAATGGCATATTTTCAGATATTCCCAGAATGCTTTAAGAAATTAGGCTGACTTTATAAGGCCACTAGGAAGTACTTGGAAGACTGGCCTGCTACTTCATCTATGACTGCGGCCCTCTACCGGTTGTGGCCAGTTAGGAACCAGGCCGCACAGCATGAGGTGAGTGGTGGCAAGCAAGCAAAGCTGCATCTGTATTTACAGCTGCTCCCCATCGCTAGCATCACTGCCTGAGCTCCATCTCCCTGTTCCTGGCCCCCACAATCCATGGGAAAACTGTCTTCCATAAAATGGATCCCTGGTGCCACAAAGGTTGGGGACCACTGATCTATGACATTTCCAGATCTGTGATAAGTAAAGAATGTCACTTTCTGACAAGTCCAAGAACTCCAAGTTATGCTGAGACCTCAAAAAGAGGAATTTACCCAATTCATACAGGTATTTTACAGGCACAGTTAAATCCTTGGCTTGGCTCAGCACAAGAGGCTTTTAAGTCTAACCTTAAATTCCTTACAAAAAAGTTCCAGCAAAGCCAATGAAAAAAGAAAAAGCCTATATGGTCAATAATTATTCTTGCTGTACTATATGCAAATAATCAGGCTAAATATAATGAGGCTAAAATTTATTTTGCAAATAAATTGGTCCTACATGATTTGTCTTTAGTAAAAATGATAAACTAAAGAGAAAAAATTATATTTCAGAAAAAATACAGTCAACTCATTATTAGATTCTAGACTTGTCCATCATTTTTGAGTTTTATTATTTACCTATAATTTTTTAACATTGGTCCTTATTGACTTAATTTTTCTCCCTGAGGGACATGATCTCCTAAAAATGAAACTTCCTGGTGATTTGGGATTACATTAAAAGATAATCACAAACTCATGTCTTCTACAATACTTTCTCCAAAAGATTTTAAAGAACAGGAGGGAATAAAAAAAGGAAATCAAAGTCTCAGGGCCTCCAGCTCCTTATGCAAAAAAGAAGGTAAAGGCCTCAGGTACCTATGAAGAACTGGTCCCACAGAGCATTTATTAAGGAAATTCCTTGCTGGCCTCCTGTAAGCAAGGACATGCAAATTGTAACTACACCTAAAAGTAAACCATGTTTATTCTTTACAGGTAACAACTGGAGACAAGACAGAAACAGACATTTTTCCACCTACCCAGGGACATCTACATATTGATGCTTCCTTCATTCCTTTTTTCTCTTCTAACATTCACCTTATTTTATGTAAAATGTAGATTTTCTGGGCCTCACAAGAATGTAACCACTTTACCTCATCAGCCCCATGCTCACCCTGCCTTTTTCCTTCTCTCTGTATGCCTTCAAAATGCTGACGGTTCCAACTCACCCTTAGGAAAAACAGCCGAAGCTTGTCTGAGGTTCCTGTTTTTCCCCATTTTTTTCCCCAGGTGTGTCTCCAACTTTGGTTTAATAAACCTCTACAGATTGAGATTTTTGCCTCAGTCATTTACTTGAGTTGACAATACTGAAACTGTCTATATTAAAATAATGTAGAGCCATAAGGCATAAATAGTAATCAAAGTCTGATTTTTATGAAAGTATAGATAGAGCCAGAAGTTAACCAGACATTGTTCACCAACTTCCTTACTACTGTGACTGGTTACTGCTTAATGGCACTATCCTCCCTGACTTCCCCCACTACTTGTCTAGATAACATTGCCACTATAAAGTCCAAAGTGCTTCTATAGATAACATCACTATCATAAAGCTCGAGACTTGTACTTCTCTAGATAACATAAAGCCTAAGACTGGTCTTTGAAGTATTAATATTTTTCAGACTGTGCATTCCGGCGGAGACTCACTGACGCCGGCCAGACCGTGGACAAGCATGGGAACAGATCCAACAGCCTTGAGACCCCCCCCCCCAGACTCCAGAAAATCTCCCAACTGAGAAGATAATCTCTGCTTCCCAACCCTATGAGTTCATCTTCCACCAATCAGCAGACCCAATTCCCTAGCCCTTTGCCCGTCAAACTCTCTTTAAAAATCCCTTCTCCCAAATTCTCAAGGAAATGGATTTGAGAAATTCCTCCCATCTCCTTCCATGGTGTCTGCTGTAACCCCTGCTGTCTCTGTATTGGCTTCCTCTTGAGCAGCTGCAATGAACTTAGTTGGGCTATAACAATACTTAGAAGAAAACAAAGGAGTACATTTTCATGACCCTGATTTAGGCAAAGTCTTCTTATATGACACCAAAAGGACAAACAAAAAAGAAAAAAAGAGAAAGTGGACTTCCTCAAAATTAAAAATGTTTGTGCTTCAATGGATACCATCAAAAGGGTGAAAAGACAACTCCCAGAATGGAAGAAAATATTTGCAAATCATATGTCTCTAAGAAGAGACTTGCATTCAGAATATACAAACTCTTACAACTCAATAATTAAAATCATCTTTAATCTTTAAAAACCCTGAAAACCATCAAGCGGATGTGAGGCAGAGCACAATAACTGCCTAGTAGAGCTCTGCCTAAATTCATGTTCCATGAAATCATGATATATAACAATTATTTTAAGCTGCAAAGTCCTAGGATGGTTTGTTATGCTACAAAAGATAACTAAAACAATGCTAACAACAGTAAGGGAAAAGAGGAGAATGACAGCAGCCAGAATTGTATGTAATTGGTCCTCTCAATTTCCCTATTTGTTGATATATTAATAGTAGTATTTTCCTCACTTTAAAGATGAGGAACCTTAGGTCACTCAGCTAAGAAACAATAGGGCTGGAATTCAAACCAAGGCCATTTGACTTCAGAGCTTTTGTTCTTAATCTGTAAGCCATATTGTGAATGATAATGATGACAGTGGTGGTGGCAGAGGCAAAATCCATGAAATGCAAGTGAACAATGTCCCTGGAAGGATGGATCAATGGCATAGATGCAGACTGGCCTTGAACAGTCCCCAATTTTGTGAGTCTGGGAATTACCTGGGAATCAAGTTAATACACAAATTCAGATTCATTCGGTCTAGGGTAGCACCTGAAATTCTGCATATCTACGAAGTTCCCAATTGATAGCAATGCTGCTGAACCTGGACCACACTTTAGATAGCAAGGCTTTAAAGAATAGTTTGTTTATGCAAAAATTATTTTTATTGTGGTACCAACAGCCAAAGGATCAGCGGAAGAAATAAGTTTTCTTTTTTCGAAGAAAAAGATCAATTAGGATATTGCTCTTCTAAACCTAAAGACAAGATAGAAATAACAGCATGCTTAAAGTTCCTTTATTTCAAAGACTTAAAGTATGAAAACAATGGGGACCAAATATCAATACAGAATAAATGAACTAATGACCTAAGTGGAATCTTTAAAACTTACTCTTTTCGGCCGGGCGCGGTGGCTCATGCCTGTAATCCTAGTACTCTGGGAGGCCGAGGCGGATGGATCGCTCGAGGTCAGGAGTTCGAGACCAGCCTGAGCAAGAGCGAGACCTCGTCTCTACTAAAAATAGAAAGAAATTATCTGGCCAACTAAAATATATATAGAAAAAATTAGCCGGGCATGGTGGCGCATGACTATAGTCCCAGCTACCCGGGAGGCTGAGGCGGTAGGATCACTTGAGCCCAGGAGTTTGAGGTTGCTGTGAGCTAAGCTGACGCCATGGCACTCACTCTAGCCCGGGCAAAGCGAGACTGTCTCAAAAAAACAAAAAAAAAAACAAACAAACAAAAAAAATCTTACTCTTTTCTAAATATATCCTTTAAAATTTTTTATTTAATCCGTTCACTCAATCTATTTATTTTAATCTAGTCTGTTCCAAAAGAATGACCCAAAGAACAAAATAATGTTTGTCTGACAAAATTTCCTCATTAGATGTAAATGAAGCTGAACATTCTGAGCCAACAGTAAGAATTCTACTTCAGTGTTTCAAAGAAAAAAAAAGACAAAAGGATATACAGCATTATAGGATCCAATTTTAAGCCATTTCATCTGTAAATAAAGACATGGGCGTGCACTTCAGAGGCAACTGTAGCTATTTCCTGGTTCCCAGAACATACAGAAAGAAAAGAATCTTTGTAAAACCAACATGTTTAAGATAAGGCAGGATTGCTTTCCTCTTATTACAAATTGTCTTGTGAATGGGATAAGATAAAGACTGCAGACCAGGTACCTATGCATTCCATTCCTTCAACAAGGAACTCTATAAACTTAAATCAAAATCGAAGTATAAATATTCTGAGCTCAATAATCAAGATTAAACAGAATTCTTTTTTTTTTTTTTTTTTTTTAAGAGACCAGGTCTTGCTCTGCTGCCTAGTGCAGTAGCATCATCATAGCTCACTGCCGCCTTGAATTCCTGGACTCAAGCAATCCTCCTGCTTCAGCCTCCTGAGGAGTTGGGACTACAGGGGTGTGCCACCACGCTCGGCTAATTTTTTATTTTTTGTAGAGATGGGGTCTCACTATGTTGCCCACACTGGTCTCGACTTCCTGGACTTAAGGGCCTTGGCCTCCTAATGTCTGGATTACAAATGTGACTGGCCTATGATTCTACTTTTTAAGTACAAAGCTGTAACTAGTTTTTGTCAATTATGCCTTCAGGTTTCATTAACTTTGTGTGTAAGATAGCAAACTTTTCTAAGATCTCTACAAAGAAGTTAATGCTTAATCCAAAAATTTTTTTAAAGTGAAAAATATACATGCAAAAAAATTTCTGACATTACTTAGATTACCTTAAAACAAATTTGAAATAATTTAAAAGTAGGAACAATCTTATGTTCAACAATAAATGTAACACAAACATAAAGCATAAATCTGCTCAATATCATGAAACCTATGGAGCTTCTTCAGCATAATATACATAAGATTAAAACATATTAAGTAAAAAACTATAATATTTCTTATTCTATAATATAATGTTGTAATTATACACAGACAAGATGGTATAATGGCAAATAAGTTGGATTAAAGTTGAATAAATTAACAAAAGTATAGATTAATATTTATCTCAATAGTCCATAACCTTGCTACAATTTTACTTGTGTAATAAATTTTAAGATTTCACTGTGAACTAAAAGGAGATCCTAAGCTAATTGAACAGACCCCTCTCAGCTAAGAGGACCCCAGAAACACCTTAACACTGAGTTCCCAGCCATGCTGGGATGGGAAAAATAAAGCACAATTGCAAATGTGCATGATTTCTCTTTTTCATAAGCATTCATGGCTCAGCTTGTTGCTTATGTATATTTGACTACCCTGCTCAGTATAAAATCTTGTTCTTTTTGCCTGCCCTTTGAAACACATGTGCATGGCTTCTGGCCTGGGTTCTGCTTTCCACCTTGTTGGAGTGGCTGCCCCATAGGCTGCTACCCTTTATGAGAAAGTATAAACTTCACTTATTTTTTTAGTTAACATCACCATTTGCAATACACTGACAGCTAAATTAACAAAAACAAAGGGAATAATATTTTCAACTAAACAAACATACACAACAGAAAACAAAAGTCTGGATGAACCTCAACAAACAAGCGTGGTCTGCCCATGTCACCTCTCATTTTCTCCATGTCTTCCGAACCCAACAGATATCACTCAAATCTAGAACATCATCGCAAACCTCGTAGACACACAACAGCCTCCTAATTAATCGGTTTCTCTACTTCTCCTAACAACCCTTCAGCAATCCATTCTCCAAAACTTGGCCCAAGAGTTTTAAACTGTAAGTCAGGGCCAGGCACTGTGGCTCATGCTTTGTAATACTAGCACTTTTGTAGGCCAAGGTGAGAGGATCGCTTGAGGCCAGGAGTTAGAGACCATCCTGAGCAAGACCCCGTCTCTACAACAAGCAGAAAAATTACCTAGGCATGTTAGCACACACCTGTAGTCCCAGCTACTCAGGAGGCTGAGGAAGAAGGGTTGCTTGAGCCTAAGATTTGAGGTTACAGTGAGCTATAATGATGCCACTGCACTCTAGCCAGGGTAACAGAGCGAGAACCTGTCTCAAAAACAAATAAATAAATAAAATATAAGTCAGATCATGTCACTCACTCCTCTGTTTAAAACCTGACAGCTAGCTGCTCTCTGTGCCACAGCCTTTGGCGGTGCAGAGGGTAGACACACACAAAAAAAAAACAAACCTGACAGCTAATATGTGGACCTTAGTTGGATCTTAACTGAAACTGTAAAATAAAAATCTAACAATGACAGTTGAGACCACTAGAAATCTGAACACTAACTGGATTTTGATGGTATTAAGAAATTAGTATTTAAAATTATAGGTATGCTATTATTATGATTATATTAGATACATATAGAAACATTTATAGATGAAATAATAAGATATCTGAAAGTTGCCTTAAACTTATATGGGGGTAGGGGAAGCAAGGGTTACACAAAAAAAACAAGACTAGCCATGAGTTGAAGACAGTTGAAGCTGGAAGAAGGATAGCAGGGTTTATTATATCATGCTGTCTATTTTGTATGTGTTTAAAGGTGCCACGATTCTCCCTGCTTGCAGAATAAAGTAACTCCAGACCTTACATAAGCTAGTCTCTGCCTGCCTTCACATGGACATATTTCAGCATGTTTTTTCAGATTGATACTACTGATATTAGGATGAAATGCTGTTTTAAGATTAACATCCAGGGCTGGGCGCAGTGGCTCACACCTGTAATCCTAGCACTCTGGGAGGCTGAGGCAGGAGGATCGCTCGAGGTCAGGAGTTTGAGACCAGCCTGAGCAAGAGCGAGACCCCGTCTCTACCAAAAATAGAAATAAATCAGCTAGACAACTAAAAATATATAGAAAAAATTAGGCAGGAATGGTGGCACATGCCTGTAGTCCCAGCTATTGGGGAGGCTGAGGCAGAAGGATCCCTTGAGCCCAGGAGTTTGAGGTTGCTGTGAGCTAGGCTGACACCACAGCACTCTAGCCCGGGCAACAGAGCGAGACTCTGTCTCAAAAAAAAAAAAAAAAAAAAAAAGATTAACATCCTGGCTGGGCCAGTGGCTCATGCCTGTACGCCAGCACTTTGGGAGGCCAGGAGAATTGCTGGAGGCCCAGAGCTTGAAACCAGCCTGGGCAACATGGTGAGATCTCATCTCCACAAAAAATAAAAATAAAAAAATTAGCCGGGTATGGTGACGCTCACCTGTAGTCCTCAGCTACTCAGGAGGCTGAGGCAGGAGGATCACTTGAGGCCAGGAGTTCAAGGCTGCAGTGAGCTATGATTGTACCACTGCACTCCAGCCTAGATGACAGAGCAAGACCCTGTCTCTTTAAAAAAAAAAAAAAAAAGATTAACATTATTTTTCTGATGTCCCAAAAGACACCATTCTGCCTAGTATATTATTTATTGACCCAGAAATAACAAAGGGTGCACTATTTTTTCTTAACAAAGGTATTCTAGCCCCAGAATGATCCATCCTCGTTAAGTAAACCTCAATCAGAAACCAGACAAATTTATGCTTCTCTAAAATATCTAATGAGCTAATTCTAAAGCTTCTGGAAAGATTCAATTATTTCTTGGCATCTTCCTTTAGGCACAGACATTTTTGCTAATGGGTAACTATTCCAAATGTTCACATAACTTACTTCTGAATCCCTGAAGCCAGAACACTCAAACCAAAGATTGAAACAAGTAAGAAGGTGGCCATTAAAGAAATCCTCTGGGTAAAATGCCTGCTAGAAGACCCAGGCAGTCTTGTCAGTTTTTAAATGTTCTTAACACATTTCTCAGAAAGCATGATGACTGTCAGGCAACAATGAATTATTGCTCAAAGGAAAAGTCAGGAGGTATCAAGTATGCCTCACGTGGTAATAAAAGTGGTATCCTTCGCTGGTCTCCTTGGCCTTTGGACTTGTCAACAGGAAAACAAGGAGAGGTAAACTCTGCAATATCTTCCCCTATTTCTATTAATTTCTGACGCTTAATATATCTCCACTGGAGATACTTTCCACATTATGTGCAAGGCAGCACTGGAGATAAAAAGATACAAATGAGTAGGTGATGATAGACAAAATACTCTTGGTGCTACGACAGAAATCTACTCACAGTACATCAGCAGGGAGAAAGTGTCCAATGATGAGAGGTAGAAAGAATAGTATGTTATGGGTTGTATTATGTTCCTCCAAAACCCATATGTTGAAGTCCTAACCTCCAGTGCCTCAGAATGTGACTTGATTAGGATAAAGGGCCATTGCAGATGTAATTAGCTATGGGGTTATACTGGAGTAGGGTGGGCCCCTAATCCAACATGACTGGTGTCCTAATAAAAAGGGAAAATCTGGACACAGACCTGCAGAGGGAGAACGCTGTGTGAAGATGAAGGCAGAGGCTGGGTAATGCATCTACAAACCAAGGATTGCCAGCAACCACCAGGAGCTGGAAGAGAGACCTGGAATAGATTCTCCTTCACAGCCTCAAAAGGAACCAGCCCTGCCAACAACTCGATTTCAGACTTCTGGCCTCCAGAACTGTGAGAAAAATACATTTCTGTTTAAGCCATCCAGTTTGTGGTACTTTGTTATGGTAGCCCTAGGAAACTAATACAGACAGCTGTTGGGGGCGCCTCAAAGAGATGCTTTTACAGTTAAAAAGGTGTTTGCCAGGTGGCTTGGGGAAGACAGTAGTCACCTGGTAAATGAACATCTACTGAAGTTTTTGGGGTTTTTTTTTGTTTGTTTGTTTTTTTGAGACAGAGTCTCACTCTGTTGCCTGGCCTGGAGTGCCATGGCATCAGCCTAGCTCACAGCAACCTCAAATTCCTGGGTTCAAGCAATCCTGCTGCCTCAGCCTCCCGAGTAGCTGGGACTACAGGCATGCGCCACCATGCCCGGATAATTTTTTCTATATATATTTTTAGTTGTCCATATAATTTCTTTGTATTTTTTTTTGTTTTGTTTTAGTAGAGACGGGGTCTCGCTCTTGCTCAGGCTGGTCTCAAACTCCTGAGTTCAAGTGACCCTCCTGCCTCAGCCTTCCAGAGTACTAGGATTACAGGTGTGAGCCACCGCACCCGGCCACATCTACTGAGTTTTACAGAGGAGCAGCACAGAACAGACAGCATAGTCCTCTGACTTTATAACTTTATACTTAGTGCCTGGCACCCAGCAGGTGCTCAATGAGTTTTTAATGACTTCACTGAACTATTCTCTTTCAAACTTTTCAGCCCTCACTCATCCTTAAGACCCAACTCAAATATTTCTTGCTCTGTGAAGGTCTCCCCAAGCCCACAAGCCTGGCAATTGGCCTCCCGTGTGCCAGGATACTTCATTCTCCCCTCTTTTACAGCCATTTTCAAAGAGAATCCAATTATTTGTGCATATGCTTCCTCCATCACCAGCCTGTGGGTGATGTGCTGTTTGTGTCCATGAAGAACAAGAGACATTTCCAACTCATTTCTGTATATGAGCCCTGGGAGAGTGTTTCATACATAGTAGGGACTTTGTCCTTGAAGCAGGGTATACGCTACAAGGGATATCCTAACGTCTCTGGGACGAAGGGCTCCATGAGGTTTACATCCAAGATGAAACAGCATCATCAGGACATACTCAATGAAACAGAAGGTTTGCCCGAAAGAGTAACAAGATTTTAAACAGACTTAGGGGATCCAACACTGATGGCTGAGCTAGACAAAGGGCGGGGAGGAGTGCAGCACAGTCAGCACATGCCCTGGCAGGCACCTTGAGCAGAAGAGACATGGAAGCCCGGCCAGAAGTTACTTACAACTCTCAGAAAGCTGCATTCCTGGAAGGGGTGCTGCGCTAGCCAATGAAACGGGAATCCCTAATATCTACTGGCAGGAGGAAGCCCAACATCTGGCACTGTCTCCCAAATAAAGCAGAGCACAACATAATAACCCGTCACTGTTTCTTAGCCTAACGATGCACTTTTCCACTTCCCCTAAAAAGAGAAAAACACACACCTTATGTTGAAGGTCCTTCTTCACAGCCTCAGGCTGACTGAATGTGCCCTGTTTGGGACCTCAGAGCTCAGTAAAAGCCTTTAATTACTCTGATCGGATCATTTCTATTTCTGTGTCTCCAGATGTTCTCTTGCAGATGAAACTGTTCAAAAGACCCCTTTAAAATAATCACAGCTAAAATTATCACTGCTTACCATGTGCCAGGTACTGATTTAAAACTCATTTTTACGTGTAGTAACTCATTATTTTTTCCGTGGCTAAGGCACAAAGCAGCTAGGCAGCCAGCCCGCAGCGAGGTTGCTGAGTCTGAACTCAGGCTGCCTGGCTCCAGAGTCACTGCTCTCAACTCCACTCCACTACACAGTGCCTCTCCGCATCACAAAGTCTCTGCACAGCTCCAATTAGAAAAGAAAGCAAAGATTAAAGAGTAAAAATGAATCACAGTAACACATCTCAGTGTTGCCTCCCACGCTTAACACTCCTTTGAATCAGGAAATGACTGAGTGGGTCCTCCTGCTTCCTCTCTCCTTCATGATGGGCAGTTAACAGCTTCCCAACTTAAATCTTCCACATTTTATTAAGTTTTTGTATACAGTTATATAGCTGGTATTGTTTTTCTTTTAACTACAGCATTAGTCAATCTTATGGCATATTATTAGAGATATCTCAATTACTTGCTTAAGGTTGAATAGGCAGAGTGGAGAAGAATTTGAAATTAAGAGTATGGTTTAGAGATTACACTCTTTTTTTCTTTACTTTTTTTATTCAGTCCTCATAGAGACCATCAAAAATTGCCAATCCTGACTATACTGCAAGTCCTCATGGAGGGGTATTGGGAAAAGTTCTCAATCAGCAACAATCACGCCTCGGATAAACCTCATTGGTGATGATACTGCCACTGCGCAAAGCTAGAGATTGCACTCTTAACTGCCGCTCATTAAACTGTCTTCTTGTTCCCGATGACAGGACTCTCCGGTTCAAGGGTCAGTAGTAGGCCAGCAATCAGTGGTTAGTTCCACTCATGCCACCGTAACACTTCAACATGTATAATGTTTACTCACCTGAGAAGTAAAAATATCTCCCCAACCTAATGATCAAATGAGACAATGCAGCTGAGAATACCCTGGGAAAAGATGATAAAATAGGATAGAGGCATAATCATCATCTTTATGACTCCCAAACTACAGACCTAGTTTTTCCCAAATCCAGTTGAGGAGAATGCAACTAGAAAATGCAAGGGATCCAGAACTTGCACTGCGTAAGAACAGTGCAAAGACCATTGTAGAGAACAATGTTCTCACACACTAATTAATTCTAACAACCCTGCAGGATTCGTCTATTTGCAGACGAAATGAGTTTTAAGTCTCAGAGGCCTTACAATAAATAATGGTTGACTCAGAACCTTAACCTAAGACCCCTAACGGAGGAAGGGCAGCAGGTACACTGATACTCTGCTGTGTAGTTCAGCGTATCTGTTAAATGAATGAATGGTAAAGGAATACAAAATCATTCTGCATTACTGATTTTAATAAAACTGCTTTCATTAAAAAAAAAAAAAAACCTATTTAAAGTGACATCCAGTACCTTCAGATGGCCCAAATATAAGTATCAATCAGTGTTTTTTTTTTTTTTTTTTTTTTTTTTTTTTTTTGAGACAGAGTCTTACTCTGTTGCCCTGGGTAGAGTACAGTGGCATCATTGTAGCACCCTGCAACCTCAAACTCCTGGGCTTAAGTGATCCTCCTGCCTGGGCCTCCTGAGTAGCTGGGACTACAAGCTCACACCACCATGCCCGGCTAATTTTTCTATTTTTATTAATGGCAGAGATAAGGTCTCACTCTTGCTCGGGCTGGTCTTGAAATCCTGAGCTCAAGTGATCCTCCTCCCGCCTCTGCCTCCCAGAGTGCTAGGACTGCAGGCGTAAGCCACCGTGCCCGGGCCCAGTGTACTCTTAAACAAGTGCTTTCAAGAAGGAATTCCACAAAGGAGAACACAATTAAGATTTCAGGAGAAGAATCTGGGAGAAGTAATTTTATATATGGTTACAGTTAACAAATAACACAGCACAAGAGGGTCTTTGTGGCCTTTTTAACAATATTTTTTTTTTTTTTTTGAGACAGAGTCTCGCTCTGTTGCCCAGGCTAGAGTGAGTGCCGTGGCGTCAGCCTAGCTCACAGCAACCTCACACTCCTGGGCTTAAGCGATCCTCCTGCCTCAGCCTCCCGAGTAGCTGGGACTACAGGCATGCGCCACCATGCCCGGCTAATTTTTTCTATATATGTTTTAGTTGTCCAGATAATTTCTTTCTATTTTTAGTAGAGACGGGGTCTCGCTCTTGCTCAGGCTGGTCTCGAACTCCTGAGCTCAAACAATCCGCCCGCCTCG
>CM052436.1:168083938-168115459 GCA_028533085.1 Varecia variegata | reverse complement strand
GGGACTACAGGCATGCGCCACCATGCCCGGCTAATTTTTTCTATATATGTTTTAGTTGTCCAGATAATTTCTTTCTATTTTTAGTAGAGACGGGGTCTCGCTCTTGCTCAGGCTGGTCTCGAACTCCTGAGCTCAAACAATCCGCCCGCCTCGGCCTCCCAGAGTGCTAGGATTACAGGCGTGAGCCACCGCGCCCGGCCGTAACAATATTTTTGATTAAGTTACGCAGTCTTTCAAAATTTACTGTTTACTGAAACAAAACTTTTCCTGAATTTCATTCCATGAAGTGGCTTGCTAAGTAATGGTTTGAGATGGATTTTTATTTATTTTTCTGAGGGGAAGGGGAAGGTGAGGAAGGTTGGCAGGATTGCAGGTAAGGAAGATTAAAATACTGACCACAAAAAACAAACTGGCAGTTTTTGTAGAATTTAATGGTCAGCAACTAAATGTCCTAGTTGTGAAGTAATTGGCTCCTGTGGAAGACAAATGATAAAAGGAAGTTTTGAACAGTCAGCGAGGGCTAATACACTGAGAACACCGCCAACAGTTGAGTGGGCTAAGAAGAATATATATGTATTCTGTACACGCAAAGGCTGAAACATGAGCTACTTTATTAACTCTGAAACTTCTGAAGATGGTGCCAGGTTTTCCTTTTTAGAGCTAGGCAGGAAACATTTAAAATCACAAAAATAAGCCTAAATAAGACTCTGTCTGCCAAAGAGGTATGTTTACTGAAAAGTAATTATGTCGGCAGATGGGAGGTTTAAAAGGCTTTACGCTAGCAAGTAATCATGACCACACGAAAAATTCTAGATGGTCTGGTTTTCATAAAAACCAGGAGATACTGTCAAGAAAAAAAAAAGAGAGAACAGTGTATATATGGTATCTTTTAGGGGGGAAAGAAGAGGAATAAGAAAAATATTCATATTTACTTGTATTCGCATAAAGAACTGCAGGAAGAATATACAAGAAACTTAACATGGTGGTTTACCTGTGAGAAGTAAGAGGGAGCTGGGTGGATGGAGGACAAAGAAGACCAGGAGATCCTTTACAGTTCAAATATACATACATTTTTAAAGCTTAATTTATAAAAAGTAAAAAAATTTTTTAAATAAAACACCATTAAAAACATAATAAGAGGCCAGGCGCGGTGGCTCACACCTGTAATCCTAGCACTCTGGGAGTCTGAGGCGGGTGGATCGCTCGAGATCAGGAGTTTGAGTTTGCTGTGAGCTAGGCTGACACCACAGCACTCTAGCCCAGGCAACAGAGTCAGACTCTGTCTCCAAAAAAAAAAAAAAAAGAACATAATAAGAGCATCTCTGAAGGTATAAATCAGCAGAGTACACACTACATTGTATTTCCAGCAGCATGATGATATCGAACATTTGCTTAAAGTTTTATAGTTTACAATTAGTAGGATGGCCTTATCCTCATTTCACAGATGATAAAATGTAGGTTCTAAGAGATTGTGTTTTACCCTAGGGTAGAGAGAGTAAGTTATTAAACTCTCTCTTTTTTTTTTTTTTTTACCCCAACCTTTTTCAGAGGTAATAACCAAACTTTCAAGTTGAGAATGCCCCTCACAGGCTCTGCTCCAGAATGATTCTGTTCATTTTTCTGTATATTTCTTTAAATGTGTATTGGCTCCATTTTGCAGGCGTTATTTCCATCTCACCAAAAGCACTGGGGTCCCTAACCCCAAAGCACAAACGGATAGTTCCATCTAGAAGGAATCAAATACTTATGGTGCACCTCCGTCTGGTATTAGGGAATCAGAGTCAAAGTTTAACACTGAAGAATAGGGCACTTACTGGCCTTGAAGTATGCAGCTATTCGGTGAACACAGCCCACCTTCCTGACCAGACAGACAAAGCAGGTGCATACATTCCTAGGTCTAACAGCATCTTACACTATGTCTGCTGCACAGTAGTGCTCAATACAAACTTGTAGACTGAAAATTAAACTGAAGAGTTAGTAGACCTTCTATACCCTTTCTAATTCAATGTTGTAAAGATCTCAGTTTAAATATGTCCTCCAAAAATCATGTGTTGGAAACTTATCCCCAATGCAACAGTGTTGGGAGGTGGGGCCTAATGAAAGGTGATTAGGCCATGAGGGATCTGCCCTCATGAATGGATTAATGCCATCATAGAGGAGTGTGCTCATTATAAAAGAGTGAGTTCAGTCTCCCCCGCCACACCCTCTTCCTCCCCTTCTCGCCTTTCCCCATCGGATGATGAAGCAAGAAGGCCATCACCAGATGCCAGTGCCTTGATCTTGAACTTCCCAGCTTCCAGAACCATGAGCCAATAAACATCTGTTCATTATAAAGTATGAAGTCTCAGGTGTTCTGTTACAGCAGCACAAAATGGACTAACATATAGAATAAGACTAAATCCTTCATTTTAAAAGTATGAAATGAGGCTCAGAGATAAAGAGAACTGCCTTGGACACACAGGGACTCACTGGCAGAGAGCAGCACCATGGTGTGTGCTGGCAGGCTCAATGTGTGTGGTTGCAGTCAGACCAAGGCCAAGTCTGAAGTCTACTGCACTGCTTAGGAGTTGTGTGATCCTGGACAAGGTGCTTAACTTCTCTCTGGCACTTAGTTTCCTCATCTGTGAAGCAGAGTGCAGTAGCCTGCTGCAGTGGCACATGCCTGTAGTCCCAGCTACTCCGGAGGCTAAGGCAGAAAGATCGCTTGAGCTCAGGAGTTTAAGACAAGCCTGGGCAACATGGTAAGACCCTGTTTCTACCAAAAAAAAAAAAAAATTAGCCGGGCCTGGTGGCATGCACCTGTAGTCCTAGGTACTCAGGGGGCTGAGGCAGGAAGATCACTTGAGGCCAAGAGTTCAAGACTGCAGTGAGCTATACTGTACACCACTGTACTCCAGCCTGGGTGACAGAGCAAGACTCTGTCTCAAAAAAAAAAAAAAAGCCGGGGTATAAGTAATGGCAACCTTGAGGGATATTATAAGAATCAAAAATTTAGCAGAGTATTTGGCAGACAGTGGACAATCATTAAGAGGTGGCTAAGATTACTGGACAAACCTAGGACCCAGACATCCTGGCTTCAAAGCCTATATACTTTCCACAGTGCCAAATTGCTTCTTGCTAACATGACTTTTACTGTCATTGACAAATAAATGAAAATTTCTGATCCCTGTCAAAACTACAATTGGTTTTGAAAATATAGTTTCTCATATATATATATATATATATATAAAAAATCTGTTTCTAATTATCACCACCACTTCCCTACATTAACATCCAAAATAATTTCTAAAGTCTTTAAAAATTCCAAATGATACTTGAAGGGGAAAATCATTAAAGTCTTAATAGTCACAAATGGGGGGAAAAATGGCCAAAAACAAGCTGGGTGTGGTGGCATACACTTGTATTCCCAGCTACTCAGGAGGCTGAGGCAGGAGGATCACTTGAGCCCAAGAATTCGAGTCTGCAGTTAATTATGATCATGCCACTACATTTAAGCCTGGACAGCAGAGCAAGACGTCATTTCTTTGAAGAAAAAAAAATGGCCAAAACCAAATTTAGACAAAGGAAAATTATGACTCAAACTGTATATATTATTAGTTTTCCCTTATATGGCACCAAAATGGTGCCATTTCACTAGACATGCCACTACTAAAGTAGAGAGGAGAATCCAAACTCTGGCAGTCTCCAATTAGGCCATGGGGAGAACTGACAGATCCCATGCAAATTTCAAATGCAACTGAAGTATAGCCAAAAGATAATTATCACTATTTTCACTGAATCAACAATCATTCAGTCATCAAATATTTACTGAGCACCTTACTATGAGGCTACTACAGGCCAGGCATTGTTCAGCAATCTAGATGCCTAGGAGACATCAATGAACAAAACAAAGATTTCTTATATTCTAGCAGAGGGATGAGGCAATAAGCACAATAAGTGAGCCAATCCCATAGTATGCTAAGGTGACAGGGGTATGGATAGGAAATGGGAGTCCAGGGGTGTGGGGAGGAGAGTCATATCATTAAGTAGGAAGCGCAGGGGAAGGCTCCTGGAAAAAGTGACAGCTGAGGAACAACTCACAGACTCACAGGTGGTGGGGGCGTTAGACCAAGTGGACATATATCCAGAAAGGTGTTCCAGGCAGAGGGACAGTTAGAACCAAGGAGAACTGGCTGTTGTTTGGAAGTGGGGGAGGGGAATAAAGCAAAATCTATTTATCATCTTCTTTAAGTGTGGAGATATTTCACTTACATTTTGATAAATAAGCAAAGATACAAAAAGGCTATGAAAAGGAGTAAGCATCTGTTTAATCTTACATAGAAAACTAATGCCAGAGGTAGGACTAGAAGACACAGCTCCTATTAACCCTGGTCTGAAACTCTGAGACCCACCGCCTCAGTCAAAGCTAGTGTCAACCCTCCAGCCATGTCCACCGCGCCAGGCTCTCAGTAGCACCTGGCACAGCCACTCTGTCCTCAGGAGGCACTGTCCTCTTCCGGCTTTCAGACACCAGTTTCTGGTTTTCCACCTGCCTCTCTAGCTACTCCTGTGAGTCTCCCTTGCTGTCCCCTCTCTTCTAACCAACCTGGTGTTGAGGTGCCCCAGGACTCTGAGCTGCTCCTCTTCCCTAGCTATATTGTTGCCCTAAACAATCGAATCCCGGCCTTCCGAGGCTTTAAATCCCACCTCTACCAGTGTTGTACTTTAGAGTCCTAGTTGTATTTTAGAGCTTTAAAACAAACTGTGACTAGACTCCAGCCCAGACCAACAGGACCTGAATCTCTGGGAGTGATGCCTGGGCATCAGCATTTTTAAAGGTGCTTCGAATGTGCACTCAGAGTTGAGAACCACTAGTTTATATACACTAATGGACCACAAATTTTTATCTCCAGCCCTAAACTCTTTCGTGTGCCCAAACTTGTACATCCAAATGCTGATAAAACATCTTTTTGAATGTTCAAAGTCCACTTAAACCTAACTTATCCAAAATATAAGTCTTTTTTTTTTCTTTTCTTTTCTTTTCTTTTTTTTTGAGACAGAGTCTTGCTCTGTCACCCTGGGTAGAGTATAGTGGCATCATAGTAGCTCACTATAACCTCAAACTCCTGGGCTCAAGCAATCCTCCTGCCTCAGCCTCCCAAGTAGCTGAGACTACAAACATGCACCATAACGCCCAGCTAATTTTTCTATTTTTAGTAGAGAACTCACTCTTGCTCAGGCTGGTCTCAACTCCTGACCTCGCCCACCTCGGCCTACCAGAGTGCTAGGATTACAGACATGAGCCACTGTGCCCGGCCTACTCTTAAACTTTTATAATTCATTTTCCATGAAAATGTATTCCAATATCATACCCCTGCTTAATTCCCACCAGCGGCTTCTCACAGTTCCTAGATAAATCTGGAATCTTGATTTATCAAGATTCAAGCCTGCAGGGACCTTCCTAGTTGGCCCCCAGCCCAGCCTTCCCCTGCTCATCATGTCCCAAACACACTGGCCTCCCCTCCCACCTCAAACACACCCAGCTCCTTCCTGCCCTCCCCACTCAAACACACCCAGCTCCTTCCTGTCTCTCAGCCTTTGTACCTGCTGTTCTCTCTGCCTAGAATAAATTTATTCCAGCCACTTTGAATGCCTTAGTCCTTATCAGTTAGATTGCAGGTCAAATTTCACCTCCAAAATCTGAAATTAACTTCTCTGCCCACCCTATTTAGAGTAGCCCCTACTCCCAGCTCTCTCAAATCACTCTGGGCTCTTCCGTTTTCTTTCCCTTCAAAGCACTTGTCATCACTATCAGAGCACAGACTCCAGAGCTAGACTGCCTGAGTTCAAATTCCAGCTCAACCACTTACAGACTCTGTAACCTTGGGAAGATTTAACTTCTCTGGTCACAGTTTCCATATTTGAAATGAGGTTAATAATGGTACCTACCTCATATAGTTAATGCAGTGCCTGACTCATAGGAAGCACTTGCTTGAGTGCTAGCAATTAGGACTACTGTCAGAAATTCCCTATCTCCCCTTCTAGAATGCAACCCCCAAGAGGGCAAGAAACTTGTCTATTTCATTCACTAGCATATTCACAGTGCTATCACATTATACGTCCTCAATGAATATAATATATAATATTAGTATTATTAGAGAACAAATACACAGCCAGATCTAGCATTTTGGACTAACAATGCTAATCTAAGTTTGGATTTCAGAGGCTTCTGATCATAAGAAAAAACATCACTTTGCTCCATTCAATCACAACTGACGTATGACTAAAGAGACTCTGGGGATACAGCAGCAAACTAAAAGAGTCCAAATTTCAGTTCACCACACTCAAGGAAATTCCAGACTGCAAATGGACAATCTGTATATCAAATTGTGTTATCCCTGAGTTAACCAGGTTTTACGTTTCTAAGAATTACGTCAATTCCCAAATTTGATATACAAAGAAAAAGAGGCTAAATCTGCCTCTAGCTGACTAGATTTGGAGACTCAAGCACTTATAACTCCCAGAGGCAGGACAATAAGGAAAGCAAGAAAAAGAGACTTCTAGACTTCCCATGCACGGCACTACAGAGTAGCCCATAAAGACTGCAAGAAGACCTAGCTAAGTCAGGAAGCACAGGTCAACCAGACACGTTAGAAAATTCTATTTAGATTTGAGAAGGAAGAAAAAAGCCACTATACAATCTAATTAAACACATTAGGAGGGACTAACAGCACTAGCCTAAGATGAGAATGTTTCTCTGAAAAAAATATGGAGCACTATCAGGGAATTAGTTTAATAATTATAAAATAATAAGAGGGGGCTGGGCACAGTGGCTCATGCCTGTAACCCTAGCACTTTGGGAGGCCAAGATGGAAGGATCATTTGAGCCCAGGAGTTCAAGAGCAGCCTGGGCAATACAGCGAGACCCCGTCTCGACAAAAACAAATTTTTTTTAATTAGCTGGGTGTGGTGGCATGCCTCTGTAGTCCCAGCTACTCAGGAGACTGAGGTGGGGGAATCACTTGAGCCCAGAAGTTCAAGGTTACAGTGAGCTATGACTTTGCCACTGCACTCTAGCCTGGGAGACAGAGGGAGAGCCATCTCTAAGAAAACCAAAATAGTAAGATGGGAAAGTATTTCATCATAAAAATGATCTTATGAATAATATGTAGGACATGGCCCATAATTTGTTAAAATAGCATATACAAAATTATATTACAGCCACATAACAAGGTGAACCAATAGTGATAGAGGCCAACATCTGCTAAGAAGCAGCTTCTGTCAACCTTCCCTTCACCCTGCAACCCCTAGTATCTACCGGCTGAAATAAGAGTATATGCTGCCTGCTTGGCTATTTCTGGGTGGTCCTGACAGCTCTGTTCTCCACCTATAATCTGACTAAAATCAATCTCCTATGGGATGGCCAGTAGATGGTAGGAAAATATGTGAGTGGACAACCCTGAGGTCCTACAACTGCTGAAAGGCATGACATGTGATGGGATGGAGGGCTTTGGAATAACCCAGGTTCAAACTCCAGCTCAGATACTCATTAGCAGCATGTTCTGGATAAGGTCACTATTTGTACCTTGGTTTTTTCATCAGTAGAAGGGGAACAATAATATCTACCTATAAGATTGTTGAAGATTGAACATGATATTCTCAATATGATGTCTGTTGTTGTTATTGTAATTAGCATTCAAGTTCTGTTCACCAAAACTCCTTCCGTTGGTCATGGAAGAGTACTACTGTTGCCCTACCCATCAAGTCAGCTTTATATTTTAATAGAGGAATACCAGAGGAAGTCCCCGAAGTTACCGGGCAAAGAGATAAAAAATAAAATAAAACAAGAAGTGTCAAAGTGAAATGTCAGAGATATCAACTGTCAAACTTAGTTCTTAAGGAATCAGACATTTCATACGTAATAACCTAATAAAAAAGTGTTAATCTTTTTGGGATTGAGGGAAACTATCATTTTTGTGTTCCCTTTTTGTTAAGAAATAGCTAAAAACAAGAAATATCTAACATGTATATATGCATAGGTGCCTTTGAAACATTAAAATTATGAGGCCATATATTAAAATTTTAAAAATAAAATATTTTCAATTCAGGACAGAAGAAACAATTTGGAGGACAGGAATAGGAAAGATTCACATCATCCAAACCACTGACAAGTTGGTTATTTAGACACACTAAGCAGTAACTATGTGACTGGAACTGTGGAAGTAAATCCACAAGGTTCATGGATAAGACATTAATTAGCATGTCCATGAAGAAGACACTGTTAAAGCCCAATGGAGGTTAAGTACTCACTTCAAAGGAAAAAAGTAGTTTATTCCTTCCATTCTGTCATTTAATACTTAGCTAAGCAATACTGGTATTTTTAATCTGAACTTAACCTGACTTTGAAATAAGCAAACAGTTCATTCTTTCCCAAGTATGTTATACTGTGTCCCTGGGAAAATCTTGGATCCTGACCTTACAGCCTGACCTTCTCTGAGATAACACAAAAGACAGAAATGATCTACCTACTCAAGTGTTCAGCCCCAAGCCTCAAATGAATAAGAACTTTCCCTTTACTTCAGGGAGGCAATTCTACTCAGGTACCAAGAGTATGACATACTTCAAAATGATTTCCATACAACTTCTGAAAAACTACAGCATATTTTAACAAGACAATAAATATGCAAAGCACTCTCAACTAATTGTAACACAGCAAATAAGATAAACATCCCAGAAAATATGACCCCATTTGAAAATCCTAGCTCCAGGGCCCTGTCCAGAGTGAGAGCACAAGCAGCAGCTGCTGAATGAAACAGGGGCACACAATGTCTCTAAAGTGACAACTGCTTGAAGTGGTAAGTCTGACATGAGAAAGGAAAAACTACAGTAAAGCAAACTTCCAAACTGGGTTAGGATCAAATATAAAGTTTCACTTCCATTTTGGCTCACATACTCTGAAAAGGAAGCAGAGGATATCACTACGTTTCCCTGCTTTGGTAGATGAAAAATGCCTGTTCTATTTGGCTTTTCTCTGATTAGTACATGAGGTTGAATTTTTTTCATGTTTTTATTTACATCTGAAATTTCCCACAAGGTCTATTAATTTCCTTTGTTCATCTATCTGTTGAGATTTTGACATATTTATTTCCATAAATCTGAAAAATGGTAAAACTACTGACCTTCATTCTCAGACTATCTTCTAATAAAATTATCAAAAATAAATTTAATTTTTAATAAGCATATATTAACATTTTGCATATTTAGGTCTGCAAACCTTTTCCTTTGTGATTTCTTCTGCTTTTGAAGAGAAAGTTATAGAACTACCACGTGACCCAACAATCCTACTGCAGGGTATATATCCAAAGGAGGGGAATTCAGTATATGGAAAAGATATCTGCACATTCATGTTTACTACAGCACTATTTACAATAGCCAAGATTTGGAATCAACCTAAGTGTCCATCAGTGGCTGAATGGATAAAGAAATCATAGTACATATACACAATGGAATATTATATAGCCATAAAAAAGAATGAAATCCTGTCATTTGCAACAAGTATGGATGGAACTGGAGAACATTAACTGAAACAAGCCAAGCACAGAAAAACAAATCTCACATGCTCTCGCTCATATGTGAGAGCTAAATATTAAAACAATGGAGACACTGAATGATGGTTACCAGAAACTAAGAAGGGTAGCGGGGAAGGGGGGAATAAAGTGGGGATGGTTAATGGTACAAAAGTATTGTTAGATAGTTACATAGAATGAACAATATTTGATAGCACAGCAAAGTGACTATAATCAACAGTAAGTTAGGATACACTTTAACTAAAAGACTGGATTTGGAATGTTTCTAACATAAAAAAATGATAAATGCTTGAGGTAACAGATACCGCAATTACCCTGACTCGATTAATACACATTGGTATGTCTATATCAAAACATCACATGTACCCTACAAATACATACAACTATTATGTACCCATAATAACCAAAAATAAATTTTTTTTCAAAAAGTTATCATTCATTCACAGGCATGTCTAATAAAATGTTCCAAGAAAGCTTATCATCTCTGATAAGCATTTTATTTTGCCTTTTCTCCACAGCGTCTCTATAATTCTAAACATTTCTCTTTAATCCACTTGAGATTTATCTTGATGAATAATATGTTTTCCAGTTATCTCATCACCAACACGCCTCTCCCCACAGAGGCGTGTTTCTTCGCTCTCACCAGGGTCCCCTGACACACATTTTGACTTCACACCAGCAACACCCACTTCAGAGTCTACAATTGTCTGGCCTTGGAAGGTGTATCATCTTTTGCACCTCAGTTTCCTCATTTGTAATAAAATACACTTAGTCATAAGTTTTACATAATAAATATAAAATATCTAGCACAATATCTGGCACATAGTAGATGATCTCTAAATAGTAAATATTTTAATTATTCTAATATCTGATGAGAATGTAAAAGTAATGTGCTAAAAGTTCACTCCAAAAACCTCAAGAACATGAAGCTTAACCAATTAAAAGTTAAAATCCATTATTTTAATTAAAAATAACATCTATTATAAACTCATTTTATCTTTTCATATTTTAACTAAAACTATTGTGGCATATCTCAACACATGCAGCACTATTTAGTGAGATTTCTCACTTTAATTGAATCCATAAACCAATATTCTTGAAACAGACTTGGGTGTGGTTTTAAAAACAACTCTGGGTGAAGCAACTAAAGATAAGCCAAACATCTGTTTAACTAAATAAATTCAAGTGAATTTTAATGCACCCTATCCTGTTTATATTTCCAAAATCTGTTTGATATCATTGATGCAGAAAAGCATCTGGCTTGGGTCTTCAACAAAATTCCATTAGTCTCTCACTGATTAATAAATGTGCTTGATTCATGTCTGGAGTTTAGACATGGGCCAGACCACCTGGGTTCTGATCCCAGTTCACCAATTAGTAGCTGTGTAACCTTAGGCACATTTCTTCATCTCTCTATGCTTCCATTTCATCATCTGTAACATGAGAATGATATCATTATCTATTTCCTTGGTTTAAGGTTAAATGAGTTAATTTATGTCAAGTGTTTAGTGACAGTACACACAGTAAACATTCAACAAGTGGTAGCTGTCACTATTATTACTATTAGCAGCAGCAACAGTGCCATCTTTAAAGACTGATGGAATCTCTTAAAAAAAGACACTGGAAGAAGATTCTATAATAGACACTAATTAACTATCTGGGTATGTGCACAGGGACACATCACCATCACTTTAATAATTACAGTTCCCTCTTACAGACTGTTTCACTGTTCTGTATCATCAATTTTTTGTTATTTTTAGAGACAGGGTCTCTCACTCTATTGCCCAGGCTGAAGTGCAGTGGCTTGATCACAGCACACTGCAGCCTCGAGCACTTGTGCTTAAGTGATCCTCCTGTCTCAGCCTCCCAAGCAGCTGGAACTCTAGGCACCTGCCACCATGTCCAGATAATTATTATTATTTCTTTTTTTTTTTTTTAGAGACAGGGTCTCACTATGTTGCCCAGGCTGGTCTCAAACTCCAATCAACTCACTGTAACACAGATATTTCCATGTGTGGAAAATGTTGCAACTCTGTTAAATTTTTCCATCTCTGCCCGTATAAGTGAAACCTTAACTTCCCCACTTTGGAGCACTGAGTCCATTCTTGTAGAGTCTGTGTTTACCTGGGTGGCCATCCTCAAGATTTCTGCTAAAATAAACTCTATACTTAATCCTATTTTCTGAATCTCATTATCTAGGGTTGACAAATTCAACAGGAAGATGAAAATTATAAAGTTATATGTACCTAATAAAATAGTGCCAACATATATGAAGCAAAAATTGCTAGAACTCACAGAGAAACTGAAAAATCTACCATAATAATGGGAGATTACCACAGTACTCAATTATTTATAGGCAAAACAGCTAAAAAATTAGTAGACAGTAAATAGAAAATAAGAACAATACAATCAACAAGTTAGAACATTAGATGTATACTGCACTACCTGCTTTCTAAAACAAATTAAATACATATTCTTTAGAATACAGGCAATGATTATGAACATTCACCTCATATCTGGCAATAAAGAAAATCTCAACAAATTGCAGGAAAGCAGCACACAAGCCATTCCTACAGTCACAATACAATTAAAACATAAGCTGGTAACAGAAAAAATAATTTTTAAACCATACCTTTGGAAATTTGAAAGCATACTTTTAAATAATTTATGAGCCAAAAAAGAAATCATAATGAAAATGTAAACATACTTAGATAATACAACTACTACACTTGAAAACTCTTGGTTTTCAAGATACTTTCAAAGAGATACTTCTAGAGAAACACATAGCCTTAAATACTTACATTAAAAAAAGAATAAGTAGGCCAGCAAGATGGCTCATGTCTGTAATCCTAGCACTCTGGGAGGCTGAGGCGAGAGGATCACTTGAGGGCAGGAGTTAGAGACCAGCCTGAGCAGAGTGAGACCCCCATCACTACAAAAAATACAAAATTAGCCAGGCGTCGTGGCACATGCCTATAGTCCCAGCTACTTGGGAGGCTGAGGCAGAAAGATCACTTGAGCCCAGGAGTTTGAGGCTGTAGTGAGCTACAAGGATGAAGAGTGAGACTTCATCTCAAAAAAAAAAAAAAAAAGTGACCAACTTCTAAGAAGTTAGAAAAAACAAAATAGATCCCAACCACTTAGCAATCTGTACACTCATTATGATTTATATACCGTATATAATTTCTAATCCTTAAAATAACTCTGAAGGATAGATTACAGCTGTTTCCCACAGCTACTAATCTCCTGGCTACCTGAGTTTAAAGGCACCTTGGTAGCAGAGGGGAGAAGGGGTAGGGGGGGAGTGTCTATCAAATAAGATATAACTCCTATATCCACTCTTGCAAATGTCATGAAGCCTCAATTTTTACTGAGAATAAAGATAATTTTTTTTTTACAGCACAATGAAATGTGGGATCAATGGCTTCAAACGATGAAATAATGTACAAATAACTCATTTTATGAAAAAGGTACTGGCAACCTTCCAGTTGTAGTCAGCAAAATCGGCACTATTTTCATGAGAATTCTATTTCACCCTAGTGCATATGAAGCAATCAAAACAAATTATCCATCAAGAAAAATTAAAATATACTTTAAAGGAGAATCACTAGCTTGATTTTTATAAAATAGAAATAATAAAAATAGCTACACATGAGTAATATGCAACATCTCAATGACCTCATAGTTCTCACAGGGATCCACCCAGTTTCCCTATAGAGAAAGGCCCAGCAGGAGTTCCTCTGCCCTCTCAGCCTCAAGGCTTCCTGTATGTTTAACCTCATCAGTCAGGAGCCCTGCAAGTACAGACTCTCCATTTTTGCTATCTTTGATTCCTCAATGCACAGTGCAGTGTCTGGTACACTGAAGGCTTTTTAAAAAGTTCAGTGAATTAGTATGTCTCCTAAGTGGTACTATTTCCACTTAGAAACTAGAGACAGAGATAATACCCTTGTCACTTGACTAAAAGTTGGAAAAGAAATGTTTCCCTGAAGATATTTCCTGCATTACAAAACTATCATATTTTCTGCTTTACAAATCAATCACTCAAATACTCAGTACAGAAAACAGAACACATTCAATGCTGCAGATACCCTAGGTCAGTGACATTCCTGGTGGTTCTGCTGTCAAAGTATGCTGTGCTTCAGCCCCGATGACGATACTCAGAACAAACTGAGATAAAGGTACCTGGATGGATGGTGGTAGTCATCTAGTTCTCCTAAAGCTGGGCAGATTAACATCACATCCCTTCCTACTGAAGTAGATGCTCAGTCCAAAAGGAAGTTCATTCCATGAGACTGAAGAACCATTCCTAACTCTCCTTCCTGCCTGAAGCCCTATGCAACGATACCTTGATTAATGGTATCATCTGGGAAAGGGGTTAGGCTGTTAATAAAAATCTTCCTGGAAAGCATGTCTTAACCACAAAGTTTCTGCTAAACTGCAAACATGTACAGCTCTATCAGACAGAAGTACCTCTGCACAGAGCTTTGATTTATTTTGAGAGGGAGAGAAATACAGAGAGAGAAGTTAATAAACAGGGCTCTCTATTGCCTTTCCCTCTTCATGTCTGCTTCTCTCTCCTCTGTATAGTGGAAAAGAAGGAAAGGAAAGAAACACACGCTGACAGCATCCCTACGCATTGCAAGCATTCGAAAGTTCACTCACCATGGCCCCACAACACTTTCAGTTAGACATGATTGTTATTATTATTACATCTATTTCTACAGATGAGAAAAATTAGTTCGGAGAATTTCACCAACTTGATCAAGGGCCAGCCACATACTTTGAGTGACAAAATTGGGACTTGCATCCCTAACACCAGCACTATACCAATGACAACTGTCTGTCTTCAGTGAGAACTAAACTCCTAATCCAGCATTTTTTACAGCTGGATTTTATTTTATTAAGATATATTCTGTGAAAGCTGATCATATGAATTGGGTCATTCTAGTCATACCCAACTAAAACAGAGTCGAGAGGCGAGGGGGAGGGAGCACTCAACATTGCTCAAAACATTGCTCCAAGAATGTAATTTTCTGCAAGCCTGCCTGATGAAACTGCCTGCTGTAACTTGGAACCAGTTTATCTAAGAGCTGCTGAACCAATCTCCTGTAACTCTAAGAACAGTTTTACCCATTTCTGTCGCTTACAATCAAAACTTGTCAGCTCCCCAAAACCTTATTAGTGCCAATAAACTTTCTCAAAGAGCAATATGTAACATTTCTGTACTTTTATAAAACCTCTACTCTTCTCTGTTGTTCAGACATACCTAAAACAACTCTCATCTACATGTATGCTCTGAATTAGTTTTCTTCCCAAATAAGATGTTTTAATTTCTGAGATTCCTGTCTCTACATTTTATTTGACTTTGACAATACACATACCATAAAATTCACCCATTTAAAGGGTACAGTTTAGTGGTTTATAGTATATTCCGAATTGTGCAACCATCAGAGAATCTAATTTTATAACATTTTCAACACCCAAAAAGAAACCCTGTACACATTAGCAGTCACTTCTCATTCCTACTCTCCCCAGCTCCAGCCCCAGGCAACCACTAACCTTTCCATCTCTATGGATTTGCCTATTGTGGACACTTCACATAAGTAAAATCATACAACACATGATCTTTTGTGTCTGGCTTCTTTCACTTAGCATAACGTTTTCAAAGTTCATCCATGTTGTAGCCTGTGTCAGTGCTTCAGTCCTTTTTATTGCGGACTGTTATTCCATTGTTTGGACAGACAACATTTTGGTTACCCACTCATCAGCTGACAGACATTTGGGGTGTTTCCACTTTTTGGCTATTAAAAATAATGCTGCTATGAACATTCATGTACAAGTTTTTGTATGGATGTATGTTTTCATTAGGCATTTACATTTTCAAAGTGCTTTTACAACATTCTCTCCTTTATGTTTTATATAACTACGTTTTTATGTTGGAGAAAACTGAGGCTCGGAGCAAATAAGTGGCTTTATCACCCACTGCTAGCTAACATTCATTGCTTTGATAAAAGCTGGAAAAGGAGTGTTTCCCTAAAGATACTTCCTACTTTACAAAACCTACACCTTCTGAAGAGCTGGTGTTCATTCAGTAACACCACATTGTTTGTGGTTATGGCTTTGTTTCCTCTAAAATAAATTTCAAGCAACAGTGTGCAGATGAGAAAAATCATTCTTTAGGTAAGGGGTTCCCTAAATCACTCTCAAGTCAATACATAAGGCTCCCAAAGTCAATACATAAGGCAAATTTAAATTAAGCCTTTTAGAGTAACTGAAGGGGAGAATAAAGTGTTTGGGACATGATATTCTAAAGGACCCTTCCAAGTGATGACCTTCTCCTCCTCCCGGAAACAGCCAAAGCTGCTATTCCAGGAGCAGAGACACACGTTACATCTACTGTGCCTGTCTGAGAGCAGCCCTTCCTATCACAAGTCAGATGTGCCTGTGGGCTCTGTCTCCTAACATCAGCCCCAGTTAGAAGACTCCCTGGCCCCCAAGGCCTCAGTGCACAGTGCATTTGTTCTGATTCAGGTAACAGTAATTTGGAGGCATACATTGCTATAGTCAGCTGCATAAACCCCCTTCCCCAACCTCCTGAAACTCTGCCTAGGCCTATAATATTTCTGGTAATAAAGTTCAGAAGAAATGATTAATAATTATTAGTAATATACAAAAGTTGGCTGGGCGCAGTGGCTCACACATGTAATGCTAGCACTCTGGGAGGCCAAGGTAGGACAGCTTGAGCTCAGGAGTTTGAGACCAGCCTGAACAAGAGTGAGACCCCATCTCTACTATTAATAAAAACAGAAAAATTAGCCATGCATGGTGGCATGTGCCTGTAGTCCCAGCTACTTGGGAGGCTAAGGCAGGAGGATCACTTGAGCCCAGAAGTTTGAGGTTGCAGTGAGCTATGATAATGCCACAACACTCTACACAGGGTGACAGAGCCAATCTCTGTCTCCAAAAAAAAAAAAAAAAAAAGGAACATATAACAGCCATTTACTGACAGTTTACTAGATATCTTTTTGCATTTATTTCATTTAATCCTCACAATAATTGTGTACTATTATTGCCTTAGCATTACATGTAAACACTTTGTTATACAGGGAAAACATACAGTTTGGTGGGAGTACAAATTGGTATAACTTCTTAGGAGGGTAATGTGGAAATATTTGTGGAAACTAAAAGTGTAAATACTCTTTGACATGGCAATTTCACTTCTGAGACTGTATCTATAGATATACCTCAGAAGTGCCCAAAGATGAAGATGTAAGAATAATAATTGGAGCACTATTTATGACAGTAAAAACCTAGAAACAAATGTCTATCAATACAGCAGTGACTAAATAAATTATAGCATATCTGTAAAATGGAATACCTGGAGGCTGTTAAAGAAAAATAGATTTATTTATGTGTGCTGATACTGAGCATTCTCCAAGATACATTAAATGGCGGGTAGAAGGGCCAAGATAAATATCATTATGTACAATAATTTATTTTTTAAAGGAGGTATATGTACACACCACCATTCTGGCTGTGTGCTCTTGGGCAAATTATTTAACCTGTCTCACAATGTCCTAATCTACAAAATGGGGATAACAACAATACTTCCCACATAGTGCTCAATAAAAATTGCCTGAGGCTATTATTATAATTTAATGATTATATAATTATGATACTACTAACATTAATAATTTTGTTGTTGTTAGATGGGTTCAACCCCCCCCCTGAAAAAAAGAAAACAATTTAACACATACATCAGCCATTCGGACATTAGGCAGATACCGGGAGTGAGGTAAACAGCATCTGCTCTGCTTCCTCATCCAGCTCCCAGCCTATGAGGGTTTACACTGCCTGTCCCCTTCAGCACTCACCAACAGGCAACAGGCTCTCTGCTTTAGTAGTTTCCAGGGAGGAGGAAATAGCCTCTCAATAAACCCTGAGCAGTGAAATAGGTTTCCACTGCCCAAACAACTTCCTCAGATTCACACAGACTTCCCTTCCTCACTTACTGCAGATCTATGACCAAATGTCACCTCCTCAGACATGCCTGTCTTGGCTATCCCATCCTTGCTACGATCATTCTGTAACCTGCCTCCACTGCCTGCACAGTAGTTATTGCTACCTGACATTACAGCATTTCTTTATTACCTCTTTCTCTCTTTCTGAACATAAGTTCCCAAGAAAGGGAGAAAAACATTGCATTCTCAGTGTATCTCATCCCCTGCTCTGTCCACAGTGCCTACAACACCACCCAGCATAAAACAAGTGCTCAATAAACAAAAATGAAGAGATGGGATTGACATGCAAGTTAAAAGCTATAGGGTGGAAAATATACTAACAAAAAATAGTATTTTAAAAATTGCTGCTGTCATTTTGTATTGGCAAAGTAGGTTCTCAAGACATTGTTCAGTTACAAGTTAAGTATCCTATAGACTCCAGTCCTACCATGTTTACTACATAATTTTTTCCTATGTAGCATAAATTCATGTAAAGCCTTATCAAAATATGTTCAACACATTTAAGCTAACAGTTACCAGAAACAATGTTATATGTTAGTCATAACAATTGTTTAGGCCGGGCGCGGTGGTCACGCCTGTAATCCTAGTACTCTGGGAGGCCGAGGTGGGTGGATCGCTCAAGGTCAGGAGTTCGAGACGAGCCTGAGCAAGAGCGAGACCCCGTCTCTACTAAAAATAGAAAGAAATTATCTGGCCAACTAAAATATACATAGAAAAAATTAGTCGGGCATGGTGGCACATGCCTGTAGTCCCAGCTACCCAGGAGGCTGAGGCAGTAGGATCACTTAAGCCCAGGAGTTTGAGGTTCTGTGAGCTAGGCTGATGCCACGGCACTCACTCTAGCCCGGGCAACAGAGTGAGACTCTGTCTCAAAAAAAAAAAAACAATTGTTTAAAAAGGTACTTCCAGAAAAATAAAGCTCAAAGGGCAAACTGAATTAAACTTGCTTCTCTTCATTTCTTCCAACGTAAGTTTCCTGAACACAGAAGGCCAGAACAAGCATTAACTATTAAACAATTCTGTTAAAGTTTAATATTATGCTATTAAGATTCATAACTATTTTAAGGAAACAGAGACAGCCAGTAGGCACTGACCAAACTAAAAAGGTATTAGCATATTTAATCATAAGATTCGGGGGCGGGTATTGTTATGTTTTTGGTTTTTTTGAGACAGAGTCTCGCTCTGTCACCCTGGGTAGAGTGCAATGGTATCACTATAGCACACTGCAACCTCAAACTCCTGGGCTCAAGCGATCCTCTTGCCTCAGCCTCCCCAGTAGTTGGGACTACAGGCACATGCCAGCACGCCTGGCTAATTTTTCTATCTTTAGTAGAGATGGGGTCTCATTCTTGCTCAGGGTGGTCTCGAACTCCTGGCCTCAAGCAATCCTCCCAGCTTGGCCTCCCAGAGTGCTAGGATTACAGGTGTGAGCCACCATGCCTGGTCAGATTTGGTTTTTAAAACCTTACCAAATAGGGATTCCAAAAAGGAAATCCCTTCTACCTGCCAAAATAACCTCCCAAAGCATGAGGAATTTAAAAAAAATTTTTTAAAAGAGGATACATAGGATACACAGGTCAGTGTTTTTTATGCATTAGTTTTTTGATTCTCAAGGAGTCTAAGAATTCAATATATAAGAAGAAAAGAGAAGATGCTGACACTCATCATCTGCAACACAAAAAAAATGTAAAGTCCTGTTGCTAATGTAATCAGAGAGGAGAATTCGAAAAAAAATTTAAAAAACCACACAAGCTTTACACAAAAGGCATATGTTGATAAATACACCACCAGACTCGCTGAGTCTGGATGATTTCGGCTAGGCAAACAGAAACATGAAATTTAATAAAGGTAAAAAATCTCAAATTTAAAAAAAATCACTAGTTTCTTTTTTTAAACTTGATGTTTGCCACACACTCTGCTTATCAGACTCTGTATCCACAAATCCCATACAGGGAATAAGCTTTAAAATAAAGGTGTGGAGACTTGTTATATATAAATAAATAAATAAAATAAAGGTGTGAACAGCTCTACCACCAAATCACTCTACAAACTCAAAACTTAGGCCTCTAACCTGTAGTAAGTATTGAACTTTCAAGTTATATCAATTATATTCTAAGAAAATATTAAATGAATGACAACATAAGCAAATAAATTGGGCCAGAATTTATTCCTTTGGAAATATGATTTAAAATTTAAATATTTTAAATTATATTTTATTGTATATGAATTATATCAACTTTAAAAGTACATTTAACTATGTTTTTCTTTTAAAATTCTCATTCTGAGAAAAGACATTACTATAAAATAACTGAAGATGGTCTAAATTAAAATTAGTCCCTCCACCCAAAAAATACATATACTATGCTCCACCCAGTGCTCTGTAGGTCTTCACTGCTTGATTCCACAAGGCAGGGAGTTCTACAATCAGAGTCCATGCCCTGTCCAATAAAATGAGAACTGAGATGTCAAAACCAGGTTATACCGTCACATCACTCACTCTTAGCTTACGTAACTGCCTGGGCTTATTTTATAATAGGTCTTCCCTCCCTCCTCCACCTCTCTGTATTAACCACATAAAACTTAACTCTGCTCTCCCTAACTTATGATTAATATATAAGATTTCACCATATTTTCAAAAAGTGAAGAACAAAGATAGAAAACTAACAAAATTGTAATTAATAAAAATATATACAGGCCAGGAGTGGTGGCTCACGCCTGTAATCCCAGCACTTTGGGAGGCTGATACAGGAGGATCACTTGAAGGCCAGGAGTTTGAGACCAGCCTGGGCAATGTAGCGAGACCCCATCTCTATGAAAAAATTTTAAAATTAGCAGGTGTGCTGGTACATGCCTATAGTCCCAGCTACTTGGGGAGGCTGAGGCGAGAGGATTGCTTGAACCTCAGAGTTTGAAGTTGCAGTGAGCTATGATTACACCACTGCACTCCAGCCTGGGTGACAGTGAGACTTTGTCTCTTTAAAAATAAATAAATAAATACACGCACATCCAGTAGTTCCCCCCACTCCACAGTTTTGCTTTCTGTGGTTTCAGCACCCACAGTCAACTACAGTCTGAAAATATCACATACAATAAGGTATTTTGAGAGAGAGAGAGAGACCACATTCACACTTTTATTATAGCATATTTTATAATTGTTCTATTTTATTATTAGTTATTATTAATTTCTTATTGTGCCTAATTTATAAATTAAACTTTACCATAGAAATGTATGTCTAGGAAAAAGCATAGTATATAGGATTTGGTAATATCCCCAGTTTCAGGCAGCCACAGAGGGGACATGGAACATAAAGCCCAAGGATAAGGAGGGACTACTGTATATATAAAAGCGTTTAGAGCATATTCAAAAAATATGAAGGACATTTGCTTTGGGATTACATGAATTATGGACATTTTCTAATTTTTGTTTCATTTTGTCTTGCTCTTATCTTCTGATTTTCCTGTAACATACAGCTTTAGCCCCTCAACCTCCTGAAAAAGAAAAAAATAATGAGAATTTCACTCTTGATTTTGACTTCAATGGGGAATTAGATCATGTTCATATACACAAAAGGTCAAAATGGAAGGAAAAGCAACAATTGGCTAAACAGGTCATAAGTAGATAGGTAAGAAAAAATTTCAGAGAACATTTACAAATCGTTTAAAACCATTTTCATAAGATAGCATTTCCTAACCATAAGTTTCCACAGTTCTTATCTGGAAACTTTAGATTCCCTCATTGGTAAGCATTTATACAACCAGTATTTTCTGAGCGTCTGCTTTGTGCCAGGCCCTGGAACTACGGCTTTTCCGAAGACAGACAGACAGATGAAGGAAGGCAGACAAAGAATGAGAAGCCCCAAGCAAGGTAAATATCCATACAAGGTAAGTAAGGAAAGCTGTGGAGCACAGAGCCTCAAAGGGAGACCCAGAGAAGGTCTGCCTAAGGAAGTAAAATTCAGAGTTAATGAAGTCTAAGAAATGGTTACCTGCCAGTTCCTAGACACCATCACACTCTTGCTTCGGGGCTTTATAACTGCTGTTCCTGTTTCCTGACACCATTCTGTAAAACTCTGCTTGTGTTCAGGACCCTGTGTTCTCCACAGTGCATCCTGTTGTAACAGTAGACATGGTACCATTTCTCTCCAAGGCCAGTCTCTAGCAGTGTTCTGAACCAGGCCCTCTTCCTATCTCCAGGACTTTGATCCTATATGTATCTGACTCTCAAGCCTGCACCTCAACGTTCTTTTGGGATATAATTAAGTTACTTGGATGTAATTAGTTATCTATTAGTTTGATAATTTGGGGTCTTGCTTTTAAGATGGTAGGGAGGAAGGGAGCAGTGCTCAGTATAGGGAATACCTTTCTATGTGCTCTATCCAATGCCCCATGAGTCTTGAGGTTTTCCAATCCGGCTAGTGGTAAACAGCCTCTTATAGCCAGCTCTGTGTCAGTGCCAACCATTCATCCTTCACACACATGCAGAACAAAGCTCAGGAATATTTTAGGAATAAATAACTACTCAGAACACAACAATGTAAAATTTACAGTGTATAGCATCCAATAAAAAAGTACCCAACATGCAAAGCAGCAGAAAAATTATGACCCATATCAAGATGAATCAATCAAAACCAACCCAGAACTGAAAGAGATGTTAAAATTAACAAACAAGGTCATTAAAGGTTTGTACAACTATATTCCATATGTTCAAAATCTTAGAGAGATGTAAGGTATTAAAAATACAAATGGAGCTTCTAAAGATTAAAGCTACAATGTGTAATACGAAAAATTACACCAAATGAGATTAATGGTAGGTTAAACACTGCCAAAGAAAGATAAGGGAAAGTGAAGATACAGCAATCAAAACTATCCAGAACAGAATACACAAAGAAAAGAGAATCAAAGAATGGCTCACACCTATAATTCTAGCACTTTGGGAGGCCGAGGCAGGAGGATTGCTTGAGGCTAGGAGTTCAAGACCAGCCTGAGCAACATAGCAAGACTCTATCTACAAAAAATAGAAAAATTAGCCGGGCATGGTGGTTTGTGCCTGTAGTCTCAGGTACTTGGGAGACTAAGGCAGGAGGATCACTTGAGCCCAGAAGTTTGAGGTTGTAGTGAGCTATGATCATATCACTGCAGTCTAGCCTGGGTGACAGTGTGAGACCTATCTCAAAAAAAAAAAAAAAAAAAGAAAAGAGAATCAAAGAAATGAACAGAGAACAGAGCATCAGTCAGCTGTGGGACAACTTCAAATAGTCTAACATGCACGGAATTGGAGTCCCCAAAGGAAAGGATATGAAGGTGGAACAGAATAAATATATGAGAAAAAATGGGAAAAACATTTCCAAATTTGATGAAAACTATAAACCCACAAACTCAGGAAAGAAACTCAATGAATCCCATGCACAAGAAACATGAATAAAACTACTGTACACAAAGGCATATCAAAATTAAATTGTCTAAAACCAGTGATAGCGAAAATCTTAAAAGCAGCCAGAGAAAAAGGACATGTTATATACAGAGGAACAAAGATAAAGATGAGAGCAGATTTCTTGTAGGAAACAATGCAAGTAAGACAGTAAAGTAAAATCTTTTCTTTTCTTTCTTTCTTTCTCTCTTTTTTTTTTTTTTTTTTTTTTGAGACAAAGTCTGGCTCTGTCGCCCAGGCTACAGTACAGTAGCATCATCATAGCTCACTGCAACCTCAAACTCCTGGGCTCAAGTGATCCTCCTGTCTCAGCCTCCCAAGTAGCTGGGATTAAACGTGCATGCCACCATGCTCAGGGAATTTTTTTTTTTTTTTTGTAAAGACAAAGTCTCACTATGTTGCCCAGGCTGGCAACATCTCTAAAGTACAATAACTACCAAAATATTTCAGTCCAAAGGTCTTGAGTTCTAAAACTCTTTTGACTCAAATCGACAAGCTTCTGTGGCAATGATACCTCTGAACTATAAGCATTACATTTTCTCAGACACTATCATTTCTTTTGGCTAGATTAGATATAATATATTTAGCATCTGCTTTTTTAATACAGTGTTTTACAAAGGTATGAGATAAATAATAATTGTGGATGAATTATGAGAATTTAATTTAACACTAGCAAGGGTTCTTCTTTTTTTTGTCAAGTATATTCTAAATATGTGATAACAAATAACATATTTGAGCAGCATCAATTGCCTACAAAGTACTTTTTAATTTAATCTTCACACAAGCCCACTGTTTAAATGGGAAAGCTGAAGTCCAAAAAAAGGGAAGTGATTTCCCTAAGGATGTAAAGTGGAGGAAGTGAGAGTAGGAAAGGGGTCTGACATTTCTTAGGTTCTTCCTATCGGCCAGGTATAACACTAGCCAGTTCACTTACATTATGCCTAATCCCCATAAATGCCAGATAAAGTAGGAAATACCTCCTCCCATTTTACAATACAGGAAAAAGATTAAGTAATTTGCAGAAAAAAGTTACACAGCTAGGTATGACCAGGTCCAAGTAGCTCTTTTTATTAAATTACTAATGAAATATGTTAAACTAAAGGGAAAACATAAAACGTAAAAATATATTATGAGATAGAATTCTACTCAAAGAGAAGTAAAGCAGAGTTCTTAATGAAAAGGATAGACTTTATTTTATTCATTTACTATAATGGACAATGCCCCCAACAATCCCCTTACAACCAATACAATATGAAGTTTCAGAGTAATATTTCTTCTACAAGTCCTTAAAGTAGACCCAAGTATGATGCAACAAAAGAAAGCACTGGCAGACAAAACAATTCAGTCCAGGAGTCAGATGTCTAATTTAATCTAATGATAAAATCTAGACTATTTCGACAGGAATCAACAAAAAAATGCTCCTCCATGCCAAGGCCAAATCAGCCTACCACCTGTTCTTATAAGGCCCACAGCTAAGAATGGTTTTTTAAAATTCTTAAAGGCTAAGGTTGAGCACGGTGGCTCACGCCTGTAATTCTAGCACTCTAGGAGACTGAGGCAGGAGGATCACTAGAGCTCAGGAGTTTGAGACCAGCCTGAGCCCGAGCGAGACCCCATCTCTACAAAAAATAGAAAAATTAGCCAGGCATGGTGGCATGCGCCTGCAGTCCCAGCCACTCAGGAAGCTGAGACAGAAGGATCACTTGAGTCCGGGAGTTTGAGGTTGCAGTGAGCTATGACACCACTGTACTGCAGCCTGGGCAACAGAGTGAGACCCTGTCTCAAAAATAAAATTGTAAAGGTTGAAAACAATCAAAAGAATAATAATATATGAATAATATAAATAATAAAAATGACATACATGCAAATCAATTCAAATTTCAGTGTTCATAAATAAGGTTTTATTAGGACAGTCATGCTTATTCATTTACATATCATCCATAGAAGCTTTTATACAAGACTAGAGCTAGACAGCTGCAACCAAGATCATCTAACCCTCAAAGCCTAAGATATGTACTATATGGCCCTTTACAAAAGGCTTGCCAACCCCCACTTTAAGGGAATAGATGCCTCATCAACTTTAATAATCTTCTGTGAACATTATTCCTCACAGCCAAGCTTTTAAAAAATAACTGAAGATCATTAATTCAATAAATATTTCTTTAGGACCTATTCCAGGCATTATGCTAGACTATGGAAATACAGTAGTAAACAAGATAAGCAGAGCCCTGCCCTCATCAGGGAGACCAGGACCACCAGTCATAATCAAGTGCCTAAAGTGTTAGGACTGAGGACGTCTACACAAGGAACACAGAACAACCTGGTGGTTTAGAGCATCATCTCTAGATTCAGATTCTCTTGATTTGAATCCCAACTTCATCACAACCTAGCTGTGTGACCTTGACAATTACTTAAAACTCTTGTTTTTTTCCATCTGAAAAAGAAGATAATGGTATCTACCCAATAGGATTGTTGTGCAGAACATATGAGATAATACATAAAATGCCTACACACACAGGTTGAATATCCCTAATCCGCAAATGAAAAATCCAAAACTTTTTGAGCACCAACATGACGTTCAAATGAAGTATTCATTGGAGCAGTTCAGATTTCAGATTTCTGGATCAGGGATACTCAGCTGGTAACTAAAATGCAAATATTCCAAAATCCAAAAAAGTTCAAAATCTGAAACACTTCTAGTCCCGAATGAAAGACATTCGACTTGTAATAAGTGCTTAAAAAGATGAAAATTTAAATTTACAACCTAGTTTTTAGTAATTCTATGTTGCCAATTAAAAGCATATCCCTATTTTTCAACAACCATTTAAACAGAAAAAGGGACAAATATCAAAGGAAAGGCAGGAGGCAATTAATCACGACATGCACCCAATGTGGATAGTAACCCCACCTCCAAAGAATGGTAATCCTGGATCCACTGCAACACTGGTAAAGTGGAGGACCATTGTTCTAAGGGCAAGGCCAGAGAACAGTGGTCCTTAATCAGGGAATGCATTTGAATCACCTGCCCAAGGCTGGTACTCAGCAGGTCTAGGTGGAATTCCTGGGCACAAGTGCACATGTATGTGTTTCAACCACTACCATAAAACATGGGTACCAATAAAAAAAAAAAAAAACTTTCATTTCTTCTTCACATAAGGAAGAATGACATCTTTCCTTTGCCCACTGTACCCATCTTCTAAGAGTAAGTTTAAATTCTACCCTCTTTATGTAGCCTTCCCTGAAGTTTTAAAACCTTATGTTGTTAGTTATCATTATCTCTGAAGGTTTATGACCTTATTTTTTAACTATCATATTCCCAAGAGTATGACTTAAATTTCCCAAAAGACTTAATGAGACTGAATCTTAAATCATTCATTCATTCTACAAATACTGGGTACCTACTTACTATATGCTAGGTAACCGTGCTCAGAACACAATGGGAAGCAGAACTAAGGTGTTAATAAGAGCTAGGACTAGAGATACAGGAAGAGGTCAAACCTTGAAAGTTTGGTCTAGGTGTTCAGGATTTATGGGCCATGGAGAATCACTGAAAGGCTCTAAGAAGAGAAGTGACATGGTTTCATCTATCTCAGAGAACTCATTCTAGAATGAACACAGAAGGGCCAGCTTCTGGGTCTCTTTAAAGTACATTTAAGCAGAAGGTTAAAAACTGAGAAGGAGCTGGCTGGCTATGCAAAATGGCATAAGATCATTCTAGGCAGAGGGTTCAACATGCAATTCCCTGAGGCAGACAAGAGCTAGAGAGTGCTCCAGGAAGACCACTACAAATGCAGCATAAATGAGCAAGTGGAAGAATGTGAGTTTCAAAAGCATGGTAAGAAATTTGGATTTTGTTCTAAGTATGTGTGAAAGTTGTCAGAATCAAAATGGAGTCACTAATGTTTAAAACACAAAATAAAACCTGCTCAGAGCTAAGACAGGCCATGACGTGAGGGTTCTCATGCTTGTATTCTTAGTAAGAAAAACTCCTACAACAGACTCTGCAAAAACCACAACCTTACACAAAGACCACTGCAACCATACTCAAAAAATGGTTCTGCAAGGTCCAGTGTGCTAGAGCATACCCTACAGTCCCAAATACTTGGGGAGACCAAAGTGGGAGGATCATTTGAGGCCAGGAGTTAGAGGCTACAGTAAGTTATGACTGTACCTGTGAAAAGCCACTGCACTCCAGCCTAGGCAACATAGTGAGACTCTAGCTCTAAAAAAAAAGTAAAACCTAAAAAACAACTTTTTTTAATACTTCTGCAAGGGCCGGTCGCGGTGGCTCACGCCTGTAATCCTAGCACTCTGGGAGCCCGAGGCGGTAGGATGGCTCGAGGTCAGGAGTTCGAAACCAGCCTGAGCAAGAGTGAGACCCTGTCTCTACTAAAAATAGAAAGAAATTATATGGACAACTAAAAATATATATAGAAAAAATTAGCCGGGCATGGTGGCACATGCCTGTAGTCCCAGCTACTCAGGAGGCTGAGGCAGGAGGATCGCTTGAGCCCAGGAGTTAGAGGTTGCTGTGAGCTAGGCTGACGCCATGGCACTCTAGCCTGGGCAACAGAGTGAGACTGTGTCTCAAAAAAAAAAATACTTCTGCAAGGACATCTGCCCAGCAACTGCCTGCCCAACCTCATACTGGCATCATCCTTGTTATTGATCTTTGAAGCCAAGGATAATTATTTCAAAACAGTTATGTAATCCTTATATTTTTCCTTTAAAAATTTTTGTTTTCCTTTACCTCCCTAAGCACATAGTTTACAATGGCACGTGTATTCCCACTGCAATGCTCTATTCCCAAACAAATACCATTTCTTATAGACAGCCTTTCTCTGTTTGTTACTTAGGTTGACAAATGGGAAGTCACTGGACAGTTTGTTTTGGTTTTGTAAAATTTCTTATTTTATTCTGCATACATAATCCAGGTACATGAATCAAAATTTCAAAGGCATATAAGGTCACATAGAGAAACAAAAGTCTCCCCCCCCCACCCTGTCCATAAGCCACAGAGTTCCCTGTCCCTAGACGCAACCACTGTATCAGTATTTGAAGAGTTTTAAGCAGGATAGAACGTAAGAACATGGTCTGATAATGTTACATATGTCACCCTGGCTGATAGGCGGAGGATGAGTGGGAAGGACGGACTCAGGGACCAGCTCAAGGCTGCTATGGTGTCCAGGGATGAAATGATGGCTGCTGGGACCCCAGCAGTGATAGTGGAGACAACGGTAGAATTGACAAAACTGATTTTAGCAAGACAGCATTAATGACTATGGCTACAGGCATTGTTATTAATACACTTAGAATCTACAGGTCTAGTATCTCAGAGTTCAAGGAATATGTATACAGATAATGGGTAAGAGAACAATGGATAACAATAGAAAATAAATCACTAAAATATGATGTTAACAATTTAATAATAATGAACTTACTGTGTCCCTATGAAATAGATTTTTTTTTTTTTTTTTTTTTTGAGACAGAGTCTCATTCTGTTGCCTGGGCTAGAGTGCCGTGGTGTCAAGCTCACAGCAACCTCAAACTCCTGGGCTTAAGCAATCCTTCTGCCTCAGCCTCCTGAGTAGCTGGGACTACTGGCATGCACCACCATGCCCGGCTAATTTTATTTATATATATATATATATATATAATTTTAGCTGTCCAGATCATTTCTTTCTATTTTTAGTAGAGACAGGGTCTTGCTCTTGCTCAGAGCTGGTCTCAAACTCCTGACCTTGAGCGATCCTCCTGCCTCGGCCTCCCAGAGTGCTAGGATTACAGGCGTGAGCCACCGCGCCGGGCCTATGAAATGGATTTTATCTCAGAAATGGCATATCTGAAACCAACCCAAAACTGTATTACCGCAGCTAAGGGGCTGAAATGGCAGCTATTTAAAAAAGAAAAATGCAAAACTGAGGTCTTTAATCTATTGCTGTTCATCACCACGTAATAGAAAAAAAGGCTAAAGTCTTCTCGATAGAAGTTTGGAGTATAACATCACACCTATGCAAAGTATTTCCTTCTATTCTGATAACTTAAAATGTATCAGAAAACTCTCACCAAATCACAGTATAAGAAAAAAATATCATTAATGGACAAAATTTTTCTGCTGAATGTTCATTAAAAAGCAGTCATATCTTGTTGAATAAACTATAATACATCCACAAAAAGGAGCACTATGCAACTATAGGAAGGAATGAGAACAATCTATATTATACTATGGAGTAAATGTGAAAGTTAAGTGAAAAAACCATGGTAGAAAACGATGTTTAGCATGCTACCATCTGTCTAATAAAGAGAAGGTATGACTATAACCACAAAATTAAAAATTAAAAAGGTTATCTATGGGAAAGGGAAGGAGCAAGGTGAAGGGGACAGGGATAGAAAGAAACAAGACTTCTTTGAATTTACTGCACCTTGTTTTATAGGTTTGACTTTGAAAGTCTTTTAATATTTTATATAATTATAAAATAAAATAAAATTTTTTTTAATTTCAGCTTATTATGGGGGTACAAAAGATTCTGGTTAGATATATTGCCCATGTCCCTCCCATTCCCCCGAGTCTGAGCATCAAGTGTGTCCATTCCCCAGACAGTGCACATCGTCGCACTCTTCTTGTAGGTATACACCCATCCCCTCCCCCACCCCTATCCCCCCAAGTCAGAACTTCAAGCGTGCCCATTCCCCAGACAGTGCACATTGCACTCATCATGTAGGTATACACCCATCCCCTCCCCCCACCCTAAAATTAAATTTTTTAAAAGTAATCCCTAAATACTGCAAGCAAAGAACAAAGGAACCAAACTATACACCCAGTGGTGGCAAAAACATACAGTAACTATTCCAAGTGACTTTAAAACACAGTAATGTGATTACATATCCCTAATAAGGATGCAAAAAAAAAGACTCAAATACTTTTCATTAGTAGTAGTTTTCATCTTCTTCTGAGACTGAAAAGTATACAGTGTGGGATGAAATAATGAGTAATTAGAACCAATATGTTTGGCTTAGGAGAAAAAAAGACACAGGTATAAGACTGACAAGGTTAAGTAGTCTAGTCTTGCTTTTGAACTGGAAGTATCAGTAACCCCTCATCTGTGCACTAAAAAGACCCAGAAACAACAATCAACCTAGGAGCAATGAGCAACCCCAAGGCCCATATTGTGTTTTCCAAATAATACTATTTTCCATTAAAAGAAACCAAGGCCCCTCAGGGGAATGGATGCTTCCAGGGCTGGGACAGAAAACATACAAGATAAGTCTGGGGCAGTTTATCACACTAGAAAGAAGAGTGACCAAAGTATTAAGAATTCTGTTTAATGGATTTAGGAACCAATTTGAACATATTCCTATTGGACAAAGATGAGGCAATCTGAGCATCAATAAGGATAACAACCGCAATTGAGTGAAACATCAAATATGTTTAAGTCCATGAGTTCACAAGGACATAAATACATACACACAATTCATTGGTTATTTTTGAAGGATGCTAGGGAACCAATCCATTATTTTGAAACCTCGTAAATAATGGACAGAAGTTACGCATTTATCCTGCCCTTTCTATAAAAACAACACAATAGGCCGGGCGTGGTGGCTCACGCCTGTAATCCTAGCACTCTGGGAGGCCGAGGGGGGTGGATTGCTCAAGGTCAGGAGTTCGAGACCAGACTGAGCAAGAGCGAGACCCCATCTCTACTAAAAAATAGAAACAAATTATCTGGCCAACTAAAAATATATATAGAAAAAATTAGCCGGGCATGGTGGCACATGCCTGTAGTCCCAGCTACTTGGGAGGCTGAGGCAGAAGGATCGCTTGAGCCCAGGAGTGTGAGGTTGCTGTGAGCTAGGCTGACGCCACGGCATTCACTCTAGCCGGGGCAACAGAGTGAAACTGTCTCAAAAAAAAAAACAAAAAAAAACCACAACACAATACTTCAAGGTAACCAAATAGTGGATGAAGGGAAAATTCTCTTTGCAGAAGTATTCCATCTAATAAATGGTGAAGTTATAGAATTAAAATATCAACAATTTTAATGCCTAATGAAATGACTCTCTAGGCATTGAGCATCATGGGCTGCTAACAAGAAAGACTAGCAATCATTATCTGTCTACTTACTATGAAGTCTTCTTGCCAAAAATAAATCAAACCTGAATCTGATCCCACCTTTAGATTTAACCACCAGTTTACAGTATATTCTGTATTGTTAACTGTATTGTTAAACTACAATACCGAATAAAATCCAAACTGTGCATAACTTCACAGAACAGACTACCAGGTTTCATCAACAAATTAAATTAGAAAACAAAACATGGAGGGGAACCTATAGATTAAAACTAGTCACAATGTACAAACAGCATTTGGATCCTAACCCAAACTGTTTTAAAAAAATTATGAGACAAGAATTTTTTTTTTCCCAAGAGACAAGGTCTTGCTATGTTGTCCAGGTTAGACTTGAACAACTTGCCTGGGCCCAAGCAAAACAATCAAGAAAATTTT
>CM052436.1:168022687-168083438 GCA_028533085.1 Varecia variegata | reverse complement strand
CAAGAAAATTTTAACACTGGCTTGGTATCATTCACTTTTTGTGACAGTGGTATTCATGTTTACCTGTTTAAAAAGGCTTTAAGATATACATACTGAAATATTTAATGGTTAAAATGATATGACATCTGGGATTGGGGGGTACAGATGAAGCAAAATTGGCTATGAATTAGTAACTGCTAAAACTGGATAAGGGTAAATAGGGGTTTATTATACTATTCCTTCTACACATGTGTGTGTATGCGAAGAGTTGAACATGGAAGGTAGGAAGAGAAGGGCAATCAACTTAACTCTAATTTTCATGTAATAAAAATACCTTGTTATCTTTCATTTCAGTATTTACTTTTCTGATTCAATACATGAAAGAACTAAAAACTAATAAATAATCTAAAGAAACAGGTTTTATGGTAAAATCAATAACACAGAACTGAACACCAAACAAAATTTTATCAGCATCAGATAACATCAAAAGAATTAAAGGAGAAAATGATCAGCTTATATTAATATAGATTATATTTTAATAATAGAAGGGAAACTATCCCAGTTTGCAGAGACTGGCTAGAATTTAGATTTCACATCATTCTCTGAGTCTCTGTAAGTCTAAAACCTAAACACACAAGTAGTAAACAAATCATACCAGCTGCATCGCTGTAAACCACATCAAAACTGTAAAAGGCAGTTCTGACTGCTAAAACCACCCACTTCCTTAAAAAACAACTTTTCTATTCTACTTCCTCACAGTCAGAATCAGAGGAGTACTTTATAATTTATATAGCACAGACATTTGTCCATTAAAGACTCCAATTTTTACAATGCCACACTCACACAATTCACCCCCTGCCTGAAATGCCCTCCCCTCTCTGATGCCTGTTGAACTCACCCAGTCCAGGCTTGTTTTCATTGAGGGCCTCAACTCATATATGTTTTGCAAAAGAGAAAGAGTGAACCTTTTAGCATTCTATTTCCTATCCTCATTAAAAATCATTTTTCACACACAAAAAAATCGTTCTGTAACTAACCAGCAACGCATACAGCTGGCAGCTGTATTTTTGGTCCTTGGGGATATAACAAGTGCTTTTAGTCATTTTAGGCATAAAATTATACGGTCAAACCAACAGTAGTTTCAGGTGAAACAAAATATTACTTCAGGGTGTTTATGCCTAAAGTGGACACAAACCATCCACCAAATATCTTGAGCCATGAATTATGAGACCAAAAATAAAAGTAAATGTTTTAGGGAGAGGCCCTCTGACATCTCCCAAAAAAAGAAAAAAAAAATCAAGGAAAGAAAGGGAGGACAAAGATGATCAACAGCACCCTCTCTAATAAAGTTCCAGGACTATCTCATCACCATCCGCAGGCAGATTCGGCTTTTCTCTTTTGGCAGCTGTCGTTTTTAAAAACAAGAGCCATCAAGCAGGATCCAGATGCATCTGTATACAAACCCTGGAGCCGCCAGCGCTCCGGGCCACAGATGGGGCCACCACCAGCACAATGTTGATCCAACGTCCGGTCGGGATCCTCCGTTTCCACACGGACCCCTGAAGCCCACCGGCCCGCCCAGAAACAAGCAGCCCGAGCCGCTTCCACAGAGAACCCCACGACCGCGGGGCCCGGTCCCGGCAGAGGGTGTGCAGCGCCTTCGGCCCGTCTGCACACGGTGCGGGCCGACGGCGACCGCGGGGACCCCTCGCAGACGCCCTCCGAGCCGCAGCGGCCTCCCCGCGCCACCCCCGCCCTCCCCGCTGCCGGGGCGCGCAGCAGGCCCGGCGGCCCACGCCCGCCCGCAGCCTCCGCCCAGCTCCCTGCGCCGCTTGCCCCGCGGCCCGGCCGCCGCGATCCCAGCCGGACCCGGAGCCCCTGGCCGCCGCACGAGACGCCCGCTCCCGCCCCGCACCCCTGCGGCCGCCCTCGCCCGCCGGCCTCACCTCAAAGACTAGTCGTGCGCAGCGCACGGGGACCCCGGCTCCGACTGAGGCCGCCGCCCGTCAGCTCGGGCTCGGACACCAGCTCCGGCTCCGCCCCCTGTCCGCCGCGCGCTCCCGGCCCGCAGTCCCAGCCTGCCCGGACTCTCCGCCCCCTCAGCCCTCGGCGCTCGCCCCCGCCGCCAGAGCTGGGTGCGGCCTACAGCGCGGCAGCCCAACAACGCGCCGCCCCATAGGCCTGGCGCACGCCGCCACGCCGAGCAACGATCCCTACGATTGGCCAGATCTGAGTGGCGGGGCCTCTGATGGCGGGGTGGGGCCTACTACCTCCTCGGTCCACGGGACCCGCCTAGGTGTGCCGGAGACGTACAAACAGCGGCGGGTCTGGCGTGACAGGCCCACTGGGCCGCAGCCTTGGCCTCGTCGCCGAAGCAGGCCTGGGCTGCTGAGCTGGCCCCGCCTCCCTGTCGCCGGAACCGCTCGATACTCTGGTTGTGGCTGGTGGCATGTCTGTTGAGGCCCACTGCGGCCAGGCGCCGGGATGCGCAGGAAGGCGTACCAAACGGCCCCGTTCTAGGCCGACAGAGGCTGTCCGAGCCAGGGTCAGTAGGGAGGCAAGGGCATGCAGGTCCGGAGCCCAGAAACCGAGCCCAGACTGCCCGCCCTGCCCACTCCAGCGAACGAACGCTGCCCCCCGTGTGGGTTGCAGGTCCCCAGGCAGAGTTTTGGGGCCGGGATGGCAGCCAGGGTGGGATCAGAACAGCGGGGCCTCTGGGCCCTGATAAGGCTCCACAGACAGGACAACTACCTGGCACCTGGGGCCCGGCCTGCTGAATGCTGAATGAACCAGTACCATGCACCTCCACAGAACCAGGGAATGTCTAGACGGGGGCGCTGGCAGGAGCAGGCCACCTACCAGTGACCTGGAGGGTAGCCTAAGAGACAGACCAGCACTGTCCTGCACATTGTTTCTCCTGTTGTCTCATCTGAGACCCAAAAAGACCAGGGGAGACAGACGGGCAAGACTGCTTGTTCTCTTCATACCCATATAAAGCTGAGGTCTGGAGTTGGGCCAGGGCACAATAGTGTGGAATCCAGGCCTCCCTCCCAGCAGGAGCCTCTTTGACATTGCTCCCAGAAGGGTCAGGAATATATTGTCAGTCGATTAGAGTCAGTGACCCCTGTTCTAAGGACACTTCTGAATGTTGGCTTTTTTTCAGATGACTTTATGACAAGACCACAATTCTGTCTCATTCACTTGTTTCCCATCGTTAATCTCTAGGAAAATGCAAATCAAAGCCACCAGGAGGGCTATTGTTGGAGAAGGAGGGGGAGGAGGAAGAAAACAAGGGTTGGCAAGCAAGGATGTGGATAAACTGGAGCCCTTGTGCACTGCTGGTGGTAATACAAAATGGTGCAGCAGCTATGGAAAACTGTATGTGGTCCCTCAAAAAGTTAAACGTAATTACCACATGATCCAGCAATTCTACTTCTGGGTATATACCCAAAAGAAATGAAAACAGGGACTCAGATAGGTATTTGTAACATGTGTTCATGGCAACATTATTCACAATAGCCAAAAGGTGGAAGCAAACCTACTGTCCACAGATGGATGAACTGATAAACAAAATGTGGTACAGTATATACATACAATAGAACAGTATTCAGCCTTAAAAAGGAAGGACATTCTGACACATGCTACAACATGGATGAACACTGAAGACATTATGCTACATGAAATAAGCCACGAAAGGGTAAATGTTCCACTTTTTTATGAGGTGCCTAAAGGGGTCAAATTCACAGAGACAGAAGGTAGAATGGTGTATGTCAAGGGCTGAAGGAAGTGGGGAATGGGGAGCTAATGTTTAGTGGATACAGAGTTTCAGTTTGGGATGAGGAAAAAAGTTCTGGAAATGGATGGTGATGATGGTTGCACATCAATGTGAATGTATATAAAGCCACAGAACTGTACACTTTAAAATAAAATGTATAAATTGGTAAATGTATAAAATGGTAATTTCATATTATATAGATTTTACCATAATGGAAAATTATAATGCTATTAAAATACACATTCGTGCCCATTAATACATGAGTGGATTAATAAAATGTGGTATATGTATACCATGGAGTACTACTCAGCTATAAGAAACCATGGTGATATAACAGCTCTTGTATTGTCCTGGAAAGAGCTGGAACCCATTCTACTAAGTGAAGTATCCCAAGAATGGAAAAATAAGCACCACATGTACTCACCATCAAATTGGTTTCACTGATCATCACCTAAGAGCACATTTAGGAATGACATTGATCGGGTGTTGGGCAGATGTGGGTGGGGGAGGGGATGGGTGTATAGATACATAATGAGTGCGATGCGCACTGTCTAGGGGATGGACACACACATTTGAAGCTCTGACTCGGCAGGGGGGGCGGGGCGGGGGGCAAGGGCAATATACATAACCTAAACTTTTGTACCCCCACAATATGCTGAAATAATAAAAAAAAAATACACATTCATTTTCCAACTACAAAAAAGAAGAAAATACTGTCTTGGGTGGGGGTTAAAAAAAAGAAAAAGTTTGAGACCATCCTGGGCAATATGGCAAGACCCCATCTCTACAAAAGAATTTTTTAATTAGCCAGGCCTGATGGTGGGTGCCTGTAGTACCAGCTACTCAGGAGGCTGAGGTGGGAGCATTGCCTGACCCCAGGAGTTCAAGGTTGCAGTGAGCTATGATCACACCACTGCACTCCAGCCTGGGCAACAGAGGGAGACCTATCTCTTAAAAAAAAAAAAAACTTGAATTAGATATATACATCAAGCAATACGGAAGATAAATGAAGTTAAAGTCATCTGAGGTAATTATGTTGTCCAGGAAGACAGTAAAAGTATTTATTAGCCAACTCTAGGCTTAGATAAAAATGGAAATAGAGTGTATAACTTTCGAACTAGGAGAAGGGGGAAAATTGAATGACTTTTTTTTTAAAGTTGCTCAGTCCAAAAGAAGGAAAAAAAGGAGAAAAAGAAACAAACATAGGTGAAACAATACAAAGCATAAGATGGTAAATTTAGTCACATTAAATACAAATGGACAAAATGCTTCAGTTAAAAGACAACGTATGTTTTTTATGCTATTAACAAAAAAATGGAAAATTTATTTATTTATTTTTTAGAGATGGGGTCTCACTCTGTCGCCAAGGCTGGAGCACAGTGGCTTGATGATAGCTCACTGCAGCCTTGAACTCCTGGCCTCAAGTGATCCTCCTGCCTCAGCCTCCCATGTAGCTGAGACTACAGGTTTGAGCTACCAAGCACAGCAAATTTTCTTATTTTTTTAGAGATGAGTCACACTATGTTGCTCAGGCTGGTCTCCAACTCCTGGCCTAAGTGATTCTCCCATGTTGGCCTCCCAAGTCACTGGAATTACAGGCATGAGCCACTGAGCCCTGCTCAAAAAAATGAAATTAAGAAAGTATGCAGTTTTCAATAGAATAAAAGAAACATGAAGTATGTACAAATCAAACTTAACAAAGCCAGGTGCAGTGGCTCACGTCTATAATCCCAGCACTTTGGGAGGCCGAGGAGGATCACTTGAGGCCAGGAGTTGGAGACCAGCCTGGGCAAGATATTGAGACCCCCGTATCTACACAAAAAATTTTTAAAAATTAGCTGGGCATGGTGGCACGTGCCTGTAGTCCTAACTACTTGGAAGGCTGAGGTGGGAGGGTCGCTTGAGTGCAGGAGTTCGAGGTTACAATCCAGCCTGGATGACAGAGAGAGACCTTGTCTCTAAAAAAAATTTTTGTAATAAAAAAGTAAAAACTTAACAAAAGCTGAGCAAGACCACAATGGACAAAATTATAGAATCCTACTAGGAAACCTTAAAGAAGACCCAAATGAATAGAGAGGTAGACAATGTTCATGAATCAGAAAACTCAATATTGTAAATGTCAATTTTCCCCAAACTGATTTATAGCAATAATGAATTCCCAATCAAAATACCAGCTGAGTGATTGTTATTGGCACTAAGAGGCCAATTTTAAAACTTACATGGGAGAAAAAACTTACACAGAAATACAAAGAGCCACAATAGCTAGGACACTTTCAAAAAGAAAAATAAGATAAAAGGATCAGATATCAATATTTAATTGATAATAATGAAGATAGCTTTGTATTGGCACAGGATAGACCAACCAATGGAAAAGAACAAGGAATCTAGCAACAAACCTACAGATATGTGAATATATGACAAGGGGGGTAACATTGCAGATGGGCAGGAAAAGGATAGCTTATAAACAAATGATGCTAAGATACATGGGCAACCCTACAGGGAGAAAAAAAATGAAACTGAATCCTTATCTCATGCCAGATGCATAAAACAATTCCAGGTGAATTAAAGGCCTAAATATAAAATTAAAAAGTACAAAGATTTCAGGATATAATCTAAGAGAGTATCTTCATGACCTTGGAGTTGAATTTCTCAAACAAGTCACAAAGAACACTAACCAAAATGAAAACACTGATCAATTCAACTGTATTAAAAATAAGAACTGATCATCAGAAGATGCCAAAAATAAGTTAAGCCAGATTGAGAGAAGATATTTGCAACACACATTACTGATAATATCAAAACTATATAAAGAATTCCTATAGATTAATAAGAAAAAGAGAAACAACACATTTAAAAAATGGGCAAAAGACTTGAATAGACACTCATAGGAGACAAAATCAAAATGGTTAATAAATGTGAAAATGCACAATCTCATTAGCAAAATGCAAATTAAGGCTATATACACCCACCAGATTGGCAAAAAATGAAAAGTTTAACAATACCAAGTGTTGACAAGGATGTGGAGACAAAGGAATTCTGTTTTACTGCTGGTGGGCATGTAAACTAGAACAATATTTTTAGAAAATAGTGAAAGATCCTCATGCCAAGTTCCTGGGTCCATATCCTAGAAAAACTCCTTCATACACGCATCAGAGACATGGATAGGAATGCTGCCAGCAGCATGGTCTGTAACTGCCCCAAACTGGAAACAAATCAAATGTCCATCTACAGTAAAATGGATCTGGGAACTATGACATAGCCACACAATGGAACGGTTTTCAGCAGTGAACTTGAACAAACTAAGCTATGAACAGCAACACAAATAAATCTCACCAACAAAAAGAAGCTGGATGCCAAAGCGTATGATTCCATTGATATAAAATACAAAACCAGAAAAAAGCTGTGATGGATGCATAATTGGGTAGTGAAGGCTTTTTAGAAAAACAGGAGACTCACCAAAGCCAGGGCAGAGAAGGAGGGAGTGGTGCCGTGATGGGGAGGGCGTGTGCATGCTGGCAAGGCTATTTCTTGATGGAGGTTGCACAGATGTTCATAACAATCTGTTAGGTTGTATGTTTATATTTTATTCACTTCTCTGCATGTGTTTTATTCCTCAGGAAATGAAGGGGAAAAGGAGGTGCCTCACCTCTGAGGAGCTCAGGGCACGGCCAGGGATGAGGCCTGACAGTGACACAAGGGCAACTGTCAGACAACCTTGTTGGGGGTCTGCTCTTTGCCCATGGAATCTCCCTCCAGTGAGTGGCCAGAAGATAGCTTGAAGGGGATCACACACTTCGTCAAACACCTGCAGGTCACTGTGCCCTCTCCCCCAAGGACAGAAGCCCTCTGTGGACTGCTCCCTCATCTGGCAGTCCTTTCCAGGTGGGGGAACAGGACTTGTAGGCAGAGACAGGGCAGGATATGTGTGAGGGTCCGATGTGCTATATCACAGCCAGAGAGAGAGGCTCTGGCCCTCCTCTTACTTCCCTCCTCTAGAGACACATGGATTTGGTTCAAGCTCCGACTCTGCCTCATATTCCCTGTGTGACCGTGGTGTCCTCTAGGTCTGCGGTCCCTAACCTGTGGGCCTTGCATGGACCAGGATCCATCCATGGCCTGTTAGGAACCAGGCCACACAGCAGGAGGTGAGCAAGGGAAGCTTCATCTGTATTTACAGCTGCTTCCCATCGCTGGCATCACCGCGTAAGCTCTGCCTCCTGTCAGATGAGCAGAGGAGCGCAAACCCTACTGTAAACTGGGCATGTGAGGGATCTAGGTTGTCCGTTCCTTATGAGAATGTAATGCCTGGTGACTAAAGTGGAGCTGAGGCAGTGATGCTGAGGTGGTGATGCCAACGCTGGGGAGCAGCTGCAAATAGATTATCATTATCAGAGAAGTTTGACTGCACAATAAATATAATGTACTTGAATCATCCAGAAACAACCCCTACCCCACACCCCACCTCCATGGAAAAATTGTCTTCCATGAAACTGGTCCCTGGTGCCAAAAAAGTTGAGGACTGCTGCTCTAGGACATCCCTCTCCAGGGCCTGAGTCACTCTCAAAAGCCTCTTTCTGTCTGTAAAATGGGGATGGCCAGAGGCCTGCCCCAGCGGGCACTGAGCCTGAGCCCCAGCCTGGAAGGCAGGAAGCACCTCCCTGGAGTGCATCCTGGCTCGGCCAGCAGGGGGCGGGCCACACAATGGCACCCAGAGTCCCAGGTGGGAACTGGGAACTGCTTGGACCTCTGTGAGGTTTCTTCTAGTTCCGGGGTTGGGGGATGGGACCTCTTTTGCCAAGTATAGTGGCTCACGCCTGTCATCCTAGCACTTTGGGGGGGCTGAGGGCGGGAGGATGGCTTGAGCCAGGAGTTTGAGGTTGCAGTGATAACGCCACTACACTGCACTCTAGCCCGGGCGACAGCGAGACTGTCTTAAAAAAAAAAAAAAAAAAAAAAACACCTTTTTTATGATAAAAATCTGTATTAACAGAAGGCGTAGGGGCTCACCACACTTTTTCAGATCAACTGTAGCAAAGGGAAGACCGTGTTTCATCCTTGGCTTGGAGAAGCTTCCCAAGGTGTCTGGGGTCCTTTTCCCAAGCCCAGGAACCAAAACTGCCTCTGGTGGGCGGGTCAGGGAACCCTCTCTGAGGCTCAGCTTCCCTACCTGTAAATGAGGAAGCAGGACTGTCCCCAGGGTAGGGACAGGCCTCCAGTCCACCTGCCCTCAACACAGAGTGAGGCAGGGCAGTTCTGTTCCCCCAGAGCTGCAGCCCCCTGGCTGTGGGAGGACTTCCAAAATGCCTGAGACTGTGAGGGCTGGTGGGAAAATAGGCAGGGTCTGGGGATCAGAGCAGTGAAGGACATGCCAGTGAGTGATAGAACTGGGACTTGAACCCAGGCCTCCAAGCCTCAGCTCTCTCACATGTAAAATGGGACTAAGCAGCTATTTCTCCAAGCAAATTATGTCAAGTATCCAGCTTAGCACCTCGAACACAGGAAGTGCTCAGCAATAACTGCAACCCCAAACCCTCTATGTAGAATGGAACATTCACAGCAGGTCTCAGGAGGCAGTGGGAGCCCCTCTTTAATGCTGCAGGACCATGGCCTGGGACCCCACCCACCACCCCGAAAACACACCTTCTTACAACTGAGGCCCTGGCCCTAGAGTGGTTCACAAAGAGGTGGCAGCTGTGCCTGCAGGCCCAGGCTCTAGGTGGGGGAAGGGAGGGTAGGCCAGACCCTGGGCTGGGCCTTTGGGCAACCACAGACCTCGGCTGTCCAGTTGGCCAGAAGGACCTTACACCTGGCTCTGGGCCTCAGGACCCCCAAACCTTCACACTGAGGGTCTTAAAAAATGCTTTAGCCACTGAGCTGGTTCCAGGTCACTGTGCAGTTAGTTTAGATAAAAGCTATAGTGTCCTGTATCACCAGCTCAGCAGACGCCCAGGTACTGGCTAGAATCCACTTCTCTGATCCAACCCCTCATTTTACAATTTTACAGAAAAGGAAACCACAGCCACAGTGGGGAACAGTATGCCTCCCCGAGGGTCCCCAAGCAACTAACTTCAGGTCAGACTGGCCAAAGAATTCCAGCCATGGGGAGGAAAAATGGCTGGTTTTCCAGAGATAGTTCAGAACCCCAGAAGCTCCCTGTGCCCCAAACTCAACTGTGGTGCACTGACCCCTCTCCCTGGGCAGGCTGAAGAGGAAACTCCCCTGCAGTGATGGTCTTGGACACCTGGTTCCTGGAAGCAGATGGTTGTTGTCGTCCACAGGGCCTATAGTCTCACGGCACCCTACAGCCCTGTGGGGCCATGGCCACCCACATCCATTGATTCACCTTTTCACCCACCTTCTTCCCATAAACCACAGGCCCCCAGAACACACCCTGGGGAAGAGGGTCCAAACAGAAGGCCCTGTCCCAGGGGCAGTCAGTCACTAGCTGATGGGCACAGTGCTGTCCTCAGTTTGGGTTTCCCCAACATAAAATGCCGTGAAAATCACAATAATCCTGGTGTTCCTGCCACCTGACCCCCAGCTGAGTCTGTTTTCATGAAAAATCCAGCCTGGATGGCTGTGCCAGGGAGAGTGACCAGATGTAATTACATGCCAGAAAGTGAGGAGTCCAATAAGGGCTGGGCCTGAGCCAGGTATTGCCCGGAGGACTTGGGCATCTGGGTACCACCGTCCCTACCCACCCTAGGCCTGCTCAGGACCCACTTTTTCTGCCCCCACCACAGCTGTCACCTCCTCCAAGAAGTCTTCCTGGAACCCCCAACTAGGTCCAGCTCCTGGCCCCTGCACACCCAGCTGTTCCCACACTGGGTTGTGAGCTTGGCCAGGCCAGGGGCCTGCTCACAGCACATGCGCAGCCCTGGCACCAGACCAAACACACAGGAAGTGCTCAATAATCGTTTGTTGATGCTGTGAACAAACCAATTGTAGTCCCAGAGACTTCAGCTCTGCAGCCCCATTGCCCCCGCCTGACCTGTGGCAGTAGAACTGGAGCTTGGGAGCATGGGCTCTGAGCCCAGACTGCCCAAGCTTGGATCCTAACCTGTGACTCACTGAGCACCCTGGGCAAGTCAGTCAGCCACCTGTGCCCTGGCAGACAGGACAACCACCTTTTAGGGTTCCTGTGAGCTGCTGCAGTCACCATCTGAACATCGGTGTGGGCGCTCAGTAAAGCCAGTTCCCCTCTCCTTCCCAGTCAAGCCCTGGACACCAAGGCAGAGATCATCTCTGCTTTATTGGGAAGCAGCAGCCCCTACTGGAGCCTGCATCTTAGCATTCCTGTGCGGCCTTAGGGCCAGCCCCGGCCCCCACCCAACTGCCTCAGCCCATGTCAGGGTGGATGTGCCAGGGGGACCAGACTCCTGTCCTCAAAGCCCAGGCTGGGTCCTGGGTTCCTGGGGGTGGGACAGGGCAAGGCCCAGTGAGGCCAGAGAGCCCACCAGCCCCCTGGAACGTGGGGCCTGGTCCGGCTGTGGGGACCCAGCCTGCTGCATGAGGCCCGGCAGATTCCATAAGGTGTCTGTTGCAGAGGCCCTGGGGCAAGCCCGGCTCCTGCTCGGGCTCATCCTCCCACGCAGGCCGGTCTCCATCTGTGTGGCCTGGGGTCATGGTCCCCATGACTGCCTCTGCCTGACAGCCATACGGGGCAGGCGTCACCTGGGCCCAGCGTAGCCATAGGGGTGCCGCAGCAGCAGGCTCTGGTGGCTGGGCAGCACGTGGGTGTGGTAGTGCTCCACCATGCTGCCCACGCTCACAAACAGGACCTCACCCTCCAGGTAGAACTTGGAGTCCTGCAGGGGCAGGAGGGCGTGGGTCAGTGGGGCCAGGCCAGTCCTCTGTGCCAAGCCTCTGTCTCCCTGCCCCATGCCCTGTCTATAAAATGGGCAGTCAGCAGTAACGATGACACAGTCAGACATGCTTCTGGCTGCCAGGTGTCGCCTTGCGTCTGCCTCCACATTGTGTCTGTGCTCTCCACGTTTCCCCCCACATCCCCTCCATCTCCAAGTGCCCAGCACACAGCCTGCACCCAGGGTACTGCAGGCAAGGTCTATGGCTGACCCTCATCTCCTCTAGGGTCAGCTGAGCAAGGCTAGGCAAGGAGAGAAGGAGAAGAGGGAGGTTGAGGCAGGAGGGGGTGGGGGGGGCAAGCCAGGGTGAAGGATGGGCGGGGGAGAGTGGGACTCTAGCCCACCCGCTACCTACACCTTATCAAGGCAATTCTGCCCTGCCCCTTGTCAAGCCCCAGGCCCAGGGTCCCTGTCCCACCCTGAGCCCCAAGACCAGGCCCAGACCTCTCACCTTCTCAAAGATGCGGTAGTTCCTCACTTTGTTGGAGGTTTCATCCCACACGACCAGAACCTACAGGGAGTGAAGCGGGAAGCTGATGGCTCAGCTGAGAGGACAGGCCATGGGGGAGATCGACCTCAGGAGAGACCAAGGGAGGTGGGCAGCAGCATCGAGGCTGTGTCCTGTGGCCCCCAAGGGTAAGGTGGAAGGGTCTCCAGGCCACCTGCACGGGAACAGCAGGGACTAGGTGGGCAGCCCCTCACCCCTAGGGATCCTTCTGCCCTCAGAGAGCCTCTGATGAGCCTTGAGTAACAGCAGCAGGTGCCTGGTCCACCTGTAACCATCTCTGCTCCACATGGGGAAAGTGTAGCTCAGTGAGGTCACACACTTCATGCTCACAGGGACCTGTGCAGACCTCCTGCCATTGCCACTGCCCACGTGCTCCCCCCTGCATGAACCACATCCCACCACAGAGTCTGGGGCCCCAGCCCTTCCCTCCCCCACTCTCGCGCCCCTGTTGGGAGCTGGCCATCATTGCCCCCAGCTTGTAGGTGGTATTCACAGAACAGATGGGGGTGCTACCAGGCAGGACAGAACTCAGCTGAGATGCCAAGCAAGAAACTGCATGTGGTAGTGATCCATGAACTAAAGCCCTGGGCCCATTGTCACTTGGGTGTGGGGAGAGCCCAAGGGCCCGCCGCGACGGAGCCGTCACCAGCACATCTTCCCGGGTGCCTACCTTCCCTGACTTGGTGGAGGAGTTCCGGATGCAGTAGAGTCCGTCCTGGGGCTCTCCCTGCGGGCTTGTAGCTTTGAATAGCCTAAAATAAGACAGTTGACAGTAAGTCCTCCTCAGGCAGCTCTCACAGGGACCCTCCAGCCCCACTCCCATAGCTCACTCCCACAGTCACCCCAGGGTGACGTGGGAGCAGGACAGAGCTGACGGTTTCCCCTGCACTCAGGGCCATGTACTTGTGGCAGCAACTACCCAACACTGCAGCGAGTAAGGGGACAGAGAAGCAGGAAGATGGGGTACAGCAGGGGACCCAGCAATTCAAGGGCTCTGTGCTGACCTTTCCACTTCGCAGGATTCTGTGGTGTTGACAAAGACTGAGCTGGGCAGCGGCACCTGTAAGAGGCTGACAGCGGTCAGTGTCAAGGTCTGAGTGACCCACCCACACCGCCACTCTCTGAGAGCTGTCCCCTGCACCAGGATCCAGGCTGTGCACGGTGTTCCATGGCCCTTGGCTCCAGGGTTCTGGGCTCTTTGCTCAGGATGGGCCACCCTGGCCTACAGCCCCCCTACCACGGCCCACCCGCTGGCTGGGTGGGATCTGAGCTTGCCTTCTCATAGTCCTCATCTGAGTCCTCCTGGCCCACGTCAGCCTGCGAGAGTTGCCGGGGTTTTTCAAAGGAAAAGCTCCTGAAACTCTGCCCATCTGGGGGCGATCGCCTGGGTGGGGAGAGAGGAAGTCGAGACCACACCACCATCAGACATGGGACGGGCCACCCTCTGCTACCCTCCACGTGACCAAGCCAAGCTCAGTATCATAATCCATGGGGTCTGCCTGCGGCAGCCCCAGTGACTATAGAGGCCGGGGACGACAGGCTCCAAGAGGCCTGTGCTGACTGCCCTAGGCTAGCCAGACTGGCCCAAGGCCTGAAGTCCAAGTCAGGGGTCAGGGCTGCCATGGATGCTGGTGAGGAGGGTCCACACTCGGGGGTCATCACATGCTAGACAAGTGCTCTGTGTGCTCTTGGGAAAGGGGGTCTCAGCCCAGGCTCTGCTGCTGACTGGCCTTGCGACCTTGGCCAAATTACACCCCTCTCAGAGCCACAGGCGAGTGGATGAAGTGAATAGGATGGACAACGCGATCTGACCCAAGGGACACCTGCAAGAGAGCCCTGCACACCTCACACACGTGGCCAGGAGATCCTGCCCAGCCAAACTTCCAGGGCTTCAGGGAGGACTAAAGGAGGCCACACGTGGCACAAGCCCATGCTGGGATGGGCAGCTGGCCTGTGGGTAAGGCTGAGCCCTGGACCACAGCCCCTGCACACGCGACTCTGCAGCTCACAGATCCAGGTCATGGGAAAACAACCAACTACCGAGTATCTGTACCTTTGTGGCCCCTTGTGAACTAGAACTACAAGTGTAGCAAGGGGTTCTCCCAGGCACTTCCCCATAGGCAGCAGGGGGCTCAGAGATGTTAACAGAGCCCTGAGGAGAAGGGTGCCATGGTCAAGGGTGTTTGGGAGCACCGGGTCAGCATAAGCATGAGAAACCTGCCCCTGGGGCTCCCAGGGCCTTCACCTGCCAAGAGAGGCACGAAGCCCACCTCCTGTCCCAGACCCTTTGACCACAGGCCACTGGTATGGGCAACTGTGGGAGTAGGGGACACACTGCTTTCCTGGCACTTCCCAGCAATAAAGCAGAAAGTATCTCAAGCGGCCTCAAGGCCTAGTCCCGGACATGCTCTGCATCCCCAGTCAGGAAAGGCACAAAGGCAGCTTGGGTGACTCCAGAGCCAGGAGTCACCCCAGAGTCCCAGGCAGCACTGGGAAGAACCTGCACTGGGTCCTTGGTCAGGAGGGCTTGCAGAAGCAAGCTGGCTCAGGGCAGCTCACAGCCTGAGCTCCCAGGACAGGCGGTCAGCACTGTAGGCCCCTCACCTGACCCCAGAGCACCCTCACACTGCACAGCAGTAGCTCTGGGAGGCCTCCATCCCCAAGGCCACACTGACCACTGTCCCCGAGGCGGCCAGTGGCTCTAAGCCCACTGCCCACAGGCTGGACATTTCTCAAGGGCAGGGTTGGACGCTACCTGCACCCCTGGGAGGGGCCTGCTGACTGACTCTCTTGACCAGGTATGGGGGTGGCCATTCCACCTAGGCAGGCAGGGGTGATCAGGAAACCTTCCTACCCCTGTACCAGCCACCCCATCGTGGGCTCAGAGTGCCAGGGGCAAGGGGGGACAGGGTGCCAGCTGGAGGCCAGGCCAAGTCAGCGAGGGCTCCCAGTGGCTGGGAGGCAGGGGCGCTGGTTGCAGCACAGACTCACTGGAGGTGGGGGAGCGGCGGCTTCTCTGGCCTGGGTAGCACTGAGGGCCGAGCTGTGGCCTCAGGCACGGGCAGCTTCAGTGCCGGAAGCCTGGGGGCCACGGGGGGCAGAAAGAATCCAGGCCTTGCTGCCTCCCTTGGGAGGTCCTCTTCAGCTGGCTTCAAGAACTTGGGCTTGTTGGCCGGCACAGGTGGGGGCTCAGACGTGGGTGGCCCCCGGGGAGAGAGGTGAAAGGACTTGAGTTTGTCACAGTTCCTGGAGGTGGCAGCAGCCATGGTGGCAGAACTGGAGGCAGAGCTGGCCCCATGGCCAGGGGTCCAGGGCTCCTGGCTGAGGCTAGCACTCTCTCGGAAGCAAGGGGGCTTCCGAAGGCCGGGAGCAGCAGGCACGCTGCCCAGTGGGGGGTCGCTCATCCTTCGGGAGGTAGCGGGCACCCTGAGGGCAGGCTCTGCCCGCCTCAGGCCCATCGGGTCCCTCTTGGAGTCCTCAGGGACCAGGTTGGAATCTGGGAGGCCGTGCTTAGGGGGAACAGGTGGCAGCAGGGGGCTGGGGCCCTTGGAGATGAAGGAGTGGGCTCGGGGCATGTCGGAAAAGGCTGGCTTCCTCGGCACAGGCACTGGGGGTGGTGGGTAGGCCGGCGGATGAGTCAGGGCGTCTGCAGAGCAAAGAGATCCGTATTGGAACCACTCAATGGAGACTAGACCCAGTCCACCCCTGTCAGCAGCCGACCAACCGGGTGTGCAACCCCTCACAGCCCCCTGGGTCCCAGACTGCCTACCACCACCTGGCCCTCCCCTCCATCCTCCACACAGCAGTCCACAGAAGCTTCCTGAAGCCTAGACGTCACAGGAGGAGCCACAGGGTTACCAGAGGTGGAAGTGGAAGAGACGGCAGAATCAAGGACGCCCAGGCCTGGCCGCACAAGAGGAAGGGAGGAACTCCCGAGGGAAGGGGAGGAGATGGGCCTGTCGGGAGGAAGATAAACATCTGTGTTTGTTCATAACAAGTTTAAAATGCTGTGAGATGCCCAGGGGACGCCACATGGACTGTCAGGGATGTGAGTCCAGGGTTTAGAGGTCCCGGCTGGACGTGTGAGTCAGTTGCCAGCCGGTAGATGACCCCAGCTGTTAGCCAGGGACTGAGGGAGGGGAGGCCTGAGCTCCGGGACGGCCCTGGTCCTGGGGTGGGCATCCCTCAAGGGGCCAGCACAGGGATGGAGGAGGCGGGGGCACAGGATGCCTGCAGCAGGGTGGGTGAGGAGTGGATGGCCACCAGGCCAGGGGCAGCTCGGGTGCTGTGCTCGGGTTTGGGAGTGGGGAGGCCACTGGGGCCGTGGATGAGAGACATTTAGGGGAAGGGAGAGGAAGGCCGGACTGCAGGGGTCCAGAGGGAGAGTCGAGCTCACCAGGGCTGGGTCGGCCAAGCTCAGGTGTGAGGTGGGAACCTGTGCAGGCACGGGCAGGGGCAGATGTGGCGATCACTGGCAAAACAGGGCTCTGCATGAGAGGGAAAGTGAGGCAAATGGCCACATGTCCTGGTGGGCTGAAGGCCTGTTGGCGCTGGGGCCCCAGATGGAAGGAGCAGCAGCAGAGGGCTGGACACGGGGCCTGCAACTAGGAGGGGACAGGTAGTGGAGAGCAGGACATGGGGTGGGGGCTAAGGCGGGCAGAGGCCAGGTCAGTGGGGACAAGAGGCCGAGGACCGGGAGGCCGCGAGGAGGATGAAGGGAAGCCTGATTGCAGATCATCCAAGACACAGTGAAATGGACAACATGAGAAGACCTGAGAGACGGGGGCAGGGAGGAGACAAGAGGGGGACAGCGACATACCCTCCTCGCCTAGCCCTGTACTCCCCTGTCACCCTGTGTGACTGCCATGTTGCAGGAGTTGGGGTGGACACTAGGGCCTTGATGGCAACCTGGGCTGCGGCTGTCTCCGTGGAGAGGTGGTAGCCAAGGGACAAGGACTGGCCCTGGACCCACCCACATCTCAATACCCCTACTTCCCCACTCTCAGCCCCAGGGCCACCCTGGCTCCACCTGCCACTATCTCCACCCCTCCCCCTCCACCCTGGGGGTAGGGGAACAGATGAGCAGAGCTGGCCAGCCCTGCCTCTTCTGCTCCGATCCACCTAATACCCAGGCCACAGCAGGGAAACTGAGGCCACCTAGACAGAGATTGGGTGGGCAACCCCAACCTGGGAGGGGCTCTCCACCTACCAAGAGCTCCCGGGTCCCCACCCACCTACCCTCGGGCTTCATGGGCTCAGGGGAGTCGGGCTCCATGTACGAGTCGTCCTCATCATCGTGCTCATAGTCTGCATGGGAGGGACAGAAGGTGAGACTCAAGGTAGTCCAGGCCCAGCTGCACGCAGGGTGGGACAGCGGGGCTCGGCCGTGGAACAATGCTCCGATCACGGGGCTGAGGGTCCAGGAGGCATGGGCCAAAGATGAGGTGGGCAGGATGTGAACCCAAAACCAAGCTGCCAGAGGCCAGAGGCTGGAGAAGCCACCATCACTCTACCAAAGGGACAGAGCAAGGTCACAGCTAAACATGCCTCCCTCTCCTCTGCAGCAGCCCACAAGGAGCACTGGGCCCGTCACTGTCGGCAGCCTGGTGTGGAGAGGCGGAGGAGCAGTGGACGTGGAGAAAGCCCTCACCTTCGTTGTCTGTGGGGTATGGAGAGAGGCTGATGTCCACAGGCCGCTCAACTGCGCCGTAGAAGCTGTCTGTGTCGGAGCTGGAGTCGCTGCAACGCAGGGAGCGGGCAGGGGGCAGGCAGTGAGCACTAAGCCTGGGAGGTCCCTTGGCACTGACACACTGATGCACATGCACACACGTCTACTCTGATACACACATGTGCACGTGCACACAGAGACACACAGGCACACGCAGTGACACACACAGATGTGGACACACACAGACATGGACACAGACATATAAACATAGAAACACAAAAGACACACACAGTCATACAGACACACAGACATACAGATATACAGATAAAACACAGACAAGGACAAGCACACACAGGAACACAGACATACTTACAACAACACACGGACACACACACACACACACACACACACTGTTACAAGCACAGACGCAGGGACTGGAGGCTGTGGTGCCTCCACCGGGTGCTTCCTTCCCTCCTGGCTGTGGTTCTGGCCACAAGTGTGGCCCCGGACCGGCCAGAGGCCTCAGGGCTGGGCCCACATCTTCACCTGCTCCTGCCTGAAGGGGCTTAGTCAATTGGGCTGGCCTGTGGGACCCCAGCTAGAACCGAGGGCCAGGAGCTCTGGGGTTCAGGGAGGGCCCTGCAGGGCAGCCTTGGGTACGCCCAGCCCTCTCTGGGCCTTGGGCTCCTCGTCTATGAAAGAACAGGATAGTTTGTTCCTGTCCAAATGGTCTCTGAGATGGACAGTTCCAGCTCAGAGAGCCCTGCTGCTTGCTGGGCTACCTCACGGATGAGGTTGCTGAGACATGGATCGACTGAGCCGGCTTCCTGGGAGATTTTGGCCTCACCCCGGAGTGAGCCCAGTGGACATCAGGGGCAGGGGAAGCCAAAAACTCTGAGCTGCTGCAAATGCTGGGCCTCCTGGGTGGGGGCAGTAAAGACACGTGACCCCCAAACAGGAACTACCAATCCCTGTGACAGAAACAGACGGCAAGGCGAAGCTGGAGAGGACAGATGGGAACAGAGAAGGATGGTACACATGCAAACCTCACACACACGGAGCATGCCTGGCACCTCCAGAAAACTCCAAGGAGGGGGATCTGGGCCAAGCCCCAGGGGCTGGGAGGAGGATACCTGTGTCAAGCCCAGGAGCTTTAGGGACCCCCCGCCCCATCCGCCATACCCCAGGGCCCACCTGGTGTCCAGGGACAGCTCCTTCTTCTCGTGGAAGTGGCCAATCTCCCTGCGCAGCAAGGCCATCCAGCTCTGTGGGACAACCGGGGCAGCCGTGGACATGGTGCTGCCAGGGTGGCCCCCTCATACCTCCCCCCTCGCTGTCCCGGCTACTCTGCAGCGACCACCAAGGCTGGGGACGCTGACTGGGTCAGCTCGGGCGGTATGACTCAGCACAGCCTGGCCCTCCTGGGGCTGTGGCTCCACCTGAACCACTCAGGGCCCCCCAGATCAGCACATTCTGTGTGGCACCGGTCCCAGGCCCTGGGCATGGGGATGGGGGCTGTGGGCCAGCACCCGCCCAGCTGCCCACGCCCAGCCACGTCTCCCCACCCCCACTCACCTTGCGCTCATCCTCAGAGGAGGCTGAAAAGAACCACGTGCGGTGCTTCTTACTGATGTGGACGATCTTGAAGGGAAAAACATTGTTGGATGTCGTCTCCTCAGCTGCCCGCATCACCCTGAAGGCACAGCACCAGCAGTCAGCACCTGGTCCACAGCCGTAGAGATAGCCTCACCTGGTCCCCTGCCTGGATGGGTCTGGGTATACAGCACCACACTCCAAGGAACATGGCACATCTGGATGGTCCCTGCTTACATGTCCTGGGTGGAGGGCCTCATGCCCAGGCAGATGGGAGAGTGTGGGTGCAGGCAGGGAGCTTACAGAGGGGTGCTGGGCGCTAGGAGGGCCTCCCGGGAGCAGCAAGGCATGGGAGATGAGGACACATCACCCTCAATGCCCACCAGTGCCACTTTACATGGACACTACCCTCCCACCTCCGGCCTCACCTGGCCCCTGGCCTGCCTGTGGGGGGCCCCTCTGGAGGTCTGGGCCCTCACTATGCAGCAGCAGCCCTACATGCATTTCAGGGAATGACTTGTGACTGCTCTGTGGCCCGCTCATCTGGCCAGGATGTGGGGTTTGCACAGAGATCACAAAATTTACCGTGGAGGGATCACTGCCTGCCCGGTACCTAGGCAGGTGTGCCCATCCTAGGCCCAGCTGGCCCTGATGGGCTGGACAATTACCCAGGGCAAAGCTGCATCTACCACTGGGCCCAGTGCTCATGCCATGGCTGGCACACGCTGGAGGCTGGAGGGCAGTGTCTGGGGAAATGGAATAACCCTCCCCAAGGGACCCCAGAGCTTTGATCGACCAGTGCCTGCCTGCCACCCACAGGGCCCTCAGGACTCCTCCCTGCCTTGGCCAGTGCTCTGGGCCAGTTGGGAGTTTTGGCAAGGCTGCCCTACTAAGGCTGTGGCCAGAGTGCAAGCCAGGTCCCAAAGTACATGTGAGGGTCCCGGTCCCAGTGCTAATACCATGTGACCCTTGGCTCCTCACGGGCAGGAGGGGCTGGGCCGGTAAGGGGTGTAAGAGACGCAGACTAATGCTGCAGGGTGCAGGGTCCAGGTGGTACAACCCCTAGAACCATAGCCAGGAGCCAGTACTTAAACCCTTCTCTGTGGGTCTCAAGGGGCTCATAGGCCCACCTGCGCCAGCATGCCCCATCCCATCCAGAGGGCTCGGGCCACTGCCCACCTGCCATTAGTCCAGAAGGCCTCAAGGGCAGACTCGTGGCCCCTCACTGGATGGAGGGCAGCCCATGACACGTGTGAAGCAGGCAACTGGCCCCCAGCCTGGGAGGTCCCTGGAGCCAGGGGCAGGGCCAAGTTTAGGACAGGGCCTAGGTTGGCTGGGCTCTTGGTTCCCTGGAAAGAGGCCACAGTGGGTGAAGGGGCAGGGCAGGGCAGGGCAGGGAGGGAGGAGGGACACAGAAGTCACTGGGCCATGGCTGAGTGGAGACTCTGGAAAGCAGGCCCTCAGGACTTGTCCATGAAGCCACAGGAAGCCCCCAGCCTCGCCCCCAGGTCCTCAGCAAAAGCCTGAGGGCAGAATGTGAGAAGAGGGAGAGGTATCATGGAGGTTGGGCGAGCGGCGTGGCAGAGGCCACGCACAGCCCGGGGGTGGGGGACAAAGGCCATCTCGAAAAGCCTAGACTATCCTTGGGTGAGATTAAGGGGTGGGCCCAGCCAGAGCTGTCGGGGGCACTGACAGGACAGCCGGCTGGCCATGGGGTCAGGTCAGCAGGCAGATGGGCACTCACCGGTTATAGCCACTCAATGAGAAGGCGCCCTGTGGGGAGGCTGACGTGCTGCTCTTGAAGTAGTAGATGCATCGCTTGTGGATGATGACAAAGCGCAGGGGCCCTGCGGGAGCATGGCAAGACAGGGCTAAGCTGCCAGGGGCCAGTGGGCAGATCCCATTCTAAGGACCCTCCCCAGAGGCCCTGGGCAACTTGGGGCCAGGCCTCCTGCCTCTGAGCCCTGCTGAACGGAAGAACAGGGGCTGGGCTGGCTGCCCCTCCCCAGGAATCTACTCTGGGGGCAAATACAGACAAGTTCACGAGCATGCTGGCCAACCCCAGAGCACCACTTCAGGGCAGGCCTGGCCACCCACAAGTTTGGGGGGCTGTGTGGAGGAAGGACAGAGCCAGAGACAGGGCCAGAGCCCAGGGAGGCCACAGCTGCCTTGCTGGGTGCCATGAGAAGCTAGGGACTCCGTGGACCCCAGAGAGGGAGGCTAAGAAGCCCAGAGAGCTTGCCAATGAGAGCCACTGATAGAGCCCCCACTAGGTGGGGAGTAACACTGAGAGCCCCACACTCTACTGCGCAGCCCCAAGCAGCCCCTCCAGGTCTTGTGGGCAGGTCAGTTATAGCCTTCCATGGAGGCACCCAGCACAAAGAGACCAGCTTACCCAATGCCCATACAGAAACTGAACACCTCAACCAGGAGGCCCAGGGAGTCCCTGGCAGAGAGCACTGCCAGGGCAAAGGCATCCAGCACCCGCTGCCCAGGCCCTGATGCTCTTTGGCCATCAGTGTCTCCACACTTGGGCATCTCCCAGGCCAGGGAGCTCCCCCTCTCTCCCAGACTGCTGTCCTGGGGGCCAGAGCCCAGGTCTCACACAGCCCCAGAGGTCCAGCACTCATCCAGGTCTCAACTAGGCATATGGGTTCACTGTGGACCAAATGTCCAAGCAACTCTCTGAACACCCACATATGAGGCAACAGCAGCACCAAGGGCCAGACCTAGCAAGCCACCCAAGGTACCCTGGTCCTGGCTGCAGGCTGAAGATCCTGTGGCCAGCTGGCCAGCACCTTGCACTAAACGCCTTTCCTGTCTCTTTGCCAGCTGCACCACCTGGACTCTGCCAGTCCTGGGGGCTGGGGAGGCAGATCTCAAGTCCCCCTGGAGAGCCAGCTGCCAGACAGGGAAAGGAAAGTCCAGAGGCCCACCGTGTGAGGAAGGAGAGGCTCAGATAGACTGCTTATTTGTCCAAGGAGCAATCAGGGCTCAGCTCCGCCCATGTCCTCCCACTGTGCCCCCCACCCACCCAGGGGACTCACATTTGAGCAGCTGCAGCTGGGTACCACCCTTCTTATGCAGGTATCCAGCTTTGGCCACACCCCCAGGCATGGTTAGCAGATTCTGGGCACCAATGGCCTTCATGGGGACTGGCCAGTGCATCTCCTCAGCCGCCATGAAGCTGTGATAAAAGAGGAAGGGACATGGCTCAGCCAGGGCTGGGGAACAGGAGAAGGCTTAGCTGGGGCACTTGGGGGAACACTGCCAAGATCCAGGAGACAGCATGGAGGGTAAGGCAATGAAGGACGAGGAAACCCCTTTTCTGAAGGCCTCAGGCTTCCAAGTGGGCCCCCAGGAAGACAGGGCCACCTGGTCCACTCGGTCAGCCCCTGGCCCACGAAGCCACACACCTGGCCTTCATGGAACCTGAGGGCTAAGCATGTCCTTTATCCTCCCTGGTTCATTCAGCACACACCTACTGAGTGCAAGGCCCGGTCGGGGCTGAGGTGCAGGATGAATGAACCCAGGAACCCAGCCCAGTAAGGCAGGCCTTAGGCCATAACCACCCCAAGCCCCAGTGTTAGGTGAGCCTATAATGGAGCCTGCCCTAGACAGGAAGCAGGATAGTAGATAGCCAAGAGCCTGGTTTCCTGGTCAAACAACCTGGGCTCACCTGGCTTGGCTTTCTGAACGATCCCTAGGCCTTAGTTGCTGGAGGACAGAGTGGACCCAGCCCGGCACAAAGCACACCCTCCTCAGCAGAGGCTGGGACCACAATTTGGTGGATGGGCTGGTGTCCACCCCATCTGCCTGGAGCATCACTCACCTATGCTGCCTGAGCCCCCGTGGACCACATAGCCCATGGTCACTGGTGACTGCCTTGGGGTTGACCCAAGCTCACAGGACGCAACATCCCAAGCCCTGGCATCAGGCCCTGCCCCCTACTCATGCTCCAGCTGTCCGTCTTGAAATTGGCCAGGCTGTTTCACACTTCCACCTATCCCAGGAACGACCTCCACCTCTTCCCAGGCAGAGAACCCCTACTCATCCTTCAAGACCCACATTAAGAATTCCCTCTTCTGGCCGGGCGCGGTGGCTCACGCCTGTAATCCTGGTACTCTGGGAGGCCGAGGTGGGTGGATCGCTCAAGGTCAGGCATTCGAGAGCAGCCTGAGCAAGAGCGAGACCCCGTCTCTACTAAAAAAAAAAAAAAAAAAAAAAAAGAAAGAAAGAAATGATCTGGCCAACTAAAAATATATATAGAAAAAATTAGCCGGGCATGGTGGTGCATGCCTGTAGTCCCAGCTACTTGGGAGGCTGAGGCAGTAGGATCGCTTGAGCCCAGGAGTTTGAGGTTGCTGTGAGCTAGGCTGACGCCACGGCACTCACTCTAGCCCGGGCAACAAAAGCGAGACTCTGTCTCAAAAAAAATAAATAAATAAATAAATAAATGAAAAAGAATTCCCTCTTCTGTGAGGCGCTCCAAGTGCCCAGTTACACTGTCTGCCACCTGTGGTCCCACTAAACGGTACCACCCCCTAGACACACACACACACACACACCCTATACTGTTTTGTCTGTACCTGCCCCACCCTGGGCAGGTCCTGCCTGGGGACCTAGGGGAGTTGGATGGCAGTAGGCATGGAGCAGCTAGGACCAGACCCAGAGGACCAGTCCAGCTGGGACTTGTCCCACTACAGCTCCAACCCCAAAACATGTAAGGAAAACCACTCCCTGCTCTTAGCAAACCAGCAGCTTCCATGAAATGTCCAAGAGGGAGGTCACTGCCTCGGAAGACCCAGGCTGCCTTCTGCCCACTCTACCTGGGTCACTCCCCAGCGGCCCATCTGCACATAAATCCAACCCTCCTGGGACGGCCTCCCGGTACAGGGTGCCCAACAATAGGGCTTGGAACAAAGGCGCGGACACACCCCTGCCTAAGCCTACCCACCCGGCCCAGCCCCTGACAGAGCCCCGCAGTGGGGAGGAGAGGGTGCCGGGTGCCCACGCCCAGACACGGAGAGGTGCTGGTACAAGAACGAGCCTCGCGCCCGGCCAGGAGCCCCAAGACCCGCCCGCCTTTGTTCCCGCAGGAAGCGCGCGAGCATCGCCCGAGGGTCCCGGTCCGGGTCCGGGGTCGCGGTCCAGTGGTTTACGGCCCAGGACTGAGCCCGGGACCGGGGCCGGGGGTCCGGGTGGTACTCACGGCGTCCACGCCGGCTTCCCGGGGGCGGCCCGCGGCCGCCTCCCCTGCGCGCACCGACACAGCCCTGGGCCGGTTCCTCCGGCCGCCGCCTCGTCCCCCGCGCCCACCTCCCGCCGGCCCCAGCAGCGCGGTCGGGGCCCGGAGCCCGCCATGCTCGCCGCGCCCTCGCCCCGCGCCCGCGCCCCAGGCCGGGCAGCCGCCGGCTCCGCCCCTTGTAGGCGGGGACGGGCAGGTGAGGACTCCCGGGCCCGTCTTCCCGCCCCGCACCGCGGGTCAGCCTGCGCCAGGCGCCCCCTCCGCCCCCTCCGGGCCTCAGTGTCCCCACCTGCTACACCGAGGGTGGTGGGGGCCGCTGGGGACGGAAGCTGCCGAATATCAGTGCAGCCCGGAATCAAGAAGCCTTCCATGCAGAGGAGGGTCCAGGCGTCACCCCCCAACACCTGTGAGTCCAGGTCCCAATCCCACCAGCCACCCTGGAGGGAGCTCCCGTGGAAAAGTTGTTTTTCCACCAGGTCTCAGTATGTACCTCTATAAAATGGCACCCTGCCTCTGAGGGCTGTGTGGGGTTGACAGAGGTCTGGCTGGCCCAATGCCCCCACCTCTTCTTACCCACCCACCCCCACTCCGCTTTGCCTGTGTGACTCAGTGCGCCTCCAACCCGGGATTCTCCAAGGAGCAGGGGGTCTGGTCCTGGAGACTCCCACCTGCTTGCCCATGTGCAGGCACCTCTCCCAGAAGAGTCCCCCAGGCTGGCCAAAGGCTGGTGAAGGCCCTTGCTGGCCTCCCAGGCACCTGCCTCCTCCATCTTCCACCTGCATAGGAGCTACTACTGAGATGAGCCACCTGCGGCAGAAGGCGGCAGGAACGCCCATGGGCCCTGAGGTGGTAGCACTAACGCGCACACCCAGCTGTCCATACTGGGTACCCAGCTCAGTGCTTCAAGTCCTCCTCCACCTCAGGCCAGCTCTCTGAGACTCTTCCAGCATCCACCCTTCAAACCTCACTGCAGCCTCCATCCCACCTTTGTGCCTTTGTCCCCAGTGCACTTGCCCCTCCCTCCACTGCACCGTACCCAGCCCTCCTCCTTCCAGCCACCCTACCTGTCCTCCTCCACAGTGCTTCTTGGCAGCCCCACCATCTCTCCTCCTCAGGTCTCCCCTGCCTCCAGGGTCTTTCCTCCAGGACACCCCCAACATGCACACCATTCCCATCACTGCTCTGTGCTGAGCCTCTGGGGCCACCTCATGCCCACCTCAGGGCCACCTGACCCTTCCTGATGCAGCCCCTGTGGACCCTTCTCACACCCTCTCCTCCTGCCCTTGACCTTCTGTGCACCTGTGCCAGCCAGACCTCATGGCTCCATTACCCAAATCCATGACACAACCACCTCCAGGCTGAAGTCCATGCTGTGTCCACTGTCTACAGCTGCGACTGAACTAACTCAGCCTTCAAGAGTTGGTTTGAAAGAACACCAATCCTTCACAAACTCTTCCAGAAAATAAAAGAGGAGGGAACTCATTCTGTAGGGCCAGCATTATCCCAATACCAAAACCAGACAAAGACATCACAAGAAAAGAAAAATACCAATATCCCTTATGGATATAGACATAAACATCCTCAACAAAATACTAACAAACTGAATCTGAATCCAGCAACATATAAAAAGGATTCTACACCAAGACCAAGTGGGATTTAATATTAATCCAAAGTTGGTTTAATATTCAAAACTCAATTAATGTAAAACACCATATCATGAGCCATCACACCTGTAATCCCAGAACTTTGGGAGGCTGAGGTCGGAGGATTGCTTGAGGCCAGGAGTTCGAGACCAGCGGGAGGAAGAGCAAGACCCTGTCTCTATAAAAAACAGAAAAATTAGCCAGGCGTGGTGGTACATGCCTGTAGTCCCAGGTACTCAGGAGACTAAGGCAGGAAGATGGCTTGAGCCCAGGAATTTGAGGTTGCAGTGAGCTACGACACCACTGCACTTTAGCCCAGGTAACAGAGCGAGACCCTGGGCCCCCCACAAAAAAAAAACCCACCATATCAATAGAATAAAGGACAAAACAACATGATCATCTCATAGATGAAGAAAAAGCACTTGACAAAATTCAACAATCCTTCATGATAAGAAAACCACTCAACAAACCAGGAATAAAAGGAAACTTCCTCAACCTGATAAAGGGCATCTATGAAAAGCCCACAGTTCACAGTTAACATCATACCTAGTGGTAAAAGCCTGAAAGCTTTTCCCCCAAGAACAGAAACAAGGTAAAGATGTTTGCCCTCCCCACTTCTATTCAACATTGTACTGGAGATTCTGGCCGGAGTAATTAGGCAATAAAAACAAATAAAAGTTATCCAGATTGGAAAGAAAGAAGTAAAACTATTCACTGATTAGATGATTTTATATATAGAAAATTCCAAGGAGTCCACTAAAAAGGTATTAGAATAAACAAGTTCAGCAAGGTGGCAGGATACAAGATCAACACACAAAAATCAACTGTATTTCTATATGCCAGCAACAATCCAAAGATGAAGGTAAGAGTTGCTTCAAGTGTTCCTTCTTTCGGGCTCCACACCTGGGCAAGGTTCAGCAGGAGGCGTTGGGGCAGGTTACAGCCCTACCTATTTCAGCTCAGTGGCCAGGCAGGGGGAGGCCTATGAGAGGGGCTCATTCCCACCTGCCTGCAATCCCACTGTGGGTAGAATGAAGGCTCTTAGGAGGCCACTAACTGACCTTGGCTGGGGAGGGCAGGTGGTGACAAGGCCAGCCAGGTTGTGCTCCACCTTCACCTCCCCTGGGAATGTCCTCACTTCAGGCACAGACACTGACACTCTCAGCCCATCTCCAGAGGATGGGCTATCCAAGGGGAAGCGCATCCCTGCTGCCCCAACCTCCTCCACCCAACCTGGCCCTGCCCTGCACCAGTGGGTGGCACCTGTCCAGAAGCCCAGCACCAGGCCAGTCTGAGAGCAGAAAGGGGAAGTGGCGGCAGCGGGTGAGGATGATGACAGGCCACAGTGGCCGTGGTGACCATGCAGCTCTTGGGGAATTTCAGCCCAGCTTGCGGACTACAGCCCCACCTGTGCCTGGGAAAGCCGAGGGGCATCCCTGAGGGGAACCCACACACCTGGCTGGCCTGGCCTCCACATTTACTCCCTGGCTGTCCCCCTCGGTGCCCACAGTACTGCCTCAACCACAGCACCAGGTACCCGATGGTCAAATTCTATTTGTTCATCCCAGGGGGCTCCACAGCCTTTCCTGCCAGCTCACTGGGAGATCTCATTCCCCTATTCTGTAGAGGCAGGCACCCCCGTGGGGACCTGTCACCGTGTGGCTGGGAGGGAGAGTGCTGAATACTTAGGTTCAAATCCCACTTGGGGCACTCTAGGAGGCTGAGGCAGGAGGATCGCCAGAGATCAGGAGTTCAAGACCAGCCTGAGCAAGTGCAAGACCCTGTCTCTACTAAAAATAGGAAAAATTAGCCAGGCAGACAACTAAAAATAGAAACGAAAAATTAGCCGGGCGTGGTGGTGTGCACCTGTAGTCCCAGCTATTCGGGAGGCTGGCAGGAGGATCACTTGAGCCCAGGAGTTGGAGGTTGCTGTGAGCTAGGCTGATGCCACAGCACTCTAGCGTGGGCAACACAGCGAGACTCTGTCTCAAAAAATAAATAAATAAAAAATAAAAAATTTTTTTAAAAACCAAACTCAGGGCCCTTCCTCAGCTGAGCCCCACTTCCTCCAGCATCCACTCCTCAGAGGCCCCTTACACCCCGGCACTGCCAGGGCAGCTGCCATCTGGGCGAGACTCTGGAGACGCAGGTCAATGTTGGGGCAGAGCTGGTGGTGGCTGCAGGGCTCTGTGAGCCATTCCAGAAGGTGTGTGAGCCTTACGTGTGTGCACATGCATTTGAGCCTGCATACTGTGTGGGTGTGCATGTGTGTGCAGGCTAGGGACAATGGGCAGCTGGGACACACTCTCCAGGGCTCTGTTTCTGTGCTCATCTCCCTACCTTGTCTCAAAATGGGCTCAGGTCACCCAAGGCCTGAGGCTGCAGGAGTGGGGGTAGGGCAGGCAAGTGAAAACCACTATCCCACAGAGACTGACGGCCCCACTGAGCTCCACTAAGTCAGGCTCTGTGGCTCCCACCACCCTGGGGCCCTGTGAGCCCCGAGGAGTACGCAGTCATCGCCTGTGCAGGCCAGCATGCACTGCGGCTCCACATACCCAGTTAACGTACTGACAGTGCACTTGCATAGGACGAGTAGAAGAGCTGCATGGGTCTCATGTGGGAGGTTATATGTGCACACACTAGTGTGTGTGCTCATGAGTGCATGTATGCACACAGGTGTGAGCCTGTGTATGAGAGGGGGGTGGGGGCCCTGGAGGGCTGGACTCCTGCAGGCTCTCCCCTGACACCTGCAGACATGGCTGAGGTGAGGGAGCCAGCAGCTCATGTGACTACAGTGTCAGGAACTTATGGTTACTGGTGACCAGGCCAGCTCTGTCTGTGGGAGCTGCAGAGCAAGGTGGGGCTGGGGGGGTCTCATCAGGGAAAAGACATCAGATCCCCCTAGCACACTCATTCACCCACTCAAATATGTGCACACTCTCACTCACATGCACACACACATTCATACATATACATGCACTCATTCTCACACATGCCCACTCACATGTATACTTGTGCATGAATGCTTACACACATACACAGACATGTATTTGTTCACACTCACACTCATGTTCTCATACACACATTCATGCACTCACACTCATTCACACAATCACACATATACTCACACACGTACACACACATACTTGTTCACACTCATATTCCTACAAATGCAAGACCTGTCATGGGTGGTCCCCAGTGCCCTGGGTAGGCAGCTTGGGCACAGGTCAGAATACTCATTACCACCTTGCCCTGTGTGGGCCCAGTGCCAAGTTCTACCTGACAGCTCACTAAATCTCACAGGGCCCACATGAGCTTGGTGCTTTACTCCCATTTTACAGACTAGGACACTGAGGCCAGAAGAGGCTCAGGACTTGTGCCAAGTGTACTAGGCACTCGTCTCATGGGCCAGGCTCTGTGCTTCTCAGTGATCACCCCACACCCAACACCCCGAAGTTCAGACCAAAATCATCCTCACATCACTGATAAAGACACCAAGGGTCAAAGAGGCTGAGTAACTCGCCCCCAGGCACACAGACAGTAAATGGTGGTGCACTCACCACCTCCCCAGCCTGGCACACAGTGGGAGACTGGTGACGGTGGTGCCATGAACAGGCAGGGCGGCTTCCATGGGGGGGGGGGGGTTAGCCCTGGGCTGCTCTGCATCACAATAGCTCCTCTGTTCTCCCCTTTCAGTTTCCCCTCCTCTTCTTCCTCTTCCCAGAATCTTTCTCTCTACGAGAATCAAAGTCAAAATTCTCCTATAAAGGCGCAGCGATGAGCCACGCCAGAGAACCCACTGCTGACCAGGGGCAGGGCTTCGTGAGGCAAACCCTCCACCCAGCAGGTCTCTGAGGCCCCTGTGGGTCCTCTGTGCTGTGCCCGGGCCCAGAGCACAGCACTCACCAGGTGAGCAGCGGGGACCTCACACGGCTCTCTGTCCGCCCAGCACATGTACCCACACCGTGCACAAAGTGTCTGTACACAGGACCCAAATACCAAGGCCACCGCAGGCAGGGTGTGGAATGGGAAGGGCTCACCCAACCTGGGCCCCCACCCCAGCAGGCTGGCCCCCTGCCTCCCTGCCTGCTGCAGCCTAAGCGGCACATGATGGGGGCAGGGGGTTCCGGCAGGTCCCTCTCTGGGCTCCCTCTGTGCTTGTCCAGCTCTGAGGTCTCTCAAGCCAGAGAGGGCCCACTCTCCTCAGAGCCTGTCGTTTCTTGAAGGCCCAGGGCCAGGTCCTATGGGCCCCTACTGTCAGCCTTGATAAGGCCGTGGCTCCTGTGTGCCCCCACCCCCAATGGTCCTGCAGGTGCTAGGACAGTGCCGACGTGACTCCCAATCCCAGGGCCACCCCACTGACCTGATGGCACTGACCCAACAAATGGTTCTCCTCCTCCCTGGCGACCAGCTGGGCGCAGGTGTCTTGGGGCCCAGGGAAGCCATGCAGCTCAAGAACTGTAGGCCAGGGCCTCAGCCTTTATCTCCCAGACAGGAGAGGCTTGCTGCCCCGGGCTGCCCATGCGCTGCCTGCCTCCGCGTGCCCACAGCTCACTCCTGCTCCATCTGGGGCCTGTGGCCACCAGAACTTCCTCCCTCCTTCCTGTTGCCGGCTCCCTGAGCAGCCCTTCCACTCTGGGAGGTCCTGAAAGCCGCCTGGGGCCCGCGGCTGCCCCCATCAGGGCTATTTAGTCAGCTGGGTTTTAGCCCCACCCACCACTGTGGTCAGACCGCCCTGGCTCTCTGGGCTGCAGGGCAAGACCAGCTGTGTCCCCTGGGAGGAAGCTCTCGGCTGCCCCCCCAACCCCCTACCCCCTCTGCATACTTGCTGCTTCCTAGCAAACTATGAAGCCCCTCACACCCTCGGGCATCGGGCCCAGCATGAAACCAGAGTGTACGCACCACATGGGGAGCTCACTCCCTCACCAGCATGCTCCTTCCACTAAGCAGACGCTGCTGCCGGGCTCTGCCCTCTGAGGCCACACAGAAGGCTGTACCTCTGTGGGTTTCAAGGTGGCCACCTCTGTGCCCTATGACACCAAGGGACTGAGGGACCAGGCCTGAGCCTGGCCCACGCACTTCTCAATCACCCTCCCCACAAGGCCTTTTTGTGTTCCCCGGTCCACCCCTATACCAGCTCTGCTAACATCTAGCTTGCTAAAGCAAATTATGGCCCGCGAGGGCTCCTGTCACTCCCCGGCCGCTGTCTTGGGTCCCACTCAGAATTCCACTCCTCCTGGGCCTGCTCTACCCCCACCAAGCCGTTTCCTTCCCTGCCTGGGCCCACAGCTGGACTGGGGAATAGGGACTCCAACACAAGCCGTGGTGTGCTGAGCCCCCCGCACTCCTCCCCTAAGCTTGAGCCTCAAGGTCAGAACTCCCCCAGGGACAAGACTCTCGTGAGGAGGCAGCTGGAGAAAGGAGCTTTCTGGGGCCTGGAGTCACCCCCATGGCAGGATTTGAGGGTGACAGAAACCACAGACCACAGGGCCCCTGGGAGCTGCAGTGGCCTCATCTTGCCCACCAGGTTTCCCAGGGCACGGCCCCACACTCTCACCTTTGTCTGTGGTTCTGGCTCAGCAGGCCCTGGATACCAAGCCCCCATGACTGGCCATGCAGGCACCCAGCCGTCCCCGAGGCCTACGTCTCGGGGCACCTAAAAAGGGTGGCTCCCAGGCTGAGGGAGCTTCTGTCTCCCCAGCTGTGTCCGCAACCACAGACCTGCTGCCAAGGGGCCCTGCCACCTAGGGGCCTGTTCAGGCTACAGACCACCTGCTATCTCCTAGACGATGAGGAGCTTTGGCTTTTGTGTCTGGGCCCTCCTTAAGGTGGGCACAGCCACCCTGGCCTCCCCCAGCCTGTGCCAGGCAAGGGCAGACCATGCCTTCAGCAGAAAGGTGGACACAACAGTCAGACAGACAGACAGATGACACAATGGGGAGGGTTAGAGTGAGCCTCTTCTCGTTTTTGCAGCAGGATTGAGATAAATAGCAAGTGAGGAACCCCTGGGCCACAGACCAGCCACGACAAGCTGGGGGACAGTTCTCAGATGGAATGTAGGCACCAAGGAGCCGTGGGGCCCAGAGGGTGCTAGATCGGGAAGGGCTCCCAGAGGACGGGCCCAGGTTTGATGGAGGAGGAAGAGTTTGCTAGAATGGGGGTAGGGTGAGGGAGTCACAGGCAGGACAGGGGCTCATATTGAATCCACAGACAAGTAGGTGGCCAAGGCCTGGGGAGGTTAGGGGTGCAGATTCAGGGACAAGAACCCACCAGGATAACAACTGGGACATGTCACCCCTTACTAGACAGACAAATGAGACCTGAGGTGGAAGCCAGAGTCAGACCTCCCCCTTGCCCTTGCCCCACCACAGGTCAAGGGTCATAAGCACAGCAGAGGTAGGAGTGAGCAGAGGGCCAGGTCCCCTCCACTCCTCGGCCTGGGCCCAACCCCAGGTCCAGCACTGAGAGGCTCCAGCCCAGAGGAGAGAAATAGGCTGCACGAGGGGGTCCTGTGGGAGAAGACATGTGCTGTCCCCCCAACCCCAGCTTCCCAGAAGGCCCCTCCTCTCTGGGCCTCGGTTTCTCCAAGTGACCTCGCATCTCCTAAGGCAGCAGTTCACCCCCACCTCAAGTAACACTGCCATTCACATTCCTAAAAACAGGATGTTCAGGCCTCCTCACTCAGTAATGGTGACTCCATTACCTTTACTCTGTGCTGGTAACCATGGAGATGACCCACACCTGCATCCGCACAGGTAGATACACGTGGCTAGGGTCAACTACCTTGGGCAGCCCTGGTCTCCCACTCCATCCTCCCCTGCCCCAGGCTGATGCCTCAAATTTCTAGGCTTGGGGACCTCCCACCATGCCAGACACAGGGCCCTTATGACGGTGGGTGGGTAGGGCCAGGCAGGGGGCCAAGGGTCAGCCTGAAAAAGAAGAGAGAAGGAGAGCTTTCACAGGGTTCTGCTCAGGAGCACGGCTATCTGCAACCAGCCCCCCTGCCCTGGCACTCAGGCCTCACGCCTGCCTCACCTCAGTACTCACAGCCCAAGAGGGTGGTCCTGCCATCATCTGCACTGGAGCAATGAGGAGACTGAGGTTCAGAGAGGAGGGCACTCTCTGGGCCAACAGCCAGGGATCAGTGGCATGGGGACAGCAACCTGCTTCCCTGACACCCTGGGCCCCCACACCCAGCCTGCTGCCTGCTTGCCACCTTCAGGAGCAGCTCAGGCACCGAATGTGCCAAGGAGCGTCTGCTGGGCTCAGGGAGGGCGCTGAGCCCAGGGACGGGTGGACAGGCACCCCCAGTGGAGAAGATTTCAAGCTGTTAAATAAGACGCTTTGTCTTTCCACCATCTTTCCATGCTGCCATAATGGTGCGCACGAATGTCCTGGCTGACGCTCTTAAGAGCATCAACAATGCTGAAAAGAGAGGCAAACGCCAGGTTCCTATAAGGCCGTGCTCCAAAGTCATTGTCTGGTTTCTAACTGTGATGATGAAGCGTGTTTTTTTTTTTGTAGGTTACATTGGCGAATTTGAAATAATTTGAAATAATTGGGAAAATTGCTGTGAACCTCACAGGCAGGTTACACAGTGTGGAATGATCAGCCCCAGATTTGATGTGCAACTCAAAAGATCTAGAAAAATGGCAGAATAATCTGTTCCCATCTCGCCAATTTGGTTTCATTGTACTGACAACTTCAGCTGGCATCATGGACCATGAAGAAGCAAGAAAAAAACACACAGGAGGGAAAATTCTGGGATTCTTTTTCTAGGGATGTAATACATACTTACAAATAAAATGCCTCTGTGGAAAAAAATAAAATAAAATAAGATGCTTTGCACCAGCCCTTCCCATAGGGCCTGGTCCACCCCACAGCCAGCCCTGGGACACACCCCCAGACTCTATCTGACCAGGACCCCCCGACCCCAGCCAGCCTTATGCAACTCGCTGTACGATGAGGTGGGCTGCAAGGATTCCCGGGAGCTCAGTACTGGGCACTGTTTAGTTGGGGCACAGGGAGTGGGTGGCCTGGAAGGTAGGACTCTGCCCAGCACCACATGGTATAATGGCCTGATTGTGTCTATATCCTAATCCCCAGAACCCATGAATGTGACCTTATTTGAAGAAAGGGTCTAAGGATATAATTAAGTTAAGGAGCTCATTCAGGATTAGCCAGGTGGGCCCTAAATCCAATGACAAATGTCCTTATAAGAGACAGAAAGGAGAAGACACACACTGAAAAGGCCATGTGAAGATGGAAAAGAGACTGGAGTGATGTGGCCACAAGCCAAGGGCGCCAAGGAGTGCCGGCCACCACCAGAAGCTGGAAGAGACAAGGCGTGTAGCCCTGCGGACACCTTGACTTTGGACTTCCGGTCTCCAGAACTGTGAGAAAGTAAATTTCTGTTGTTTTTAGCCCCCCACTGTATGGAAGTTTGTTAGGGCAGCCCCAGGGAAAGAATCCACACAAGACTGACCCAAGTGCTTTCCCAGGATGAACTGCAGCCTTCCACTTAGTCTGACCCCAAGTCCTGGGCATGCCCCGTCGGCGAGCGGCAAGCTCTGCAAGGCCACATCCAGCTGGACACGGCATCCCTGAGCTGGCTTTCCTGTGTGTCCACAGCCCCCTGCAGGCCTGGCTCACCACCACCCAACCTTCCTGAGCACAGGGTCCGCCAGGCTAGCATGCCACACCTGACCACCCCCACCGGGCTTGCTGGCCCCATATCCCAGCCTTTTTTTTTTTTTTTTTTTTTTTTTTGAGACAGAGTCTCACTCTGTTGCCTGGGCTAGAGTGCTGTGGCATCAGCCTAGCTCACAGCAACCTCAAACTCCTGGGCTCAAGCAATCCTCCTGCCTCAGCCTCCCGAGTAGCTGGGACTATAGGCACATGCCCATGTCTAGATAATTTTTTAATTTTTTATAGAGATGGGGTCTTGTTATGTTGCTCAGGCTGGTCTCAAACTCCTAGCCTCAAGCAATCCTCTGACCTCAGCCTCTCAAAGTGCTAGGATTATAGGTGTGAGCCACTGTGCCCAGCTTCCCTAGAGGGTGGAACCATCTAGAACCTTGTCCCCTTCTTGGAAATCTCCAAGTCAATGGCATAACCCACAGGCCCAGGTGGGTGTCTCACCCACAGCAGGACCCAGGAAATGGTCAGTGTCATGTCCACACATAGGGCCAGCCCCTGACGTGGCTGTAACCAGCAAATCCCTCAGAGCTCAGAGTGAAGAATTTGTAACTTAGAGCTAATCTGACCCTCAACAAAGAGTTTTTCAAAGAACTGAAGTCAGCAAGGCTGCAGCCAAGGCCCATCCATGCCCCAGGACCTCTGCCTGGTCAGACAAGGTACTACCCAGTGCTGGGTACACAAGCAAGGTTGCTCACTGCAAAATGAAAAGAAGCCGGTGCACTGGGGTCAGCTAGTGTCCCCAGAAGACATGATATACTAGAGGGACTGCCTCGGGTGGAGGTAGGAGGCAGTTAGGTCACTCCTGTGTCCAAGAGACAAAGACAATTAAGGAAAGTGCAGAAAGAGGCCCCATACGCATGACTGCCTGGGTTTCCAAGGGCAAGACCATACTGTGGGCCAGGGTGGATTTTCTGCTCTGGGACACTCAGCCCTTGCGCTCCAGAGGGGACTCACAATGCCCACACATCCCTGGATGCCCCACTGTGGCCTTCCACTCCCAAGCCTGTCGCTTCTGTCCCCAGCAAGTGTTCCTGAGCTGGGCTGCAGCATTTCCCCAGGGCCAAGTGCCTGCTGGGCATGAGGGTCAGCGCTGCCCATGGTCCCCACACCTGATGCAGAGCTCTGGCCAGGCCAGAAAGGCACAGCACGTTGGCTGGAGGGAGGAGGCCAGGGCAGGGGTTCCTAGGACAACACCTCAGCTGTGGTGAGGTGGGTGGGGCTGGGGACAGTGAGGCAGCTGAGTTGCAGGGGGAGCTGCCTGGAGCTACTCTCCTGCCTGAAACCACAAGCCAGCAGAGGCGGTCAGGATTCACACTTCAGTTCACTGTAAACACTGACGAATTTCCACCTTTTAATTGCCGGAGAAAAAATTTCCAGAGTGCTGAGGCATGGCCCTGGTCTATAGTTCCTGGCTCCTCACGAGGCTATAGCCCGCCCAGTCTGGCCTAAAGGGGCTCACTGCCCCCACTGCAGCCAGCCTGGGCACCCAAGGCCCCAGGCCCTGAGCGGTCCTGAGAGAGGCGCTCAGGCCAGCCTGACCAGCAGCTCCCTCTGGAGAGAGCCATCTCACCGTGGGTACTTGGCAGGCAGAATGGTGCAGTGGTTAAAGCACAGGCATGGGGGGAACAGGCCGGGCTTAATCCCCTCTTCCTAGCCTGTTTCCCACTCTGAGCCTCAATTTCCTCATCTGAGGAGTGGGGCTGACAGGACCCCCTGGCATGGGGGTGGGGCCTCTGGTCACTGGGTTCCGCTGGCCACACCACTGTCATGTCCGGAAGGGAGGAAACGCCAAAGGAGAGTGAGCTGGAAAGTCCTGTGCAAAGTCCAGTGATGCTCTCCCACGGCGCCTGCGGGGCTGGCTCTGAGCACGTTCCAGCCTCCCCGCCGGCCCTCACCCCCACTCCTGCCCCCTTGGCCCCTCACCCAGACCACACACACTGCCTCTGGGCTGGACCCACCACCCGCAGGCACAGCCCTGGCCCACCTGTTGCCCCCCCACACCTTGTGGCATCTCTATCTGTCAGCTACCTGCCCCTTTCCTGATGTCAGCTCTGAGAGCAGAGATCCCAGTGTCCATCCCTTGTGTCCCCAGCACCTGTGGAGTGCCCATGTGACGCAGGTACCAGGCGCTTCCTGCAGCCTGAGCGGATCTCATCCACACTCCAACTAGCTGGATTCCCCCTACTCCCCATTTGCTGAACTAAACCATTTATCCAGCCCCAAAGACCCCCACTTCTTCATCCCAGGGGGCCTCAGCCATGAGAGGGATGCCCTTGCAGGGGCTGTGTACCCACAGAGCAGGGCCTGGGCCCCCCAGGCAGCCTCTCCAGCCTCAGTGTCCTTGTCTACAAAGCAAGGGCAGAGCAGATCGGGGGCTGGGAGAGCACCCCCACACACACACCCAGCCCCACCTTGCTGCTAACCTCCAGGGGTCAAAGAGACGCGGCCGGGTGGGCAATCAGCTAGGCACCTGTGTCGGGATGCCTGGCAGCAGACGGGCAGTCTCCTCTGAGGTCAGAGTCAAGCTGACTCCTGGCCAGACAAGGAACCCACAGGGGACAGAACTTCCCCAAGTCCAGCCTGTTCTACCTCTCCCCTTCCCAGTGGCTACCATGCTCGCTGCTGGGGTCAAGCTATGCCTGCTTCCTCAGCACACATTTGCTGAGTGTCCACCCCACTGGGCCTGAGAAGGCTCCAGGAGGCAGTTCTAGGAGCACACTGGCATCTGGTGCTGGGCACCTCTCGCCCAGGCAGGACCTAGTCCCTGCCACCAGCTCCAGGCCAGCCCCCTCAGGAGCAGAGGGCTGCCACCAACCAGACCCTCCTGGGACACCTGTGTCACATGCACATCCTGGGGGACAGACTCCCCACTTGCTGAGGCCAAGGCACAGGGGTCATAAAGGGTGGGGTGCTTTCCTGCCTACAGTCACCTCTTATAATAGGAGGGCCAGGCCACTGGGCCAGGGGAGAGGCAGGGAGCCCACCAATGCCTACCATGTACCAAATGCGTTAGCCTCCTAGCCCACTCAATCACCCACTGCCCACTGTATCACCCGCTGTGACACTTTGCTGTCCAATGAGGACATTGAAGCTGAGTAGGCTGCAACCCACAGCCACCCAACCAGCATGGCCACTGTTACCCAAAGCCTGGGGCCGCCTTGCCCACACCACACAGCCTAGGAGACCCCAAAAGCCTTATGGCCCCTGCAGAGCCCCTACCATGCATTTCCTGCCAAGCCTGGCTCTGAGGGGGTAAGGAGAAGGGGCCCACTCTCGAAAGGACACTGGATTCCACCTGGGCAGAAACCCACCAACACACAGGACAGTGTGGGTGGGCCCCAGCCTCTGTGGAGGGGATGGACAGGGCTCTGGGCAGGAGGCTGGGGGCACAGGGTAGGACATACCATGTGAGGGTGTAGGGAGGAAGCCACCACAGGGTTCAACCTCAGCAGGGTGGAAATGCCTGGCAGGGCATGGGTCCAGCCCATGCTCGAGGATTTAGGGCTTGCTTCTGTTTCAAACTGATCTCAACAGAGCCCAAGGGGAGACTGGTCAGGAAACCCTGCCAGGCCACACACCCCCATTCTGCATCCCGCTCACTGTGACCAGTTCCCTTGGGGGGAAGGGAGGCTGGTGCTTGCCACCGAAAAAGCCCTGGCAGAGAAGCAGAACCCCAGTCCTCGGTTTGCCCATCAGTAACTGGGTCACTCTCAGGAGCTGTTTGCTGAGGCTGTGTAGGGGAGGGTACCTACCTCTGCAGAGCCTTGAACAAGCAAAGGAGCAGGCAGTGCCCTGGACTCAGAGGAACTCCCTGCAGGGCTGTGTAGCTGAGAAAACTGAGAACAGGAAGGGTCAGAGAATGGTGGGAGGTAGCCCACCGCTGGGCTGGGCTCAGCTAGAGTCATGGTAGGGAGTGGCCAGCCAGACCTCCTGAACAGTGTCACCCCACCCCCAGAAGGAGAAGAAGGAAGTTAGGGCTCTGCCATCAGCAGGCAAATACTAAACTCTGCACCCTGGGACCCAAGCCACTGTCACCCTCCATCTGGGGCTCCCAATCTGCTGGGGAGGCAACCACCTCTGACTCACACCCTCATGACATTGTTCCACCCAGACATGTCGACATGTCAGCCAGCATCCTGGGAGCAATCTTCTGCACACATTAGCCAACCAGGGCCTTACACAGACAGTGTCTCAGCCAGAGAACACTTGGACACAGGCCCTGCATCAGGGCAAGAGAAGCCACACACCTCAGACGTGAGGGACAGAGGTGAGTCCATATCAGAACCGCTTGCCAAGGCCATGTGCCCAGCTGAGGCAGATGGTGTCTCAAACCTTCCCTGAGCTAAGCTCCCAAGTCCAGGCACCATTCACACCTGAGCTCCAGTCCCAGCTCTGTGCCCCAGCGCTGGAGACCGGGCACATGTCATTCACTTCTGAGCCTTGCTCCTCATCCCTTATTGGTAATCGTACTCTGAGGACCAAACTAGACAGTTCATAAGGACTCTGCCATAAGCACTTGGCCCAGCACTGAGTCCTGGGGCCCCTAGAGAGAGAGAGCACCTTGCCTAGCCCAGATCCCCATACCAGGGTGAGGTGACAGCAAGGGAATACAGTGGGGACACCGAGGCCATGAAACTCGTGCTGGGGCAGGGTGTGGATGGGAAAGTCAGTCAGAGAGATCCAGCCCCACTGCTCCTCACCAGAGCCAAGAGCAGAGGTTAGGGGTCAGCCACGATGGGCACACTGCGTGGGCACTTGCTCTCTGCTGGTGCCAGGCCAGGGCAGCTGTACAATCCCTCCACACTGGCAGCCACCAGCTGGGGTGCCCCAGGACAGGCCACCAGAGCCACCGGCCCTGACCCTGTAGCAGTCAGTGGCCTGCACCTTCTCCACCATCTGTTCATTTTACTCATCGCACTCATATTTTTGTACCATGGTGGCCTCCGCTGGACCACACAAAACCACAAAGCTCCTCATACCTGTATCGGGCTCAGTCTGGGTATTCCACTGGAGAGGCTCCTGGGCTAGGGCAAAGGGTTCCAGGGCCCAGTGTCACTAGGCGTGGCCCCAGCTCCACTCCTCTGTGCACTCCTGGCTTGCCCAGGAAGCCCAGTTCACGATATGTCAGTGGGAGTTCTGGCTCCTGCCCACCCTGCCATAGGCTGGAACCCACCAAGGCAGCAGAACAAGGTCCCTTCCCTCTGTCCACTCACTTCAGCATTTCAGGGTTGGGTCTTTCTTCTGTCCATGCATTGGCTTTTATCCCTTTGTACCTAATGCTAATATTCTCAAACTATTTTCAAACGTGGTTTTTTTCTTTGATGCTACTGATTAGTTTTTACTCTCTGAGTTTTTTTTTTTTTTTTTTTTTTTTCAGACACAGTCTCACTCTGTTGTCCAGGCTAGAGTGCCGTGGTGTCAGCCTAGCTCACAGCAACCTCAAACTCCTGGGCTCGAGCAATCCTCCTGCCTCAGCCTTCTGAGTAGCTGGGACTACAGGCATGCGTCACCATGCCCAGCTAATTTTTTCTATATATTTTTAGTTGTCCAGCTAATTGCTTTCTATTTTTAGGTAGAGACAGGGTCTCGCTCTTGCTCACTTTGGTCTTGAACTCCTGACTTCGAGCGATCCTCCGGCCTCGGCCTCCCAGAGTGCTAGGATTACAGGCGTGAGCCACCGTGCCGGGCCTACTCTCTGAGTTTATCATTTTATTACATTGCCTTCTGCTTTTTGTCACTTCTCATTCCTTAGTAAATTTTAGGTTGGCCTCAAGAGGTATCATGTCTAGGCTGGGGTCACCCATGGGCTGGCAGAGGTGGGCCCCCAACCCTCTGCCGGTGCCTCAGAGCTAGGGGATCCAGCCGCAGCCACTCCCAGGCCAGGTCTCTGGCTAGACAGAGGCAGGGAGAGGCCTGAACAGGCCCCGAAGGGAGGGAGCTGGGTGAGGTGCCGGAAGAGGTGCTGACAAAGGAGCAAAAAGAAGGAAGGAAGACAGGCCAGACCCTGAGGTGGGGGAACCGAGAGCAGCCTGTTCTTCCTCGGCCTGGGAACCCTGGAGCCTCCAGGCTGGGCTGGTGGACAAGACGCCCCTCGGCACAGGCCCAGAGGCAGCCTGGCTGACTGAGCATTCCCAGGCCCTCACAGTGCTCCACTGTTCAGAGGCCCAGTGAGGACAAGGGTCTGGCGGTAGGCCTGGGTTGGTGGGACGGGTCCCAGCCCCAGCCTCCCCTGCCTGCTTACACAGAGTCTGGCCCCAGTCCCTGGCAGCCAGGAATGGGAGGGGCAGGGGGTGGGAGTCTCCTCCCCCACTCTCCACCCACCCCAGGCAGCCATCCCACCCCTTCCCAAGGCCAGGCCTCTGCGCCCAGCCCCTCCTCGCTCTGAGCCAGCCTGTCGCAGCCTGGCAGAGAAGTGGCTCTCACAGAGGATTCTGCTCAGCCTCAGGGTTCGAGGCCTTCGCCTGGTACTCTACCACACTGGACTCCTCTCACGCCATAGCATGACCTCCTTGTGCTATTCCCTACCCACGGACTCCTTCTGCCCCAGCCCAGGTCACCCCAAGACACCTCCTGATACCCCACAGTCAGGCAGGGTGACAGTGCCCTCAGGGGCACTCAGGCAGAGGCAGGGGAAGGAGGACCTCTGGTGGAAGTCTGTTCCCCTCTGCTCCCTGGGGATGGCACTCCAGGCTGGGCCCTTCCCAGAAGGGAAGTCAGCTCCACTGAGGGCTGCCGGCCACCACAGTCTCAGACACGTGGGAGCCCCGAAGCCTGTGCTCCCCCATCTGCCCAGCCTCCCTGTACCCACCCCTGGCACAGGAGCCTCAGAAGCTTCACCAGATTGCCCAGGTGAAGTGCCCGCCTGGCCTTGCCATCTGCCCCATGGGGTACTGGGCAAATGCTCCCATCTAACGCTGGGCCAAAGTGAGACTCCCAGAAGCAAGGTAGCTTCTGGTGGTCAGCAGAGCCTGGAACCAAGCCCCTAAGGCTTCCTCCTGGCTGGGGCATGTCCGCGGCCGCCCAGGCAGCTCAGGCACAGGCAGGCTGCACTGGCTGGGGGAGGTGGCACAGCTCAGTGAGCGCCACAGGGACACAGCCCCGGAGTGAGTCAGGGGTCCTCTCCCTCCCCAGTGAGATTCCACTGGCCATGCCGCTTTTCGGCCAGAAAACCCAGCAGAGAGGGCTTGGGCAGTAGGGTGGACGGGGGACTGGGTTCTCAGGACCCCTTGGTGCCAGCTGGCAGGAAACTTGGCTTGGGGCAGAGCCTGCTAGATCCTCCACAGAGGCTGGGGTGGGGGGTCCTTTCTCAATCCTGTTCCTTCCCAGCAACTTCCTGCCCCCAGAGCATGTGCAGCCACCACTAACCACAGTACTTCAAACCCTGGTCACATCCTCAAGAGAATGGGAAGACTGACCTCAGAGAGTCCCTGACCCAAGTGGCAAACCTTCCTGAAGCCAGGAACCCAGGCTGGCTTGGGGGCTCAGAGATGGGCTCTGCCCCTCCCCCCACCTTAGAGCCAGTGGACATCAGGGCCACAGTGGTTGGAGCCATGACCAGGCCCCTCTCCCTGACACAGGACCAGAGGCAGCCTCCTCAGGCCTAGGCCCCAGCCACCTCCTCAGGCAGCTGTAGCCAGGGGTCTAGAACCAAACTGGGCCCAGTCCTAGTGAGGGCCCCGAAGGGCAGTTATTCCAGAGATTCCTGCCCGCACGGCCCCACCCTGAAGCAGCTCCTCCTGTGGGGCAGGGAGCTGGCACTGGGGGGGAATCCCTGCTCTGGCTCATGCCAGGCAGCAAAGTGTCAGGGCGAGGATCCCTGGAGCAGCACACCCTTCCCACTGGGGAAGTGGAGAGACCAGGAATAGGTGTGGTGGGGAGGATTCGTGGGAAGGGTGGCCAGTTAGGGGTACAGCAGAGACAAAGTCCTGAGACATGGTGGGCGGGGGGTGGCAGGTGGTGGTAACTCCTGTTGGAGGCCAACTCTGCAGGCTCCGGGGCCGTGTTGCATCCAGCTCCTGGTGAATCACTATCAGCAGCTAGGTGGGCACCCCATCCCCCTCACAGACCCCATGAGGCTGGACTTCCTGTCCCCATCCTGCCCAGAGATAGTGAAAGATGCCCAGGTCACACAGTCTGCCCTGGTAGAGCCATTTGAGCCCACTCAGCACCAGGCAGCCACCCCTGTGCTCCTGGAGATTTCAGACCAAAGAAGGGGATGGCAACAGGAAGTCACTTCCTGTCCCATGCCAAGGGGACACAGCCACTCCTTTCTCTGTTCTGCCATGTCAAACCCACCCAGCTGACCGCTGACCTACCTGCCAAGGCCAGGCCCATCAGGCGACTAAGGGGTCTGCGCCAGCTGCTCACCCCTCGGGAAAGTAGCTTCCCTTTCTGGCCTCGAGTTGGAGAGGAAGCGGCTGGGGTCAGGGAGGGATGTTTTTCAAGAGACATGATGAGTGCCGAGTTCCTGGTGTGCGTCCCCCAGCTCTGAGCCTGGCCCCAGCCCTGGGCTGTATTCCCCACACCTGTCCACTCAGGGCTCCCAGGCCAGCCATTGTGGGTCTTTCCCTACCACCCTCCTGATGGTCGCAAATCCGACCTTTTGCTGGGATCTGGCTCGGGTGCTGGCTCTTTGGGACCCCCAGCCCAGGATCCCTCTACAGCAGGCAGTTCAGGGTAGGCCACACTGACCCCAATCTTGGCCCAACACATATCTTTGGAAAGGAGTGGCCACAGAGAAAGCAAATCCTTCCGTTTCAGGTGAGGGCACACAGCTCAGCGCTTGGGCACTTATTTTTCCTCACCAGGCCTCAGTCTCCCTATCTGTACCACTGCTGGGGCCACTGGGCCCAGGCCCAGGAGTAGCCAGGTGGTACGCCACGGTGGTTGTCCAGATGGAGCCCAGAGGTGGGAGTGGGGTGCTATGACGGAAACCTGAAGAGTTTCGTGCAAGGCCACTGCACACCAGCCTGCCATTATCTGACTGGAAACTCTGCCTACCAGGCAGCAGCTTCCAGGATGACAGGCACACCTGTCTCCAATGCTCAGTGCAATATCAAACACAGGTGGGGAGAGCAACGAGCCAACTTCAAAGAGCCTGGCAGAGCCCACCGGCCACCCCTTCACTTCCCGGCCCAGGAGTGAGGGACTGGGAGAGTTCACACTCCCTTCACCCCTCCTGTGGGTGGCGGGGCAGGCAGACAGGTCAACATGCAGGGTAACCATGGACCAAGCTGGGGGCTAGAAGAGCACCAAGCTCAGGGGTGGGGGTGGCCAGGGAGGGCATCCTGAGCATCAAGCAGGACTGACACTTATGTTTTCAATAAAAATTGCTCCCGAGGGAGAGTGGCAAGGTGGGCCAGGTAGGCTGAGCTGCTACCTATGAGCATCTGTCAGCAGGTCCTGCCCTCCAGCCTGCAGCCTGTCAGCTCTTGTGGCCCATGCCTGGCCCAGGGCCTGGCACCAGGCACCCAGCTTATATGGAAGGGATAGAGGGCTGGGGCAGCAGCTTTCTGAAAAGGGTTCATCACTGCCCCAGAGGCAGGGGCACTGCCTTGAACTCCCAAGGCTGTGGGACAAAGCCAAGGACCACCTCAGCATTCCAGGCCCCCAAACTGGCCCCTGACCTCTTCCCACCTTGGCTAAGGGCGGCCAGCAGTGAGGGCTGGGGACCTGGCAGACTCCTTCACCTCGCTCAGGACAGTGGCAAGGCCATAGGGTCAGTCCAAGATTGTGGGGACACGTGGCCTTCTAATGCCACAGAACAGCATCGCTAGACTACAACACCTCTGTGCCAAGACTGAACGAACTCCCCAAAATGGGGCTGCCTGCCATGCGGGCTCAAGACCAGGGAGGCCCCAGCTCAGGTCTGGAGATACGGCCTCGATGGGGCCCTCGATGCTTACAGTGAGGGTTTCTCGGCAGTACCTCATTTCATTTTCCTGATGGGTCCCATGAGTTAGGCCTCATTTCACAAGGAGGGAGCTGAAGCCCTGAGACACAGGCTGCCTGGAGCCCCAGAACTCAGCTCCCCTCTGGTCCCTGGGAGAATCCCTGTGCTGCTTCACAGGGTGCCTGCTCTGAGAAGCCCCCGGGACGCCTGCTCCGACTGCCTCGGCCCCGTCTGTCGTGGCCTGCACACCGCCATCTTGGGGCTACTGCCACCAGCCTGGCATATCCTGGGACCGGGACGTGGCCTCCCTCTGCAGGCTTGAGCAAGCAAGCACCCCACACCCCACCCAGCAGCCTGGAGCAGGCACGCAGGCAGTGGGCCGCGCCCGCCCCCCAGGCTCAGCGGGTGCGCAGTAAACATCTGATTCACAAGGAAGCAGAGGCCACTTCTCGGAATCAGAGTGGCTGCAGGGGAGGGGGTGTGGATAACATGTGGATGCCCGGTCAACCCCTCAGGACTCCTCTGGCCTCCCCCAGGCCACTGCTCCAGAGCACACTCTTCCCAGAGGCCAGTTGGCAAAGATGGGTCAGATATGACTGGAACCTGCTGCGGTCAATCCATGTGGGCTAAAGGTCAGTCACCTCAGGATCCTGGGGCCAGCAGTTGCAGCGTGGCCTGTGACTTGGAGCAGGGCTACCCACTCTGGCAGCCTCGGAAGTCACAGTGCCTGGGAAGAAGGAAGGAGGTGGGGGAGGGCAACCAGGCACTTTCGTCCCCACCTGGGAGCCAATGCCACCTTGAGCACCATGAGGCCCCTCACCCTGAATTCCTGTCTGACCCACGGCTGAACCTGCCCTTGAGCCTGGGCTTACACTTCACTCATGTCACCCCTGGAGTTCAGGTGTAGTCAGGAGCCTGGCACCGAGCCCAAATCCAGCAGTGTGGCCCACAGCCAGGGGCTTCTGTCACCCCTGTTTTACAGGATAGAGAACTGAGGGTCAGGAAGTATATTCACCTAGCCCGGATCTCCTGGCCCGTGGCTGGGAGGCAGTGTGTCACTCTTGGCACCATCCTGTCTGGCCCTTCCCCACACAGGCCAAGGCGTAGCGAGGGTGGCTCCAGGGCTCAGGGAAGGGGCCAGGCAGTGAGGTGGAACCACCTCTGGGACTTAGGCAGCCCATACGTGGGACTGTCCCCAGCTGGGAGGGACAGGGTCACTGGAGGGATCCAAAGGCCTCCTGGGGAGGGGCCACCTACCCTGGAGGGATTCCAGAGTCTGAATCCCCCTCCTCCTGCCTCCCAGGCCTCTCCACACCACATCCTGCCCATGCTCTCACCACACCTGGAGCACACCACAGGCCACTCTGGTCAAACTGGTCCTACTGCCAGCATTTGGCTCAGTCTGTCCCTACCTTCACAGTCACAAGCCACGGCTCAGAGGGCACTCCCCCTAAGTGCAAGCCCTGCATCCAGTGGCCCATGTGCAGCCCACCTCCCTTGGCCAGCCTGCCTTTGTCCTCACCTTCCCAGGCTGCCCAGTGCTGGCCAAGCCACTTGAGGTTATTAAAGAAACACGTATGCATGTGCCCCAGGCTTGCCAAGGCCACCTGACAGCCAGCCAGTGAAAAGAAGGCCGGGCCACCACAGTCACAACCCTTGGTGCCCCACATGGAACCCTGAGGACCCAGGTGGCTCCCCAACACTGTCTGCTTCTCAGCCCAGGAGACCAAGGGCTAGGGGTCAGTCACCTCTGGATCAAAGGTGAGCAGCAACCTGGAAGGCTGCCATTTGCCCCAGGCCTCTCCAGGCCTGGCCCTGCCCCCACCCCAACCCAAGCAGAGGTGGGACAGTTTGTCCCTGCTATCCCTCCAGGACACATAGCATCCCTGAGGGCCAGGGAAAGGATTCCCAGTGACTCACAGTTACTGAATACCAACCATGTGTCACCACCAGCCCCTTGGGCACTCCAGCCACCCATGAGCTAGAAAGGGGCTCACGCCCCTCACTTTACAGATGAGGAAATGGAGGCTCAGCAACATGAAGCCTCCGGACCACAATGACACAGCTGTTAAGTGGTGGCATCTGAATTCAAAACCCATACCCCAGCCTGACTTCGTGCCCTTCCTCCTCTGCAACCAAGGCTGGCCATTGCGCCTTCCAGCCCCCTTCAGGCTTCCCATCTGTAGGCCTGCAAATGTGCGTTCATCCATGTGGCCAGGGCTGGGGGCCTGACTCAGCACCCCGCTTCCTCTGTCCATGTGAACAGGAAGGGCCAGGGCAGACCTGGAGCCCAACCTCCTTCCCTCTGTCTCTCCCAGGCCAGCCTCCTTGGTGGGCTCCTCCACAACCCTGCAGACCTGGTGGCCTCCCTGAAAAGGCCAAGCCCCCTGTCAGCACCCCTTTTGCCAGATGGCCCTGTCAGTTCCAGGACTGGGCTGCCTACCTGTCCTTCTGCCTGCCCCCTCTGCCAGGGTATGCCCCAACACAGGGCATAGAGCCAGGTAACGGGGAGCCAGGTGAAGGGCAGGGAAGGGGAGTCCTCACTCCTTGGAGCCCTCAACCCTGGCACCCGTCTCTCCCTGTCCCACCAGGGGCGGAACACTGGCTGTGGGGCTCCGAGGCTGGGCTCCCAGGGGGCCCCCTCCGAGGGTGTCTGGGTACAGGACACACTAGGGAGAGTAGGAGGGGGTGGGGCCCAGCCCCTCCTCTGGTCCTGCAGGGCCAGAGCCATGAGGGCAGAGGCTCACATGGGCTCACCCAGGTCACACAGTTGGTGCTGGGCTGACCTGAACCCAGAGTCCTGTTCCCAGTCCAGGACGAGGACTCTTGGCCCTGCTTTCAGACTGCTGTGAAAAAAATTCTACATACTTCATCATCAGCGTCACAGCAGGTGACATTACCTGAGCCCCTTCATGCTGAGGTCTGCCCTGTACACTGCGTACAAGACTACAGGCATGTTGTCCATGCGGCAACACCAGGGGTCCACACGGAGCACTCCCCCAGGCCAAAGCCACCTCTGAAAGGCACTTAGCATGGCCACCTGACCAGAAGGCACTGCTGTCACCAGTGTCGACGATGAACAAACTGAGGCACAGAGAGGAACACGCACACCACGACAGGGCTCAGGCCCTCTCAACATCCCCCGAAAGAGCCAAGGCAGGAGCTGCAGGAACGGGCTGGGCTGCCAGGAGCCGGGCCCACGTGTTAAAGGGCTGCCCCCAACCATTGCTTCTGCCATCTGCTCTGAGACTCACCGCTTCCCATATGAGTCGCGGACTCCGGAGCCATGGCTATCAGTCACTCACACTTCAGTGTGAATCAGGCCAACAGGCAAGGAAAGTTTGGATTCCAGGGATGAGGTGGGAGCAAATGCTCGCCCAAGCCTGTGGAGGTCCGGCTGCGTGGGTCGTATACTGGGGTCCAGGGGCGTTGCCACAGGGGCGGGAGGAAGGCGGGACAGGCGCGTCACACCGCCCCCAGCCCTAGGCCTCCGGGACCCAACGTCACCCCACCCCCCCACCCCCGCTCCCAACCCGGGCTTCCTCGGGCAAAGCCGGACGAGCTCAGGCTGGCGCCGCCAGGCCCCGCGCGCGGCGGCGACACCAAGGCCCGGGGACCCGCGCGCCCACCCGCCGCCCGTCCACACCCCTCCGGGACTTACCCGCCGAGCTCCCCTCCGCTCCCCCGCCGCCCGGGTCCAGGCGCGGCTCGGATCGTCGGCAAGCGCCCAGCCCCGTGCGGTCCCGCCCCGTCCGCCCCGTCCGCCCCGCCCGGCCCCGCCTCCTGGCCCCGCCCTGAACGCCTGGCCCCGCCTTCCCTGCTCGCCCCTTCCGAACCAAAGGACCTCCGGGTTGGGGCGCTCGTGTATCACCCCCGCGCCTAGGGGCACAGGCGGGCATTGGCTGCGGGCTTGGACACAGCGTCCGTGCCCGCACACAGTAGGCGCTCAGAAAATACCGGTGAGAGAACAACCGAGTCTGTGTTCCGCCCCATGACCCTCGCCCCGAGGTCCCGGTGGAAAGGGCGTGCCAGCCCCCCAACTCTGTGATCCGGATCCTGGCTAAGGAGGCGCGTCCCTCGCCGACACCACCCTGCCCAGTGGGTCTGACTCAGGCGAAGCGCAAGGCAGAGGCGTGGGGTCATCCTGCTGGCAGAGGAGAGCTTGCTGGAGCCGCTGGAACCTTGTCCCGTTTCCACACAACCTCCAGGGCACTTCTCAGCCACTTCCAGGCCTTGGACCAGGTCTGGACCCCCATGGTCCAGGGGGTCGAGCTCCAAAGCTGTGAGGCCCAGAAAACAGGGTACCTTTACCTTGCCTCCTCTGCTGCTCCCTGCCCAGGACCACCAGCCTCTTCCTACAGCTGCCTGCTTGGAGGTGGGGCCACAGATCCAGCTTAGACCCAGACTACTCTGTTTAAGGGGCAGGTAGAAGGGGCTTCCTAGGAGGAAAAGGCTTCCCCCAGGAGAGCCCTCAGGGCCAGGTAGGCGATGTGAGCTGAGGGTGTTCTAGGGAGACAGACCCAGGCCTGCAGAGCTTGGGAGTGAGTGGAGCCTTCCAGCGAAGGGGTCAACTGCTCAGGCATGGGAGGGGAACTCATCCCCCTGGGGAGTGGGCACTGGACCCCAGGTCCCAGGAAACTGTGAGCAGAGGAAGGATGGGATCTGGCCAGGGACCCAAGGGAACTGGGGGTGCCCAGGGGTGGCTGGGCCCTCTCTAGGTGGGAGGCCAAGGTCTGCCCGTCTGTGCTGTGCTGGGTCCAGCAGGGCAGCAATGACAGGGGCTGGACTGGCTGCTCCAAACTAGGCAGAGGCTGGGGCAGAAGGTCCAGAGCTGACCCTGGTAACAGGCGAAGGACTGGGTTTGAGTCATACAGGTGAGATTCCTGAGGGCCTCCAGAGACAGCCAGGCCAAGGGGGTGCCCAGAGTTGCAGTTGGACCGAGCATGGACCATGTCACTGTCCACCACCCCAGAGCTGCCCAGGAGTGAGTCCCAGACCCCAAGAAAGGGGATCCCTGGCTGCAATAGCATACCTCCCTGCTGGCCAGACAGGGGTCAAAGAGGCTAATGGGAGGTGGGGGAGGGGCCAGAAAACTAGGTGGCCAGGCCCTGAGCCCAGGCATAATGGAGAGGCCTGTGCCCACCAGGAAGAGACTAGGACCAAGGCAGACCACTGAAGAGGAAGGGACAGACCTGGGGTGATGACAGAGGTAGGTGAGGATATGGGAGAGTCTTCAGCCAACAGGGCCTCAGTTTCCCCATATGCTAGGGAGATGGCAGGAGAAGCTTGGGGAAGGATAAAAATGCACAGAGCACCTGGCCTAGGACCACCTCTCACCCTGGCCCTGGGGTTGTGACCCCACCCACCCACAGTCCAGCTCTCAGGGCTGAACTTGGACCTCAGAGATGGAGGAGGCGGGTGCCGGCTGGTTGGGGTGCTCACCCTCTGGGGTGCCTGCTCACGTCCCCATCTGTAGGTCTCCTGGGCCTGGCTGCCCAGGTCTCAGCTCTGCTCACCCCACCTAGGGTCACCTGTGACACTTCTGCCCACCTCCTACTCTGGGCCATTTCACCTTCGAAGGGGGGAAGAAGAGGTAGGACCTGCAGGGCTCCTCCTGTGTGCTGGGTGCTGGGTCCTGGGCTGCCTTGGGAAGTCCTTCCCCTCCCAACCAGTGGAAGCCGCTGTGGAAGTAGCCAGGCTCAGCCCCTCTTCTGCCCAATGTTGCCACTCTTGGCCCACCCACGGGGTTTCCTCCCTACTTCCACACGGGGTTCCACTTGGAGGCTGGGTGCTGGGCTTGGTGGGGGCTCCTGACCAAACACTCACAGCCTTGGGCTGGACACCCTGAAGTCCCTGATGTCCAGTTCAGCTAAGTAAGTGCCCAGCCCCTCACCAGGCCCTGGGAACCCCAAGATGATGCAGGGACTCCCCATCTTGTGGCTAACGGGAGGGGCAGATGCGCACATGAGCAGACACCATCGGGTCACAGTGAGTGTCCTGTTCCCAGAGGGGTGGCTGGGGAGAGGGACAGAGACCTAGAGGGGAGGGGAGCAAAGCCAGACATTGGTGCCGCCCGCCAGAGCACGACTGCAGGGGGTGGGGGGCAGGGGCTGGCTTCAGAAGCTCAGAGGTAAGAGCAGAGCAGGGTCCCTCCAGACAGTGTGGACGGACCTGGTGCCCAGAGAATGATCACCCAGAAACCCCAGAAACGCAAATCCACCACATGTGCAGGGCACCTCAGCCAACAGGGGGAACAGGGCACAGCCCCCACCTTGGGGAGAATCCAACAACCCATATTACTCTCCTTCTCCCTCAGCAGTCTGACCCCGAGCTCTGTGGGGGTTGGACCTGAGGCTGAGGCACCCGGGGTGTGGGGCACCCGGGGGTGGCGTGGGTGAGGAAGAGGATCTCCCCCACGGGGGAGGGTGTGCAGGGCAGGCCCAGGGCTGCAGGTGAGCGGAGGTGAGGTGAGGACCCCCGACTGGCCCAGGAGACAGGGTGGGCCTCTGCAGAGCAGGTCCACAGTATGGGCCCGCAAGTGAGGCCCAAACCACACCAGCAGGATGATGGCCAAAGGGCAGGGCCAGTCCCTAGCACACTGCCAGCTGTGCTGCCGTTTGGGCAGCTGCACCGGGACCCAGACTGTGCAGAGGCAACTGCAATGGGGCAGGGAGGACCCTGCTGAGGGCGAGGCTGGCAATCAGGCTGGGGAGGGCAAGGGCTGCTGTCTGCCCTGGGGTCATTGGCCTCCCAGCCTCGGGCTTTGTGCACTGACCACCAGAGGCCCCTCCCCATCTCTCCCTGGGCATCTCTTGACGTCCCAGCGCCTCATTCCCCAGCCTTCCCTGCTCAGGCCGGGCAGTTCCCACCGCCTAGAGCTCCAGCCAGCAGCCCCGGGCCATCGGATGCCTGCGCTCTCACCCATACCCTGTCCCTTGGGAAGTCCCACAGCTCTTTCTGTAAAGTGCCTCTGGAATCCTGCCTTCTCAGCCCTTCACCTCATCCTCTCTCCCCTCGTCTCCCTCTCCTGCCCTCACCTGGTGGTGTCCATTGTCACACCAGAGGGATCTACTCACAATAGCAGTCAGGTCATGTCACTTCTCCACGGGGAACCACCTGTAGCTCCTGCCTCCCCCAGAGCAAATGCCTACAGGCCTTATGTGGGCACAACCTGCACCCCCCTGCGGTTCCTTCTCTGAGCTGCTCTCTCCTGGTTCCCAGTCTGTGCCAGCCACACTGGCCTCCCTGTCACCCCTTCAACACCCCAGGCACATTCCCACCCCAGGGCCTTTCCACTGTGCTTCCTCCTACTGGAGCCCCCACCCTGGCTGCACGGCCCCCACTTCCCTCGGTCTGGGCCTTGCTTCACTGTCGCTTAATGAGAAACTTCTTTCCCGGGCTGGGCAGGGAAGTAGCTGTAGTCCCAGCTACTCAAGAGGCTAAAGCAGGAGGACCACTTGAGCCCAGGAGTTTGAGGCTGCAGTGAGCTGTGATTGTGCCACTGCACTCCAGCCTGGGCAACACAGCGAGACCCCGTCTCTAAAAGGAAAAAAAAGAAACTTCTTCCCTCACCTCTCTCCTCAAAGATGCCCGCTCTCCTCACATTCCCTCCCTGCTGTCCTCCTCTGAACCCCTATTTGTGTTTGTGTGGTCAGGCCCCTTCAGAACGTCCTCTCACAGGACTAGAGCCATGCTGCCTGGGTCCCCGCTGCATCCCCAGGGCCTCGGCACCTCCTGGAACAGAGCAGGGGCTCAGTAAGTGGTTGATGGGTGAATAGACAAAGGCCTCCATGTGCAGCCCCAAAGAAAGGGCAGGGACCCAGAGCTGCCCAACTGAGTCCCTGTGGGAGCATCGGCTCTGCCCCCTCCTCTGTCCCATCCCCAGGAGCAGTCCCATGGTCGCAGCAAGCATCTCCTCGCCAGGCTGCCTCACCCTGGCAGGCTTGTTCCTGCTAGGGCCAAGGCCAAGGCTGCTTGCCTGCTTACTTGGGAACAGTAGAGGACAGGTTTCCACCCTACCTCCCCACCTCCTGTCCCCAGGGAGAGGCCGTTCGGAGCTGTCCTGGGCAGTCCCCTGGCCACACCGTGCAGCAGTAGGGGGAAGGGGAGTGAGGCTGAGGGGGACTATGGGGAAGGTTGTGGCTCAGGGCCGGCTCCAGCTCCAGACCTCTCATGCAGGCCCCAGGCTGGAGAGCCTGGGCTAACAGCACGCCCTCTGGCAGGGAGAGCAGGCTGGGCAGGAGCTGCCTCTGGGCTCCAGGCCATCCCTGCATCCCAGGCCTGGCCTCAGTGGCTCTCACACTGGCCTTGCCCTGGGTGGGAGGTGGGTATTTTCTCCTTTGCTGGAATGAGGAGGGGAGCAGCAGAGCGGGAGCTGGTGCCAGAGGGTGAGCAGTGGTAGGTGGATTGCAGGATGCCCGTATGCCAGCCTGGGGTGGGGGGCTGTGAGGGGCCCAACTCAGGACCCCACCAGACTCCAGGCCAGAGTTCCTGAGGGCTGGCACCCCTCTGCCTGCCCAGCCCTCCTGCATACCCCCAGGAGAGCCAGCTCAGTATCACTCCCCCAGGAAGCCTCTGTGGGCCCCACAGTCATGCCCAGATGCCCACCCTTGTCTCAGGCCTCACCCATTGCACAGAACTCACCAGGCTTCCTTGCCACCCCCCCTCAGGCTGGGGCTCCTTGAGGGCAGGGCCCTGTCATCAGCGATGGCCCCTAGCCTGTGAACTTCTGGCAGGACTTCCCGCTGTGAGGCCCGGAGGGCAAGGGCCTGTGTCCAGCTTGCCCACTGCCTCCTGTGCCTAGGGCAGGCTGGCTCTCTGCCACCCTGAGAGCAGTATAAGTAGATGAAGTGGGAGAAGGCTCTTTGGGGACAGTAGGACCAGGGTGGGCCCCAGCAACCTGGGAGGGCACTCCTGGCAGGGGCCATAGCTCTGGAGGACAGAGGAGGAGAAACAGCCAGAGCACATGCCAGCTGAAGGGCTAGCCAGCGCCCCCAGGCCACTTCCCCTGGTCACACCCCCAGCCCAGGTCAGCTGCTGGCTTTGCCCTCTGAGAGGTTTGTTTAGGTCAATTTTCTACATAAATAAACAGTGTCAGGCAGGCCCCACTAGAAGTTCTACTTTGTTACACCAGCCCCGTGGGTGGAGGACCCACAGCCCACGCACACACTTGTTTTTCTATTTTTACATCCAAACGCATCTGCTCTCAGCCCCCGGAGCCCAATTTGGAACTTGAAAGCCACCCGTTCTATTCTGGGTCCCACTTCCGGCCCTGGTGGTGTGGGAGGTGGGTGTCTGTACACAAGGAGACTTTGCCAGACTCCACTCTCCAAAACACCCCCTCTCCTGGCACCCTCTACCCCCTCCCAGCCACGTGACCTCCAGGAAAGTGCGGGGGTCTGGAAGGGGAAACCCACATGGGGCTTGGGAAGGGGAAGCTGTGGTCTTCAACAGTGGTGAGGTTCCCACGTCACCCCAGGGGGCCCCACCTATCAGCCCAGCCCAGGGTCAGGAGAGGCAGCCAGTCCTTCCCCAGCCAGCACTGGACACTGAGATAGGACCCGTGAGACATGAGGGTGCAAGGTGGCCCCTCTGTGACCAGACGTAGGGAGCAGGTGAGCCTGGGAGGGCTCCCAGGATGGGAACCCCAGGAGAGACTTGAGGGCTGCTCCCACCTCAACCCCCCAGGCCTCCCTCTGGGCTGCCTTGGCAGGAGTGAATGAGGGCATCACCCCACCAGGCTCCCAGACCCCCCTGCCCCACCTGGTGGCACGTGGGATCTGGGTGGGTCCTACCAGACCTCCAGCCACCTGCCCTGCCCAGAACACCAGAGGACCACTCCCTTTCCCCTTCCACTTTTCCATCCTCGGGACTGGAACTTAACCTCGATTCCCACATTCATGGGTTCCCCAAACCAGGCTGGAGCCCAAAGGCCCCCACCTGCTACCTGAGCACACCCCTGCCACATGTGCCACCCTCTGGTCAATCAGATGGACTTTTGTGATTGAACCCCAATACCAGGATGCCCCACTGTGCCCATCTGCACCCAGGCTGAGCTGGAGCCCTCCTGTGCCCGAGTCTGGCACGCCCCATAGTAACTCAGAACAGCCCTCGTCCAGCACCTTCTCTCCTCCCGACCTCCAACAGTGGGTGGGGCTGGAAGAGATGAGCCTGCTCTCCAGCCCAGAGGTGGCATGAATGGTAGGAGGACCCTAAGGGTGGAGGCTTTCCCAGCCACAAGGAAGCTGGGATTGGCCTGTGAGAAAGGGCAGCAGGAGGGGCTTGCTGGAGGCAGAGCTAAACCAGGCCTGGCCTGCGATGGTGAGGGGCCCAGTGGCACGTGCACACACACATGCACACAGCCTCCGCTGAGCACCTGCTGCACCAGCTACACTGCCAGGTGCTTTTTACATCCCTTACCCCATCTCATCCCTAAACCACTGTTAAAAACTTTAGATAAACTAAATTTAGCAGAGTTTAGGCTAGGTGCAGTGGCTCATGCCTGTAATCCCAGCAATATAGGAGGCCAGGAGTTCAAGACCAACCTGGGCAACTTAGCAAGACCCCGTCTCTACAAAAAATAAGAAAAAATTAGCTGGGTGTGGTCATGCACACCTGTAGTTCCAACTGCTTGGGAGGCTGAGGCACGAGAATCGCTTGAGCCCAGGAGTTTGAGGCTGCACTGAGCTATGATCACACCACTGCACTCCAACCTGGGTGACAGGCCCCATCTTTAAAAATAAATAAGTAAATAAATACATAAATTTAGCAGAGTTTATTTGAACAAAGAAACGATTCCTGAATCAGGTAGCGCCCTGAATCAGTAAAGGTTCAGATAGCTCCACCCAGCAACTTGGGCAAGCAGTATTTATAGACAGAAAAAGGAAGTGACATACAGAAATGGCCTAATTGGCTACAGCTAGGCATTTGCCTTATATGGACATGTCTGAGCACTTTGCAGCCTGCAATTGGCTGAAAGCGTGGCTGCTATGATTGGCCAGGACTCATTACTTGTTATAAGAATACACTGTCAAGTTAGGTTGCAGTTTGTTCACATATTAAGTTACATTAGAGTTCACTACATATGGAGGCAGCATTAGGCCAAATTTAACTTCATTTAACATTTCTCCCTTTTGGTCTCTCAATTTTGAGAGATTGACTAAAACCTTGGGCATTGACACCATTTTTTGTCACCATCATAATGGGCTTTTTTGGTCTCTGTATGGAATTCATAATTCACAATTTCAAATTAGTTGGATGATTCTGTTTTCTTCATGTTTCATTGTTCTAACCATAAAGAGGCCATTTCACATAGAAAGCACGGCTGCATACAAGCATTTACAACTCTTCAGGGGACACGGCACATCAGCGAGAGTATCATGATGGCCAGCAGGAGGATAATACCTAAAAAAACAAAGTATCCTCCTTAACAGGAGTCTGCACAAGCCAAACTGATTAAAATCAAACAAGTTAAAGTTCAGGCAATAAAAATACTGTAGTTCAACAATATTTGAGTCCTGTTGGTCATAGTCTTTGCTGGAGGCATGATGGCAGTGAAGAGCCCCAGTTCGCTGTAAAATGGCTTGGTTTAAGGAAGCAGTCAGCCTGGAAACACAAGTCACAGTAATCCAGAGACCCACTAAAAGAAGCTTCAAGGTTAGAAAAGCGTGGTGTGGCCAGACTTGCCATCCACCATCCAGGATGCCCGCAAGCCAGCCGTTAGCTGCTCCCACAAACACACCCTGTGTTCCTTCACTCTGAGCAATTCCCTGTTGTATGCAGTGGCAGTGTCTGGAGAAGCGGCAATATCAGCCACCTTTTAAAGGAAGCTTTCTGTGTAGTAAATCTGGGGAAAGCTAAATGCAGCATTTGGTTATGTTCAGCACCGTATACAAGTCCCCAACATGGGCAGAGATCTAAAGCTGCCAGATCCAGTGTTTTTATTGAACACGTTCTCATCCACCTTTTGGAGAGTGGCCTGTACCTGTCTGAAGCCCTGGGAGGTCTGATTGGCTACAAAATCCAAGATTCTCCTCAACTTATGGAGTAGCTTCACATTCTATACAACCAGCACCTCACTACCGCCAAGAGTGAGCCCCAGGAACCCCACTGGAAACTTTACTCAGTGGAAACTAAATTATCTTCATCTATTTCAAGGTTCGTACTAACTTCAGTTATTGACCACTCTGGCCTCTGATTATGGGGGGTATCATGGGAACCCTCAGGGAAAGTTATTTGGAAGGCAGGAGTGAGCTGTGCCAGTAAGCAAGACTTGAACCAGTGAGGAGGCTGCCAGGATAAGCAGATCTCCGCAGACCCGAGATAGGCCCTGGGGGCTGCAAGAGAGGAACACCTAGTGGTGTTTGAGCAGAGGCCAGTTAAATTTTTCCACCATATGTCTTCATGGCTCCTGAAATAGGTCCAATGGGAAATTTACTTCTTCATGGTTCCTTTTACAGCGTGCTGAAAGCATGCATGCCCACATTTAGTGGAAAGGGACCTTACAGGATTTAATTCAGTGACATTACACAATTACTTGTACCCACATAGGTAGTCCCCAGGTCTTGAGTACGTGATGCCTGGAAGCACAATATACCGTTTGCAGGCAGCACTTGGATAGGTTTTTCTATATTTGATAATGATTAGGTTATTGATTGAGAAGATCAGGGTGCTATTTCCAGTGAGTGTAGGAAAGCAATAGCAGTGACATCTAGACTATCAAGGATAGCCGTCCATTCTTCCTTTGGCGCCTCAGGGCAACTTTTGTTGGGAACAGGAGAGGCATTGGTATTAGTGAAATCGTTTCCTGATATGGGGGCATTACCCCACAAACTCAACAATTGCTCTGGTTTCTTGCTAGCGCATAAACTTTTGCTAAGGCCATCCGTGGATTATGGTCCCATGGATGTTCCTGTAAGGAAAGGAAAGAGATTGGGACAACAGGAAATAAAGAAAAAAGGAAAAAATATAAAGTTTTCATGATGACAGAGAAGTCTTGACTTGTGGTCTAGGATGCCATCTGCACCGGAAAAAAAACTTCCCCAGTCAGCTTTGCCGTAAGGTCTCCAACAAGTGTACAGTTCTAGGAGTCTGAGGGGCCCTTTTGAGTTATGAGTTGTAGACCCAAATTTTGAGGCCTTGTTGTTTTACTACAGTGTGGGTGGTGAGAAGAACTTGGTATGATCCCTTCCAATGGGGTTCAAGAGCAGTCTTTCTCTGATAGAGTTTCCAGAAGACCCAATCTCCAGGTCCTAGACCATGAAAGGTTTGGTTGTCCTCTGCTGGTGGGTCATAGCAGTCTTCCTTTATCTGGTGAAAGTACACTTTGTCGTAAGGCATTAGAGTGTTGCAGTATTTAGTCCTCTTAGAGTTCAGGAGATACATGAGGTTCTATTATTAGGGGCACAGGTCTTCCAGGAACTATTTCATAGGGTCAGTCTATGTTCCCCAGTAATGGTGGATCTGATTGCCACCAGTTGATAATACCTTTGGTCAAGATACTCCAATTAATTCAGTTAACTTTGCCAATTTCAGTTTTAAAATGCTATTTATCCTTTCGACCTTCCCAGAAGACTGAGGGTAACAGGGACAATGGTAAAGCCATTGTGTTTGTAACACCTTATTTAACTCCTTTGTAATTTGCCCAGTGAAATGAGGACCTCTATCACTGGAGGTTTCCCTGGTAATGCTCCATACGGGAAACACATTTTAGCTACTGTTATGCCAGCGGCTGTGCTGCACGGGAAACCTTCTAGAAGCACAACCAGAAAGCATGTGGAAAGTGGCGGCTGAATGAAACTCATCTATAAGCATCCAAATGGCCCAGCAGGGATCAGAAATGTATCACCTGAGGTTTTTATTATCTTACCAGAATTATGGGTTTAACCAACCAAACGTTGGTTACAAATCATTTTTGTAATTTTAGAACAGGCACCTACCAATATTTTTTATAATTTGGATCATTTTGTCTCTTCCATGATGAGTTGTGGAGTGCAGAGCTTTTAACAATGGGAGCTTAAAGGACTTAGGAAGAACCAGGCAGCTGTCCAGGGCCTCTAGGAGTCCACGCTTGACATTGAATTTACATCCTTTCAGATACCAATTTTGTTTTTCCAAATCAGGTACATAACACTGTTTTTGTTTTTGTTTTTGAGATAGGGTCTTGCTCAGTCACCTGGGCTAGAATGCAGTAGCATCATCATAGCTCACAACAACCTCAAACTCCTGGGCTCAAATGATCCTCCTGCCTCAGCCTCCCCAGTAGCTGGGACTACAGATGTGCACCACCACACCTGGCTAATTTTTCTATTTTTTGTAGAGATGGGGTCTCGCTCTTGCTCAGGCTGGTCTTTAACTACTGGCCTCAAGCAATCCTCCCGCCTCAGCCTCCCTGTGCTAGGATTACAGGCGTGAGCCACTGTGCCCAGCCCACCAACACTGTCTATTAAATAGGTCATCATAGATAATTTGACTTGGATCAATCTTATGGAGTTCATTAAAATTGCATGTCTTAATAATTTCAGTACTGGCTGACTTAACATGAATATCTACCAAATCATTTCCTTGATATTTAATTAATTCTTGTTCTGCTTGATGTTGGGTTAGCAATTTTATGAACCAGTGAGTTTCTTCACTGGAGATCTGGGAACTCTTACCCATCCAATGGTATAATCTTAAAGTTATCAGAAACGTGCACCGGTCAGAGTTCTTTACAAGAATCTCCTTGGAGATAAAACACTTCAGGCTTATAGTTGCTCAAGAAAGTACCAGAGTAAAAAATTAACCATCCGTGAGTGACAAGACTTAAAATGGCCATGGATAGAGATCTGATGAGAGCTCTTTACAATAATGATTGAAAAGGAAATTTGGTTATTTCTGTTGCATACATTTAAAGATAAAAACTAGAATTATGAATAATAACATATCAGGACTATTAGATTTCTACGAATTTCATATAATTTCTGAAATATATATTAATAATGTACCATACAAATATAACTCTAAGGAAGTTTAGCATTACTTATTATTTGACAATGTTTCCCATATAATTTAATATATCAAATAAGTCCAATTAGTTTAGTATCTCTTTTTATAAGGAGAGGTATCCTTTTGAGATGTTCTAAGGGCCCATCTGAAAAAATCCCAAAGTTAATTTGAGGTCAAGAAAAAGACTAAACTTAGAATTTGATTTTGGGAAGTTAGTCAAAAAAATATCAAAAGTTTAAAACACTTGATCAAAATAGGATCACAGGTCACTGTGAACAATAGTCATTCATTTAACCAAAGTCATAATGAAAAGTCTTCAAAGGCAAATAGAGAAAGTTACATAGTTGTAGAAAAACCTTAGCTCTTTTAATAGAGAGGATTGTTCAGTTTTCATAAGTGATTTAAAAAAACTAATAAAGACAACACGAAGCACAGGAAATTATCTTGGTAAAACCCAGAATCTTGTTTCCTAGACCAATATCTAAAAGGTAAAGAAAAGCCTTTCACAATTTCCTATTAAGAGCAGAGATTCAATACACCAAGAAAAAAGAAAACCTTATTTTAAAAGACAGGACCAAATTCTAGCTTTGCATTAGTGTGCTTTCTTTATTTTTTTACTTTTATTTTTTTTAAAGACAGGGTCTCAATCTTCTGTTGCCCAGGCTAGGATGCAGTGGTGTCATCATAGCTCACAGCAACCTCAAACACCTGGGCTCAAGAGATCCTCCTGAGGCCAGGCACGGTGGCTCACGCCTGTAATCCTAGCACTTGGGAGGCCGAGGCGGGCAGATTGTTTGAGCTCAGGAGTTTGAGACCAGCCTGAGCAAGAGTGAGACCCCCGTCTCTACTAAAAATACAAAGAAATGATCTGGCCAACTAAAAATATATATAGAAA
>CM052436.1:167977360-168022187 GCA_028533085.1 Varecia variegata | reverse complement strand
TGGAGTGGCATCATCATAGCTGACTGCAGCCTCGAACTCCTGGGCTCAAGGGATCCTCCCACTTCAGCCTCCCGGGTAGCTAGGATCCTTTCTTTTCTAATGCACTTCCGAAGTGAACAATTTTATATAAGTTAAAACTTCCCCACTGTGGCCACTATAACTCTAAGTTGTCTCTAGTAGGTTAACCAATTTTTCTGAAAATGCATAAGTTCTGGGTCCATTGCTCTTATATATAAAATTGCCTGGAGTCAGCCAGGTTTGGTGGCTCACGCTTGTAATCCCAGCTACTCTGGAGGCCAAGGTGGGAGGATCACTTGAGGCCAGGTAGTTTTAGACCAACCTGAGCAAAATAGTGAGACCTGTCTAACTATTTTGAAGTGAGAAAAATTTTTTAAATTACCCAGGCACCGATATGGGCCTGTAGCTACTCTGGAGACTGAGACAGGAGGATCGCCTGAGACCAGGAGTTTGAGGCTGCAGTGAACTGTGATGGCACCACTGTAATTCAGCCTGGGAGATAGAGCAAGACCCTGTTTCAAAAATAATAATAATAAAAATATAGATATACACACACACACACTTAAGTTAGGTTGCAGTTTGTTTATATATTAACTTAGGTTCTTAGGTTTTAGTTCGCTGCATACAGATGCAGCTTTAAGCCAAATTTAATTCAACACCACCACGAGAGGGAAGTGAGCCCCATTTTCAAATGAGAAAACCGGAGCTTTGAAAGGTGAGGCTCATGTTGGGGGAGCTGGGATCTACACCCAGCAAGTCTGGCGGCAGAACTGCCTATATCTCCCACTGAGCCGCACAAAGACACAGTTACCTTTTTAATTGTTTTGTTTCATATTGCAAAAATTTGAGGGCCAAGTCTTGTGTGCTTATTTCAACTCATTCTTAATGTTGGGAAGCCTAGCTAACCATTAGAGGAAGAGAGACCCTAACACATCTTATGCAAAAATAAATTTCAGCCAGATCAAAAACTTAACATGTAAGAAAAGAACCTCAAAACATATTAAAAGAACATATAGATGGTTACACACTGTCGGGATGAGGTAGGCTTCCTAGGCACAATATCAAAGGTAAAAACAACCAGTTTTTCAGTATAAAGGAAAGAGCCAGTAGATATGGCAACACAAAAGTGACCAGGAAAAAAAAGTGAATATAAAAAAACAACATAAGCAAAAATGAAGACCAGGCGTGATGGCTCACACCTGTAACCCTAGCACTTTGGGAGGCTGAGGAAGAAAGATTGCTTGAAGCCAGGGGTTTGATACCAGCTTGAGCAAGAGTGAGACCTTGTCTCTATACAAAATAGAAAAATTAGCCAGGTATGGTGGTGCGCACCTCCCAGCTACACCGGGAGGCAGGAGGATTGCTTTAGCCCAGGAGTTTACGGTTGCAGTGAACTATGATGATGCCACTGCACTCTAGCCTAGGGGACAGAGACCTTGTCAAGAAAGAAAGAAAGGAAGGAAGGAAGGGAAGGGAAAGGAAGGGAGTAGGAAGGAAGGAAAGATAGAGAGAAAAGGAGGGAGGGAGGGAGAGAGAGAAAAAAACCACAAACTAGGAAGGAATATGTGCAAAATGCATCCATTAACAAGGGCTAAATATAAGAAGCATTTTTATAAATTATTTAGAAGTTTCTACCTTCAGTTGAAAATGCGCACAAATAGTGGTTTGCAAAAAAGAAATATATAGATGACCAGTAAGACAACTTTTAACATGATTGCTATGGTTTGAATATGTCCCCCAAAGTTCAGGTGTTGGATACTTAATCCCCAATGCAACAATGTTGAGAGGTGGGACCTTTAAGAGGTGAGTAGGTCATGAGGGCTCTGCCCTCACAAATGGGTGGATGCCGTGATTGCTGGAGTGGGTTAGTTATTGTGGGAGTGGGTTCCTGATAAAAGGATGAGTTTGGCCCCTTTCCCTTCTGTCTCCCACATGTGCTCTCTTGTCCTTCCACCTTCCACCATGGGATGATGCCACAAGGAGGCCCTTGTCTGATGGGGGCCCCTTGGCCTTGGACTTCCGAAACTCCAGAATTGTAAGAAATAAATCTCTGTTGTGTATCAATTACCCAGTCCCAGGTAGTCTGTTATAGAAGCACAAAATAGATTAGACAATGCTCTACTTCACTAGTAATTAAATACATACAAATGAGAACAATGAGATAGCATTTTGTTTATTGAAGATAAAACTTAGTGGTACACTAATATATAATAGCAGGTAAAAGCAGCATTTTATTACTACACATTCATGTATTTACTTATTATAAGGTCAGTCAATGAGAATCACCTAATTGCACGAATATGCTCCCTGGCCAGGTGTTAGCAGGATAGGACTGTGCGTGTTGACATGCTGTTGTATGACCACCCTTGCAGTGTGACTGGCACCCCCCCCCCCGACAGAAACGCTGCTCCACTCCTGTGTTAGCAGAGCCCAGGGCAGGAGGCTGCTGAGAGGTGCTCCCTTACCAGTGTGCACAGACCTAAATTGGTAAAATATTAGGTTGCTTATCAATACCACACTCAAGAGGGTCTAGGTGGACACTGTGACAACAGGGACACATTCTAGGGCTGCACAAAAATGAGTTGATCCTGGCTGTATGTGATGGTTCATGCCTGTCATACCAGCACTTTGGGAGGCTGAGGCAGGAGGATCACTTGAGGGCAAGAGTTTGAGACCAGCCTAAGCAACATAGCGAGAATCTATCTCTACAAAAAATACAAAAATTAGCCAGGCATGGTGGTGCACACCTGTAGTCCCACCTACTGGGGAAGCTGAGGCAGGAAGACCATTTCAGCCCAGGAGTTTGAGGCTGCAGTGAGCTATGATCGGGCCACTGTGCACTCCAGCCTGGGCAACAGAGTAAGACCCTGTCTCTTAAAAAAAAAAAGAGCTGATCCTAAGGCACAAATTCACATCCTGCCAATTTACCAACAAGGTAAAACTGGGCACAAAACTCATTTGAGTGTGTATTTTCAATTTAGGTTTTATTTTTGTCAGTTACACATGCACCTAGTTTAAAGAGTCACAAGGCTTCTTTCTAAACGCAGCTGTCCCCATCCCTCATTTCCATCTCTGAGGCAACCACCTTCAACTTTTAGCTCATTCTTCTGGTTTCGCCTCCATATCCCTAAAACAACACACGACTCCTTCCTGACCTCCAATTTCATTATATCATCACTTGGTTTAGTTCAGTAGTTACAGTTTACACCATGATGATACTGCATAAACCCTATTCACACCTGAGCCACATAATGTATCATGATAACTTTTCCTTTCCTGATCAACTTGTTTCCTTTGGAGTTCATAAATGCTGTCTTTTAAATTTTGCTTAATTTTCTATTACTAATTCAACTCCAAATTCTGCCAAATGTCCAAATCTCCCCTGAGGCATTGCAGTGTATCAGGTATTGTGTCAACTTAAAAGAGACTCTGCTTTACAAGCGTGGGGCCCAGCCTCCAGCCCTAGACCTCCTTTCACCAGCACCCCTTCATGCCTCTCTCCTGTAGAGTCCCCTGCTTCCTGGATCCATCACTGCCTCTTTCTTGGTTTACTCCCTCTTTTTGATGGAGCATACCCTCAAGTAGCTTCCTAAGAAAGGGCATAGGGACATACATTTTTTTCAGGCCTTATCATTCTGAAAAGGCCTCACTCATGATTAATGGTTTAGCTCAGTACAAAAATCTGGGTTAGAAATCATTTAACTTCAGTATTTTGAGAGCTTTCATCCATTGGCATCAAGCTTCTAGTTTTGTTGTTGAGAAATCCAAAGGCATTCTGGTGCTGGTCATTTGTACATTACCTATTTTTTCTCTCTGGACATTCATAGGATCTCTGGAAACTTGGATTTAATTTCTGTAAAATTGTTTTGGATTATTTCTTTTATGATTTTCTCCCTTTGTTCTCTCTTTCTAGATCTATTATGTAGATGTTAGACCACCTAGACTGGTATTTTAGTACTTTTTTCTCCTTTTTTTCTCTCATTTTCAAGTTTTTCTTTTTAAGATGAGGTCTTGTCATGTTGCCCAGGCTGGTCTTGAACTCCAGGGCCAAGTGTTCTCCTGGGTTTTCCATGTCCATGGTTGTATTTTTCGTTTCCAAGAGCTCTTTATATTCTCTAAGTGTTCCTTATTTATAGCACCCAGTTCTTTTCTCATCAACACAACATCTTCTCTTTCCTTCTTGAGGATATTAGTGCTGGTGTTTTCTAAGCTGTCTCCTCCGAACACAGTCTCTGTTTCCTCCCATTGTCCTTTTTCTGTTTGCTCCGTTTCGCCTTCCCATGTCGGAGGCATCTCTCAGAAGTCTGGCGTCCTGGCTCACTGGAGAGAGCAGATGGGGTGCCTCCACCTCGCAGACAACCTGGAGACCAAGGTTGTGGAGTACAGTGAAGAGGCACTTGGGGCCAGCAGCAGCTGCCCGTGCCCAGAAACAGCCAGGCCTTGGTGTGTGCGGGCGTCCAGGCTTCGTGACAGGGGACTGGGCACCTGGGGCTCAGCCGTGCGCTGGAGCGGGGTGAGAGTGGGTTGCACCCTCACCTACGCTAGCCTGAGCTCTAGTCCCCATGCTGGCGGGTCCACATTGCCCCCTTGTGACACTCATGGGGAGGGCCCGCACCAGCCCCTGAGGTCTGAGGTCCCGCTGGTGGCACCATGGGCCTGAGGTGCACCCCAAGCACCCCACAGCCCAGCACAAGGTCTCTGACCTGGCGGGGCCTCGCACCCTCTGCTCTGCCCGGGCCCTTGGTGTCAGATGACCTGCGCTCTGCCCATGTGCCAAGCCACTCGAGGTATCCGCAACCACCAGCAACTGAATACAAATCCTACAGAATGAGAATTTTGATCACTCAGCCAAGAAATGATTCTGGGCGCATGTCAGGGGTCTTCCTCCAGCGGAGCTAAGGGTGGGCACAGGGCTGGCCACTGTAGCGGTGTGGCCTCAAGGCCCTCCCAAGGCCAGCCCCCACCCTGAAGGTCCTGTGCCCACTGCTCTTCCACTCTCAGGGGTCTGGCCCTCCCTGGGATGTGTCCCCACTGCCTGCAGCCCCAGAGCCGGCCCCACTTCCACTGGTGGGGAGAGCAAGTGTCCTGTCCCTGGAGGGTAAGAGGTAGGGACCCAGGCGGGGGTCCCCCTGCTCACACCACAGAACGGCGTGAGCTGGGTGACCCAGACTAGGACGGCATTGCCTGAATACTTCCTCACCAAACTCCAGAGATCCCTTCTCTACTCCCTGTGACCCTCAGCCTGCCAGGAGCCCACCTTGGACTCAGGTCTCAGACTCTTAAATGGGTTCCGGGATTTTCTCTGCCTTGTCTGCCTTTCAGGAGCAAATGTGATGGTGGCTGCAAGCCGCTCAAATACACCACTGGGGCCATTTCCACTTTCTTCCCACACTTGTCTGTTTCCCAAGAGTCCTACGAGGCGAATGGATGAGCTCCGTACACAGGACAAGGAGCAGGGTGACTCCTAACTCTGCTGCACTGGAGGGAGGAGCGCCGGCAGGGCGCTAGCCGTGCCCTGTGTGCGCACAGCCCGCGGGGCTTTGGGGAAGACTCGTGCCCCTCCTGGAGCCAGGCCTGGCCTTGCAGGTCCTCGCCCAGCGTCCATGGGTGGTCCTGGCGACAGGGATGTCTGGGCTCAATCTGTCCTGTCCCTCCAGTGGCCACTCCGCACCCTCCCCAGCTTGCTGCACTTCACCCACCCTGACTCCTCAAAGGTTCTCTGTCAGGCTCACCACATGCTCCCTAGGGGTTGGCCCTTGCTATTCCCTCCACCTAGAAGGTTCTTTCCCCAGATACCTGCACGACTCCCTCCTGTTCTCCAACCACAGGTGCCTGCTTTCCTGACCTCCCTGGATGAAAGCCAGGAAGAGGGGCATGGTCTGAGCTGGGGGCCGGTGGGGGTCAGAGAAGGCAACTGGAGGAGGAGGGGATGAGAAAGGGTGAGTCAGGTGGGGGACTCTATCCTCCCCTCACACCCCCAACCGAGCTCTCCCCTGACCTGCCTGCTCCCAACTGAGTTAGAGCTTGGGGAGCTGGGAGGTGAGGGTGTGCCAGGTGGGAGCTCCTTGGAGGCTGTGGGGGACGCACACACAGCAGATGGGGGAGGCATGCATGGCGGCCCTGCCTCTGAGGCACTAGGCCTGGGAGGGACCTGCTGGGCAGCTCAGGGCCCCTGTTTGTCTGCTCTATGACACCTCGGCACCCATGTCGAGTTCCTGCCATGGTGCCCATCTGTGAGACCCACCTCATGGAGGCTGTTAGTTGTGCAGAAAGTGGAAGGAATGAGCATTCCAGGCACAAGGGACAGTAGATGCAAAGTCCTGAGGCAGGAAAGAACTTGGTGCTTTTAAGGACTCTCTCAGAACGCTGGTCTGCAGTGAGCCTGGGGACAGGGGTACAGATGTGTCTGAAAACAGGTGGGGCCGGGCTGCTGGCAACAGCCTCAGTGGCTTCAGGCTGTTGGTGGTGCTCGGGTCTGCTCCATCTTCCCACTCAGGATCGGCAGCTACCTGGGGCTTGCTCTTCTAAGGGCCATGGTGAGTGGCAGAAGTACACAACCCATCTAGGGCCTTGTCTTGGAGGCTCCTACTGACATCTGCTGGCCGTCCAGTGTGGAGTGGGCAGGGAGGTGGACATGTTCTGCTCCGGGGCAGGCACCCAAAGTCATGGGGCAAAAGGGTGTGGCTGGAGGTGGCTAAAAGCTGGGAGCAACATTCTATCTACCACAATACATAGTACGCATTCACTGCAAACAGCCCTGTTGTCAGGGTCCCCAAGACAGCCCTCAGGTCCAGGAATTCACTAGAAGGACTCCCAGAACTCAGACAAGCTATTATACTCAGAGTTTTGATTTATTACAGCAAAAGAACACAGAAGAAAATCAGCAAAGGAAAAAAGCACAAAGAGGCCGGGCGCGGTGGCTCATGCCTGTAATCCTAGCACTCTGGGAGGCTGAGGTGGGAAGATCACTCGAGGTCAGGAGTTTGAGACCAGCCTGAGCAAGAGCAAGACCCCATCTCTACTAAAAATAGAAAGAAATTAGCTGGACAACTAAAAAAATATATAGAAAAAATTAGCCGGGCATGGTGGCACATCCCTGTAGTCCCAGCTACTCGGGAAGCTGAGGCAGGAGGATCACTTGAGCCCAGGAGTTTGAGGTTGCTGTGACCTAGGCTGACGCCACGGCACTCACTCTAGCCTGGGCAACAAAGCAAGACTCTTGTCTCAAAACAAACAAACAAACAAAAAAGCACAAAGAGCAGGGCCCAGGGGGAGACCAGGTGGGAGCTTCTATGTGTCCTCCCCTAGTGGATTTATACTGATTTATTCTCCCAGCAACCCCCGGAGTGTTGCCAACCTGGGAAGCTCACCTGAGCCTTGGTGTCCAGAGTTTTGGTCAACGGTTGGAGGCACGAGTGCCCCTTTGGCTGACCTGAGTCACTCAGTCTCCAGCCCCTCCAGAGGTCAAGCTCATATGTCATGATCCAAGGACCTCATCATAAATCACAGTGTTAGCCCAGACTAGCTGGTGTGGCCCAAGGCCCCCAGTTATCAGAGTGGATATTCCAAGAGCTTAGCAGCTACCTCCTGGGAGCTGCTCAAGGGCCAAGCTCTGTTTGGAATGTGCAGGGTTTGACTACCCTAAGCCTGCTGAGTTAATCCTACACTGCACAAATCCAAACAAGTTGCAGAACATGAAAAGCAAATGCTCCCCGTATCAGCTCCTGCCGAACTCTACGCTGTGCCCGTTTGTGGACTCACCCAATTCTGCATGTCTGGCTCCTTCTCATCATCTAGGTTGCAGCTGAAATATCGCCTCCTCTGTAATCACTCTCTTAAACTAGGTGCCTCTCATTTCTCTTTCTTAGCCCTTTAGTTGTTTCCTTACATAATTTTTTCACCTTTTTTCCCTTAAACAAAATTTCCTTACTTTGCACTTATTCTTGTTTTGAGAAGTGATCCGTCTCCACCATTAGAATGTTTGCCCAGGAATCCCCAGTGTCTGGCCCTGGACCTGAATCTGAGTTGAAGGCATGACCACGTTGAGTACTTCCCATGTGGCCTTGGTGAATATTTACCGCACTCAGTAAGTCAGGTCTTCTTGGAGGTCTGTGATTCCTCATCCATGATTCTGAAATGCAAAAAGCTCAGAAACCTAAAATATTTTCTTAGAGTTAGTGCAAAATCTGACCTGAACAGCTATAAGACTTTTCCCGATGTTTATCTCACTTAGTTTGAAGGGTCATTCTGTCTCTGCAGAAATCTTGATGTATCTAGTTTTGTGCTATACCATGCCCCAGTGGGAGCACAAAGTATTATTTTAGTTGTTAGTTTGCTATTGTTGTGGAACAAACTATCCCAAATGTTAGCAGCTTAAGACAACAGTAAACATTTATTACTCCAGGTTCTGTGGGTCTGGAGTCCAGGAGCAGTTTATCTGGGTTGGTTGTGGCTCAGGGTCTCTGTGGGGTCAATATGTTGGCTGGGGCTGCAGTCTTTCCCAGGCTTGACTGGAGCCAGAGGATCCAATTCCAAGGTGGCTCCTTCACCATGGCGGGCAAGTTGATGCTGGCTGTTGGCATGAAGGCTCAGTTCCTTGCCACAGGGACCTTTCCACAGGGCTACTTGAGTGTCCTCATGATATGGCACTCCCTCAGAGTGAGTGCTCTAGAAGAGGGCAAGGCAGTAACCAAGATGTTTTTTGTGACCTAGCAGTGGAAGTCACATGCCAGCTTGTGACTTCTGCAATATCCTATTGGTTACAAAGGTCAGCCTTACCCAATGCATTGGAGGGCACTACACAAGAGTGTGGATATTGGAAGGAGGGATGCTTTGAGATGTTGGCTACCCCTATTATATGTACCCATTTGAAACCCAAAGATTCTGATTTCCAAAACATATCTGGCCTGGAGGGTGTTGGGTGAGAGACTGTGGATTGCACGATGCCTGTTTTACAGTTGAGGGACCAGGTTCAAGGGCACTTGATGACCTGCCCCAGGCTACACATACAGCAATTGCAGTGAAGACTCACCCCACCTCTAACAGTTCCGGGCCCAGTGCTACTTCATTTCTTCCACCCCTGTCCCGGCCAATTCATACCCACAGCCACGTGGTCTGTGGGCTTGCCACAGGTACTGTGCTGGGCAAGGGTACACTTCATCCTCCAGTCCCCACAACACCCCTACCAGGTAGGGAGGGCACTCACTTGACCTTTTTTCTGCCGAGAGGAAGCCAGGCTTTGACGGGTCAGAAGGAGCCTTCCATACCAGAACCAGGTCTACTCAGCCCAGCGTCAGCGCCACAAACACCTGGCTGGGTGTGGCTGCCTGATTCTACAAGCTTGAGTGTTTCCCTGAACTCAGCGCAAGCATGGCTGTGGATCACATAAAGGGGACGAGGGGAGGACGAGTGCACACACACATGGAAGAGACCCCCACCAGATCCAGAGCAGGGGACACCCGAAAGACCCCATGTGTGTTTGGGCTTCACTGTTGGGGACACTCGGCTGTGGAAAAACGTTCAGCGCTTGTGTGGGAGGTTGTGGGGAGGAAAAGGATGGAGAAGCCAGGATGAGAAAGGGCGAGCTCCCTGCTGCCTCTGCTGTCCCGCCAACCCACACGTGCGACCTTATAAAGGGGTGTGCAGGGGCCTGGGGTCCTGCTCTGAGCCACGGCCCTGTGCTCCGGGCGGGGACGGCACCCTCTGGATTCTGTCCGCATGTGACTGAAATGCCACGTGCTTGGTGCGCTGGGAGCTCAGCTCTTGGAACCTCACCCTTTTCCTGTTGCTGTGTGGCCCCGCGGGCGGATTCGGCCCCTCACTCAGGTCAATACCTGGCGTCTTCGACCCCTTCTTTGCTTCCCATCAGTAGCTGCATCAGAGGCCGCTGAACCCTAAACCCCAGCCACGGGCTGGGGTCCACTGCCCGACAACTCCCCAGATGCAGGGGGGACGGGGCCACTGGGACAGGCCACACAACTGCGGGTGGGCGTGGGGCGGAGGTGAGAACAAAGCTGCGCACGGCAGGGGCGGGGTCGGGCTCTCGCGGGGGCGGGGCCAGGCTCGGGGCGGGGCCGGGCTGTCGCCGGGGGCGGGGCGCGCCGGGAAGGTTCCGGGAAGGCCGGGAGCCCGCCGGGCCCGGCGCGGAAGTTGCGCGGACGCGCGCCTTCCCAGGCAGGCCGCAGCCATGTCGTCCTGGGACGCGGGGTCGGGCGGGCGGGAGGGGACCCCGCGCGCAGCTGCCGCGCTCTGCAGCCTGTACCACGAGGCTGGGCAGCGGCTGCGGCGCCTGCAGGACCAGCTGGCGGCCCGGGACGCCCTCATCGCGCGCCTCCGCGCCCGCCTGGCGGCGCTCGAGGGGGACGCGGCGCCGTCGCTCGTGGACACGCTGCTGGAGCAGGTGGCGCGCTTGCGGGAGCAGCTGCGGCGGCAGGAGAGCGGCGCAGCAGAGGCCCCGTTGCGCCAGGTGCGGGGCCGGCGGGCCGCGGGGCGGTGGGCGTGGGTGTGCCTGTGAGGGGCCTTGGTTCCGGGATGTTGCGTTCTGGGGTCCCTTCCAGTCCGCACCTGTGAACGTGCCTTTCCCTGGTAGCACTTCAGCGCTGTGCCTGGCAGGCACAGCCGTGTCTGATAACAGACAAACCCTTTTTCCTTCTCAGCCTCCTTGTCATTGATGTTACGTCTATTTTTTATGAAAAGACATAAGCGAGAAGTAAGAGTAACAGTACTTTTGTGAGCGCCCCAAACATTTGGGTGAACTCTGGCATCTATTGTTCCATTCGGTCCTGACTATTATCCCAGTTTTCTCTGGAAAGAAACTAAGCCTACAAAAGGAGTAGCCTGTGAAAGATAGTTTTTGTTTCCAGGATTGGCCCCACAGCCTGACTTTAGAGAGAAAAACAAACATACCTCCTTTTCTGATTATAAGAGTAATTTTGAATATCTGAAAAATAAAAATAATAAAATAGCTACCTTAGTCTCACAATACAGGGATAACTAGTGTTAATCTCTTGGCATGCTTCCTTCCTGTTTTTCCTGTGCATATAGTTTACATACACTTGGCATGGTTGAACTCATGCTGTCTATGTGGTTTTACTTAATATTATGTTGTCAATATCTGCATTATTTAAAATACCTTCAGCAGCCAGATGTCTTACCCATTCCTGCTCTCTCCCTCTTTCTGGAAGGTGGATCATGATTCATCAGAGCAGAAGGGAAATTTGGAGGTCATCAGATGAGTACAGAGCAGGAATTCAAAGGGACTATCTAGAATTCATTGCCAGAGTGTTGATGGGAGAGTTAGGGGATGTGGGCACCTCACAACCAGAGCAGGATTATACTTGCAGTCTGATGGCCATTGGTGTTCAGCTCACGTGTGTCCCCAGTGTCCTCTGTATCTATGGCCACTAACTGGGAGCTCATCGCAGGTCCCTTATGGCTCCAGATAGAACCAAGTCCATGGTCCCAGCATTACTGGTCCTCCCACTTCTGACATGTAGGTTTTGTTTTGGGATCTTTAATTAAAGAGCATTTTAATGATCTGGTATCTTATGCAATTATGTTTTTATTATTCATCCCAACATTTGATCTGAGGTCAATCACAGAACGTGTGGAAGCATGGAGAGGTTTATTGCATCCTAGAGGTTGTGGGTTCACTGAGGTAGCAGTGCAGAGTTAAAGCCATCGAAGGAAGCAAGCTGTTGGTAGGTTGCTTTCTTCTATGGCCATGTCAGCCAGCCCATTAGGAACAGGGACCCTGGACCCGTAGGGACTGAGAGCTCCCAGAGAGGATGTTGAGGCTCAGAGGTATGGAAGAACTGACCACTGCATCTGTGGCCAAGCTGTGGCCAGCATGTAATGGGGCCAGATCAGGCCAGTGAACTGTGGCTCTCACTGTGACCATAGTGGGACCCAAGACCTCACCTCATCTGTAACACAAGGACTGGTTGGATAACTGCAAACCTTCTTCAGTTAAGACTTTCTGGAATATCGTTAACTGCTCAACCCCGTCCCGTCACTACCCTGGGGACTGGCCTCACAGGCCTAGCCTGGTCCTGGCATATCAGCCCTCTTTCCCTTCCAGCATTTCTTTTCTTGTTCTGACACAGTCTTTATGGAGGGCAGTAGGGTAGGGTACGCCCTTTACAATAGTCTGTGGTAGTTTTTGTCCTTACTCTTTGCCTTGCTGTCCCACCAAGCTCACGTTCTTCCAGAGTGAGGAAGGGTCTTGCTGTCTCACTGCTTCCCCAGGGCACATCTTGATGGCTTGACACGTGCAGTCAGGGCTCAGTGTACTGGCCTTTCTTATAACTCCTATTTGCTCCTGTTCTGTCACAGTTCCATCAGCTCCTGGTATGGGGACAGCCATGAGCTGGGCTGCACCCTCCACCTAGGCATCCTATAAGGTCTGCCTGGGAAGGAGAGAGAAAAGGGACTATACTGGGTTAGACTATATCTCCCAGAATTCATGTCCACCTGGAAACTGACCTTATTTGGAAATAGGGTCTTTGCAGATGTAGTAAATTAAAATGAAGTCATACTGAATCAGGGTGTGTCTTAATCCAATGACTGGTGTATAAAATGGCCATGTGAAGACACAGGGAGAAGAAGGTCATGTGAAGACACAGGGAGAAATTAGAGTGATGTGTCTATAACCCAAGGAATGCTGGCAGCCACCAGAAGCTGGAAGAATCAAGGAAGGATTCTTCCCTAGAGCCCCTGGAGGGAGCATGGCCCTGCTGACACTTGGGTTCCAGAACTGTGAGAGAATAGATTTCTGTTGTTTAAGACACCTGGTTTGTGTTACTTTGTTACTGCAGCTAACTAACAAAGGGATGAAGGGCAACCTCTTATTTTTAAGGCTGATCCACAAAACTCTTAATAGAATTCTTAACACTTTTGTGTGTGGGTCTCAGCAACACGCTTTCCTGAGAGATGGGCTGTGTGTCATGCCTGTGTATATAAAGCTGAAACTCTGGCTGGGCGCGGTGGCTCATGCCTGTGATCCTAGTACTCTGGGAGGCCGAGGTGGATGGCTTGAGTTCAGGAGTTCGAGACCAGCCTGAGCAAGAGCGAGACCCCATCTCTACCAAAAATAGAAAAAATTAGCTGGACATGGTGGCATGCACTGTAGTCCTGGCTACTTGGGATGCCGAGGCAGGAGGGTCACTTGAGCCCAGGAGTTTGAGATTGCCATGAGCTAGGCTGACACCACGGCACTCGAGCCAAGGCAACAGAGTAAGACTCTGTCTCAAAAAAAAAAAAAAAAAAAAGCTAAAAATCTTGTGCAGACCTCACTTTCTGACCAGAGTGGTCAAGGTGCTGCTGTGTCCTAAGAACTGTCACTAACTGGAAAAGGTAGTCAGATGAGTCAGCACAATCTCTCCATCTGCAGAGCCAGCAACAGGTTCCCGGAGCCCAGGCCCTTGAGGGGTCTTGGGGCCCTCTCACTGCTAGGGGGTGGATGAGTCAGTCAGCCCTTTGCAGGGCCACCATACCTCCAAGAGCAGTAGCCTGATGTGCAGTGTGCTGCCTCCCAGTGGTTCAACGTCCCTTTCAGTGGCTGTGGCAGGGCCCTAGTGGTGAGGGAAGAAGCCAGCCTTGAGCAGGATATATGTTGTCATCCAGCAAGTTTCCATGTGAGCAAGATTATTTATAAACTGATGTTTGAAAGCTGAGTTTTTTTGAAAGGAAACAGGGTCTCACTATATTGTCCAGGGTGGCCTGGAACTTCTAGGTTCAAGAGATCCTCCCATCTCAGGTGGGACTACAGGCTCATGCTCCCATGCTTGCCTGAAAGCTGATTTTTTTTTTTTTTTTGAGACAGAGTCTGGCTCTGTTGCCTGGGCTAGAGTGCCGTGGCGTCAGCCTAGCTCACAGCAACCTCAAACTCCTGGGCTTAAACGATCCTTCTGCCTCAGCCTCCTGAGTAGCTGGGACTACAGGCATGCACCACCATGCCCGGCTAATTTTTTCTATGTATTTTTAGTTGTCCAACTAATTTCTTTCTATTTTTCAGTAGAGATGGGGTCTCGCTCTTGCTCAGGCTGGTCTGACCTGACCTCGAGCTATCCTCCAGCCTCGGCCTTCCTGGTAGCTGGGACTACAGGCGTGCACCATGCCTGGCTAATTTTTTCTATATATATTTTTAGTTGTCCGTATAATTTCTTTCTATTTTTAGTAGAGACAGGGTCTCGCTCTTGCTCAGGCTGGTCTCGAACTCCTGACCTCGAGCGATCCTCCAGCCTCGGCCTCCCAGAGTGCTAGGATTACAGGCGTGAGCCCGGCCTGAAAGCTGATTTTTAGGACCAAAAATAAAGACTGGGAAGTCCTTCAGAATTACCCACCCCCTACCTGCAGTCATATGTCCATGTTTTTTCTGTATCTGTGCTGTGAACTGATTGAGAACAGGGTCTGGGTCCTGAATTGCCTTTGTATGGCCCAGTTTTATTCCCAGATGTTTACTGGGCATCCATGTGGGGCTGGACCCAGTGTCGAGGACTAGAGTGTGGAGGCAAGAGAGAGCCGTGCTCTTCGGAAGCTTCAGGAGCCTGTGGGCGTGCTACCCCCCTGTCTGTAGAGACGTTTGTTTCTCTTACTGTCTCCATTTGACCAGCACAAGAAGGAGGCTTAGAAATCAGGTTTTGCCCAAAGTTCTCTATCCCTGAAGAGAGGATGAGGGAGCTGTAGTACATAGAGGTACTGGAGCCAGGGGAACTGGTGCCACTGCCTCTCACCCATTTGTTCCGGCTGCTGCCTTGACCCTGTGAGCCTCAGTTTACTGGTCTGTAGAATGGGAGAAATGGGAATGACAGTCACTATCATAGGGCATGTGGGGATCACATGGTTGGTGCAGGGTGAGGGCTTAGAAAGCATTGGCTGCTCCTGCCCCAGCCACTGTGGCCATTGTAGGAACTTAGAAGTTTGTTGAATTTATGATTCCATGGGAGACTGGCCTTCGTTGGTATTGTTTATAGCTGTGGTCCCCAACCCTTGGGCTGCAGAGCTCCGTCCCCCACCCTCCCAGGTCTGTGGAAAAATTGTCTTCCGTGAAACCAGTCTCAGGTGCCAAAAAGGTTGGGGACCGCTGATAGAATTGCTATCTATATTCATGTTATGTGTATTTGCACATATATAGATATCTATGTTTTATTATATAGATGTATATTTGCCCTGAATAAACTTTAATATCAGATAGAGACAAGGATGAGACATTTCTCTGTGATGCTGCTGAAAATCACAGCTTTTGATTTGAATAATTTTAAAATTTAATAAAAATGTACTCTGAGTGCAGATCTCTATTCACCATCTGTGTTTGCACCATACATTTTTTTTTTTTTTTTTTGAGACAGGGTCTCACTCTGTTGCTTGGGCTAGAGTGCAGTGGCATCATCATAGCTCTCTGCAACCTCAAACTCCTGGGCTCTAGCTTCCTGAGTAGCTGGAACTACAGGTGTGAGCCACCATGCCTGGCTAATATTTCTATTTTTTATAGAGACGGGGTCTCACTCTTGCTCAGGCTCGTCTCAAACTCCTGGCCTCAAGTAGTCCTCCCACCTTGGCCTCCCCAAGTGCTAGGATTACAGGTGTGAGCCACCGTGTCTGGCCTCCATGCACATTTTTGAGCCACTGTTGAGAGTAACTAGATCTAGTTCAGGTGAGTGTGGCAAAAAAGATCACTGTTCTGGGGCACTTCCATTCTGCCACCAGTCAGTGACAAAGCTATGGTGTTGGCTGAGGAGAAACAAAGCCAGATGAGGGGTGGCTGGCCAGGGGTCTGTGACATTTCCAAGGAGCAATCAGCAGTGAGAACTGGAGCTGACATTGGCATTTGGCATTCTTTCTCTTTGCTGTATTTTATGTTAAGGAGGCCGCAATTGGTTAAATATGCGCTGCTGCACTGTGCATGCCCTCATGTGTGGCAGCGTCCAGGCAAAGTGATTTGGGATCAGCTGGCAGCCCGCAGCCTTGTAGAGGGGCTCAGGTGGTTGTGGGTGGTGGCCCCAAGTGAATGAACAGTGCTTGTCCTGGAGCCTAGAGCCCCCTCTTCTCTTGGAAAGAGCCAGGTCCCCAGGCCCCTTCTGTCTCCCAGTCCTGGAGGGTCAGCCCCTTCAGCACCGACGGGCTGGCCACCGACTGGGCTGGCCTTCAGAGAGATGTCTCTTTTCCTCCTTCAGCACAGAAAGGCCTGGTCTCTACTCAGGGGTAGGGTCATGAGGGTCATAAAGCAGACAGGTGAAAGTAATGGCCTCATAAGAATGGATCTCCCTTGGCCAGGAAATGGAGGCACCCCTGAGATTCCGGAGAGCTGCAAAGTCAGAAGGTAGTGGGGCGTGATGGGATGATGGAATGCAGGTGCTGGATGCCTTTGGGCAAATATCCCAGTTTGCAGACTTGTCCCCAGTGAGGTGTTCTGTTTTTCATTTGTATACCTATTGTTGCCAGTCCTGCTGATTTTTCTACATTTGATCATCATAACTAGAGGTTTTTCTTCTTTCCTCTCTTTCTGTTTGCCTCTAGAGTGAGGTCCAAGGAAGGTGGGAAGGAAAGGACTCTTAAAAATGCCAAGTTGGGCACTCTGGGAGGCCGAGGCGGGAGGATCGCTCGAGGTTAGGAGTTCGAGACCAGCCTGAGCAAGAGCGAGACCCCATCTTTACTAAAAATACAAAGAAATGACCTGGACAGCTAAAAATATATATAGAAAAAAATTAGCTGGGCATGGTGGCACATGCCTGTAGTCCCAGCTATTTGGGAGGCTGAGGCAGTAGGATCGCTTAAGTCCAGGAGTTTGAGGTTGCTGTGAGCTAGGCTGACACCACAGCACTCCAGCCCGGGCACCAGAGTGAGACTCTGTCTCAAAAAAAAAAAAAAAAAAAAAAAATGCCAGGTTGGCTAGGCGCAGTGGCTCATGCCTGTAATCCCTGTACTTTGGGAGGCCGAGGTAGGAGGATCGCTTGAGGCCAGGAGTTCAAGACCAGCCTGGGCAACATAGTGAGACCTCATCTCTATAAAAAATTTTTAAAAATTAGCTGGGCATGGTGGCACGGGCCTATAGTCCCAGCTACTTGGGAGGCTGAAGTGGGAGAATTGCTTAAGTCCAGGAGTTTGAGGCTGCAGTGAGCTGTGATTGGGCCAGTGCACTACAGCCTGGGCCACAAAGTGAGACTTCATCTCTTAAAAAAAGAGAGAAGAAAAGCCCTGAGTGAGAATTCCAGAATGTTCTCTGAGTCACTTGGTTAGAGTGATGCAGTCATGCTAGACTTATTATCCTACAGCCTAGGTTATCATGAATACCACAGAGTTTGGGTGGAGGAGTGTCAGGAGAGAGGGTGAGGCCCAGTGGCTGTGTTCCTGAATTCCAATTATTTCTTTGCTCTTCAAACAATACTAGCCATGCAACTTCTGGGCATTTTTCCCATTGATATATTTGTGCAAGAGTACAAGGAAACAAATAAGTGTTCGTCAGTTGAAGGCGTGTTCAATAAATCTGGACTGTCATGGTGTTCCAGGCCATAGTTAAGAAGAATGAGGCAGGTTTCTCCATGCTGCCGTGGAGGAAGGTAGATTACTGAGGAGGGCAAGAGCAGTGTTACTGTGTGATCCCTCTGCGTACAAATACGCACATGTTATAAATGCTCATAAATGTTCTGGAAAGATATGTGCCCAAATAATAAACAGTGATGGTCTCTGGAGGGTGAAGAATGGGGAAGGGTGTGGGGGAGGGGAAAGAAATTTGCATTTTTATTTTATTTACTTCTGTATGTTTGAACTTTTTTTAACAGTGCACATATTGTTTTTGTGATTTTAAAAAAGCTAGTTATGAGAATAATAATTCAGGGTTCCCTTAATAATGTGGCCTGGTATTTATTCCATTGTGGTGAGAAGGTTCTGGGTTCCTGGTGTCTGTCCCTCATGTTGTGTAGGAGGCGAGTGATTACCTGAGGCAGAAGCTGGATCCTGTTCCTGTCATTTCCTCCTGGGGGATGCTTGGGCTCATCCCTGATTCTTCTGAAACTGTTTCTTCTGGAACTGTTTCTTCATTTGCAGGATGGACTAGTTGAGCCTGCTTAACCTCCCTCATGTACTGTTGGCAGGGTCTTTGAAAATGGAAAAGTATGAATTTAAGGTCAGATATTAAAAAAATTGTCATTTTAAGACTTTTTTTTCCTAAAGAAATAATTGGGAATGTTACAGCTCTTTTAGAATTTGTCTAGCAGGTTTTCTGTTCCTCACTGGAAGACCTCCCCCCCCAAAAGAAAAACAAAATAAAATAATAAAAAAAAAAGAAGTAATTTGGGTTGAGTGTATTAGTTTCCTAGAGCTGCCGTAACAAAGTACCACAAACTAGAGGCTTCAAACAACAGAAGCTGAATCTTTCACAGTTCTAGAGGCCGGGAGCCTGAAATCAAGGTGTTGGCGACCTCTGAAGGCTCGAGGGGAGGATCCTTCCCAGCCTCTCCCAGCTTCTGGTGATGGCCGGCAGCCCTTGGTGTTCCTTAGCTTGTACATACATCACTCTGATCTCTGTCTTCATGTGGCCTTCTGCTTTCTGTCTGTCCCTCTTATAAGGACACCAGTTCCATCCTAATCCAGGATGACCTTATCTTAATTACATCTGCAAAGACCCTGTGTCTAAGTAAGTTCCCATCCCCAGGTACTAGGGGTTAGGATGTGGACATATGTTTTGGGGCCTACCCTCTACAGTGGAGTTTCTATCATTCCTAGCAAAGAAGTGTTTGGAGTTTTTAATAATTTGATGATGTAAAATCTAAAACTATAAATTTGCTTATGAAAATAGAATTTTAAATGATATTTCAGAACAGAACATTGTAGGCCGAAAAACTCCAAAGATAACGATTAGTTCAAAGGCCTGCCTTCCAAGTGAGTACGTTTGTTATGTAGTGATGGGGTCTCCATGCCAGATTTTCTGTTGCTTTATGAACATTTGCTTTTGGCATTGCTCCTTTTTTTTTTTTTTTTTGAGACAGAGTCTTGCTCTGTTACCCGGGCTAGAGTGAGTGCCGTGGCGTCAGCCTAGCTCACAGCAACCTCAAACTCCTGGGCTTAAGCGATCCTACTGCCTCAGCCTCCCGAGTAGCTGGGACTACAGGCACGCGCCACCTTGCCTGGCTAATTTTTTCTATATATATGTTTTTAGTTGGCCAGATAATTTCTTTCTATTTTTTTAGTAGAGACGGGGGTCTCGCTCTTGCTCAGGCTGGTCTCGAACTCCTGACCTCGAGCGATCCACCTGCCTCGGCCTCCCAGAGTGCTAGGATTACAGGCGTGAACCACCGCGCCCGGCCTGCATTGCTTCTTTTAATCACATAAACTATGTTTTTAAATCTTCCACTTAGGAAATTGAGAGACTTACTGAGCAACTAGAAGAAAAAGAAAGGGAAATGCAGCAGCTGTTGAGCCAGCCACAGCATGAGCGAGAGAAGGAAGTCATCCTCCTGCGGAGGAGCGTGGCAGAGGAGGAACGGGCCCGGGCCGCCAGTGACGTTCTGTGCCACTCCTTGGCCAAGGAGACCCACCAGCTGCGGAGGACACTGGCTGCCACTGCCCACATGTGCCAGCATCTAGCCAAGTGTCTGGGTGAACGACAGCGTGCACAAGGGGACGTAGAGGAGAAAAGTCCTGACAAGGTAGGCCACAGTGTAACCAAATTGTGATGAAGACCCCGGTGTGGCAGAGACATTGCCTACAGACCCCCCCAGGATCCCTTAGCAATCTCAGAGGTCAGGGGGTGCCCCAGAGCCCACTTTTGTTCTCAATAATGAGCGTCCGCCGGTGGGTCAAAGCTTGCACATCTGGGGGTTTCGTTTAGAATGATGGAACATGCAAAATGCAATAGGAGTGCAGGGCGGCTCGCCTCACCGGCCCCCAACACTGGGCCTGTAGCCGACCCTGTACTCAGCTGCGGACGTGGCACTCCGGTCTCATCTGCCTCAGCCGAGGATGAGAAGGAAGAGTGGGGGATGGAGGGGCAGCCCTGAGGAAGTGCTGTCACGTGTGTGTTGGGCAGATGAGGAAACTGAGGCAGAGCTAGGCAATACTGCTGGAGAGGGGCAGTGCCTCCAAATGGCACATGTGCAGGGGCTAGGCCCAAAACTGCCAGGAGGACCATGAGTGCCGGCCGTCTGCAGGCTCCGTGTATCTAAGTGGATCAGGGCTGGCACAGCTGTGGGCCTCGTGAAGAGCCAGAACTGCCATTGCCAAAGCTGGCTTTTGGGCATGTGCTTGACAGCAGACGGCCTGCCACAGGCCAGGAGACCTGGACGTCCCCAGGGCTGCAGCCTCATTGTCATCAAAACAACGACCAGGTGACATTGGGGGCCTAAGACACTGGGCCTCCAGGACAGGCTGGATCTGGGCTGTGGCTATGTGTCGGGTCTGGTGGGGGTGACAGGGACTGTGAGGATTTTAGCATCAGGAATCACATGGAGGTTGGGGGCACACCCAGGAAACCAGGGGGCTCCTAGGCAGGAAGAGCAGGGAGCAGTGGGGCCGAGGCTGCGGGGAGCCAGGTGCTGGTCACAGCGCTTCCTGCTGGGGGGTGTGATCTGTGTGGGGCAGACGGGGAAACGGAAGCACGTGGCACACACCTTACTCTGGTCATGTGGTGGGCCAAGCTGAGGCTGCATCTTGCCTGCACTGCCTGGCGTAGGGCCTCCGGCTTGGGTCCCTCTAGATAGTTCTCTGAGGCAGCAACAGGATTCATGCAGAAACACGTGCTCCAAGATGTTCTGGGGCAGTTGGGACACCCAGTTCCTATTAGCAGCTTCACCAAAGTACCCGTTGGGGAGAAACTTGATCTGAGAACCACCCATCTCAGTTGGGTGGATTCCATAAAAAGGGAACCTGAGAAGAACACAACTGTATTTCAGAAACCAAAAGGACATTCGATGACTGGGAGGAGGTGGGGTGTTCTTATCCAATTTTGAGTCGTTTCCCTCCGGGGATTTGAAGGGAGCCACATACAGTGGTCAGCATGAGATGGGTGTGGAGCCAGTGGAGGGGGCATGGGAGGGTAGGACAGGCACCTCATCACAGTCTCTAAATAAGTGTCACTTCTCAGCCCTGGACTTGGCTGAGTCACCCGGGGCTTTCCAGTGCAGGCTGGATTAGGACATGTACTTCCTTTGTCATTTGAGGGGAATTCTCAAAAATAATGTCATTGATACACAGTCCCCAGCACTGTTCAATGTGCGGAATTTCTAGGGTGCAAAGGGTATTTCTGAGACTTTTCAGTTAGGTCTGCCAGCTATTAGGGTTTTATTTGGGATGTGGCTCCCATGACCGAATCTCCCAGCCCTGCATGAGGCACAGGTTAGAGTGCCACGTCCAGAAGCACCACATTGAACTTGATTGTCTGTAGATAGGACAGTGTCATGGGCTCTGAAGGAGGTGAACCGGTCGCACAGCCAGGCCCACCCCAGCAGCTGGGGGCTTCTCTGGTGTACAGTGGGATGGAGCTTCCTGCCCTCCTTACCCCCTGTGATGATGGCAGAGCTTAAGCAACAAGAAGATTTTACTTCGTCCGGTCTGTGTAAACATTCTAGACTTTAGAATGTTTAATCCCAAATATTTAAAATAAACAGCTCAAACTGGCAGGTAGGTTGGAATAAGAACAGTGTCAAGGATGATGTGACCTGGAGACCCTCCGCTCAGGCTGTGGCCTGGCCCCAGTGAGGAGCCTGGCAGGGAGAGGGTGGTTCCTTGTCCCCCCACGGCTGGAGTCAGCGAGTCCTTGTCTCTGCTTTGCTTCTCTGTCAAATGAACGGTCACTACCTGCTGCACTGTGGGATGCAGGGATGACCTGTGGCCTCAGCCTCCAGGTGCAGCTTTCTCATCCGCTCTTCCATGTGGTGACACGGTGTCTCCTCTCTGCCCGTTCCTTATGCAGCCAGAGCGCACAGGCAGGGACACCTCTGTCCAGAATATTATTGAGGAGTTACAGGAAGAAAATCGACTGTTAAAACAGAAGGTGACTCACGTGAGTGTCTTTAACTTTTTATTTGAGAAGAACATTCACTCTTACAAACTGCATGTGAGGATTCTTTCCTTAGCCGATGCCCACCCTCTGGCCACTTTGGCTTGATACACACAGTGCCCAGAGACCTTACCTTTTAGCCCAAGGCGATGTACAGGACATGTCCTGTCTTTCCTCCTCCCCCCAAAGTTGACTCACAAGTCAATTAAAGGAAGTACAAGAATTACTATCAGGAAGTACAGTTTTTAAGGCAGGAAAATTGTACTAAGTCCACTATGGGTATTATCACAGTGTCCCAGGATTCTCTGGTGGGCTTAGTGTCCCCTCCGCACAGAACACAGGGAGGCGCTTGCATTGAGGAAAACCTCGCTCGTGAATTATTGCTGGTAAACAGCCTCACGGTTGGGTGCTGGCTCGAGCAGCTTCTCAGCTGCCTTCGCCAGGAGCTTTCCGGCTCCGCCTCCTCAGGTGGAAGACCTCAATGCCAAGTGGCAGCGCTACGACGCCAGCAGGGACGAGTACGTGAGGGGGATCCATGCGCAGCTGAGGGAACTGCAGGCCCCGCACGAGCCTGAGCTGATGAGGAAGGAGATCTTCCGGCTCAACAGACAGTTGGAGGAGAAAATAAACGACTGTGCAGAAGTCAAGCAGGAGCTGGCAGCCCTGAGGATGGCCCGGGACGCTGCCCTGGAGCGGGCGCAGATGCTGGAACAGCAGGTCTCCACCCTTGGGGTCTGGGCGGCGCTGACCGTACGTCTGCCTGCAGGCAGTGGCTGTGGTCTTGGGACAGGCTGGGCCGAGGGCTCAGGGTGGGCAGTGGTCATGGGGCAGATGGGAGAAGTCCAGTGGGGACTTTCTCCTTCCTTGAGCAGAAGTGTGTCTTGTCTCTTCTTAGATTCTTGCTTACAAGGATGACTTCATGTCGGAAAGGGCAGATCGGGAACGGGCTCAAAGTAGGATTCAAGAGCTAGAGGAAAAGGTCACCTCTTTGCTGCACCAGGTGTCCTGGAGACAGGTAGAGTATGAGGGCATTTCTCTTCTTGCTTAGGTAGGTTTAGTATTTTTGTTTTTCTCTTCATGCATTTTGAGCCCTTCCTTGTCTGCTAAGACCCTGATTTGCTGGTGGGAAGGGTTGTGCTGGGCCCTTCCCAGCTCTGGGCAGAGCTGCCTTGCCTAGCGCCTAGGGCGTGGTCGTGGAAACCCTCACTGTGGTACTGTGTTTGGTTACAGAGGAGGTTGGCGCGGCAGCCTGTGTTACCAGAGGTAGCCATCCTCAGGGCCTGTCCTGCCTCCCTGTTTGTCACTGTCACGCAACCAAGAGTGTGTCCTGGGCCTTAGACTCCCTACTGGGTGCCCCATACATTCCCCTGCTCTGAGGCAGGAACCCTGGTTACCCTGTCATGTAGATGTGATGGCCCTAGGTGTCCAGTAATGTCCCGCAGCTCAGCTTGGCACGTGCAGCTGGGCCTCGCAGGCCAGCCCGCTCCCTGGGCTTAGTGCTCTTCCCACCGTGGTGGGTGCCTTGAAGGAGGCCCGGTGTGAGTCAGAACTGATGAAGTTTCTGTGTGACCTGTGGCACCCACGTGCCTCTTCCCCTCTCTTCCGGGAGGGGAACAGGGGGGTCGTGGTGGACACCCTTTCTTCCACACCCTTGGACTAAGTCCATATCAGGGGGCCTGGACACAGGCAACTGTTTCTACTTGTGGACAAAGAAGGGGATCACGGTGGGGGCCTCTGTCCTGCCCCACAAGTCCACAGGCTGACAAGGAAGTTCTGGATGGCTTCGCCAGCCACAGTAGGACCTGCCCCAAGCCCCTGCCCAGACCCCATAGCCTTCTTGGCATGACATGATGGAGAGCGGGGGTTGGCTCCCCATTCCCATCCCCCAATTCCTGGTTCTCCTAAGGTCCTGGGAGTGCAGGTTGGCCTAGGGTGGGGATCTTCCAGCATGTTCCCTGGGCAGGAATGGGAGCATCTTCCAACAAGACTATGTGTGGGTTTTCCTGGGATTTGGTTTTGCCTGTGGGTTTTCTGGCCTCCGTGAATGTGAGGGAGCATGTGGTTTGGATTGAAGGGTTGCTAATGGTACAGTCATGAGGATGGTCTCAGGTGGCCTTTCAGAGATTTGGGGCCAAGGGAACTGGTTCCAGACCTGCAGTCCTGGATTCTTCTAGGAATTCCCACTCAGCACCAAGGGCAAAATTCCTGGTAGGAACTGGAGACTTTGTACTAAGTGGCCTCTACATCCCTTTCAACTGTAGCCTCTGGACCCTTGAGCACTGGGAACACTTGCTGTTGCTCGGTCCCTAAGTGGCTCAGCCAGGGACAGTGGTGTGGAAGGCAGGGGTGGTGAACTGTAGTCCGCTGAGGAAAATCCCAATTTAGATGCAGAGTGGAAGCACCAAGGCCTGCTGGAATGAAGGTCCCAAACAAGTAATGCTGGGCACTGCGGGCTGCGGTGCTTCAGGATGGGGGTTTGTGCCAAGTGATCGGTGTGGCTGAGCCAGGGATGCTCCCCTGCTGCTACTGGAGGCCCCCAAGTGCTTAGAGTGCTTCGCACCCCAAGCCCCAGAGGAGCTGCAGAATGGGATTGCGATTCAGTTTGCTCCCCCATGGTGGTGTGAGGAGCACATCTTCAGAGCCCACCTTCTCGGTCAGGTCTCCTAGGCCGGTAGGTCCAATCAGGCCTTGTGCTGAGGGGCTGGGGAGCGGACCCCACTCAGACCTGTTCCTTCAGGTGTGCATGAGGAAGTGTGTGTGATCTCTCCAGTTGTTGACTGAGCACCTCCTTGTCTGGGCCCTGGGGAACAGGAATTCCGCAAGGCAAGGGATTTAAGTTGCACTTGTTGCTGGAACCTGAGACCTGGCTTTGTGGCCTTCAGCACAGTCCATGTAAACAGACCTTTGCCTTTTCTCCAGGACGTTCGAGAACCAGACCCCTGCTGGATTCATACTGGGAGCAAAACTGCCAAGTACTTGGAAACTGATGCATTGGAGCTTGGGGTGCCTGGTGGCTGGAGGCCGGGGCCTGGGTCCCAGCAGCTGGAACTGGAATCCCCTGCAGAAGGCAGACATACCAGCGCAGCCCAGAGAGGCCAGGGAGACCTTCAGTGCCCTCACTGCCTGCGGTGCTTCAGCGATGAGCAAGGTGAAGAGCTCCTTAGGCATGTGGCCGAGTGCTGCCAGTGAGCCAGGACTTCCCTGTGCCCTTGTGGGCCCCTGCCTAGCGCAGCCACCCTCAGGGACAGGGTGGGTGCTCTCAGACACGGTGGGTTGAGCTCTACTGAGATCAAGGCCCCTAGAATGGGCGCTTTGATTGTTCACCCTGATCCCCCTTTGGCTGTGGAACAGGCCGGGTCAGAGGAAGCTGCCAGCAGGGCTGGGGTTGGAGGCAGAGACGGGGTCAGGAGCATCAGTCACGGGGAAGCCCCGGTCTCATCTCTCCCTTGTGCTGAAACCAGAGCAGTCTGCTGCTAGTGTGCCAGCCCCCACACCCCCTGCACTTGCAGATGCTGCAGCTTGCCAGCAAGGGGCAGCTGCCTGTGGGAGCCACATGTGCAGTCCCCAGGGTAGAAGCTCCATCTTGTTCTATAGAATAAAGTGTCCCCTCCCTGCCTTGGTTTGGGAGGTTTGCAGACCAGAGTACTGTAGCTGCACATCCCACTAGGGGGCCCATCCCCAGCCATGGCAGAGCCACACGTCTGCATTGAAATTGAAATTGAAAAACATTGCACATGTCTGCCACGTCTGAATTGAAACTGAAATTGAAAAATGATGCATTGCAATAGCATTTATCATGTATCCAGAAGTTAAAACACACTTATTTTATATTCATTTATTTTTATAATAAATGTACTGGCTACTGTGACTGTTCTGAGAATTCATGTTGCGAGTGGGGTATAGGGGCCCAGTGGTATTTTCATTACGTGTGGGAGTTAGACCAGCTGGCAAGGGGAGACACTGCCACTGTTGCCACCTGCCAGGGGAACTAGACAAGGGGGTCAGTGGGAGTCTGGCCAGGTCTACCTGTTTGGGGCTATGTGGGCAGAAGGCTGCCTTAGGATTTGCAGGGATGGAGGGCTTTCATTTTAGGCTTTTTACTTTTAGCAACTTCACAGAGCCAGGTAAATACCTGAGCTCCTGACCTTTAGATTACTTGGAGAAATTCTTGGGGGACATATACTGAGGTTTACTTACAAGTGGGGACCTGACATTTGAGGGAAGTGAGTCACTGGGGAGAGGCCATCCTTTGTTAGGAGCAAGGCATTGAGTTTGGAACTCCATTGGTACTCACATTCTCCCAGTTGTTGAGCTGGATTCAGGCAGAGACCACTGGGGCAGAGATGGAGCCCTGAGCTACTCAGAAGTGATCAGGCACCAGCCCAGCATTCTGCCCTTGGCCTGTTTCAGCTCTAGCCCAGGACATGAAGAAAAGGGGTGGGAATGAAGTAGAAGTAGGCATCTGCTGAGAGCATGTTAGAACTCTGCAAAGAGTGGGCTACCTGTATAGTGCATGTCAGTGGGTTTGTGTCGAGGCCAGCCTAGCCAACAAAGCAAGACCCATCTCTTAAATGAATAAAAGTTGTAGACTAAACCCAAAGAAAATGGAAGGAAATAATAAAAAAGCAGAAATTAGGCCGGGCGCAGTGGCTCACGCCTGTAATCCTAGCACTTGGGAGGCCGAGGCGGGCGGATTGTTTGAGCTCAGGAGTTCAAGACCAGCCTGAGCAAGAGCGAGACCCCATCTCTACTAAAAATAGAAAGAAATGATCTGGCCAACTAAAAATATATATAGAAAAAATTAGCCGGGCATGGTGGCACATGCCTGTAGTCCCAGCTACTCGGGAGGCTGAGGCAGTAGGATGGCTTGAGCCCAGGAGTTTGAGGTTGCTGTGAGCTAGGCTGACGCCACGGCACTCACTCTAGCCCGGGCAACAAAGCGAGACTCTGTCTCAAAAAAAAAAAAAAGCAAAAAAAAAAAAAGCAGAAATTAATGAAAATAGAAAGCAAGAAAATCAATAATGCTAAGAGTTAGTTCTTTTAAATAGTAATAAAACTGATAAACCTCTAGCATGGCTGATCAAGAAAAAAGAGAAAACACAAATTTCCAATATAAGGAATGAAAAGGGGGAAATCACTATAAATGTCCCAGATGTTTAAAAGATAATATGAGGACACTGAATAACTTTATGGTAAGAAACTTGACAACTTAGATGAAATGGATAAAATCCTTGAAAAACACATCTTATGAAAACTGGCACAAGAAGAAATGGAAAGCTTGAATAGCTCTATATCCATTAAATAAATTGAATCTGCAATTAAAAATCTTTTCACAAAGAAAATTGCCCAGATGACATCACTGGTGAATTCTTTCAAACATCTTAAAAAGATAAAATACCAATTTTACATACACTCAAAATATAGGGAATGTTTCCCCAACTCGTTTTATGACACCAAAATCTGAGAAGGATAAAAATCCTAACAAAATATTAACAAATTGAATTCAGCAATACAAAAAAGAAAGCCATCATAACCAAGTAGGATTTTTATCACAGGAATACAAGACTGGTTGACATTAAAAAAAATAAATAAATAAACATGTGGTGGCACACACCTGTAGTCCCAGCTACTTGAGAGACTGAGGCAGGAGGATCACTTGAGCCCAGGAGTTCGAGGTTGCAGTGAGCTATGGAGACGCCACTGCACTCTAGCCCACGCAACAGAGCCAGATGCTGTCTCAAAAAAATAAAGTCAATAAATGTAATTTACCAGTAATAAAATAACAGAAAAACTGTATGATCATTTCAAAAGAAGCAGAAAAAGCTTATGACAAAATCCAATACCCACTCATTATAAAATCCCTCAGCAAACTAGGAATAAAAGGAATTTCCTTAATCTGATGAAGGTTTATGTTCAAAAAACCTACAGCTAACATTATACTTGAAGTATTGAATGCTGTCCCTGCAGAGGATCAGGTCAAGGCAGGGTGTTCACTCTTAACACTGCCATTCAGCATCGTGCAGGAGGTCTTACCTGGTGCAAGAAGGCAATAAAGGATAGAAAGATTGGGAAAGAAGAAATAAAACTGTCTCTATTCACAGATGACATGTAGAAAGTCCTAAGGAATCTTAAAACCTTAACGTAATAAGTCAATTTGACAATCTCAGGATACACAGTCAATATATGAAAAATACTGTATTCCTATATATTTATTGCAGTCAACTGGAAAATGAAATTAAAAAATGTTGTGTGTTGAATTGAGCCCCCCCAAAAGATATACTGACCAAAAAGATAATGCCTAATGCCCAGTACCTGTGAATGTGACCTCATTTGGAAATAGGGTCTTTGCAGATGTGTCAAGTTAAGATGATATCATGCTGGATTAGAGTGGGCCCCAAATCTAATGACTGGTGTCCTTATAAGAGACAGAGACACATAGGGGAAAACACCATGTGAAGGCAGAGGCAGAGATTGGAGTGATGCGTCTACAAGCCAAGGAATGCCAAGGATTGCCAGTCACTACCAGAAGCAAGGAGAGAGGCATGAAACATTGTGCTTAGAACATCCAGAGGGAATCAATCCTGCTGACATCTGGATTTTGGATTTATAGTCTCCAAAGCTGAGAGAGAATACATTTTTGCTGTTATAATCCACCCAGTTTGTGGTACTTTGTCATGGCAGTCCTAGCAAACTAATACATAATCCCATTTACCATCATGTCCAAACAGAATGCTTAGAAAAAGAAATTTATCAAAAATGTGCAAAACCTCTACAATAAAAGCTACAAACAATTTCTGAGAAACTAATGAGCACATATTAATAAATAAATGATTATCTGGAGTTCTTAGAGTAGAGACGACTTCTCTTACAGTTTTCTCAATTGTATGTGGAAGCTATACTGTCCCACTTTCATTTTTAAAAACAGCTTTATTGAGACATAATTCACATACCATACAATTCACCTTTTTAAAGTGTATGATTCAGTGATTTTTTTAGTGTCTTCATAGACATGGGCAACCATCACCACAGTCAACTTTAGATCATCTTCATCATCTTAAGGCACCCTAGACCCTTAAGCTATCTTCCCATATCTGTCCATTCTTACCCTCCTTCAAGCTCCTGGTAACCTGTAATCTACTTTCTGTCTCTGTAGATTCCCTGTTTTGGACATGTCATATGCATGGAATCATAGAATGTATGGCTTTTTGTGCCTGACTTCTTTCACTGAGCATAATATTAATGTTTTCAAGGTTCATCCATGTTGTAGCAGGTGTCAGTACTTCGTTCCTTTTTGTGGCTGAATAGTATTCCAGTGGTTTAGATAGGACACATTTTGTTTATCCACTTGCCAATTGATAGATTGTTGATTCCAGTTGATTCATCAGTTTGGGTTGTTACCACCTTTTAGCTACATGAATAATGCTGCTATGAACATTTGTGTACAAATTTTTGTGTAGACTTGTTTTCATTTCTCTTCAGTATATACCTAGGAGTGGAATTGCTGGATCATATGGTAACTGTCTAATCAGAGGAACTGTCAGACTGTCTTCCACAGTGGCTACACTACATTCCTGCAAGCAGTGTATGAGAGTCCTGATTCTGCCACATCCTCCCTAATACTACCTTTTTTTTTTTTTTGAAACAGGGTCTCTGTCATCCAGGTTGGAGTGCAGTGGCACAATCATAGCTCACTATAGCCTTGAACTCTTGGGATCAAGGGATCCTCCTACCTCAGCTTCCCTAGTAGTTAGGACTACAGGTGTGTACCACCATGCCTGGCTAATTCTTTCATTTTTTGTAGAGATGTGGTCTTGCTATGTTGCCCAGGCTGGTCTCCGACTCCTAGCCTCAAGTGACCCTTCTGCCTTGGTCTCCCAGAGTGCTGGGATTACCAGCGAGAGCCACCACACCTGGCTGTTTCCTGACTTTTTGATTCTAGCCATCTTAGTGGGTGTGAAGTGGGATCTATTGCCAGTTTAACTAGCCTTTCTCTGATAACTAATGATGTTGAGCATCTTTTCATATGTTTATTGGCCATTTGTATAAGTTCCTTGGAGAAATGTCTATTTTTGCCTATTTTTAAAATTGGGGTGTCTTTTTATTATTGAGTTTTAAGAGTTTCTTATATATTCTGGATACAAGTCCCTCATGAGATTTGTGAATATCTTTTCCCATTTTGTGGGGTGCTTTTCCACTATTTTGATGATGCCCTTTGAAACACAAATTTTTTATTTTGATGAAGTCCAGTTTACTTATTTTTTTCTTTTATTGCTTGTGCTTTGACCCCTGTGTTTTTTTCTAGGAGTTTTATAGTTTTAGCTCTTACATTTGGGTTTTTCACCCATAATTTTTTTTTTTTTTTTTTTGAGACAGTCTTGCTAGAGGGCTAGAGTGAGTGCCGTGGCATCAGCCTAGCTCACAGCAACCTCAAATTCCTGGGCTTAAGTGATCCTACTGCCTTAGCCTCCCAGAGTGCTAGGACTACAGGCATGCGCCACCATGCCCTGCTAATTTTTTGTATATATATATTTTTTAGTTGGCCAGATAATTTCTTTCTATTTTTAGTAGAGATGGGGTCTTGCTCTTGCTCAGGCTGGTCTCGAACTCCTGACCTCGAGCGATCCACCCGCCTTGGCCTCCCAGAGTGCTAGGATTACAGGCGTGACCCACCGTGCCCGGCCATATAATTGACTTTTGCTCTTGATCTGTAGCCTGATTTTGTGTAGTTAGGTCTAATAGTTTATTTTAGTGTATTCCTTAGGATTTTCTATATACATGATGATGTCATCTACAAACAGCAATAGTTTTACTTTTTCAATCTGGGTATCTTTTATTTCTTTATCTTGACTAATTGTCTTGGCTAGAACCTCCAGCACAAATGTTGAATAGACATTGTGAGAACAAATATCTTCACCTTGTTCCTGATCTTAGGGGGAAACCATCCAGTCTTTCACCACATTAATTATGATGTTAGCTGTGAGTTTTCTGTAGATGTTTTTTTAAATCAGGTTTAGGAAGTTCCCATATATACGTACTTTCTTGAATGTTTTTATTGTGAAAAGGTGTTGGATTTTGTCAAATGCTTTTTCTGCATTTGTAGAGATGACCATGTGATTTAAAAATTCTATTGATATGATGTATTACATTATTTGAATTTTGGATGTTGAACTACCCTTGCATTACTGGGATAAATCCCACCTGATCATGGTGTATATTTCTTTTCTTATGTTGATGGATTTGGTTTTCTAGTATTTTGTTGAAGATTTTTTTTACATAAATATTCATAACAAATATTAGTCTGTAGTTCTCTTGTGATATCTTTGGTTTTGCTATCAGGGTAATACTGGCTTCACAGAATGAATTGGGAAGTGTTCCCTCCTCTTCTATTTTTTGAGAGAGTTTGTGAGGAATTGATATTAATTCTTCTCTAACTGTATGGTAAAATTCAGTGGTGAAGAATTCTAGGCTTGAGCTTTTCTTTGTGGGTAGTTGCTTTTCTTTTCTTTTCTTTTCTTTTCTTTTCTTTTTTTTTTTTTTTTGAGACAGGGTCTCGCTATATCATCCAGGTTAGTCTTGAACTCCTGGGGTCAATTGGATCCTCCTACTTCAGCCTCCCGAGTAGCTGGGAATACAGGCGTATGCCACTATGCCTGGCTAATTAAAAAAAAAAAATTTAGAGTTCCCTTTTTGCCTTTCCACCATGTGAGGATGCAGCAACAAGGCACCAACTTGGAAGCCAAGAGCGAGCCCTTACCAGACACTGAATTTGTCAGCGCCTTAATCTGAAGACTTCCCATTTTCCAGAACTGTGAGAAATAAACTTCTATTTATAAATTACCCAGTCTGTGGTATTTTGTTATAGCAGCATAAATGGACAAAGACATCATCAAAGTTACCTAATTTGCTGGCATGTAATCATTCACAGTATTCCTTTGTAATCTTTTTTATTTCCATAATACCAGTAGTAATGTACCCTCTTTAATTTCTGATTCTAGTAATTTGAGTCTTTTCTCTCTTTTTCTTTGTTAATCTTGCTAAAGATTTGTCAATTTTGTTGATTTTTTTAAAGCTTTTGCTTTCATTGATTTTCTCTACTGCTTTTTATTAATTTCTGATCTCATCTTTATGATTTTCTTCCTTCTGCTTGCTTTAGGTCTAGTTTGCTCTTTTTCCAGTGTCTTAAGGTGACAAGTTACTTTACTGAGTTGTGATCTTTCTTCTTTCTTAATATAAACATTTAGAAGTTCTGGGATGCTCAAGTTACTATTTCTCAATAACTTTGGAGATTTTCAGCTATTATTTCTTTGAATATTTTTTTCTGCTCTCCTGATACTCCTATTACTGCTTCCCTAATCTCTGCCAATCTATCTTCACATTCACGTATTCTTTCTTCTGCTAATTAATTCTTAAAAATCAGTTATTGTACTTTTCAAATGCTGTAACTTTCATTGGTTCATTTAAAATAATTTCTCTCTTAGTATGCAGCATTGTCATACTATTGATGACTTCTTTAATCATGGTTTCCTTTAGTTCTGTCAACATGTTTATAAGGCTATTTAAAGTCTTTTTCTGATAAATCCAACATCTGCTCTCTTTCACATGCAGTGTCCATTGCCTGTTTCTAACTTTTTCCCACCAGTATATGGGTCATACTTTCCTCTTTCTTTGAATGCTTCATTCCTTTTTGTTGGAAACTCAACATTTTGGATAATATATTGTTGTAGTTCTGGGTACTGTTTCCCTCTATACCATGCTCCCACTGGGTCATCTCCTTGTTTGCTTATTTGGTGACTGACTGGATTATTTTAGTGACATTTTCTATTTTTATTTTTTATTTTTCAGAGTGAGGACTCTTTCAGCCCCTCCCCCAGTGTTCAGCCTGTGATGCTGGTCCCCAGGGAGGTGCAGCTTTGGGCATGCCCACAGTCACCCTGGGAAGACAGTGATTTTGGTAGAGCTCTCTTCCTCTTTGCCTGACCACCTCTATCTGTTAAACCACTAATTGCCAAAAGATTGCTCTATTGTTTTCAACAATGCCCTGGGGGCATAAACTGCTCAAAAGTAATCCAATCAAATCCTGACACCTCCCCCCAAAAATCTCTCCAAATTCTGACTCCTTTGAAGGAATAGTTTCTGGGGTCACTGTTTGATATCTGTTCTGACCCCAGTTATTTTATTCCCCACTGCTTCCTGCAAACTATCCACCTACAGTTCAGTGTGTATCAGGCGTGTGTGACTCCTCCAGCGTGTTTCATAGCCTCCACGGTTCTTGAGAGCGCCTTCCGGCTTGAGTCTCTCCATTCTCTGTAGCAGATGATGTTAGTTCCTTTTGGGGAAAGGTTAGGAGCTGTTTTATGGCCTGTTTATTTACCCAGGCAAAATCTCTGGGCCAGGACTCAGCTGAAGGTGGGGACAACAGCAAGCTTCTCTCTGAGCGACACCATGTTGGAGCTGAGGCTCTCAGGTGGGAGTAGTAGCTTGCCTGTCCTGGCGTGGAGCCTCATGGGCCAGGGCAAGTGGGAGCCCCACCTCTCAACTGCAGTCTCCCAGGACCGAGCCTCAGCCACAGGTAGCTGGAGGAAGGATGGAAAGCGCTTACGTGGTGCTCTCTCTGCCTGGGCGGTGGCAGGAGAGGGAGCTGCCAGCAGCCTGGAGTGGAGTCTCGCCTTGCTGAGCTGGGAGAGGGAGGAAGAGAAAAGTCTTGGTTCAAATATTACAGACTCTTGCCTTCCTCAAAAATTTTTGTATTAATAGATGTCCTTAAATTTTTGTCAGTTTCTTTTTTTCAGGCCATTCTCTGTTACACACTCCCCACTCTTAATTTTACGCTTCCCTATCTATGGGAGGAAGGGCAACATAGTCATCAGGCTACTTCCTACTGAAATGGGGGTGGCGTTTTAGATGGAAGGTTTATGCTTATGTACGTCATTGCGAAACTTTGGCAGTATATTTACACTACAGTAGAAAAAAAATCATAAGCAATAATGAGGACAGTGAGGACTGGCAAGGCAAAATGGACTGTCGCCTCGTAGACAATGTCTGATCTAGGGCTGGAAAGCACCCTGTAGGTGATCCGAGAGACCAGCTTCTGCAAATTCATGCAAATTCAGAAATCATATACAGATGACAAATGCAGATCAACAGAAGAGGCGAACACCCGGGGGAAATCCTCACTGAGGAGTTGTCTCTCCATCCTATGGACAGAACAAATAATCAAAGAAAGGTTAGCAAAAAAAAAAAAAAATTAACATTTTCATTTTTCTCCTTCCCTAAACAGTTACTTTCGATTGCCTAAAGGCTGGCCCCTCCACTGGGGGCTTGGTTCTTTTCTTCTGTGGGACCCAAGATTTCATTTCTGAAAATTTCAACAAGGTGTGAGCTGTTAGAGGCACTTCATGGGGTCTCTTCTGCTTCTTTGTTTCCAGTTGGGGTGGGGACCCGGAAGAGGCAGACTCACACACAGCGGTTACTCCCCGACCGCTCACTTGGCATATTGTTTTACCCTGCTTTTTACTCCTGGTTATATTACCATACTTACCTCCGGGTGCTAAGAAGGGTCTCTCATAAATTATTTCTTAGGAGCTTAACTTAAGCCTGTTTCTGAGGGACATCCTTATTCAGAGGGGGACAAATAGCAATACCCTACTCTACTTTTCTGCACTGATTTTAGAATGTATGTAATTTTTATTCTAGATGTAGGACTTCGCTTACTTGCTGGTTTATCTCCGATTCAAAAGCGTGTCCATGGAGGAGGGGAGCCTATGAACATCTTGATGACCTGTGGGATCACTGAATAGACCAGGTTCCCACTGAGGCTCCATTCAAGTTCATGGGTGACCACAGGACATTGTGCAGTAGATCCAGGTGCAGACCACAGGAAATAACACCACCGTGGAGTAGTCACCTTGTGAAATGTCCAGGGCTCCCTGGGCTCTTGGGTCCTGTTGACAATAGGCTATCTGAGCCTGTCTGCCTCTGTTGGTTTCCAGGTCCCTTCCTTCTTGGCCTCAGATTTGTGCAGCTTGGCCATGCTGCTGTGGTGCTTGTTGACAACCTTGATGTGGGAGGGGGAGCTGCTGAGCTGTCTTTGCAGCTGCCTGTCCACAGCGTCCATCACCAGCATGCCATTCTCCACCTGCTTGGCCTCTTTCCCTGGACTGCTGATGTGCATCAGCCCATCATCCTCTGAGGCTTGTTCTGCTCCATGCTGGTGACATGCAGAGGAACTCGGCAAAGGCCCTGTCCCAGGCCAGCAGCTCCTGGTAGGAGCCTATCTTGGAGCCTTAGACACTCTCTCCATTCCCAGCCTCAAAAGATATCTACTAATAATGAGTGAAAGTGTCAATCATCAGAAGGGTTAGGCCTGCTACATGTTGGGCTCCCTGTACAATGGGTCACCTTTCTGTCCTTGGACCATCTCAAGCATATAAATAGTTTGTTGCACACAGGATCTTCCCAAATGAAGCCTCACTAAATCCGTTAAGGCAAGCACATAGTCCATTGTAAATGGGGTTTTCCCAAATGAGGTTCTCCAAATCCATTAAGGCATCACACGTCTAATGTGTGTAGGTGCCTCAAAAGAGGCTGCACCAAAGCTTCAAGTAGGAGAATGAGGTCCTGAGAATTCTGTGTCTACTTAGCACTGCCATCCCAAATGGCAGAGGCCCAGTCTTTAGCTTTAAAGGGGGTCTAAATCGACCTGGGGTATCAAGGCCTAGAGAACAGGTTACCTCCAGTGGCTTTCAGAGAACAGATCGCCTCCTGTGGTCTTTGTAAGGCTGGTGGCAGGCACCCCTCCCTTCCCTAATGAAAAAACAAGAAGCCCCTCTTATTCCTCAATACCCGCCCCAACACTGAAACAAAGAAATTCCTTACTCCTCGCACGGACATCTCCTGGTGGAAGAAGCTCCCATCTCCCATCCCTAAAAACATATATAAACCCACTCAAACTTCTGTGCCATGCGACTTCCCGGGTCTCTCTCTCACGGGGCCCGTGAACTTCGCCCGGGAGCGCCCTAATAAAGCCTCGTTGCTTACCCCTTTTCAACTCTGTCCGTCTTTCTTTCTCTGGTGCCGGCTACTCCAAAGAAACCTTACAGTCTTCTCAGTGGCTCTACCAGTGGCCTGACTTCTTTTTGCCATGTTGGCCACCTCCTTGGGCTCAGCCACAGCCTGTATCATAGCCATTATTTCAGTGGCATACTTAATATTCTTATCTCCTGCTGTCAGGAGACTCCTTTTCTTTCAAATGGCACTATGAGAAGGTACAATCATAAGAGCATATTAGATGTTTACCTTTTTCCTCTTGATAACTGCAACCCAGCTTCCTGGGCTGAAGTCTCAGGTGGCAGCGCCACTGCTATGATCACCGCATATCCTGTCCTTCGATGTCCATAAAGCTGTTCCACCAGTGAGAAAATCCCAACCTGTTCTGGCATCGGCTGATCTGACAGATCCATCCTGCTGGAATACAGTCTCCAGAACCTCTAAACAGTCATGTTGTAAAGGAAAAGGGTGGCAGGATTGAGAATAGACACAGTCTTTAATAACAATCTATCAGGGGAGGTTTAATTGTGTCAACCTTGGGGCTATAAAGGGCTTCCCGGTGGCCACCTTGCCTGGAGGAATTTAAAGCACCCAGCCCCAGAGACTGGCGGCTGCTCTGCAGAGTGCAGGGGTTCCAAAGCTACACCACCAATATCACTGTTTTTTTAGGACAATGTGTTACCTACCGGAACAAACTGTCAACCACTGAAGGTTTCAAGGTTGTTCTTTAAGCCTCAAAAAAAGCTTGTCTGACATCTGCCCTGCCAAGTGTCCGTGATGCTAGGCCCCGAGGGAGGTGAAGGTTTTGTGGGCAAGCTCCGTGGCCTGCCCTGGTCCTGCTCTGTTGAGGACGTGCAGAACTTCCTCTCCGACTGCACGGTTTGTGATGGCGCTGCAGGTGTTCATTCCATCTACACTAGAGAGGCCAGGCAGAGGGGCGAGGCCTTTGTTGAACTTAAATCAGATGATGTAAAAATGGCCCTGAAGAAAGACAGGGAAAGCATGGGACACCGTACATGGAGGTGTTCAAGTCCCACAGCACCGAGATGGATTGGGTGTTGAAGCACAGCGGTCCCACCAGTGCCCATGGCTCTGTCCGTCTTCGAGGACTCCCGTTTGGATGCACAAAGGAAGAAATTGTCCAGTTCCACTCACGGTTGGAAATCGTGCCAAATGGGATCACATTGCCTGTGGACCCTGAGGGCCAGATTACAGGGGACGCTTTTGTGCAGTTCGCCTCACAGGAGTTGGCTCAGGCGGCTCTGGGGAAGCAGGAGAGGACAGGGCACCGGCGTATCGGAGCGTCCAAGAGCAGTCAGGAGGAAGTCAGGTCTTACTCAGATCCCCTCTGAAGTTCATGCCTGTGCAGAGGCCGGGGCCCTACGACCGCGCTGGCACAGCCAGGAGATACGCTGGCATCGTGAAGCAAGCGGGCCGGCCCGGCGAGGACGCGGCCCGGCGCCTGCGGTGCAGAGCCCAGCGGCCTCGGGGACGGCTACGGCTTCTCCACCGACCTGCGGGGGGAGACCTCGGCTGCTGTCCCTCAGGCACGTGCGACCACAGATACAGACATGGCGAGCTCAGTGCAGAGAGAGCACCACCGGGCACTGCGTCCACATGAGAGGGCTTCCTTACAAAGCCACCGAGAGTGACATTTACAGCTTCTCTCCGCTCAGCCCCGCGAGAGTGCATCCTGAGCTCGCCAGACGGAAGGGTGACCAGCGAAGCCGACGTGGAGTTCGCCCCTCGCGAAGAGGCTGTGGCGGCTGCGGCCAGAGACAGGCCCGACACGCAGCACGGACACAGAACTCTTCCTGAATTCGACAGCCGGGCCAGCGACGGGGCGAACCTCGGCCGGGCGATGCGAGGCACGGGGGTGGCGGCAGCCCAGGCCTCTTACAGCCGTCTGGAGAGTCGCCCGCCAGCGGCTGCGCGGGCTGGCTACGGCGGTCAGAACAGCCAGGGCGGACACGATTAGTTTTGTAGGAATGCTGAAGATTTTCCAATCAAATTTTCACAGGCAGCCAACAAGCAATGAATGAAGAGCAGTTATAACTCTAGAGGAAGCTGTGGGACCCATTTTGCACCATGAGTTTGTGAAATCTGGATTAAAAAAAATTACCTCTGCAAACTTTTCCTCTAGCATGTGATAGTGAGTAAACTAAAACTATTTTCAGCTTTTCCCAATTAACATTTTGGTAGCATACTTCAGAGTGACGTTATCTGAGTGTAAGTAGTTAATGTTCAATACGGACCCTTTGCCGCCCTGTGAACACACTGCGGAGAAGTGCTTTTTTGGAAAACTCAAAGGTGCTAGCCCCCTGATTCAAAAAGAAATATTTGTCATGTTTGTTCATTCTAGTTTATATTTTCATTTAAAATCTTTTAGGTTAAGTTTAAGCTTTTTAAGAGTTAGTTTTGAGAATTGAGACACAATACTAATACTATAGGAATTGGTGAGGCCTTGACTTAAAACTTTCTTTGTACTGTGATTTCCTTTTGGGTGTATTTTGCTAAGTGAAACTTGTTAAATTTTTTGTTAACAAAATTATTTTCTTTTTCTTTTCTTTTTTTTTTTTTTTTTTTTGAGACAGAGTCTCGCTTTGTTGCCCGGGCTAGAGTGAGTGCCATGGCGTCAGCCTAGCTCACAGCAACCTCAAACTCCTGGGCTTAAGCAATCTGACTGCCTCAGCCTCCCGAGTAGCTGGGACTACAGGCATGCGCACCATGCCCGGCTAATTTTTTTTTTCTATATATATTTTTAGTTGGCCAGATAATTTCTATTTTTAGTAGAGACGGGGTCTCGCTCTTGCTCAGGCTGGTCTCGAACTCCTGACCCCAAGCAATCCTCCACCTCGGCCTCCCAGAGTGCTAGGATTACAGGCTTGAGCCACTGAGCCCGGCCAAAATTATTTTCTTAAAAATGATTTTTTTCACAATGACTGGCACAAGATTATCTACTCAGCAAAAAGTAGCAAAATGGGTTGTTGAATTCATTTTATTCCTAATGTATTTTAGTGTGAATTTTAAAATTTCGTACATCAAATCTATGATCTCCCTTTTATTCTATTTTTTTTTTTTTTTTGAGACAGAGTCTCACTCTGTTGCCTGGGCTAGAGTGCCGTAGCGTCAGCCTAGCTCACAGCAACCTCAAACTCTTGGGCTCAAGCAATTCTCCTGCCTCAGTCTCCCAAGCAACTGGGACTACAGGCATGTGCCACCATGCCCGGCTAATTTTTTCTGTATATTTTTAGATGTCCAGATCATTTCTTTCTATTTTTTAGTAGAGACGGGGGTCTCACTCTTGCTCAGGCTGGTCTCGAACTCCTGACCTCGAGCGATCCTCCCACCTCAGCCTCCCAGAGTGGTAGGATCACAGGTGTGATCCCTTATATTCTTACAATGAGGCTAAACAAAAGTTTAATAAAATGTTAAAAATAAATCTATCAAGGAGGCCATCTTCTGACAATATTGTTCAGTGGCTTTGAGAAGTATACCAAAGGCCTTGGGATGCCTCTCAGAATCGAAACTAAAACTCGAAGGCTCACTCCTTGTTTTTCTCCATACAAGGGCTTTACCATCAAGTCCAGAGTCTGGGATCCAGATACCATTCCTAGGAACCCCAGATAAGTTAATATAAGTTGACAGATCTCTCCAATTGCAGGTTCACAAACCCCTGATCCTCTCATCAAACAGGGCAGGAGGCCCCTTTTAAAACTCCTAACTCAGGCTAACAGCACTGTAAAGCCACGCCGGTTCCGGCATCCCACCATTTAAACCATACTGAGTACCATGCAAGTGGTCAGCCGCACTGCTGTCCGGCCCCGCCCCTGTCACTCTCTACTTGGTGCCAGGGTCAGGGCTGCAGTGGGAGGAAGGAGCCCCCAGACTGCTTCTGTCCCCGTGGCTTGGCACCAATCCAAGCCCCACTGTCAACCTTTGCCCAGGGCTCCTGTGGGGATATTTGGAGACAGGGGCTCCAGGCCCACTCCTTCACCCTCTGAGTCCTGCACTCAGAAAACTTTTTCTCTCCTGGGGGTTTCTTAATCTGGAGGCCTTTGTAACTTTTGGGCAAGGTTCTTTCTAATGTCCTTTCTTTTTACAAAAAGCATATTAACTGTACATAATTTGTCCCCTTCTGATTATGGAACGTTCCCTGGCCAAATTGAGTTTTCCGTCTCAAGTTGATACCATTCCTAACCCGAGTTACAATTTAGTGGACCACCCCCCCCCCCCAACACACAGCAGCAGCCGGCTCTCCGCAGGCTGGAACTCAGGCTGTCCGCCTTCTCCCGCACAACACTGGGCTGCGGCTCTCCCGGGATCAGGTGCAGGCCGCATTTACCACCCGCACGGGCGCAGAGAGCCTCCTTCATCGTGTCGGCCACAGACGGCCTGCGCGGTGCGGTGCTGGCCGCGGCATGGAAATAAGAAATTTTCTTTCTGACGTGCCCTGCTCCTGCTCTAGGCAAACACCAAAGGCAGACAGGAATTCTGCCGGGCACAATCCACAGTTGTGAGCACGTGCACCTGGCAAGCAGGGAGGGCAGTCGGGTTGCAGGCGTTTTCTGCTCCCTCGGTGTCAAAGAGGCTGTGGTGGGTGTTAGTTGCCCCAGGCCAGACCCCGCACTGGGCTGTTTCCCCAACTGGCTACCAGCCTCTGGCAGGGGCAGATCAAAGCCTGTGGTGCCTTCCCGCAGATCGGCTACAGGCGCCCGGCTGCTCCCCCAACCCCTCCCAGGGAGTCGGTGAACCTCCCTGCCCAGCCGTGTGTGCGCCTGGGGGTGCGGGCAACAGGCGCTGTCTCCCCCAACCTTGCCGAGTGGGGAAATTCATCTGTTTCACTAAACCATTAACTTTTCTCAGGCCTTTAGGATCACATTAGGTCATTAAATATGAAACGTCCAGGCCAGGTGCAGTGGCTCACGCCTGTAATCCTAGCACTCTGGGAGGCCAAGGCGAGTGGATCACTCGAGGTCAGGAGTTCGAGACCAGCCTGAGCAAGAGTGAGACCCCGTTTCTACTAAAAACAGAAAGAAATTATCTGGCCAACTAAAAATATATATAGAAAAAAAATTAGCCGGGCATGGTGGCGCATGCCTGTAGTCCCAGCTACTCGGGAGGCTGAGGCAGGAGGATTGCTTAAGCCCAGGAGTTTGAGGTTGCTGTGAGCTAGGCTGATGCCACGGCACTCACTCTAGCCCAGGCAACAGAGTGAGACTCTGTGTCAAAAAAAAAAAAAAAGAAACGTCCAACCTCAAATAATTCAGACATTTCCTACCCAATAACCCAACACATATGGGATCTTGTCCCCTTTACCTGACCTTTGACAAAATAATTTGTTACAAGACAGTACAATTTAAAGTTTCATTTAACAGCCACTTTTCCTCACACTCTAGCACATACATTGGATTACGATAAAACCATTTTCCTTAGACATAGGTTCACAGCTATAAGTTAACCATCCAGCCAAAATTTTTCCCAAGGGACTTTTAGATGGAACTTTCCTATGGTGCAATAAAACTTTACAAACACAGACAACACAGAGAATTCTCAACACAAAATGCCAGGCCTATCAAACAAATGGGAATCCAAAGAGGACAAATGCCACCACAAGTGGAAGGTTCAAAAACCCTCCCCAAATGGGTGGTCTCATACCCCCATTCCCTGGGAAAGCTTCCCCCAATGGTGGCCTAGCCTGCCCCATTCCCTGGGAACCACAAAAGAGCTCAATCCAAACCAGGTCTCTGGGCCCACTAAACCACTACATTTCCACCCACAAATGGCACCTCTAAACCAACAGGGAGGTCTGAAACCACCCCTGCCCACAAATGGGTGGAAACAAGGTCTCGGCATCCCAGGGGGCTTTACTTACAAATGGCCATGGCTGTCATGACGCTTCCCAAATCTGTTTCCTACCCCTCAATTCAAGTTGTGGGGGAGGCTGCATCTACTTTGGGAGGACAGAGATAGGAGTTCCCTCAAGCTAAAACACTCTCTGGCAGCTGCTGGGATCCTGTCCTCTCTCACCCCCAAAAGAAGCTGCTCCTCCCAGTGAAGACTCACGGCTTGGCCCAGGGCTGCTCCACTGTTCCGGGATGCCATTTCACCAGCCAGGGACACTAAAATCTGTTACTGAAAGCTTGGCACTTGTCCACAAGGCTGAATCAAAGAACAAGGACAAGTGGTTTGAGGGGAAGGAAAGAGAAGATTCATTACTTTGCCAGCAAAGGAGGAAAAATGGTAGACCTTCTCACTCAAAATCCAAATTTCCTGCACATAAGCAGAAATACAGAGCTTTTAAATGGAGAGCCTCTCAATTCTAGGCTATCATGGTTTACTATTCTAATAGTCCCATCTCTGCCAAAGACAAAGCCCCACCAGGGCCCACCTTGCGGGGCTGGTGTCAGCCTGGGATATAGGAACAAAAGGCCTTCTCTCTGCTTCTCCCAGCCACTGGCATGAGGCAGGGATGCAGGTTTCCGTTCTCAAAAAGAGTGGGGGAAGTTTCAAAGAGACAGAAAATATTCTTGGCAGTTTTTTTTTCCAGGCCATTCCCTGTTACATATCCCCACTCTCAATTTTACATGTCCATATCTATGGGAGGAGGGGTGACTACTCTGTTACACCTATGCGGTACTCTCTCTGCCTGGGTGGTGGCAGCAGAGGGAGCTGCCAGCAGCCTGGAGTGGAGTCTCGCCTTGCTGAGCTGGGAGAGGGAGTAAGAGAAAAGTCTTGGTTCAAGTAGCATAGACTCTTGCCTTCCTTACAAATTTTTGTAGATGTCCTTGAATAGAAGTTTCTTCATTTACTGTTTGCACCTTAGGGCCATTTCCAGAGGCTTTAAATGGCTGTTTTTTTTTCTTCAAATTCTGTTATAATCTATATTTATCAAAACTTTATAAAATGCATATAATTATGCTAATAACATTTTCTATTATAATTATATAATTTGCAGAAGTCATATATTTGAATCATACAATAGATCACATAATTCTATCAAAAATAATCCTTGGCTTTTTTCTTTTTTTAAATTTTTATTTCAGTATATTATGATGGTACAAACATTTTGGTTACATTTTATGTCTTTGCCTCACCCAAGGGAGGATTAGAGGCATGCCCTTCCCCTCTACAATGGTCACCGTGTCCATTAGTTGTGAGTTTACCCCCCCAACCCCCTAATCCCTGGAGAATATTACTACCGTGTGAGCACCATAGTGTTGATCAGTCAGTGCCAATTTGATGGCGAGTACATGTGGAGCCTAATCTTCCGATCTTGTGATACCTCACTTCAGATAATGGGCTCAAGCTCTATCCAGGAAAATATAAGAGGTGCTAGGTCACTGTCGTTTCTTGTAATTAAGTAATATTCCATTGTATACATATGCCAAATTTTAATAATCCACTCATGAATTGATGGGAACTTGGGTTGTTTCCACATCCTTGCAATAGTGAATTGTGCTGCCATAAACATTCGGGTGCTGATGTCTTTATTATAGAATGTCTTTTGCTCTTTTGGGTAGATGCCCATTAGTGCTATTGCTGGAACGAATGGTATTTCTATTTTTAGCTCTTTGAGGTATCTCCAAATTCTTTTCCACAGAGGTTGCACTAATTTGCAGTTCCACCAGCAGTGTAAGAGCATTCACATCTCTCCACATCCTCACCAGCATTTGTTGTTTTGGGATTTTTTGATAAAGGCCAATCTCACTGGGGTTAGGTGATATCTCATTGTGGTTTTGATTTGCATTTCTCTAATGATTAGAGATGTTGAGCATTTTTTATATGTCTGCTGGTCATTATTCTGTCTTCTTTTGAAAAGTTTCTGTTCATTTCCTTTGCCCATTTATTGATGGGGTTGATTTTTTTCTTGCTGGTTTTTTAAAGTTCTAGATAGATTCTTGTTATCAGCCCTTTATCGGACGTGTTAAAGAGCAAATATTTTCTCCCATTCTGTAGGCTGTCTCTTCGCTTTAATGATAGTTTTCTTGGCTGTGCAAAAGCTTTTTAATTTGATTAGATCCCATTTATTTATTTTTGTTGCTGTTGTGATTGCTTTGGGGTTCTTCTTCAAAAATTCTTTTCCTAGGCTGATGTCTGAAAGGGTCTTCCCAACATCTTTTCTAGAATTCTTAAGGTTTCATGCCTTAGGTTTAAGTCTGTTACCCATCTTGAATTGATTTTTGTGAGAGGTGGGGATCCAGTTTCAATTTTCTGCATGTAGCTATACAGTTTTCCCAGCACCATTTATTGAAAAGAGATCCTTTTCCCCAGTGTATATTTTTGTCTGTTTTGTCGAAGATTAGATTACCATATGCGGATGGTTTCATCTCTGGATTCTCAGTCCTATTCCAAAGGTCTATGTCTCTGTTCTTGTGCCAGTACCATGCCATTTTAATTACTATAGCCTTTTAGTACAGCTTGAAGTCTGGTAGACTGATACCTCCCAGTTTGTTCTTTTTACTTCAGGTTGCTTTGGCTATAGGAGGTCTTCTCTGGTTCCATACAAAGCGTAGAATTATTTTTTCTAGCTCTATAAAGAATGATGAAGGTACTTTGATAGGGTATGCATTAATTCTGTAAGATCACTTTAGGTAGTATGGACATTTTAACGATATTGATTCTACCAATCCATGAGCAAGGTAGATTTTTCCATCTGTTTACATCTTCTACAATTTCTTTTCTGAGTGTTTCGTAGTTCTCCCTGTATATGTTTCTCACATCTTTTGTTAAATATATTCCTAGATATTTAATTTTCTTTTTTTTTTTTTT